>CM051270.1:55595194-56252694 GCA_027921565.1 Artemia sinica
GAGAAGAAGAAAGATCACGGATTCGTGTTTGTTATTTATTATTTTTTTTCTTTGTTCTCCCATGGATGATCGTATCGAAACATAGTGATCGATGATGGAGAGGTTCAACTTGAACGGAAATTAAAGGCTTGGAATGCCGTTTTTTTTTGAGTGACAAAACATTTGAGGGCATAGGACCTTCCTCCCCACGCCACTTTTTTCACCAAAGCCGTCTGATCCAAAATTTTCAAATAGCTATTTTTGCTCAATATCGTTAGAAAGGTATAACAAAACTGTGTCTTTGGGATGACATGAAACCTCCCCCCCCCCCCCCAAGAGCCCTGGAGAAAGGAACGCAAGTTATGAAATTTTGCCCATTGTTTACACGTTAGTATTCGTTATTGGGAAGCTATACCGACATTTTTTCAGGAGGAGAATTTTTGGGAGGGATTTTGTACGGGGAGAATTTTCTATTGGATGGAAGTCTCCAGGATTGACTTTCAATGGCAAAATTTTTCACGGGGGATTTTTCCAGAAACTCAAATATGAAATTCGTTTTATTATCTTTACTTTCCGTTGGCGGACTCCATTTTTACATGTTCGATAGCTTTAGGGGAAGTTTCTGCATGGGGAAATTTTCCGCGGGGAGAGAGTTTTTCATTGAGGGGAGGGGGGGGGGGAATCTTGGGGAAAATTATACACACAGGGGGATTCGCCCCTGACCTGAAACGATCAGAAATTCAATAAAAAAAGGGTTTTTCTTTCAAAATAAAAGTATGCTAAGGAGATTTTTTCTGGTTAGTGGAATCGTAAGCAAAACGATTGCTGGGGAGAATTTCGAAAGCGAGGATGGAATTGTTCCTGTGGTAATTTCCCAGGGGAAGAATTTTTACGTGGGAGGAACTTTCTATGGAAGAATTTTCGTGGGGGATTCTACAAGGAGGGGGGGGGGCAGATTTCCGGAGATTATTGAAAAACAAGGAGTAAGGCCTCATGAAGATTAGGAAAAGCCGATAAATCATCTTAGTTTTGGGAAGTCATTAATGCCTAGAAACTTAAATAGCGCTCATTTCTTATAACTCACAAATATAGAGGGCTTCACCCACGTTCATAATGTATATGCCCCGTAGAACCGACTGACAGGATATTAGTGACTCAGAAGAATTCTACTTACAGTGACAGGAAGCCAAATTAGACAGGGTCCCCGTCAGAAATTCTTTGTTTCTTTATAAGGCGATTTTAACGCCCAGGCTGTAGAAAATAGGGATAGATGGGGTCCGAGCCTAGGTAAATGTGGTGTAGAAAAAAACAATAAACAGTAATGGTACAGAACATCTGTAATTTTGTAGCATAACAATCTAGTTAAAGCAATAACGGTGTTTGCGTCATTAAACGGACCATAGTTAACATGGTATTCACGTGATGGTAAGACAGCAACCCTATTGATTATGATATAGTAAACCTGAAGAACTGGCAGGATCAATAAAAGATATAGGGAATATAAGAGTGCTGTTATTAAGGTTTAAAAGTAAATTTTTTGGGGGGATTACCATTTTAGTGGTATCTAGGTTAATTTAAAGCGAAATCCGCGAAGTGTAATTACCTTCCGGGAAGCTATGGAAGTTGTAGCTCCAGGATGAGGGTTTCAGAGAATTTTTTCAAGAACAGTTTCAATACTTAATGGGAGGTTTAAAATTTTTTACGTTGAAGAAGAGGGGGGGGGGGGGGGGGGGTTGTGGGGGGGGGGGGGGTGGGGGGGGGGGGGGAATGTAATAATTTTAGAAAATATTTTGTGAAGTTTTTATGGTGTCTTAGGAAAAGAAACGTTAGAATGTGCCTAGGAATATTAGTGGAAAATGCTTTATGTTTTATAGAGAGTAGGAGGGCGGCACAGGAATTATCTGAGTGGTAGTTCATGTGAAAATAAGAGTAATATAAAGTATATGGAGAAAGCATTCAAATATAAACTAAGGAGGTGGAAGTGGTGGCCATGAATAAATTGCCGAGTATCTGGAAGACCAGCTAGATGGCATAATTGCTAAAATAGCGTACTGTAATGATTAATAAATTGATGAGAGAGTAGTCAATCTGGACTTGTTCTCAGTTCAAAGATGGAACGGCCACAATTGGTGATAGGAAAAGAGTTAACGAGAGAGTAGGGCAGAACGTTTGAAAAATGCGCTAAACTATGATAGGACTTACAGGAAAAAAGATTTTAAAGGAAAATGAAAAAGTTGTGACACGTTTGATGTGAAGGAAGATTGTTCTGTGAGGAAGAATTAGTAAACAGTACTACAAGGATTAAAAAAACATTAGGCCAAAGGTGCTGATAGTGTGGTAAACGAGTTTCTTAAATGTGGTGGCTGCTGAGGTTAGAAATATGTTAATGAAGATTATAAATATGATGCTTTGAAAACGGGGAAGTACCTAGCCGTTTAGGAAACAAAAAAAAAAAAAAAAAAAAAAAACCCCCCCCCTAAAAAATTAAACCCTGTATTAAGGAGGGTGATAAGAGTGAGTGGTGGTAATTATAAAAGCATCAGCATGTTTTCTGTAGGCAGCAAATTTCTTAGTAAGATGATACTTTTTAGACTTAGAGATGTGCATAGACAAGCTTTAAGAAAAAAACAGTGTGATTTAGGAAGGTATAAGGATGTGTTCAACCAAATTTTCTTCTTAGGGCTAAAAAGGAGAACAATCTGAGTTATCAAACACCTTAGTCCTCAGTTTTATTGATATGAGAAAGTGCTCGATTCAGCGTTCGAAACACCTTACAAAGTGATTGGTTATGTACGAAATAACGCTACTGCAGAAAGTAGGAAAATGAGGGGATATCAGCTGGTTTCTATTAAGTCTGAAGGTAAGGAGTGTTGTTTTCTATCCATTTATATGGATCATTTTGACGAACTTTGTCTTAAGGAGCACTAGAAGGCCAATGACGTGAACCACGGAGAGAACAATTTTTTCTGGACTCTTATGCTGAAAAACTTAGCATCCTAGCTGGGAAAGTGTGAGCAAAATGAAGAGAAGTCAAAGAGGGTTTGTGAGTTCAGGGTACTAGACATAGGTTTGAAAATTAATGTTAAGAAGATGAAGTCACTAAGGCTAGGAATAATCATGAACATGAAAAGATGACACTGGGTAACGATAAGATTGATCAGGGGGGTAGACTTCACTTACCTTTGTAGGGATTATTAGTAAAGAACGGGGTGCCCGGAAGTGTTAAAAGTAAAATTAGCCAAGACTCAGGGAGTTTGTACTATTTGAATTTTTTTGGGGGAAAAAAAGAAAATGAAGTATGGAACAAGATTAGATTATTGGAAGACTACAGTGATGACAATGTTCAAAATATGGTTATGAAGCATAGACACTCCGAAAAAAAACGGAAGAAGATTACTAAGATATTTTCAGAGAAAATTGCCTAGGATCGTTTTGGGTACCCGGCTGACAGACGTCTTTCAAACATGCAGGTTCATACGAAAAGTTTGGTTCAATCCGGCTTTTTTTTTTTTTCTAGAGATAGAATGATAAAAAAGGTTGAAGATGGCTAAGGGCTAGTTATGCGGATGAAGGATATCAGATCTTACAAGGATTGACCTTTTTGTAGCCGTCTACGACTAACCGGAAAGAAGGTCGTACATGGTGGGATGGCGAGGATGTCGTAGAGAAAGACTAAGGGAAATGGGAACTTCTGGAGGGTGTTGTAAAGAGGGAGGCTTTGAATAGATTGGGAGAAGGAGGAGCTTGCGTAGCTGTGTTGTCTCAGGTAGCTTTGGGGCTGCGGTGTAAGTTACTATAGAGTAGTAGTAGTAGTAGTAGCGTTGAAACAAACAATTAGAAATAAATAAAAAAAAAGTTTTTCTACTAAAAGTAACGAGCAACATAAAAACTTGAAAACGAACAGACATTATTCGATATGAGGGGGCTGCCTCTGTTAATACCCTTCTTTACGCTAAAGTTCGCCTTTTCTTCAATCTTAAAAAAAACGATTCCCTAAAACGCAAGGAGTGTGTGTAATTAGAATCAGAACCCTTTTTAAAAAGTATTTCAAAACTGAGCACTAAGCGGACTGGAATTTACTAGAGGGCAAACTCTTCATATACGTTATAATTGTCCTGTTCGTTTAAAGTTTTATGTTGCTCCTCCTTACTGTAGAAAGAAAATAGTTTTTTTTATTTAATAGTAAACGAAACTCGTAAAAACGGAGTTTGGGAAGCAATTAATATATTTAAAAATATTGGCATTTTATATACATTCAACATATGAAATGCATAAATTAAAGTCGTTACATCAAAAGATTACAAGACTAAGAAAATTTGCCGAATTTTTTCGAAAAAAGTCGACAACACAACCAAAATGGCAAGCGATCCTAATAAAAAAAATATATAACAAATTCAGCGTATCAAAGAACCCCTGAAGTAGAGGTTTTAGCGTCTTTGAGCAATATTTGGTCAAAGGACTAAGGGTTGTTCCTAGGGTTGGTGGCGCATGGGGGGGACATAATTACGGCACCCGTCCTGAATTAAACATAAATAAAAACATCAGTCGCTACGTCCCTCCAGGCACAGTGCCGCCCAAACTAGCCTCGCGCCCTGGGACAGCTTTCTGTTGTGCGTTGCACTCCCGTTTGAACTGGCCTACAGGTACTCACTGGCTTTGGTATGCTTGCCTGATGTTGTAGAGTGGTTTCAAGGATAGGCCACAGTGCTCATGGGAGTCGAGGCTACTTCGCAGCGGTACTACAGAAATTTAAAGCTTCATTTTCTACATTTAAAATATTCGCTATTTTGCAAAGGAATGTAGTAGTGGGAAAAGTCTGGAGACAGTTTATAGAAGTAATCCAGTAGTTTATCGCAGATCATTTCTGGTCTTCATTCTCGGTACGAACAAAAAGCTCCTCCCACTGCTTTCTGCATAGCGGGTTACTTGTTTCGATTATTTCTATTATAAACTGTAAGTTTCGAGTCCAAGAGGGTTACAAAGTGCTATTCGTAATAGGCGGGTTTCCAACGTGTTTCCAGATTGTTTCGCGTCTGACTGTCTACCGTGAAAAAGGATTGATGCCGCTTAGTTTCTATCTGCAAAAACGTCCTTGAGCACTCGCACCTTGGTCCGGGTTTTTATAATGGGTACGATAGGGGAAAGATCATACTGGATAATTATTATAAAACTGTGGTTATGGAGTCAGGTAAGAAGTGGACATTATGGAAGTTGCCGGAAGTAGGAACCACAGGCTAACGCTTTAAAAAAGAGTAGGTTAAAAGCTCGATTAATTCCCATCCTTTGGGTATTAGAGTATTACTGCTTAAGAAAGCGTGGATCAGCAAGGAAGCTGTTGAATAGAAAAGGGCAGGAAAGTAGGACCTAATGTTTTAGAAGGACAGCGGGACGATAGTTTAAATAAACTATCCTATCGGCAGGGGCGTCCCTAGGGGGGCTGGGAGGGGCCCCCCGATTTTTTGGCATTCGGTAACATTTTGCGAAGGCGAAAATTAGGCCGAAATTTGCAAAATCAGCCGAAATTTCGCAAAAATCTTGAATTTCTGCAGAAAATTCGGCATAAAATCAGGTTAGCGATTTGGTAAAAATTTACGAAGATCGCCCCCGAATAACAACAAGCGTCGGGAGGCCCCTCGCTATCGGTTGGTGTAGGCTGGCTTCAAGACGAGGAAATGTTGAGTCAGCAAGGAGTTAGGAATAGGAGGGTTACGGAATTAGGAATGCCAATAATCTAAGATTTTTAAAGGAAAATAAACCTTCAAAGGGACAAATTGTTTTAAACGTGCAATTGTGAGGGTACATAGAATCAATACAGTTTTGAGAAGTAGGACTACGGTTCAGGGGGGCAAGAGAGTGGGAATCGAAAAGAGCCCGGATTAAGACATATGATCTAATGTGTTAAAGGAAGTAGGCTTTTATGAATGGAATATTTTAAGTAGAAATTATTCTGGGTTGTATAGTATACTAATAAACCATTATCAAGAAAATACTAATTCAAGCATAGAATGAAAAGGATAAAATTGTACTTACCAAATACAGCAGAAGAGTAGGTACGTGAGCTGCCTGTATCAATTACTTAAATAAGTTTTGCCAATGGTGTTGTATCTAAATATAAAAGAAAAGAAAAAGAGGTCAAAGAATACCAATGTAATCACGATAAACTTATGACAGTATGTTTAAAACAAATTAAATTCAGTATAAAATAACTGAGCCTCGACCTATTGGTCTTATTTGCTAATGGTAGTTTGTAGTCTCGTATTTTGTCCCGTAGCCAGCGAGTCCTCCCTCCAAATGCTGTATTAAGCAAGATTGGACCAAATAGCAGATTAACACAAACTCTTGCCTATTGAAACCTAATACAAATTTGCAAAATAAATTAATTGGTAAAAGGTGATTTTTAGCCTTTTAACTAATGTATTTAATTACAAGCCACGATTGTGTGAGGTTAGCTTTTATAAACCTTTTGGAGCTGGATTTATTTAAGACCTCAGAGTGAAAATTGGGGTCCTATTCCATCTTTTCAACGCAAGAGTTTTCGGTTCTTTGTCATGTTAGCTTCTACCGTGTGGATGGAACGACTTTGTTCAAAACAGTTCGTGGTAGGTAACGAACTGTAAGTAAGGAGTGGACCCGGCTCAATGGTAACCGAAAAAAGTCTAAAAAAAAGGAAATTTTGTTGATACCAATAGACCACACCAAAAGAATCAAGATTTTAATGCTGATCTCCAAATAGATAAGTTTTCATCCAAGTTTAATCACTACCCATCCAAAAAGTTAATCGCGCCGCTGAGACAAATTTGTCGATGATTTCGAAAAAAAAAAAAAAAAAAAACAAAAAAAAAAAAAAAGGGGGAAACACCCCCTAAAACAGCTTTACAGCACCTTAATGAAAATCATCACACCATGAGATTCAACGATTTAAATCAGAAAACCCTACTCGTAGAGGTTTTCAAGCTCCTATCTGCGAAAATGTGGATTTTTTTATTTTATTTTTTTTGCAAGAAAGAAAGATCACGGATGAGTTGTTTATATTTTTATTTTTTTCTATCAGGGGTGATCCGTATCGACGCCAGTGCGGCCTAGGAAATATCGTTGGGCAGGCTCATTCGAACGGAGGAAATTAGAAGTCCTAGTGCCCTGTTTTAAGTGACAAAAAAATAGAGGGCAACTGCTGGTCCCCCTCCCACGCTCATATTGTCCCAAAGTCACCCGACCAAAATTTTGACGATTAGCAATTTCGTTCAGCATGGTCGCGAAAGTATAAATAACTATGTCTTTTAGGATAACTTAATCTCCCCAAAGTCCCGGGGGGAGGGCTGATAGTTATGAACTTAAACCAATGTTTACGTATAGTATTGGGTTATTGGGAAGTATATAGAGACGTTTCAGGGCGGGAATTTTTCTAGTGGGGGGTAGTTGGGGGGGGGGAGGGGGTCGGGGGTTATGTGGGAGGATCTTCCATGGAGGGATGCGGGGAAGGGACATTGCTATGAAGAAGGCACCATACTTCCCAGCATTTTATTTAACAAACGATCAGAAATTCAATAAAAAAAAAAAGTTTTTCAAACTGAAAGTAAGAGCAACATCAAAACTTTAAGACGAACAGAAATATTACGTATATGATAGGGTTCATCCCCCTAGTCCAATACCTCACTCTTTAAGCCAAATTTTTTTTTTAGTACTTTCATAAGAGTTATTTATTCTAATTAACGGCCTGTGTGGTGTTTTTTTTAAGAGGTCATTTTTTAAAGGAATTTGAACAAAATTCGAAGTTTTAGCACAAAGAGCGAGGTGAGGTATTGATAGGAGCGAACCCCTAATATACGTTTCTTAAAATATATGAATATAGAAGTTCGGGGCGTATTTAATTCGTAAGTTAAGAAGTATATTCATTACTAATAAAAACGTTCGTAAATAAAATTTAACAACTTTGATTGAGAAAGAAACCATTTAACCAAATAAAAGTGAAATTAATATGCAAGTTTTGTTTTAAATTATTGATCTATGGTGAGGCCAAAAATTAAAACCTGAATTAATTCAAAAAACGTTCAACAATTTTTAAATAAAAAAAAACAAGTTTTTTTCTTTTTTTTTTTTTTTTTTAACTGAAAGTAAGGAGCGGGACATTAAAACTTAAAACAAACAGAAGTTATTCCTTATATGAAAGGTGGCTGTCCCCTCCTTAACGCTCGCTTTTTACGCCTAAAGGTTTGGCTCTTTCTCCACAACCTCTCATTTTTTTAACAATAAAAAAACTTTAGCGTAAGGAGCGAGACATGGAGGAGGGGGACAGCCCATCCCCTTTCATATACCGAATAATTTCTGTTCGTTTTAAGTTTTAATGTTGCTCCTACTTTCAGTTTAAAAAACTTGTTTTTTATTACATGATTTCAAAGAAATCATGGACAGCGCAATACCGCTGCCTATGATTTCTAAGCGATGTTGATGTGTAAGGGGCGATGGTGAGCACAATGTTTTTTTTTTTTTTTTTTTTTTTTTTTTTTTTTTTTTTTTTTTTTTTTTTTTTTTTTTTTTTTTTTTTTTTTTTTTTTTTAGACCAGGGTACTTCGTATAGAAATTGTCGTTAGAAGTATAGAAGAGAAACTTCGAAAGGGGCTTATTTTGACTGAAAATTGTACTGTGGGCAATTCTTGGGCAAATTGATGTGAACACGATGCGCTTTTTTTTTTTTATTTTTCTGGACCCAGGGCACTACGTATAGAAAGAGTGTCGTCGTTAGAAACTTCGAAAAGGGCACATCGATTCGAAATTGAAAGGGCCACAGTGCTCTTTTCAACAGTATAAAGTGATGGGAAGGCAACCAAACTTCCCCCCCCCCCCCCCACACACACAAACATCATTTTTCCAGACACATCTAATAAAAATTTGAGATAGCTCTTTCGTTCAGCGTAGTTGAAAGGTCCGGAAATTATGTCTTTGAGGATGACCCCCCCCCACAGCCCTCGGGGCAAAGGTTTTAAGTAATATAAGGTTTTTATAGAAAGGACGGTCGTTTATAAACTTCGGAGGGGTCATTGGAATGGTAATAAGAAGTTCTAGTGCCTTTTTAAGAGTCAAAGTGATCGGAGGGCAGCTACTCCCCTCCTTACTCGTCGTGTTTTCTTGAAAATGCGTCTGATTGAAATTTTTTTTAAGATAGTCATTTGTTCGAAAAATAGTTCAAAGATCACATAAGAAGGCCTTTGGGTTGATACAACCCCCTGAGTCTGGGGGCAAAGGTTGTTAGTTATACCCCCCGGCGGGACAAACCAAAATAAAAGTGAAATAATATTAATATGCAAATTTTGTTTTAATTATTGATCTACGGTGAGCCAAAATCAAAAACCTCGCATTAATTCAAAATGTTCAAAAATTAAACAAAAAAAACAAGGTTTTTTTTTTTTTTCTGAAAGTAAGGAGCGACATTTAAAACTTAAGACAAACAGAAATTATTCCGTATATGAAAGGGGCTGTCCCCTCCTCAACACCTCGCTTTTTACGCTAAAGTTTAAAGTTTTGGCTCTTTCTCAACAACTCTATTTTTTTTAACAATAAAAAAACTTTAGCGTAAAAAAGTGAGACGTGAAAAGGGGACAGCCTCTTTCATATACCGAATAATTTGTCTCGTTTTAAGGTTTTAATGTCGCTCCTTACTTTCAGTCACAAAAAAACTTGTTTTTTATTTAATGATTCAAAGAAATCATGGACAGCGCAATACCGCTGCACTATGATTTCTAAGCGATGTTGATGTTAAGGGGCGGTGTGTGAGCACAATTGTTTTTGTTGTTTTTTTTTTTTTTTTTTTTTTTTTTTTTTTTTTTTTTTTTTTTTTTTTTTTTTTTTTTTTTTAGACCAGGGCACTACTCATATAGAAGTTGTCGTACGAAGTTTCTACGGCAATTCTTGGCAAATTGATGTGAACACGATGCGGTTTTTTATTTTTTCTAGACCAGGGCACTACGTATAGAAGGAGAGTTTGTCGTAGAAACTTCGAAAAGGGCACATTCGATTCGAAATTGAAAGAGCCAGTGGTCTTTTCAATTGTATAAAGTGATGGGAAGGCAACCACTCCCCCCACACATACACGACACAAACATCATTTTTCCAGAGACATCTAATCAAAATTTTGAGAGCTCTTTAGCTCTTTCGTTCAGCGTAGTTTGAAAGGTCCGGAAATTATGTCTTTGAGGATGACCACCCCCCCCCCCCCCCACAGCCCTCAGGGCAAGGGTTTTAAGTAATATAAGGTTTTTAAAGAAAGGACGGTCGTATAAATTCGGAGGGGTCATTGGACTTGTAATAAGAAGTTCTAGTGCCCTTTTTAAGAGTCAAAGTGATCGGAGGGCAGCTACTCCCCTCCCCACTCGTCGTGTTTTCCCGAAATGTGTCTGATTGAAATTTTAAGATAGTCATTTGTTCGAAAAAATAGTTCAAAGATCACATAAGAAGGCCTTTGGGGTTGATACAACCCCCTGAGTCTGGGGGCAAAGGTTGTTAGTTATACCCCGGGGACAGATAAAGTTTCTATGGAAAGAGTTGTCGTCTCAACTTTAGAGGAGGATCATTTGATTGGATATATATAGTTCTAGTTCCTTTTTAAGAGTCAAAAGTAGTGGAGGTCAACTAGCCCCCCTCCCTGACATCCTCTTTTTCCCAAAACGCATCGGATCGAAACTGTGAAATAGCCATTTTGTTCACAATAGTCCAAAGAGCCTATAACAGTGTCTTTAGGTTGGACACAACCCCCCAGGGGCAAGGGTTGTAAGTCATGGCCCGGGTCATGTAAAGTTTTTATAAAACGGATGGTCGTATAAACTTCGGATCGGATGGGGCTGTATTTGATTGGAAGTCGGAAGTTCTAGAGCCCTTTTTAGTGTCAAAAGTAAATGGAGGGCAACCATTCCCTCCCCCCCAAGCCTATCATTCCCCAAAAACTCATCAGATCAAAATTTTAAGAGAGCTATTTGTTTCAGCATGTGTTGAGAGATCTAATAACTATGTCTTTGGGGATGTCAACCTCCCCACAGTCCTCAGGACAATTCGTTTTCATTCTTTACATATAGTATGTGTTATTGAGAAAGGTAAGTATTTCGAACTTTACTTTCCAAGAAAACGAAGGGCATTTAGGTGAGCCTTTTAGAAAATGTTAAGTAAAATGTTAAATTAAATCAAAAGGACCTTATGTTCATACGGATTGTCAAAAGGGTGTACCTCAGGAATAACTGAGTATGTTAATTTGGAACTTTCAGGAAATGATAAGGGAGATGATAAAAAGGCAATATTTGCATGCTACCACTACTACTACAAACTACCACCACTACTACGTCTACTCCTACTCCTACCACACTACCCATTATAATATTGAGGGGAAATTTGAACTACATCAAAAAGGCGCTATGTGCATGTACATTGTCCAAAGAGCGTATCCTAAGAATTGACCTGGTTATTAAGTTGGAAGTTTCATAGAATGCTTAAAAAGGAAGATCATCTGACCAAAAGGCAATATGTACAAGCTACTACTAATACTACTATCACTGCTACATATACTACCATTACTACTACTTCAACTATTACTTCTATTGCAACTACTGTAAGGCTATGAGCATTGAGATGAAAAATTCAAGAAGTATATGAACAAAGGGGTTATCAAAAGGAAATATCAGGAACGTCATAGAATATAATATATATTTATTTGCGCTAAAAAAATCCATAGGCCATGGCAAAAAATGTAAACAAAGAACAATTACAAAGAAATTGCACAAATCCTAACATAATCCTACAGAAAAATCTACTTCTATGATTCATCGCGAGACAAAGGAATCGTGCCAAGCTTCTGATACCAATAAAAACATTCATCCTTACACACTCCCACCAACCACTCAAAATCATAAATCCCCCCTACCAAACACTTCAAGTCTCCAATCACTCAGCTCCTCACATTCACACATCAAGTGTGATATACACTCTCATCTAAACATCCACACATAGGACAATAATAAGGACCAGCCTTTGACCTTTCCCCTCCCGATAAACTTTCTTCTTTGGCCCAGTGGTAAACTATCAGCCCTCATTTCAATTAATAACTGTATTTCATTTTTATTCAAACCTACCTTAAAAAATGAAACTTCACCCCGAATCTCCTTCGACCGACAATAAAAACCCAGTGAAATCGAAAACGATCGCTTGGTCTGCCATGCCTGTATTTGTTGGTCTTGTAAAATCCTTTCAACTAATCCACTTACTTGGTCCCCCATATATTCAAACCCTATACCATCCCCTCACATACAGCTTAGTCCACACTGATCTAATACCACTCTTAGTTTGGTACGGTCACCCCCTACCTGAGCTGGGCCTTCAACATTTCTAAATAAGCCGCCTTCATCACCCGTACCCTAGGTATCACTAATTTTTTTTCTCAGAGCCTAACCATGTTAATTAGCCTACGACTTCTTAAAGAAAACAAACCTAAATCACCTCTAAGTACTAAACTATTTGTATGCTTACATATCCCTAGCCACCTCATATAATAAATCTCCCTTCGCATAACCCCATACCTCAGATCAATAGTGCATCACACCTAAAAATTTTAACCCTGAAAACCCTTTGACTACTTGGATCTTTTTAATATTCCTAAGCTGACTTCTTAATACCATATTACAACATGCTTACCTTTTTCGATCCTACTTTCTGTATGGCTACTAAATAAAATTTCCTTTCGCCTTAAACTTAACACATAAATATGGACCATTCCTCCACTAATCTAACCCTTTTACCCTTAAAACTAAAAATAACATCCTCCTCAAGTCTACCACATTTACGGAATATTAACAGTACGGTTTTGTCCACATTAAGTTTAACTTTTTCCTATCTAAATAATCACCTTAAAATATCAAGTAATTTTCGAAGGTTCCTTTTTTGTGAACGGTAACCAAAACAATATCGTCTGCAAGCAACATCATGCAAATGGCTACAGTATCTAAACTCACTAACGGCGCCTCCTTCTTTTCCATGAAAACGCCACTACAGAATTTATAAACAGGACGAATAAGGAGACAATATGCAACCTGTTAACACCTTTTGTATCTTCTAACTACCCTTGAAACTTGCCTAACCAACTCTCATAACTACTTTAGTAAACCTATACATTTTAACTAAAACTAACACAAATGGGATCGGGAGACCTATATCTAACAAACTTTCCATTAATAGAAAACCTACAAAACATTATCCAAGGTTCTTTTAATTTCTATAAAATGCCGTGTATAACCTTCCTTTTTTAACGCTAGTATATTTATTAATTAAATCCTGCAGACTGAATATATGATCAGTCGTCTTCTCTAAAAACCCGCCTGAACGTTATCCAAAAAAATCCCTATTTCTATCCACCTTGTTAGTCTAAAAATCTATCACCTTATAAAAATAACTTCGGTAAACTATTTTCTAAACTGAATTCCTCGATAATTATTATGATAAGATTTATCCTCTTCTTAAATCATGGTATCATGACTGACAAACCCCACTCTTCAGGCCACTTACAAATTTGGAAACAAGTGGGGAAATTTACAAATTTCCCCCGCTTCCAAATTTTCATCAGGATCCCATCTGTCCCCGATGCAGATCCCCGCTTCATAGACTTTAGGACATTACCAATCTCCTCATGCGTAGTTGAGTGAGATAAATTTGCAATCCTCCTCTCAGAGTGGGCAGCACCCCTTTTTGGCTTAAACTCTGTGATAAATCCTCCAGGACCATCATCCCTTTGTGTATCCAGTGATTCAAGGTATTCGGGCCAGGTATCAGCTCCCAGTATTTGCTCTGTAGTAGGAGGGTTAATAGATCCTTGTATTAGTTGCCAGAATTTTTTTGTTCTTTGTTACAAATTTTTCTCAATTTCTGAGTTCCGGACTTTATCTTGTTCCCTCTTTTTTCTTCGAAGCGTCTGTTTTGTATTCCCTCCGCTTCTGTCGATACACCGGAAGAGTAGATTTCTCGTTATCCTTTTTCAGCCTTCTTAGTGCTTCCATTACTTCCATTTTTTCTGCATAATCATCATAAAAAATCCCAGTAGAGAGCTATCATGAGCCTCCGGGACGTATATAATTTATTCAAGGATTATTGATCGAGTCTAACGGATCAATGACACCCTTTTTCAAGGTCGATTTATTTGTGTGTTCTAAGTGTAATGACTCCGGGACGAAGTTTGCACATGCGCATTGAATTCTAACGGGAAACAATGTATTGATCCACTCGAGGGGAACTGGATTTCTGAGAAATTGATTAACATAATCGGCGGGGAATTATTGATCCGCTAACGGGAACAGGGTCACGTGTCTCTTTCTAAGCCAATCAGGGAGTTGGAAATATTAGCGGGGACAGGATTGCAGAGAATATAAGGAAAGGATTTTTTGCTATAGTTTTTATTAGCGTGTGAATAGAATTCAAGGAGTGAGAACAGTTTGACTTTCGTAACAACCATATACGCCTCCAGGACAACACTTAAAACTCCTACCCCCCGGGCCCTGGGGGGTTGTGTCGGCACTGGAGTTTTTGTTATCTAATTTTTGAACTATATTTAAAAAAAATGGCTATTTCAAAATTTGTAGCGGATGGGGGAAAAAGGCCGTGAAGGGGCTAGTGCCCCTCCGATCTATTCACTCTTAAAAAATGAAACTAGAACTTTCAATTTCCGATCAAATGAGCCCTATAGGAAGTTTATACGTACATCCCTTTCATAAGAATCATGCTTGCCCTCAGGGCATTACTTAGAACGCCTGCCCTCGGGCCCTGGGGGTTGCATTGACACCGGAAGTTTTCTTATCCTACCTTTGAACTATTTTTAACAAAATGTCTATCTCAAAATTTTCATCGGGGGGGGATGGGTTTGGAAAAAAAGGCGTGGATGGGGGGGGATAGTTGCCCTTGAATCTCTTTGAATTCTTAAAAAAGTGAACTCTAACTTTCAATTTCCAATCAAATGAGGCCTCTCTGAGGTTTATACGAGCATCCCTTTCACAAGAACCATATATGCCCCAGGGCCATAACTTACAACACCTGCCCCCGGGCCCTGGGGGGTGTGTTGACTCTTGAGTTTTTGCTATCTGACTTTTGAACATATATTTAACAAAATGGCTATCCCAAATTTTTATCGGATGTATTTGGGGAAAAAAGGGGCGTGGGGGGCTAGTTGCCCTCCAATCTCTTTGACTCAAACTGAACTAGAAACTTTCCATTTCCGGTGAAATGAGCTCTATCTGAATTTTAAGAGCATCCCTTCCATTAGAACCATATATTCCCCCAGGGCATAACCTACAACGCCTGCCCTCGGGCCCTGGAGGGTTGTGTCGACCCTGGAGTTTTCGTTGTATGATCTTTGAACTATTTTTTGAAAAAAAGGGCTATCTCAAAGTTCTTAACGGATGGGGTTGAGGAAAAAAAGGCGCGGAGGGGGGGGGCTAGTTGCCCTCCGATCTCTGTTGACTCTTAAAAAATGAACTATAACTTTCAGTTTCAATCACATGACCTTTCTTTGGAGTTTATGCGAACATCCCTTCTATAAGAACCATATATGCCACCAGGGCATAATTTACAACGGCATCCCCCGGGGCCTGGGGGGTTGTGTCGGCGCACCGGAGTTTTTTTTTATACGATCTTTTTTGTATTTTTAACAAAATGGCTATCTCAAAATTTTTATCGAATGCATTTTAGAAACAAAAGTGCGTGGGGGGGGGGTGGTTACCCTCCGATCTATTTGACTCTTAAAAATTGAACTAGAATTTTCAATTCCCAAATCAAACGAGCCCTCTCTGAAGTTTATGCGAGCATTCCTTCCATAAGAACCATATATGCCCCCAGGGCACAAATTACAAACGACCCTGCCTGCGGGCCCTGCGGGGTTTTTGTCGACACCAGAGTTTTTGTTATATGATCTTTGAAGTATTTTTAACAAAATTGCTATCTCAAAATTTTTATCGGGTGCATTTGGGAAAATTAGGGCGTGGGGGTGGGGGCTAGTTTCCCTCCGATCTCTTTTGACTCTAAAAAAGTGAACTAGAACTTTCAATTCCAATCAAAAGAGCCCCACTTTGAAGTTTATACGAGCATCTTTTCCGTAAGAGCCATATATACGCCCAGGGTATAACGCAACAACGCCTGCCCCGCGGGCCCTGCGGGGATTTGTCGACACCGGAGTTTTTGTTATATAATCTTTGAACTATTTTTAACAAAATAGCTATCTCAAAAACTTTATCGGATACATTTGGGAAAAAAAGGCTCAGGGGGGGGGGGGGCTGGTTGCCTTCCGATCACTTTCGATTCTCAAAAAGGGCACTAGAAACTCTCAATTTCCAATCGCAAACGAGCCCCTTCCAAAGCTTATGTGACGACCCCTTCCATATGAAGTGCCTCTGGAAAAAAAAATTAATAAAACATTGAAGCCATATGCCTTTACTATAGGCAACGCTATATATTTTGAATTGAAGTTATCAAGTATTTTGCAGTAGGTTGCATAGGTTGCATCAACACATGGCTAATTGTAGACAGAGAAAAAAGCCAAGACAGATAGTTCAAGTAATTGAGAGGCAAATGTTTAAATGTTAAATGGCAACGGGAGTATGCATGAATCTTTTATTGGACACATAACTTGTCAGGTTAGTCAGGTGAATTGAAGTTATCAAGTATTTTGCAGTAGGTTGCATTGGTTGCATCAAGACATGGCTAATTGTAGACAGAGAAAAGCCAAGACAGATAGTTCAAGTACTTGAGAGGCAAATGTTTAAATGGTTGGGGCAAGGGTAAATGGCGGGAGTATGCATGATTCTTTTATTGGACGCTACACCGTTGCCTCTGTTTCTTTGGGTTTCCTCCAAATTCCTCTCAGCTACACTCTCCCCTAGCCATTTAACCACCTTGTCCTGCCCAATTTTATCTACCTCAATTTCATTCTAGTGATTAAATACGTCTTTGGGAATGTCAAACCCCCACAGCCGTCAGGGCAAGGGCTGTAAGTTAGGTGATTCGTCTATTCTTTTACATATAGTAACTATGTCAAAATGCCTTATGTGTAAGCGGATTGTCAAAAGGGTGTAGCTCAGGAATGACTGAGTATATTAATTTGTAACTTTCAGAAAATGTCCAAAAAAGATAATATTTGCATGCTACTACTACTACTATAACAACTACCACTACTACTGCTGCTACCACTATTTCTAATGCTTCAATTACCACACATACCACACAAGTACAACTTCTGTACTACCAATGCTAAGGATATTGAAATAATATTTGGAGAAATGTTGAGGTGAACTTGAACTAAACCAAAACACACTTTGTGCAAACAGATTTTCAAAACGGCCGTATCAGCATTGTTTTTGGAGCGACTTACCTTATCAAGATGAAAAAAACTTCCAGGGCAAAAAATCATGAGGAGATGTTCAACTGACCAAAGGTAAAACATGTGCTTGCAACTACTGCTATTAACACTACTGCAACTACTGTTAATGCTCCTAATACAACACCATTACTGCTACTTGTTACTGCTCTTACTACTATCATACTTACAATGATACCAGTACCATTAAGACTAACCATATGAAAGTGAAAAATTGACAGGATATTAAAGGTAAATTTGAAGATAATCCAAACCAACTATGTGCGTACAGATTGTCAAAAGGGATATTTCAGAGATGAATTTTGGTATTAAGTTAGAACTTTCAGAGAGTGTTTAAAGAGGAAGATGAATTGATTAAAAGGCGAAAGGTTATTTATATGTATATGTACTACTAATACTAATGCCACGGCTACTTTCACTGCTAATACTACTACTTCTACCACCACTACTACTACTGCTGCTACTATTGGTATACTACTACTGCTACACTACTACTACTGCTTACTACTGCTACCACTACTAGTACTACTACCACTACTAGTACTACTACTACACTGCTATTACTGCTACTACTATATCACTACTTATTCTACTAGTACTACTACCAAACTACTCTAACTACTACTTGAATTGCAACTACTAATTCTAAGGCTAAGAGTATTAAGATGAAAAGGGCATCAAACGGGGTCAAAAGAGCTTGATCATCAATATTTTTGGAACGGCTAACCGTATCAATATTCCAGGGTATCATAAGGGGGATGTTCAAACTAACCAAAAGGAAACATGTTCATGCTACAATTACTATTAATACTGCTACTACTGTTACTACGATACTAATACGACACTCATATGGCTACTACTTCTCCTACTACTACCATTATTACTATGGTAGGCTAATACTACTATTAAGGCTAATTGTATGAAGGTGAAAAATATGAGAAAATATTTAGAGGAAACTTAAAATGAATCAAAAACGCACTATGTACATGCAGATGTCAATAGGGTGTATCTCAAGAATATTAGACTGTCAAAAGGACGCATCAACAGTGCTTCAAGAATGGTTTATGGTATTATATTGAAACTTTCAGCGTGTGTTGATGAGGGGGGGAGGATGAAAAAAGCAAAGATGCTTGATGCATACTGCTACTAGTGCAACTACAGCTATTGCTACTACCCAAGATAAGACTGTTAAGGTGAAGCTTTAACGAATATTTAGGTTGATGTCAAACTAAATGAAAAGTTTTACTATGAGCATGTAGAATTGTAGATTGTAAACAGTGTCACACAATCAAACTGTTGTGGTAACAAACTGTAAGTAAGGAGCGACCCGGCTCAATAGTAACCGAAACTCTAAAAAAATGGAATTTTTCATACCAAAAGATACATTAGAAGAATCAAATTTTAATGCTGATTCAAATATATAAGTTTCATCAAGTTTAGTCATACCCATCAAAAATTATGCGCCTGAGAAAATCTTCCTGATTTTCGAAAAAAGGGGAAAAATCCCCTAAAAGCTACAAAACCTTAATGAAAATCACACCATCAGATTCAGCGTATCAGAGAACCCCTATTGTAGAGGTTTCAAGCTCCTATCTGCAAAAAATGCGTGTTGATTTGTTGTTTTTTTTCCATGGGTGATCGTACGACCCAGTGGTCCTAGAATATCGTGAGAGGGCTCATTAGAACGGAAAATTAAAAGTTCTAGTGCCCTTTTTAAGCGAAAAAATGGAGGGCAACTAGGCCCCCTCCCATGCTCTCATTTTTTCTCAATGTCACCCGATCAAAATTTTTAGATAGTCATTTTGTTCAGCATGGTCGAAAATAATAATAGCTAGTTCTTTTAGGATGATTATTCGCCCAAAAGTCCCCGGGGGAAGAGCTGAAAGTTATTAAACTTTACCCAATGTTTACATATTGTATTGGTTATTGGAAGTATACAGACGTTTTCAGGGGGAATTTTTTCTTTTTTTTTGGGGGGGGGGGGGTTGGGGTTATGTGGGAGGATCTTTCATGGGTGAAGTTTTCATGGGGGGAGGGACATTGTTATGAAGGGGGCGGCGGATTTCCAGCATTATTTAAAAAAACGATCAGAAATTAAATACAAAAAAAAGTTTTTCAACAGAAAAATAAGGAGCAACATCAAAACTTAAAACGAACAGAAATTATTACGTATATGATTGGGTCCGCTCAACTTTCGAGAAAGCCATTTAACCAAACAAAAGTAAAATGAATATGCAAATTTTGCTTTAATTATCATGCACGGTGAGCCAAAGTAAAAACCTGCATTAATTCAAAAACGTTCAAAAATTAAAAAAAACAAGTTTTTTTTTAACTGAAACTAAGGAGCGACATTAAAACTTAAAACGAACAGAAATCATTCCGTATATGAAAGGGGCTGTCCCACCTCCTCAAACGCCTCGCTCTTTACGCTAAAGTTAGACATTTTCTCACAACCTTTTTTTAAATAATAAAAAACTTTAGCGTAAAGAGCGAGGCGTTGAAGAGGGGACAGCCCGAGACACTTTCTCACAACTTTTTTAAATAATAAAAACTTTAGCGTAAAGAGCAAAGCGTTTGAGGAGGGGACAGCCCTTCATCCACAGAGCGTCCTTTTTTGGTCAAGCATCTAGAGCCAATAAAAAAATAGTTTGTCCAAACATGGGACGGGAAAAGATCGTCAGAAAGGATCTGGAGGAAATTTGGATTTCTTGGGAGGGTGTAAAGTGGGGAGCTTTGAATAGGTGGAGAAGAACCATACCCAGTTCTGTTGGCCTCAAGTGGGCTGGTGCTGTAGTAAGTTGCTAGTAGCGAAAGTAGTAGTAATGCAAAAATAAGAGCAATTAGATTGCAAAATAGTATCTTATATGGTAATTTGGATTGCTAGATTTACTTAGCCATGATAGTCCCACAAATCAGATTGTTCTGTGGATTATTGACTATATCTTTTTGGTCCATAACAAGGGGTTAAATTTAAACTTCTTTAACAGATAATTTTGACGATAAATTTTTGTTATGTTTGAGAATAATTTTTACGTCCGTTTTTTATTTTTCTGTTTAGATTGAGATAGTTGACCGTTTAAAAAAACCCACTTCCATTATCTTGTCAACAAATACATTAAATAAATCTAATATCCTTATTTTTATCAAATAACTCACCAAAAAAATCCGTTCTTCATTCTTTGCTTCCCACCTGCTTTCCTATTTAGGCAATTGCTTCCACCGTTCTTTTCTTATATTAGTAATTGTTTTCTGCAAAAATTTATATTAGAAATTGTAAATAAAATTCTGTAGAAATTTGGAAAAGATCTGGAAAAAAATCTATGCTGTGTTTTGAGTGTAAATTTTGAAAGAATAAGAAAAAAGTACTCGAATTTATTGAATAAAGTAAATTCATACGGATGACTTTTGTGGTCTTTAGTTTTTTAAGAATCAATACCAATACTTAAAAGCTCTGTGGCTTACAAAGTTTTAAATCTTCCCTGCCTACAAGTTAAATTTTCCAGGATATTTTTCAATCCCGATAAGTGTTCATACATGGGGCTAAATCCTAACCTAAGTCTCAATCTATTCAAATCATGACTTTGATCGGTTGGAAATTAAACACTAGTGACCTTTCAGGCTCGACCCAGAGACAGAATGCATCGTTTGGAAGCCACTTTAATGAACATAACGGATAAGGTCCCATTTGATGTTATAAAGAATTAACGATAAGATTCTCAACCAATGCAAAATGTTAGAAAGCTGATTTTTCAGCACAGCTCAGAAAAATTGGGTTTTCACTAGGCCAAATAAGAGATTACTATCCTACTACAAAATTAACGAGTCATTTAGAAGGGAGAAGGTGGAACTTTAGCTTCTATTTGGTGTAATTGGAGTATTTCAGTGGAAGAACTTAAAAACGCTTCTTCTTTAGATTGTAAAGGATGGTCCAATCTAATTAGTAATTTGGCTAATTAGCTGAGTGTTTTGTGCATAAAAGTTAAATAAAACGCGGTTTTTTCTTCAGTTAATATCTGTAGTTTGCAACACTGTCTGTAATATTAAAAATTTAATTCTTAAAGCTGGAGGTGTGTAAGATAAAAGTGTTCAAATCCACCTTTTGTCAGACCAACTTTTTGTGAATTCAAGTTTTTTTTTTGCCAGACAACTAAAACTTGTGAAGGGTAAAATTCTGCTTTAGCTACTTTTGGCTATCTTGGAAAGGGGTAGGCCTAAGGTTAGGAAAATGAAACTTTCAGGGATGGGTCTATAGGCTAAAGTAGGCCTATGTCATGGGAAGGTATTTTGAATTACCTGTTAAATTTTTAACAAATCATTTTGTTGACTTATGAATAAAGGTAAATATCTACCAAATCATATTAGCCTATTGACTTATGCATAGCCTAAAGTGAATATACCACTTGATGCCTTTTTTATGCTGATTACAAATATAATAATCATTTCTATTGGAAATGAATTTCAGCCCCCCTATATATGCCAATTCAGGGTATATATTTCTACATTAGGGGGGATGGGGGCAAATTTTGTTTCTGATGTAAATGGGAGGTAAGTTTAAACTTTACCCCCTCATCCACTCCTAACGCCCCCCCCCCCCCCCCCGTGGTAAAGTTCGGTCAATATCTACCAAATCATATTATTGAGTTAGGACTAAAGTGAATACACCATTCAATGCCTTTTTTTATGCTGATTATGAATATAATAAGCATTTCTATTGGAAATAAATTTCAGCCCCCCCCCCTATATATGCCAATTCAGGGTTAGGTTAGGTTGGGTTAGGTTAGGTATAGCCTATATAGGGGGGGGGGGCTGAAATTCATTTCTGATAGAAATGCTTATTATATTCATAATCAGCATAAAAAAGGCATCAAATAGTGTATTCACTTTATTCCTAACTCAATAATATGATTTGGTAGATATTGACCTAAAGTTCTACCAAATCATATTATTCAGTTAGAAATAAAGTGAATGCACCATTCAATGCCTTTTTTTATGCTGATTACAAATATAATAATCATTTCTATCAGAAATGAATTTCAGCCCCCCCCCCCCCTATATATACCTAACCTAACCCTGAATTGGCATATATAGGGGGGAGGCTGAAATTCATTTCTGATGGAAATGATTATTATATTTGTTATCAGCATAAAAAAGGCATCAAATGGTGTATTCACTTCTGTCCTAACTCAATAATATGATTTGGTAGAACTTTACCCCCCACCCAATGTAGAAATATATACCCTGAATTGGCATATATAGGGGGGGGGGTGCTGAAATTCATTTCCAATAGAAATGATTATTATATTCATAATCAGCATAAAAAAAAGGCATTGAGTGGTATATTCACTTTATGCATAAGTCAATAATATGATTTGGTAGATATTTACCCAAATAAAGTAGGATGTCACCAAATGGCTAATTTGACAGTGTATATGTGCAAATATATGCTGTCACCCCCTATGGGATGTCCCACCCCCTAATGTGCACAAATATATACCCTGAATTGGTATATAGGATTGGGGGTTAAAATTCATTTCTGACAAAAATGATTATTATATTTGGAAAGAGCATAAAAAAAGCATCAAGTGGTATATTCCCTTTATTTGTAACTCAATAATATGATTTGGTAAAAATTTACCTAGTGCTGTTCTTTTGCACTAAGATCTCACATCTTTCTGCAAAGATTTCTGTTCTTTTAACTCATCTTTCTTCTAATATCTTACAGCTCACTCATCCTAACAAAAACTGTGAAGGATGCCATCTTTCTGCCATATAGCACAGTGATGAGAGAACTTTGATAATATACTCATCATTGTTCTTAGACTACTGATCAGAGCAGAATGATGAAATATGTTTGCAAAAGAGTGCTATAGGATGTAAGATCTTAGTGCTAAGATTTCATTTTTAAGTGTTCTTTGTCAAATTTGATCTTTCATTTAAGCAGAAGATCTATTTGCAAGGTTTGCTTTTTATAACACACATATTTTGAAAGGTCAGACCCCTCTAGAGAGAGAAGGAGTGGATGTAGGTACTTCAAAATACCTTCTTGGGACATACCTTAGCCTGGCTACTATGTATAGGTCTTGGAAGATAGTGTATATGACAGGTTTATACCTATCCAACTTCTGACTAAATCATTTTAACTCAATCTTGGGTTATATCAGCCTAATTCATCTCTTTTGATTGACATTAGGTGTTGAAAATACAATTCTTCTTGCTTTAGGCTATTGGAATTTAGGCCATGTCAAGTTTTTTTTTTCTAAATTGACAAAATAGATAAACAGATATTTAAAACATTACAAAAATCTGGATTTAAGCCTTAAATTAGGGCTGCTGAGAAGGAAACATGCTAAGAAAACAATTCTTACCTCACAATAGCCTGTGCAGAATAATTGTAATTAGCACATTTTAACTGCAATGCCACTATAGGCTACTTTAACCCCCCTCCCCCCAATGTGCAAATAAATAGCCTTCAGAATAACAAGAGAATTAATTAAGTCAAGTAAAAACAGCCCTCATCATGACTTTTTGAAAAGAATAATTAGATCATTTTAATCTAGTAAAGATTAATCTATGACAATAGCCTAGCCATTTATTTTTTAAGTAGAGAGAGGGCTCTGTAGTGTCAAAAAGCCCAAGCCCACACCACAAAGATGCATTGGTTCCACATCCAAAAAAATAATTGATTGTGGGAGGGGGACTAATATTTAGTCTCCCTATCCTTACCATATATTTTTTTTTTAGCTGTTTGACATTACCTGCTGTAACTTTTCCATCCAGCTTAACATCCATTTTATAAAATACCTCAAAACAGTCTGTAATGTAGGCCAGACATTTGTGTATTAGATGCCTTCTTGCTTCTGTAAACCATCTCATATTTTTGGCAAGCTGGCAAATCAGCTCTTCTTATTTGGGTGAGAGGATTCTTATATTTTCCAATACCTATAATGGTCTTAGTAGCCATCTGTATACCAGACCTATTATATTTCAAAAGATATTTAATCAGTGCAGCATTAAGGTCCAGAATACTGCTTTTGTTTCTTTACATCCCACTGTTTTATGCCAATCCTCCCCCCCCCCATAGCTCCTTATTGCTGTTTTCCAGCAGTTTTTGAGGGGTGGTAATGAAAGGTTCCAGTAAATCATTGATGCCTTAGCTGCTTCACCTGTTATTCTTTACTGTACCTGTGATCCCAGAGTGTCCTAGAGCAAACATCATTGTAGTTCATTCCCTGTTGGACGCTAGTCAATTACATGTATACTTACTGTAATATGTATTGTAACATCTAAGTCTGTTACATGTAGCATTCTAACTCACGTTTTTGCCTGCTCTTAATTTTCTCAAGAGCCTTGAGGCATCCTTGGTTTTCAGTTAAGTATGTTTGTCTACACCCTCATCTTTACATTTGTGCCAGTCTCTTAGCTGTCTGTTCTGAATCAATCATTTCAGCTAGAAGACAAGGACAAATTTCTCTAGGTGATAACTTTTTATGTTCTTTTTCAAAACTGTGGTAAAAATCATGCTTCTTATAGCATGTCCTACCCTGTATCTAAGGAACTAATGTTGCACTCCCACTTTTGCAATGACTTTGGAGTTTTCAATAATATTGTTTAATATTCATGGTACAGAGGATAAGGACTTTGTTATTGATGAGCTCTACAATGATTTTGATTTGATCTGTTTACAGGAGGATCTTCTTACAGACTTTAGCATTAATGTTTTTCAGTGGAGCCTTCATCATGATGAGTTTTTTACTACTACCAGAGCCACAAGAGGCCACCCATCCAGTGGGCTAGCTTGTGTTTTTAAGGACAATCCTAATTTGGTTTTGCTGGTGATTTTTTACTTGGATGAGTTTTTTTTGGCTGTTCATATGGGCACTATAGTTTTCATTAATTCTTATCTGCCTTATGATGACTGTTCTTCCAGATTGATGGCTGGATATGCTAAAGCTTGTAACATGTGGAAGTTTTTAGTGGAAAAAATTCTTTTTATTTCTCTAGATTATATGATCATTGGTGACTACAATACAGATATCAATTACTCATCAGTGAGAAGTGATTTGTGTGTTAGATTGCCTTCCATCTTATCATATTATACCCAAAACTCATCTGTATTCTTATATTCACCAGTCAAGCAGTAAGAGCAATATTGATCACATTATTTGCTCACCTAGTATTACTACATCAATAGTGTTTGTACATGCTGAAGAACAAGACTTAGACCACCTCCCTATCTCACTTACTCTTATGCTGAATTTAAACCCTGCAAGTATTTGTAAAGTACCCTGGACTTCAAAATGGTTTGAAAAAAGTAATTGGAAGAGAGCTGATGTTCCTCTCTATGCGTTTACACTAACAATTCTGCTGTCTGCTATATGAGTTCCCTATCATCTGCTTCAGAACTCTATACAAGTGAATTGCAAAAAGGACCTGAATTGCTATTATAATCAAATAATTAAATGTCTAAAAGATGCCGAGGCAGTTGCAGTGCTGCTGCAATGTGGTATGCAAAAAACCTATTTGGTCTTTAGATCCTAATTTAAAAACTTTGAAAAATAAAGCTAAGTTTTGGTTAAAAGTCTGGAATGAATGTGATAGACCACCTTGTGGAATTGTATCTGACCTTAAGCGTAAGATGTGTAGTGAATATAAAAATATCTTAAGTCAATGCATTATTGTGGTATGAATTTTCTAGTGTCAAAGAGAGAATGGAGAGAAAAGTTATTAATTCTGAGTTGATTAGAAGTGATGTACCAAGTAGTGATTGTCTTCATGCATCTGCTTGGCATGGCCATTACTCGTCTATTTTTTCTAATGTTAATTACCATGTGCATTCTTTGTATACTCATATTCTCTTTCTGCTATTTTTAGTACCCCTCTATCTCAGCGTCTTTGTGTTCCCATTTCTCTTCCATCTGCAGTTGAAGAAATTAAGAAACTTGAATGAGATAATGTTGATAATGATGGTATATCTAGATTTCACCTTTTGTTTGATTGCTCCCCCCTTATTGACCATATACACCTACTTCTCCAGATGTGTATTTGTACTTTTAGTGTACCAGAGAGTTTTTTGTGTGGTACTGTTTCTTCAGTTTTAAAGAAGGGAAATTCTCCTTTAATTTGCTCTTCTTACCAACCTATTACTGTCTCTTGCACTTTTAGTAAAGTTCTTGAGCATGTATTACTACCTTTTGTGACTAATAATATGCTTGAGAGAGATAACCAATTTGGATTTAAGCCCAGAGTAGGTTGTCAACATGCACATTGTGTATTATCTTCTTTGCTCCTTGAAGATTCTTCTAAGGGAAAGAGCATATATCTTTGTACTTAAGATCTATCAAAAGCTTTTGATAGTGTATGTCATAGTCAGCTTTTTTCTGCTCTTCATGGTTTTGGTGTCAATCTATCAGTTATTTTGCTTTGGTTGAAATCTGTGCCATCTTCTATTATTAATTGAAAAGAGTTTAAGGCAAGGTGGAGTTTTATCTCTGACCCTATTTAATTTATGTATTACAGGAGTTCTGGCAAAGATATTGGCTATCCTCTCTGGTTTTGCTGATGTTTCATACCTGGCCTATGCTGATGATCTGCTTCTTATAAGCTGTACTAAAACTGGTTTATCTAACATGGCTTCTTATGTTGCCACTTCTTTTTCAGACATAGGCCTTTCTCTTAATGTTGATAAATGTAAATTTCTTTCTTTTAATAACATTTCTAGTACTTCCCTTTGCTTTAGTGGCTTTACTATCCCTCTCATAGATTATCTTTGATGGCTCGGTATTTCTATCACTAATAGTCTTCCAAGCTTGCGCCAGTGCAGATATTAATATGAAAATTAAATTAGGATATGCTAAGATTGTTGCCAATAGAGGTAAATTTAATAAACTTGCGTTGACTAAGCTCTACTCAACTTTTTGTGACCATTTGATCCTTTTTGCTTCTAGAATTTTTCTCCTTCTTAAGAAAAATGAGTTAAAAAGAATCTGGATTAATTATTTTAGATTTTGTAAATTTTTGTTGTTTCTTCCACCTTGGGCCAAAAACCAGGTAATTATTAATAAATATCTTGTTCCTAATATTACTGAAAAAATGGAAACACTACACAGAAAACTTTCAAATACTGCTTGTATCCATTTTTCTCCACACCATCACCTTATCAGGTTTTTTCGGTTGTAAGTTATTTTTCTTTTATTTGTTCATTTGTTTTTCTCTATTTGGTCACTCCACATTTTTTAGTATTGTGAACTTACTTTGACTTGCTGACTTACTATTGTGAACAGTGAGTAAAAGTCAAATAATGATAATAATATGACAGCTTGTGTCCATATTTCTGTATATTACTGCTTATTAGATTTTTCAAGTTGTGAGTTTTTTTCTCTCTTCTTCTTTTTGTGGTAAAGCTTGGTAAAGCTTTGGTAAAGCTTGGTAAAGCTTTGGCTGTGGTAAAGAATACCCAATGATTTTCATGGAAAATCAAGTTATAAAAATTGAAAATGGTATAACATACTTAAAACTATCAAATCTAAGTAATAATAAAATAAAACTGAACCAGGTAGAACTTGGATCAGTAGAAAAGATTTCAAATTCGGAAATAAAATCTCTAAACAGTCCAGAATTAAGTGCAAACTTCATTTGCCACGAACATTTATCCTCATTAAAAACCGCAACCACAAGAAGAGTATGGAATGGCGAAAACGGATTTTTTTGCAACAATTTGATTTAAAACATTTACTGGAAAATGTAAAAAACTAGGCTGGAAAATATTCTTTGGGATTTTAAATGGACTTTTGCAAGACACAAAGCGGATTACGGATTAACTCACTTAATCACGCACAAGATAGCAACAGAGGGCCCCCCAATCAAAAAGTCACCGTATAAAACACCTTATCATTTAAAGCCATGGCTAGAAAGCCAAATAAAAGAAATGGAAGATCAGGGAATAATTAAAGAAAGTATTAGTGATTGGTGCTTTCCATTAGTAATAGTCAGAAAAAAAAGATAACACCTGGAGACTATGTATAGACTTTAGATCACTAAATGCTGTCACAGTTAAAGACGTAATGAAGTTACCAAGAAATACCTTGGCTTATTTAGATGATGTAATTCTGTTTAATGAAAACTTGGAAGACCACTTGGTTGGACTTAGAAAAAATACTGGAAAAGTTTGAAAAAGCAGGCTTAAAATTAAAACCAGAAAAGTTAAAAATAGTAGTACTGAAATTAGTATTTCTTGGACACCTGATAAACCAAGGTACTATTTCACCAAATCCAGAAAAATCAGATCAGTTTGTGGTTTGTTAAGCTATTTCAGACAATATATTAAAAATTATGCCACAATAGCACAACCTTTGACAAACCTTTTGAAGAAATCAGGTAAATTCGAATGTCCAGCGGAAGCAAAACAAGCACTAAATGAAATAAAAAGGCAATTATTACTGGCACCAATACTAAAACTACCAGATTTGTCACAAGACTTCTGTTTGCAAACAGATGCTTTGGGGTACAGTATAGGGGCCATATTATTAAACATAAATTCTGAAGGAGTAGAATCAATAGTTCAATACGCCAGTAGGTCACTGATGGAAGCAGAAAAAAAAATACTCGAAAAAAAAAAAAAAAAAAAAAAAAAATTTATATTACGCGTAGACCAAAAATCATTAGTTTGGCTACATACGATGCAAAATACTTAAGCCCGGCTGACATGGTGGACACTATGTCTGCAAGCATATTCATATACCCCAATATATATAAAGGGCCTTACAAATATTTTACCAGACTATTTGTCACGAAATCCAGATAAGGAAGAAAATGTGATAGCAACCATCCAGAATGAACTGGAAGGGGTAGAAATACTGTCTAATGAAAATATTTCAAAGCATCAAAATAAAGATGATTTTTGTTTAGCAATGAAATCCTTTTATCAAAAGGAACAGAACTGCCAGAGCACTTTAAACATTTTTTAAAGGACTTAGATAATTTTGATCTGGACGAAAGTAAAAATTTTTGTCTTATCATTGTAAGTGTCTAAGTATCTTATTATATATTATTGTTGTTTTTTTGAGACTTGTGGTCTACTTGGGACAGCCAGTCCCAGTAGACAGAATATATCCGATTATATTATATGTTAAATGAATAAAAGTATTGTATTTTAGACAACCTCTGTACGATCTACCTTTAGCCTCTCGAACGTACCCAGTCGGTACGCCTCATTAGTTCGGTTACAGCCTAATGCACGCTACCAAAGTTTAATTACCTTAGGGCCAGAGTTTATCTCCCCTATAAAGGGAGAATAAAGGCATCTACAACTACAACCCCCAAATACCATAAAATAATCATCACAACATTTTCCCCCTCCTTTCATGTTATTTCTCTTTTGTTTTAGTTTCTTTTAAATTTCTTATGTATTGCTCTGTAACTGGTAATCTTTGATTTCTATATTGATTTGTGTTGCATTTTATGTGTTTCCCCTTGTGATACTCCATGTATTGTACCTCTGTAGGGTTAGAAATAAATAATAATAATAATAAGCAAAAATAATCTAGTCCTTGTGGCATTTCATGTCTGAAGATTGTGATAAAACATTAAATCGCTTAAGAAAGGAAGAAAATGAGGACAATTAACAGCCAGTGAAAAAATTGGTTAAGACCTCCACTTGACCATCCTCAGTGCAGAATAAAATTGATAAAAATATAAAAAACCAAACCTTAAAATAAAAAGATTATGATGACTTTTTTTCTGCAGGTCTTTTTTGACATTTTGACCACATTATTATCAAGTGTCTCCCATTGTTGATCTAATCTTGATGATGAAGTTTTCCTAGGTGTAGCCAAGCCAATTATCTCCCACTGTTAATCTTTAACTTTTAAAAACAAAATTCATCTCACTAGATGTGTGTCAACCTTTGGCTGATGTTATTCAAGTAGCTGTTGTGAAAGTTTTTTGGCTATAAACTAGAGGGAAGCTGTTTTTTTTTCTATACTAGAGAGAATGACTGGCAGACTCAATAAGTTTTCCAGCACTCTTTCAAATTTGTGCAAAAAACAGAAAAACACAGTATAAAATCAGTAATATGATAAAGGATTTAGATGAATAAAGGAGCCAAATGCAAGATGGGCCAGTTCTGTTTATTCTTCATATGGGAAGGCCAGCTCCTTGACTACAATTGCCAAGATTTTCCAGAACTCTATGAAGTATTATGTAGAAAGGATCATTGGTAAGACTCTGCTGGTCTTCCTTTCTTTGACAAATCTTCTAGGAGGCTGGTCTGATGATGATTGTTTCTATGCTAACCATCTAAGCATGAGTAGAAATCTGAAACTGATTTGGCATTTCTGTCTGTTTCATCCTCTACCTGTTTAGTCATAGGGATAGATGTCACAACTTGACCAGTGATCATAGACTCTGTCATAACTCTCACTCTGGCATTCACTATACAACTCATCTTTACAATATATTGTTTCATAGTTCACAGAATCCTTAGTCAAAATGAGTAATTACACTAAGAAGTCCTTCAGGCTTTCATCTGAGTTTGTTATCAAGATGAAATATTTATATCTTCTTTACTGTTTGAGAAACTTCCTCATTTTCTCTCTCTTCTCTTGTTTTATCTTGTAAACATTTCTTCCAAACCCTTTTTTGAAAATTTTATTTCATCACTGGGCTACTGAAATATCAGACAAATGTTAAAATTTTGCCTTTTTTGATTCAAGTTAGCTTTCTCAAAAAACAATCACAAAGAAAATTATAACTAGGAAAAAAACTTTGTTGGCCTATGTAATCAAGATAACAATAGATAAAGAGATCTTCAAAACATTACAAAATCAGGATATAAGCCTAGAATCAGGGCTGCTGAGAAGGAAACATGTTAAGAAAACAATTCTTACCTCATAATAGCCTATGCAGAATAATTGTAGTTAGCACATTTTAACTGCAATGCCACTATAGGCTACTTTAAGCCCCTCCCCCCTAATGTGCAAATAAATAGCCTACAGGATAAAAAGAGAATTAATCAAGTCAAGCAAAATCAGCCCTCATCATGACTTTTGGAAAGGAAAAAAATAATTAGATCATTTGAATCTAGTAAAGAGTAACCTATGACAATAGCCTAGCCATATATTTTTAAGTAGGAAAGGGCTCTGTAGTGTCAAACAGTCAAGGCCCATACCACAAAGATGCATTGGTTCCACATCCAAAAAATTAATTGATTGTGGGGGGGGGAGAGCTAATATTTAGTTTCCCCATCTTTACCATATATTTTTCCAGCTGTTTGACATTACCTACTGTGACTTTTTCCTCCAGCTTGGCATCCATTTAATAAAATATCTCAAGATGGTATGTAATCTAGGCCAGACATTTGTGTATTAAATGCCTTCTTGCTTCTGTAACCATCTTGTATTTTTGGCAAGCTGGCAAATCAGCTCTTCCTATTTGAGTGAGATGATATTGTGATATTTTCCGATACTTATAATGGCCTCAATAGCCATCTGTATACCAGACCTATTATGTTTTAAAATGTATTGAGTCAGTGTAGCATTAAGCTCCAGAATACTGCTTTTGTTTCTTTACATTCCACTGTTCTATGCCAATACCCCCCCCCCCCCCATAGCTCCTTATTGCTATTTTCCAGCAGTTTTGAGGGGTGGGAATGAAAGGCTCCAGTCCTTAGTACATCATTGATGCCATAGCTGCTTCATCTGTTATTCTTTACTGTACCTGTGATCCCAGAGTGTCCTAGAGCCAACGTAATTGTAATACATTCCCTGTTGGATGCTAGTCCACTACATGTAGACTTACTGTAATATGTACTGTAACATCTAAGTCTGTTGCATGTAGAATTCTAAATCACCTTCTGGCCTGCTCTTAATATTCTCAAGAGCCTTGAGGCATCCTTGGTTTCCAGTTAAATATGTTTGTTTACACCCTCTTCTTTGCATTTGTATCAGACTCTTAGCTGTCTGTTCTGAATCAATCATTTCAGCCTAGAAGACAAGGACAAATTTCTCTAGGTGATAACTTATGTTCTTGTTGGAACCAGGAGTATTCTGGTATATAATTATAAAGAAAAGCCAGAAAATGAAAATATGATTGAATAAATGTGAAACTAAGGTAAAGTAAAATAACCTAAACTTAATAAGCTAAAATAATCTAGTCCTTGTGGCATTTCATATTCAAAGACTGTGATGAAGTTTTTTCTGCAGGTCTTTTTTGATATTTTGAGCACATTATTACCAAGTCAAGTGTCTCCCATTGTTGATCTAATCTTGATGATAAAGTTTTCCTAGGTGTAGCCAAGCCAATTATCTCCCACTGTTAATCTTTAACTTTTAAAACAAAATTCATCTTACTAGATGTGTGTCAACTTTTGGCTGATGTTATTCAAATAGCTATTGTGAAAGTTTTTTGTCTATAAACTAGAGGGAAGTTGTTTTTTTTTCCTTCACTAGAGAAAATAACTGGCAGACTTGATAACTTTTCCAGCACTCTTTCAAATTTGTGCAGAAAACGTAGTGTAGAATGAATAATGGGATAAAGAATTTAGATGTACAAGAGAGCCATTATGCTTCATTATGCTTCAAGAGAGCCATATGTTTATGCTTCATATGTTTATGCTTCATATGCCATTATGCTTCAAGAGAGCCATATGTTTATGCTTCATATGGAAAGGCCAGCTCACTGACTACATTGCCAAGATTTACCAGAACTGTATGAAGTAGTATTATGTAGAAAGGATCATTGGTAACACTCTGCAGGTCTTCCTTTCTTTGACAAAATCTTCTAGTTGGCTGGTCTGATGATTGATTGTTTCTATGCTCACCATCTAAGCCTGAGTAGAAATCTGAAACTGATTTGACATTTCTGTCTATTTCATTCTCTACCTGTTTAGTCATAGGGATAGATGCCACAACTTGACCAGTGATCATAGACTCTGTCATAACTCTCACTCTGGGATTCATTATACAACTCATCTTTACAATATATTGCTCCATAGCTCACAGAATCCACAGTCAAAATGAGTAATTACACTAAGAAGTCCTCCAGGCTTTCATCTGAGTTTGTCATTAAGATGAAATATTTATATCTTCTTTACTGACTGAGAAACTTTCCCATTTTCTTCTCTTCTCTTGTTTTATCTTGTAAATATTTCTTCCAAACCCTTTTTTGAACATTTTATTTCATCACTGGGCTACTGAAATATGAGACAAATGTTAAAATTTTAACTTTTTTGATTCAAGTTAGCTTTCTCAAAAACAATCACAAAGAAAAATTATAACCAGGAAAAAAAAAAACTTTGTTGGGCTATGTAATCAACTTTGATTATAAAGCGACATTTTTTCTCTTGTGGTGTCTACTGACCCTACCAGTGCTTTCATAATGTTGTGATTGGTTTTAACCAGTTCTAGTTTTTATATATGTGACTCTGGGTGAATTTGAGGAGCTGAAGGGGTGTGAAGGCTATACTTTTTTTTGAGATTTTCAAAGGAGGCTGAAATCCTATGTTTCTTCCTTGGTTTTGACCCAGCAGTCAATTTTGCAGCTCAAATCCTGGCACCTAGAAAGGCTTAATCATATATTTTATATTTATTGTTTCAATATGTATATTTTATATATTATTATATATATTTTTATATATATTTTATATATCATATATTGAAAACTTGTTAATGTTATTTTTTTTATTAGCAGTTTTGCTGCTTTTCTAGAACAATAGATTAAATTATTTTGTTTTGTTTAGGAATTCTTGAACTGCATTCCTGTGCATATATAGTGCAATGATTAAAAAGCTAATCAAAGTGAAGCAGTTAGAAACTGGTATAACGAGTGGCATAGCTGCTGAGAATTTAGTGGAAGTGAAAGAAAAGATTTTGAAACTTGTTTATAAAAATAACCAAAAACTTAACCTATACCTTGAAGACTTCACTGAACTTGTTGATGAGGACTATTTTCAACAGCTTGGTAACAATTTGATAGTCCTAGCCTGTGAGGAGGACAAAGACCCCAGGATATTAGTATCAGATCATGTGGTGAACCAGTTGAGTAGGGCTATTGAAAACAATATGAATAATATTAATGCTATTCTCAGTAAGCCTGAAATTGTTCAAAAAATTAAGAATTTATCAGAAAAATTGGCAAAATCACCTAAGTGTGGTCTTAGTGGTAAAGACGAGCATCCTGAGTGGTTTGATGGTTGTCCAACTGTGGCAAAGACAAAGGAGGAGTTTATGTTCAAAAGATGTCAGGATCGGATTCGAGGCTATTTACGTTCATTTGTGATGCAGCTGAAAGAACATAGTGAAATTGCATGTATGGACTATTTTGTAGTTCTGTTTAAAGAAAGATTGAAATGTAACATGTACCATGGACATTTTTTTTTGATAGGTCAGCAGTTGACTGTGAGCGATATTGTGATGAATCTGGAGATTTTCCATGTCAAGGGGAAGAATATGTTCCAAATTCGAACAAAAAGTCATGTTGCTATACACATATAATAAATCCATATGATTCTAAGGAGTCAAGAGTGCTTTTTTCTACTTGGAATTTGGATCATATTGTTGAGAGGTCTAGGACAGTAGTTCCATCTTTAATTGAAGCATGGAAACAAAGAAATGGGAGGTCTTTGAACTGGTCATATTTCTATGATTTAATGTTTACAACAAAGAATTTGAGACTTGTACATCCTGTATGTCATAATAAAAAGGCACATAAGGAGCATTTGTGTGATGAAAAATATATTTATGTCTAAATTTACTGTTCTTAATAAGGTTGACATCAAAGATTTTTTTTTCTTTATTAATTAAGGAAAACAGATAAAAAGCAAATGAGAGTTCACTTTTTCTAAGAGCGTTTTGATCTTTCACTGTTTTATGTTGAAGAAAATGCCAAATATGCAGAGATTTTTTTTTGCCTTACCATTTACTGTAAACTGAGTAGACTTGGTCCCACTTTCTGGGGATTTTAGCTCACAAAATTTCTAATTTTGGACAGAAACAGCTAAAAATTTCAGGAAAGGTGCAACTAGGTCTCTGGAAAACATGAAGTAATGAAAAAAAATTAAATTTTTTCCTATTTTTTTTCAATTGTTTATGGTCCAATCTCACCCTACTGGTCAGGGTGACATTGCATCAGCGTATTTTGCTAATGAGAAACCAAAGACATATGTAAACAGGGTTTACTCTGGTCCACAAACTTAATTTTTTTTAAAATTTGCATAAATTTGGCATTGATTCAGGAACTTTGAGATTAAAGTAACTTCTCATCTTCACATATAAAAACGCAAACTCAGCTAAATAAAATTTGACTGAAGAACAGAAAGAATCTCAGAAGTCCACAAATATAAATCTGGTCAGCCTAGTTGAAGACACACCATGAGCTGGCTCTGGCTCTTTGAGCATTTTCAGAATGTTGGTCACCGGGCAGTCTTCAACATCATCACAATCAGGCCATTTCCAAATATTGGGTCTGACCATTTGCATTGACTTGATTTTGAAAGTTCTGTTCTTTTCTTTGATGATCATTCCAGGGAATTTCTCCCCTTCATACACAAACTGAACATGATTTCCCACTTTCAGTTGCAGATTCTGGTTCAGACCTTTGGTTGTATCACTGGTGCTCTTCTGCTTTTTTTGCACAACTTTCCTTTCATGTTTTTCTAATATTCTCAGAAGCTTTTCTTCATCAGAGCTATCACCAGACTGTTTATTGGTCATCCCACCTGTACTGGTAATATCTTCGACCGATTAGCTTCTTCCAGCAGGGACGTTTACCTTTTTTTGTTTTGTAGTCTTTGCTGACTCATTTCCGTTGAACAATATCTATCACGATATTGTTCAACACTCGAGTTGTGTTGGTTGTATCTGCATTAAAGCATGAAGGAAGGCGCTGAAGAACTTCGTTTCTATTCAGAGGATAAATTCCACATTTTTTAAAACCACTTTTCATATTTTCTGTTCCATTTCCTTCTTCGATGCACTGTAGCACTTCTTTCAGCAATTTCGAAAATCAGCCTTCGGTATGCCAACTGACGATCCATTCTTTTTGGTCTTGTACCTCAGAAGTATTTGTCGCCATTTTATTTTCATTGGATGAAAATATGCGACATCTAAGGGTTGTGTCAAATGCGTTGAATTAGGTGGGAGTGAGATGAATGCAATGTTGTTCTCTTTGCAAGCCTTGAGAACATCGACGCTGATGTGGGATGAAAGGTTGTCGGAGATGACAACTTTTCTGCCTGGCTTTTTCTTTAAGACTGGCATGAGCAGTCAAAGAAAGTAGTCTTCAAAGCAAGTCAGGTCGATCCAACCGGACTTGGTGCGATTATATCGAGAACCAGCTGGTCCTCCTTCAACCCAGGACGTCCACATCCCCTCATTTTTGTAAATCACATAAGGTGGCAGCAGTTCACCAGCAGCTGTCCCTGTTATCATGATCGTCGTTGAGGCTTTTGACGAATTTAGCACCCGCTCTGTGTGCTTTGAACCTCTTTTTGTCAGAATTTTTTTCAAGCCTGGGTCGTCGGTTCAGTTTGTTTCGTCAAAATTGATTATATTACCTGGTGGCATGCCATCTAATTCCTTTTCAAGGTGGTCAAAGTAATTGTTGAGCACTTCAGGTCTGATCTGCGCTCTTTTGCGCTTTATATTGATTGCAAATCGTTCAGTTAACTCATCATGTCTGCCGATGAAACTCTTGGTCCACTTTTCTCATGGCAGATTGTCTTTAAATCGCCTCACTTTCTTCCCAGTCCTGTCCAAATATGCCTTCACTAGATAGCAGAGGTCACTGCAGTCAAGAGGAAAGCCTGCCTCTGACAATGTGATCACAGTATGGACAAAATAACTTTCTTCTTGGGCAGACAGCTTGGTTGGGCTGCCAATTTTATCAGTATGCTGCTCATGAAGTTTGTTCATCAGGGTGCTTTGGGGTATTTTATACTTTTTAGCTGCATCGCCTGTCGTCATACAGTTGTGCTGTATATCGCCTAATGCTTATTCAAGTGTCTCTGCACTATAGTCAACATACCTCTGACTTCCTGGCTGTCTTTTGTGCTTACGTGGCATCTTCAGCTCTTAACCTACAAAGAAAAGGCAAATATTTGCTAAAGTTTGTGTTGGTTCAAAGTTACTCCATTTTGACTTCTGGAAATGACTCTTTCCAGATTTTCTTCTCTCACTGGTCCTCATTCATTGATAGGATTGATTTCTTTGAGTTTTTTGCTGACAGGATGTCCAGGGACACGCTTACCTGAAAAAAAATAAAAACCAGTCAGTTGATAAGTCAAGAGCTGATGCAATTTGTAAAAGGAAGTAAAATTTGCCAAAACTTTACTTGTAACAAATTTTCAAGAGGTCAAGAGGAAAGCCTGCCTCTGACAATGTGATCACAGTATGGACAAAATAACTTTCTTCTTGGGCAGACAGCTGGGTTGGGCTGCCAATTTTATCAGTATGCTGCTCATGAAGTTTGTTCATCAGGGTGCTTTGGGGTATTTTATACTTTTTAGCTGCATCGCGTGTCGTCATACAGTTGTGCTGTATATCGCCTAATGCTTATTCAAGTGTCTCTGCACTATAGTCAACATACCGCTGACTTCCTGGCTGTCTTTTGTGCTTACGTGGCATCTTCAGCTCTTAACCTACAAAGAAAAGGCAAATATTTGCTAAAGTTTGTGTTGGTTCAAAGTTACCCCATTTTGCCTTCTGGAAATGACTCTTTCCAGATTTTCTTCTCTCACTGGTCCTCATTCATTGATTGGATTGATTTCTTTGAGTTTTTTTGCTGACAGGATGTCCAGGGACACGCTGACCTGAAAAAAAAAATAACACCAGTCAGTTGATAAGTCCAGAGCTGATGCGATTTGTAAAAGGAAGTAAAATTTGCCAAAACTTTACTTGTAACAAATTTTTTTTTAACCCAATCAACTGGAGCAAATTCAAAGATAATTAGTTTAAGACTTTACCTTATGAACCTTCTTGCTTGAGAAAAAAAAAAACTGGAACTGCAACTTCTCAGATCTTTTTTTTCAGCTTTGGTCCAAAGTTACCTCCTTGGTCCAAAGTCTACTCAGTTTACGGTACTGTACAATATTCAGTGTAAGTGTTAACCTCATTATCATTACAGTATTTGTCTCAAATTTTGACTTTTATTGTATGAGGAGTGTTTTTTAATTAAGGTTTATTTGATTATAAGTACACAACAAATGATTATTTAACAAAAGTAATTTTTTTTCAAAAAGTACATACTGTACTCTATTTAACAGCATAGTCGGCAAGTTTATTGTAACACTTATCATACCTCTCAACTAATTTTTAAGTAGCCTCTGTAGAAAAAACGCTGCTTGTTGTGCTAACCAGGAATTCACTTCCGTTTTTGCATCATAATCATCATTGTAACATTTGCCACTCAGGTGTTACTTCACATGGAGAAATAGATGGTAATCACTTGGTGCAAGATCAGGACTGTATTATGGGTGATCTAAAACTTCCCAGCCAAAACTGTCCAACAAATTGTGGGTCTGACCAGTAGTGTGAGGTTTTGCATTGTCATGAAGAAGGACAGTTTCCTTTGTCAGCATGCCATTGGACAACACCTCTGATTCCAATTGCATTTTTACTTCACACAAATAGATCAGCTGATTCGCACGAAGAGCTGTTTATAGTTCTAATGAAGAAAGCACCAAGCATCAATTCACCGCAAAATTCTTTTGTGAGTGATAGAGAAAAGGGTATAGAGGTTGCGAGAAAAAAAATATTTCCTCATATTCAGGCTGCTCATTGCTGGCTACACTATCGGATCAATGCAAAACATGCACTTCAGAAAATGGGGGCATCTAAAGAAGACATCAAGGTAGTTCAAGAAGATATTCTTCAGTTGCTAAGATCAAAAAGTGAAGATGAGTATTACCAAATAAGAACTGACAGGCTCGTGAAATGGTCCATCCCTGCATTTACCTACTTTCGAGATAATCTGGAATCTGACATGTTGAAGTATGATTGTGCCTTCATCGTTTCCCAGATTCCTGATTTTAATCCAGTCTCCGGAATAACCAACAATACCGCAGAGTCATTCAATGCTGTGATGAAAAGAGTTATACAACAAAAGCGAGATATACCAATGGACAGATGTATCTTGGGCCTTCTTTGTCTAGACGATGAATATTATACACACGTGTCTCGAGGATATAAGGGAATAGGAGATTATAGACTCCTTGAGAAGGCACATAAGGAAAACGTAGTTCATATCAAGCAGGAAGAAGATCCACTTGAATCGAGGAATGAAATGTTTCTGCGTATGGTCCAAGAAGTAGATGCGTCAGATTTCCTTTTGCGAAATAAATACGACAAGAGAAGACCGCCAGCAAAGTGGTTTAGTTGACATAGCAGAAACTCTATGGAGAAAGGGACATGTTACATTTTGCAACGAAAAGCAAGTGTATCTTGTTTCAGATCTGACTAGAAAGAAGGTTAATGTTGTGACACCACGAACAGAAACAATCACTGTTAGAGGAAATAAAATTGTGACAAAGGGTGCTAAGAGGAATAGTTTGGTTGAAGTTTATGATTGTTCTTGTAATTTTGGAATCTCTGCATGTCCTTGCAAACTAGCAGTTTTTTAAGATCTCGAGGACATGCACTAGTCACAGAAAAATCAGTTATACAGCTGAAAACACTCAAGAACGTGAAGGGGAGATCTAAAAGGCACGTGAGGCCTGGAATAAAAAGCTCATTAACCATTCAGGACTGTTACAATATTAAACCTGCAGCAGATTCTCTAGCAGCCAAGGAATTGTCGTCTACTGCTGATAGTGATGATCAGAATGAGGGAGTTTTTCACCGTCAATTAATGAAACTGCGAAAGCTGACTTGAAAACAAGCAGGGAGCAGAATACATTCGAAACGGGTTTCAGAAATGAAAAAAAAGAAATTATTGAAGTAGCTTCACTTAAAAAGAGTTCCAAACCCCCAATCGAAAAGCTCTGATGGGGAATCATAATTCAAAAGTTGCAAAGCAAGCGGAAGATGTACAGTTTGTGAAGTCTGTTCGAAAAAGGCTGCATAGCCCCACTCAACTGGTGAAACCCCAAAAAAGGGTAAGGAGACCGAATCTTCGTGTTGAAGCTAACCAGTCTATAATTCCTACAGCCCTTTGTCATGGTTACGCGTTTAAAGGGCCCATAAGTGATTTGTATGACGAAGCAAAGCAAGTGATCCAGCATTTAAAAAGGCTTTTTGGAATAGTGGTCAAATCTACCGATTCTGCTATCGTAGAAAACGCAGAGAAACTAGATTGGTGGAGAGCTACTGGTTTTCCCTTGAGGGACACAGACGTGTTTCCAATTTCCTTTCAAGACCTTGAATCACTGCTGACGCCTGATACTTGGCTCACAACTGGAATTGTTTCATACCTCGTGAATCTTGTAACTTCTAGCTGTGCGTCAGCAAGAACTATCGATAGCTACTCTACTTTCAACTTGACAAGTATTGATGCTTTGAATACTTACCCAGATACGCCTAGAGAGAGTTTTAGTGATGTTTCGAATGATTGCAGTGTTTTGTTTGTTCCATTGTGTGTCAATATGTGTGATATAACGAATACGAAGTCCAAGAATCATTTCATTTTGGGAATATGTGATTTCTCCAAGAAAACTTTCTATCTTCTTGATAGCCAGAAGCCGTTAAACCACGCTCACGGGAGGCTAGTTCTTTCCAACCTAAAAAAATCTGATGAAGGGAGTGGATAAACGCTACATAGAACTTGAACTTGACTCGTGCAGAATAGCTCCACAAGTAGATTCTTCAAGCTGTGGGCTTCTTGTTGTCAAATATGCCCAAGACTATACAAATGAAATAACCTATTTGGGAAGCGCAATGTCAATTGATCTTCCATCACCTTCTAAGTACAAGACGTCAAAAGGAAGATCTACGCTATCGAAGAAATTCATAGATTTATATAACGAGGATACTGAAATGGTAAATAAGAAAACTATTGAACTAATGAATAAACATAGAATCAAATTTGCTGTCCAGGTACTTGAATCTCTTTTAATGCAGGACAGAAGAGCCACTTGTTATAAATGTCGAAAACAGATGCCAGAAAACATGCAGCTCATATGTAAGAACTGTTAAGCAGTTGCATGTAGTGAATGCGAAGCAAGATCCTGTAGGTACTTCTGTAGGCTCTGCTGTGTCTAAATAGAAAAAACATACACAAACACGCAGTCAGACACACCAACACACAGAGAGAGGCAAACACAGTCAGACACACACAAAACAAAAAACTTTGAAAATACGCTTGGGATCACCAAAAAAACGCTTAAAAAGACAAGCTAAACCACGAAACAGCAAGACTAAACATCCTAAATCATATGTTATAAACGAAAAAACTTCTAAAACACACTTAGAATTAGCAACACAGCTAACACAGACAAGCTAAACCGCAAAAATCACAACTAGATATCCTAAATCATGTGTTCTAACAAAAACTTCCAGAAAACGCTTGGAAAAACCAATAAAGCTAATACAGACATGCTAAACCACGAAACAGAAGAACTAAATAACTTCTTCCAAAATACTCTTTGAAACACAAAGAGGGCTAACACTGACAAGCTAAACCAAGAGAGGGCACAACTAAACATCCTAAATCTTAAAGTTTCAAACGAAAAACTTCCAAATACTCATGGAAACACCAGCAGCGCTAAAACAGACAAGGTAAACCTCGAAACATTGAAACTAAACATCCTAAATCAAACGTTTCAAAAAAAACTTAAAACACTTGGAATCACCAACAAAGCTAACACAGACAAGCTAAAACCACGAAGCAGTGAAACTAAACATCCTAAATCTAACGTTTCAAACGAAAAACTTTCAAAACACACTTGGAAACACCAAAAAAGCTAACGCTGACGAGCCAAACCAAGAAACAGCAAATTAAGCAACTTCTTCCAAAATTCTCTTTGAAACACCAACAAAGGTGATACGGGCAAGCTATACCGCGAAATAGCACAACTAAACATCCTAAATCATACTCTTTAAACGAAAAATTACCAAAATACACTTGGAAGCATCATTTTTACCAAGAAAATGTCTGAAGATACCTTAGGAATAATAGTTTGCTCCAGAGGGTAACTTGTGCCAGCCATTGAGTGCCATGGTGGAGTGAACTGCCTTGGACTATCACGTTCTAGCAATGAAATAGCATGTTCCCACTGTTCAAATAAAAATATATATATACTGTGATATCCAAACGCCAGAAAACGCTCAAGTGATGATGACGGGTACCAGATGTTGCCACTAGAAAGGTACATTGTGCCCTGCTGGCGTATTTTATCACAAATCATCAAAAGAAACGCTATTGGGAATTTTCTTTAAGTTTAAACGATGTAGTGTATAATTCTTTAAGTTTAAGTCTAGTTTACATGGTTCTTTTGGTGGAAAATGTCTGAAAATGCCTTAGGAATGCTAGTTTGTGCCAGAAAGGTGTCGTTTGCCAACCATTGAGTGACACGGTGGCGTGATTTGCCTTGGACTATCACGTTCTACCAAGGAAATGGTATGTTCCCACTGTTCAAATAATAATACATATTGGGTTTCTAGTGGTAAGCCACGACTGCCACCAGATATTGGCGCAAAAATGGTGCTACATCACTTACTAGAGGGGAAGTCTCTCTGGCGACAAATATTGTAATGGAATGCTCGCGCTTACCACTACTGTTCCGTAAATATAGAGTATGTTAGTACCTTTTGTACGGTATACCATGCTCCAGGGTATGGTAACGTGATTGAATGGTCAAACGGTTAAACTCTATACCAAGAATGCACCCACACTGAGTCACCACTAAAATCTCTAACTATCTCATCAGAGGGTAAACGGACCCCCTGTCTATGTAGTAAATGACGGTATGTCTCGCAACTCTTTTCCTACTGCAAATAATATAATCTCAGCCCTTCTTTAGGCTGCCGGACTCCACCTAGGCTAAAAAGTCCAAGATTATGAATCAACTTACTTCAAATGTATCAAGCCAACTTACTTCGAATGAATCAGCTTTATGCCCTTTCTTTCACCCCTCGACAATACGGACCAAACTTGTTATCTGAAAGTAACTTTAGCTATGATGGGTCACCCGTAACTGCGCAATTAAAACCTTGTGGTTTTAACAAACTACGCAGTTAAAGAAATGAAAAATGGCGCAGCCAATATTAAGAGATAATTTATCATTTCCACAGATGGGAAAGAGATAATTAAAGAACTCAAAAGAAAAGAAACAAGGAAAGACATTTATCTGAAGAAAAAACCCAGGACCAAGGTTCCAACATCGAGGTATTGAAACGTCAGAAAACACTTAAGTGATAGTGACGGGTTTAAAATAACCCTTTCTCACATATATAATATTGATTTCAGTGCCCTATGAATAATGTGTTTTAATAATGTTTTTAAATTATTTATTAATAAAACTTGAATGTACAATAAAAAGTTTTTGTCTTTTAGATTCCTTGTTCAAGGATGAATTTTTAATATATTTCACTAATGCTATTTAGCGATAATCCAAGTTCATACTTTTTAAGAAGAGCAGCCGGGCCCTTGCTAAGAACAAACTGGATTCATATATCCCAGCCCTATCCTTCACAACTTGAAGTAATATCAGAAGTGTAGTGCCCAAGGAGTAGTAATCTAGGTCCCAATGAAGCATTAGAAAAAGGGACTAGAAAAGAGGTACGAATTGCCCAAGATGGGATCACCTCTGCCTCTAAGCCAAGTGCTTTGCCTCTTGTCATAACACCAACACGTCACTCCTCCCATCCATATGAACCATGCACTCCTAAGCAAACGTGCCCATTTTATAATGCAGTAATAAACCCGATTTGCACAACCAGCACTCCAGACTAGCCTTGAACACCGGTCTGAAACTCCTATCATCAGAGCTCATCAAACAAGCCACGAGAGAATTGTAAAACCCATCAAAAGATGAATTTATGAGTGATTTAGACCAAACTTCGACCACCTCTCTATAGACAGCTTAATCGAGAAGAAGCAATATGTACTATTTACCTTCTTAGCCCGAATGTGCTTTCCCTTTGCAAGTGTTAATGCTACCTCATGTGCTTTGCTTTGCTTATTGTGTGTTTTATATTATAGGTGCTTGGGTCATAATAAAAGATTGAAATCAACTGCTAAAGCTACTAAATTTGTTTTCATATAATTGATTCCAACTTCACCATGAGTTGAAGTAATATCTATTTTTCTCTCCTCCTCCTCACTCTCCTCCCTCTCTTCTCGATTTTTTTTTTGCATGGTTATTAAGAGCTTTTTAGTTTGTAGTTTTCTAGGTGCTTTTCTAATCGACAGTTTGTATTTATTGGCTATTTATTTTTCAGTTTGTCTTTATTCGTTGTAGACTATACTGTATTATGAAATTATTCGCTGTATTATGAAACTATTCAAATATTCTGGGAAGTGAGCGAGGTGAGATGAATATTGCAAAACATGCAGGAAACATACAAACTGCATTAGGAAAAAACTAAATTTTTTACTCTAGAAATATATTTTTATTCGCATATTATAGTATTTTTATTCCAGAAATCAAGATGATTTTACAATTATTATCATATATTTTTTTCAAACTGAAAGGGAACTGAAATAAGAAGTAAAAAACTATGAAACAGAATCAAAGAATAGAACTTATGTTAAGTTGCAATAATGATTCATTACTAATTAGTATTTCTTATCCACGAATAGAACATTTGATTTTAGTAGAGTTTTGAAGATTAGCTTTAGAATATTGCCTAATTTTGTTATCTTCCACTTTTTTCAACTGTGGTTCAGCACGGTTGATTCAATGTTCTCAAGCATTATAATTTTCTAATTCTTCATTTGTCTTCTTTTTTACCCAAAGCTGTCATGAGCTGAAAATTAACAACGGTAACGACCAAAAAGAAACCGACAAAACAAATTTCGTTTTTATATCTAATTCAAAAGGAATGCCTAAGCTGAAATTCAAAGGGTCATTATTTTTCTTTTTATTGCTTACAGTTTGATTACAGTTTTATCGCTTACAGCTTCATTGGTAGTTGTGGTGGTGGGCCTTCCCTTGTACTTTTGATTTTATTTAAATGTATAACTATGTAATGCGTATTTTTTTAAATAATACGTATATACTTCACAAAATAAAAACAAAATCAAAAGTACTATCAGTGTCGCCTCAACGTGGCGGGGAAGTGACAACAGGGTGATGTTAGATATGAATTTTATACCAAGAAAATAATAATCAAAGTAAGGGTTAATTTAAAATATAATCATTCTCGAACAAAAACTTCTTTTTTCTATACTATTGCCAAATGGGTTTTCACTAGTTAACAACTTTGTACTTTTATTTATATCTGACACCACTCTGGCTAAGCACACTGAATCTCTTTATTATTGAATCGTCTGCCTAGTTTGTCCAAAGTACTTTAAAGGTAATATACAGTAGCAAAAAGTTCTATACTCCATTGAAGATTATTTAGTTGTCGGTAAAAATGAAATGCTCGATTATTTAGTTGTCGGTAAATTTTAGCCCATTTTCTCATATCACCCCAACAAAACCCAGGTAGCACTAGTGGGCCAAGGAAGGGGTCTTTCCTGCTCTGTGCAAAAATTGTTTGCACGCATCACATACTTTTTCAAACACAATAATAATACCCAAGAACAGAGCAATAAGATACCTCTTGGTCAGGTTGCAACCGACCCAAGCGCCATAAATATTCTCTAGGATGCAGTTCTCCACTGACAGTTTGCAAAAAACCACAAATGAAATGCTGGATTATTTAGTTGTCGGTAAATTTTAGCCCATTTTCTCATATCACCCCAACAAAACCCAGGTAGCACTAGTGGGCCAAGAAAGGGTCTTTCCTGCTCTGTGCAAAAATTGTTTGCACGCATCACATACTTTTTCAAACAAAATAATAATACCCAAGAACAGAGCAATAAGATACCTCTTGGTCAGGTTGCAACCGACCCAAGCGCCATAAATATTTTCTAGGACGCAGTTCTCACTGACAGTTTGCAAAAAACCACAAATGAAATGCTGGATTATTTAGTTGTCGGTAAATTTAGCCCATTTTCTCATATCACCCCAACAAAACCCAGGTAGCACTAGTGGGCCAAGGAAGGGTCTTTCCTGCTCTGTGCAAAAAATTGTTTGCATGCATCACATACTTTTTCAAACACAATAATAATACCCAAGAACAGAGCAATAAGATACCTCTTGGTCAGGTTGCAACCGACCCAAGCGCCATAAATATTCTCTAGGATGCAGTTCTCCACTGACAGTTTGCAAAAAACCACAAATGAAATGCTGGATTATTTAGTTGTCGGTAAATTTTAGCCCATTTTCTCATATCACCCCAACAAAACCCAGGTAGCACTAGTGGGCCAAGAAAGGGTCTTTCCTGCTCTGTGCAAAAATTGTTTGCACGCATCACATACTTTTTCAAACACAATAATAATACCCAAGAACAGAGCAATAAGATACCTCTTGGTCAGGTTGCAACCGACCCAAGCGCCATAAATATTCTCTAGGACGCAGTTCTCCACTGACAGTTTGCAAAAAAACCCACAAATGAAATGCTGGATTATTTTAGTTGTCGGTAAATTTTAGCCCATTTTCTCATATCACCCCAACAAACCCAGGTAGCACTAGTGGGCCAAGAAAGGGTCTTTCCTGCTCTGTGCAAAAATTGTTTGCACGCATCACATACTTTTCAAACAAAATAATAATACCCAAGAACAGAGCAATAAGATACCTCTTGGTCAGGTTGCAACCGACCCAAGCGCCATAAATATTTTCTAGGACGCAGTTCTCACTGACAGTTTGCAAAAAACCACAAATGAAATGCTGAATTATTTAGTTGTCGGTAAATTTTAGCCCATTTTCTCATATCACCCCAACAAAACCCAGGTAGCACTAGTGGGCCAAGGAAGGGTCTTTCCTGCTCTGTGCAAAAATTGTTTGCACGCATCACATACTTTTTCAAACACAATAATAATACCCAAGAACAGAGCAATAAGATACCTCTTGGTCAGGTTGCAACCGACCCAAGCGCCATAAATATTCTCTAGGATGCAGTTCTCCACTGACAGTTTGCAAAAAACCACAAATGAAATGCTGGATTATTTAGTTGTCGGTAAATTTTAGCCCATTTTCTCATATCACCCCAACAAAACCCAGGTAGCACTAGTGGGCCAAGGAAGGGTCTTTCCTGCTCTGTGCAAAAATTGTTTGCACGCATCACATACTTTTTCAAACACAATAATAATACCCAAGAACAGAGCAATAAGATACCTCTTGGTCAGGTTGCAACCGACCCAAGCGCCATAAATTCTCTAGGATGCAGTTCTCCACTGACAGTTTGCAAAAAACCACAAATGAAATGCTGGATTATTTAGTTGTCGGTAAATTTTAGCCCATTTTCTCATATCACCCCAACAAAACCCAGGTAGCACTAGTGGGCCAAGAAAGGGTCTTTCCTGCTCTGTGCAAAAATTGTTTGCACGCATCACATACTTTTTCAAACACAATAATAATACCCAAGAACAGAGCAATAAGATACCTCTTGGTCAGGTTGTGCAACCGACCCAAGCGCCATAAATATTCTCTAGGACGCAGTTCTCCACTGACAGTTTGCAAAAAACCACAAATGAAATGCTGGATTATTTAGTTGTCGGTAAATTTTAGCCCATTTTCTCATATCACCCCAACAAAACCCAGGTAGCACTAGTGGGCCAAGAAAGGGTCTTTCCTGCTCTGTGCAAAAATTGTTTGCACGCATCACATACTTTTTCAAACAAAATAATAATACCCAAGAACAGAGCAATAAGATACCTCTTGGTCAGGTTGCAACCGACCCAAGCGCCATAAATATTTTCTAGGACGCAGTTCTCACTGACAGTTTGCAAAAAACCACAAATGAAATGCTGGATTATTTAGTTGTCGGTAAATTTTAGCCCATTTTCTCATATCACCCCAACAAAACCCAGGTAGCACTAGTGGTAGCTCGATTATTAGGTAGCGCGTAATGCCCAATAGCATTATTTTATCGTATCAAAAAATTATAAGGAAACTGACCTTATTCATTTTCATGAACTTGCTGCTGTTCGAGAAAGGGAAGAGCAACTAGCTGCTTTGCATTGAAAGATGTCAAATTTGAAGCAAAATTCAAAACAAAATTTGGCTTGTCAGGAGTGTCAAAATGTTGATGTTTGGCCAAGAAATGGCCTTTCAAATGAAGTTTCAAAAGTATTCTACTTTCGATAAGGGCAAGTCCACCTTTTTTATACTTTAAAACAGCTTTGTCACGAAGTTGATTATATTGCGCCCAATTTTGTTTGGCATCGATGGTATATGAACCGTCTTCTGAGCTTATACGATCACTGTTTCCATTTGGTCACCCTTGGGGAAGAAATTAAAGAAACAAAGTAACATGCATTCGAGATCTTCTTGTGGTAAAAATGTAAAATTCCGTATTATGGTGTATAGGGACTTGAAACTTATAAAGTAGGGTTATCAAATATGCTGAATATGATGGTGTAATTTTCCTCGCAAGTTCCCTTTGCAGTGAGTGATTTTTGAATAATATTATTTTTTTTTTTCCTTCACGGAAGAGTTTTGTATATAGTTTTTGTAAGTTTTATAATTAGTTAGGTCAATAACGCTACTGGTTTTGCAAGCTAACTTATATAGGTTATTTTTACAATATGAAGAGATTATCAGGCTATTTTACATCCAGGGGTGTATATAGGTAGTTTTTCGGTTTGATTTACAGACTGGAAAGGTTGAACTGATAAGATCACTCAGTCCCTGTGTAAAACCATTTGTGGCTGAATTAACATCCTGACAATCCAAAACCTTTGACCAGTCAAATTATTTCAGACGATCCGTGAACCGGTTCATATTCACAATATTATATATCCTATTAGACGTAGGGATATTAGTTCTAGGGTGTTTAATAGTTGGTTGGAAGGGTAGGGAGAGATAGATTAGAAAGTGGTCTGACAGGTCATAGAATATTATTTTGGAGGACAGGTAGTTTCCCAAGGAAGTGGCTACAAAAATGTTATCAATTACAGTAGTGGTAGACCTCATAGGATCAACTCTAGTAGGAAAAAGGATTGTCGGAAGAAGACCACTTGAGGTAAATGTTTCAAAGAAGGTATCACAATCATTATTACTGCTAAAATTTAGTAAATTACAATTGAAGTCCCCAAAAACTATTGCCTTCTTTTGTGGTAAATTAATAAAACTAGAAAAGTCATCAAAAAGATTACAAAAGAAAGGTGTCGGAAATGAGGGTGGTTTATAAAACAATGAAAAAATAAAAGAATTGTCGTCAACACTTATATCAACAATTATTGAATAAATGCATCTATTATTTATAGGTTGCGAGAATAAGGATTCACAGTGTAATAGCCTGGTGAATGTAAAGAGAAATGCCAAAAGAGGACTTGGTTAATTTTCTTTCAATATGAATAGCTTGAAAGCCAGGGAGGGAAAATTCATTAGTATCATCAATTTCTGAAAGCCACGTCTCCGTTATTCCAATTACGTCGAAAGGGCAGTAACCATTAATTAAAATTAAATCTTTAAAATTAGTCCACTTATCTCTTATGCTTTTGATGTTAAAGCAGATTATATTAAGTTTTGTCCCTTCCATTAGCTTTGGTTTTACATTTTTTACAAAATCTAGTGTCGAGATATTGACAGTTAAAACGGCTTAAGGGGCTATCAGGGCTAGCTAAGGGGTTGTTGCGCAAATTATTTTGGTCATCGTAATAGTTAAAACAACATTATTGCACAGTGATAATTTTGTGAGAAACGTAAAATCTTGCATAGTATACATTTAAATATCCATTGTGGTCGAAGTTTCATCATTTGCTTGATTTGAATACTGAAATTCTTCTTCAGCCGACGAATTATCATTGGTGGTAATTTTGGACTGGGATGGAAAGTTTGCCGCTATATTTTTTTTTCTTAGATTTCTTGCCTTTGACTAGGGCAATGGCGTCGATTTGATTAGCAGTTGAGTCAACAGGCTTAACTAGCTTTGATGTGGAATCTATGTCCTTTTTGATTGAAGATAGTTGAGTTATAGCTGTTTGCAAGATGTCATCACCTAGGAGTTTGGTGATAGCTTTCTTCTTGAGAATATTTTTGGTTTCTCCTGGTTCATTACTAACCTCAATTAAGTGACTGACTGTGAGATAAGTTGCAAATCTTTGCCATTCTTGGCAAAGACCTAGGATTGGCTGGAAGAATTAATTTACCACCCCGTACCCCATGTCGCAGTCACCCGTCTAGCGGAGCGGGCTGGGAGAAAGAGTCTTTTTTTTAAATCAGTTCTTATACAGCGTGAAGTGAATACAGTAAGACCTTTTTTTATACTATGTACTCTTTTAACTTTTCAGCCTAGGTTGAGTCTAAAGAGATAGTTAGAAATCTTATCGGTAAACCTTGGCTTTTAAAAGTGGCCCTGGACCATCCGATCACGCTAGTATGAACGTAACCGTTGGAGTAACCACGGAAATCCCACTATTTTGGCCGACGAGGGATCTCCCCCTCCAGTAAGTGGCATAGCAACCCCTTTGCGCCACTTTTGCCTTTAAAAGTGGTGAACCCCTTATGTTAATCCTCCAATACCAGGGGACAACTTTTTCCTAAGTCCTAAATATAGAAAATCCTTCACAGCTCAATGAGTTGATGTCATCTTAACTTTCTACTATCAATTCTAAGGGAAAAAAACCATGTACATCTTATTTTGTTTGTTTTCAGGCTTAGTCCTATCTTTGTTCGTTTTTTTACCATGTCAGTATTATATTTTAATAAGTAATAGATTCTAAGGAGCTTCCTTTAAGCATTATTTATCCAGTTCTTTTCTTCATAATTAACTACAGCAATGAAACAATAGATCCCGCGATGCTTTCAAAAGCGTGTGTCCACTTAATGAACTTTTTGGAATAAGCAGATTCAATTAATGTTGCCACATTAAGAGTTATTTATTAACATTTAAAAATGCGTATGTTTTATCTTCTATAAAATTTGACTATAATAAATACATATCAACTTTATAATATTGCTGTTTCTTCGCTCCAATTTCTTTACTGTTTAAGTTCCACTGTTTTATTACTCTTTAAGCTTCAATTTCTTTGTAAATGAATGAATTATAACGTACCAAGAGGTAGTTGTAATGCTAGTAATACTATTCCTTTATCTGTGCCATAAAACATAGTAAATAAAGCGAGACACTCAACCCAATTTGATTAGATTTAAATAATGTTGATGAATGCATCTACGGGCATAGGCAAAATGCCTTTTTTTAGATTCACGAATTTTTCTATTGATTATATAGCAATTCAATAAGAGCCATCTATTTTGTCAACTGTTATCGTCTTCCAAAGAGTCAAAAAGCAATATAGTATATGTTTTTTGTAGTAGGTCAACAGTAAGTGGCTTATTGACGTCAAACAATACAGCCTAAATGTATTGTAAGGTATATTCAATTATGGTTAACATTTGCAGCAATTATAATTTTGAAGTCGCACCGTCCCCAAAACAAAGTTAATATTAACTTTGGGACTCTTATAAATACGAGTTTTTCTTTGCCAAATATATCTGATAGGTCAAGAACTCATTCAGATTCAATACTAGCTGTAAGGATACTTACTTATTCAAGTTAATGCTCTCTAAATTGTTCACATAATTGCCCTAGTTCTAAAAGTTGGTTGTCAAACAAGTACAATACATGGCCATATTCAAAGATTCAATTTCTAGTTTGTGCTTATTTTTATTCTATGAACTGTCCATTCTTTTTTGTGTAAATTAAATTAAAAAAAAGTTTTTTCAATTGAAAATTAGGACCAGGATTAAAACTAAAATAGAACAGGAATTATTCCATGAATAAGGGGGGTGAAACTTTGCTCTTTACCTTGCTCCTCAATACCTCGCTATTTATGATAGTTGTTTTTGGTCCTTTTAAAAGAGCTTTTTATCCTAATTACATACGCTTTGGGTTCCTAGCCGAGTGGATTGGTGCGCTATATTTAGGATCCCTTGTCCGAAAGGGTGAGGGTTCGAATCCTAGTCTATCCAATTATTTGGTTTGGGACGGGGTTTAGTGTGGCGTGATTCAGTAAGCTCAGTCAGAGTTGACCAAGCTCCAAATGGGTACCTGGAGAAATCTGGGGAAGGTAAACAGGAAAGGTGTGCGAAAGCCTAGGGTGGCTGGCTTTTCATCCCCCCTTGCACTTTCTGGCTGAAAGGCCTTGAGACGGAGATCAGCACCGCCGGGATGGACCTTAAGGATCTAGTGCAGCATCCTTTATCTTAATTTACGTTACCCTTTGGGTTTCAGGAGTCACTCTTAAAAAGTTGGGACAAATAGTCAAACTCACTTATATATGAAATAATTTCCCGTTGTTTTCAGTTTAGGGCTGCTCCTTACTTTTTTTATTAAGTTTCTGATCATTTTTCAAATAATGCCGTTAAATCTGGTTTTCTCTTCATGAAAAAATTCACTTCATTCACGGGAAACTTGTTCTTGAAAAGTTGTCTCATGTAAACTACCACCCCCCCCCCCGTAAAATTCTCTCCAGACAATTATATCCTTTCTGAAAATCCCCCCTTAAAATATTTTTGGACGATTCCCCTTGAAAAATTGTCCTAATAATGCTTTCATTTGAAAGACTTAATTTACTTAAAAATACTTTGTTTGGTGAAGCTTTAAGCAGGGATTCTAACCTTGAGAATGTTATAACAACCCAAAGCGAACCGTAGAAACAATTATAATACATCCAAGAAAGCTGCCTAAGACCCAAGGAACCGCCCAAGGAAACCACTGATTAGACCTAAGATGGAACCGGGGAGGAAAAAAAGCTTTAAGTTGATGTCCTTCGTACTTTAAGATTAGATCAGATACAGCCCTTTGGTTCAGACATAGTCATCCACACTTTTATAATGTTAAACATTAAGGAATACATTTTTTTGGCATGAAAATGTGAAACAGAGGCAATGAGATTAAACACAATTTTACAACAGAGAGAAGCGGCTACAAAACGGTTATTGAGTTACTCTAACTTTCCCTGTCAATGGCACAAGACCTCAGTGTACTTTTGCGTTATCCCCCTCAATGAAATCCGTATAATATTATGGAAACATATGACGCAGTATTAAAACATTTTTGATTTAGGAACTTCGATAGAATGATAGAAATAAATAGCGATAAGAAAAAAATGTTTTATTTTGCTCATTAGTTAGAGTATTTAATTTTTTTATGACATTATATCATCTCAGAATGCGACAGTTCTTGCTGCTTCTCCTAGATTTTACTTTTCTTAAATTTCAAATTAGTTTTATTTTACGTTAAAAAGAAATAAAATGATAATCTGGATTATGAGAATTTCTGTCTATACGCCGCCCTTATGCCAAAATACATCTTAGTAAAAAAAAAAAAAAAACAAAAAACAGAACCCTTTTAGATCTATGGGTTACTTCAGAAACTGTCTGCAAAATAAAATGTATATTTTGGGGAGAGAGGGTTTTGGTTTCCATTAAAGCTCCCGTCTTTGCCTAAGTAAAAGTATATGAAAACATCAGTAGTTAATTTTTTGGAGATAGTTATAGATTCGTTGCTTGGGCTAAAGAGCAATAGAAAATTTGAGAATAATTATGATTACAAATGTTCTGGTAATTGATTCTCCTTCAAAACGAACCACAAATTTTATTGTTTAAAACATACGAATAACAAAAAGTCCTATTGGAAAAAACAAACTACCATAATTAGGTTAGAGGTTTGTAACCATGACCCTTTTCATTTACAAGACAATCCCTGTTCATTTATGTTTTTGATGACCGTTGTTTATTTCATTCAAAAATCCACTCCGTTATATTGCATTCAGACTTTTACCTTATGCTATATTTAGTTTCTTATACTATTGAAGCGATTAATTAATTAATAACAATATTTTCAGGACATAGGGATTCAGAAAGATCCTAGAAGAATACTGGAAAGAATGAATGAAGAACGAAATAATGCATAATAATGGATGAAGATTTTGAATGATTGTAGTGAAATTTTATAAGTTGCACATTTTTTTAATAATGTCCTTTGCTTAGCAAAGGACTTTAAAGAAGCTGTGGCGCGTTTTTTTGGCCTTTTTATTTTGTGTAAATCTCTATTTTAGTTTTGACTTATTAGGTTAAAGATGAACTTTCAAAACGGACAATCAAATTAGGTAATTATAGGTTCAAAATAAATATATTTTTCATCTTAATAAAAGTAAATTCGTTCAATGGAATAGGTTGGTTTCATGCTTTGTAAAAGATGCCATCTATAAGGGTTATTTTTCAAATATAAATACTTTTTTGGAACACATTCAGATTAGGAATCATAGGTTGAAACAGAGCAATTTAGTCCATATTTTTGCGTTTTAATTCTTGTCACATTGTGGGAATTAAAAAGAAAATATATTTTTGTATATCCCCAGTATTTAATAAAATTTACATCTGACAAAAAATTTGTTGCATTCACTAGAAATAGCCTTTTTATAAGGTAATGACGTTGGATGCCAAATTAAATGTTCGAAAATAGGTGTTCCAAAAAAAAAAAAACAGAATATTTTTTTTTGTCACGTACTTAATTTCTCTTAATATTATTCCTTTAAATTAAAAATACATAGTTGTGACTTATTAGGCAAAGCAGACACAAATTTTATCGTAATATTACTACTCCAATCGATATTTTCCGACTTACAAATATTCTCCGCACAATTTTTCTATATTTTTGTATTAAATAAATAAATTATTTATGAAGAAAATGAACAAGCAAGGACATGCTCTTTGGATGAAATTAACTTTAGAAACTAGTTGATAACAGCAACAATTAGCTATAAATCAGCTAAAACAGTATAATGATTCGAACCTACTGTTTTTATGTTATAAAATACCAAATTGCTAAAGATAGCTTTAAAACAGCTGTGGCAAAGGATAAGTGAGGTTTTAGCTTCACAATTAAAATTTATAAATGACTCGTTTTTATTTTTATAAATGATTTTTCCATTTTATTAACTCTCAGAATAACAGAGCAAAACTTTTTAACGAAGCTAGTGCAAGAACTTCAACAATTGAAAACCATCTAAGATATTAAATGCCAAAAATGTGTTGAGAAGATTATAGTTGTAACGTTGAGAATTTGAGAATAATTATGATTACAAATGTTCTGATAATTGATTCTCCTCCAAACAAACCACGAATTTTATTGTTTAAAACCGATACGAATAACGAAAAGTCTTAATGGAAAAAAAAAACTAGCATAAAAAACTTCGAGGTTTGTAACTATGACCCTTTTCATTTGCAGGACAATTCCGGTTCATTTATGTTTTGATAACCGTTGTTTATTTCATTCAAAAATCCACTTCGTTATATTCTATTCAGACTTTTACCTTATATTATATTTAGGTTTTTTTTACTTTATTGTAAAAAAAAATGACAAATATTTTGGTTTTAAAGAAGCTTATTACTTCCACTTAAAAAAACTCAGTTTTCCCCCTTTTATATAATTTAATTATTTGAAAAAAAACTACGTTTTCTAAAGAGTTAAAGAGGCTGAGTTACAAGGTTGAACCTTAAAACGTACAGGGATTAGGAGGCACAGTTGGGGGGCTGCCGCCTCCCAAACCCTCCGCTTTCGCAGCCTTTTAAATAAAAAAAAAGTTTTTTAAACTGAAAATAAGGAGCGACATTAAATCTTAAAACGAAAAGAAATTATTCCGTATATGAAAGGGGCTGTGCCCTCCTCAACGCCTCGCTCTTTACGCTAAGGTTTGACGTTCTCACAACTCTTTTTTTTAAAAAATAAAAACTTTAGCGTAAAGAGCGAGGCGTTGAGGAGGGCACAGCCCCTTTCATATACGGAATAATTTCTGTTCGTCAACAAATGAAACAAATGTCTTTTCAACAAATGAAAAGACAACTTTTTTCAACTGAAAGTAAAGAGCAAGGGTTTAAACTTAAAATGATCAGAAGTTTTGCCGTTACAGTCGCATTCTCAATCCTCGCTCTTTACTCTAATTAAATAAAAAAAACAAGTTTTTTAAACTGAAAGTAAGGAGCGACATTAAAACTTAAAACGAACAGAAATTATTCCGTATATGAAAGGGGCTGTGCCCTCCTCAACGCCTCACTCTTCACGCTAAAGTTTGACTTTCTCACAACTCTTTTTTTTAAACAATAAAAACTTTAGCGTAAAGAGCGAGGCGTTGAGGAGGGGACAACCCCTTTCATATACGGAATAATTTCTGTTCGTTTTAAGTTTTAATGTCGCTCCTTACTTTCAGTTTAAAAAACTTGTTTTTTTTATTTAATTTCTGATCGTTTTTTAGTTAATGCAGCTTTTATTTTGGCTCGCCGGCATTGAATAAGTAAGCAAAATTTGCATTAAAAATTTACTTTTCTTTTGCTAAATGGCTCTCTAAATTTGGTTCTGACGTAATTTACAAATTAATTTACGTAACGAACTTCTATATTCGTATATTTTTTCTTCTGGCAAAAAATACACAGTTGCAGATTTTTGCAGATATGAGCTTGAAACCTATGTTATAGGGTTTTCTGATACGCTGAATCTGACGGTGTGATTTTCATTAAATTTTTTTCACTTTTAGGGATGTTTCCCCCCTCTTTAAAAAATCAGGTAAATTTTCTCAGGCTCGTAGCCTTTGATGAGTAATACTAAACTTAATAAAATTCATATATTTAGACTCAGCATTATAAGCCCATTCTTTTGATACATTTATTGACATCAAAGTTCCGTTTTTAAAAGTTTCGATTACTATTAAGGCGTATCGCTTTTTTTTTTATTGTTTTTTTTTTTTTTATTACGTATATGATGGGGGTTCTCCCCTTAGTCAATACCACGCTCTTTACGTTAAAAGTTAAAAATTTTTTAATTCACAAACCCCTGAATCACAAAGGCCGTTTAATTAGAATAGATAGCCCCTCCTCCAGCCCCCCCCCCCACCAGAAAAAAATTCTTCCTGAAAATGTCTGTATACTTCCCAATAACCAATACAATATGTAAGCAATGGGCAAAGTTCATAACTTGCAGCCCTTCCCTGGGAACTGGGGGATTAAGTCATCGTAAAAGACATATTTATTAGATTTTCGACTATGCTGGACAAAATGGCTATCTCAAAATTTTAATTGGGTGACTTTGAGAAAAAAATGAGCGTGGGAGGGGGCCTAGCTGCCCTCCCATTTTTTTTGGTCACTTAAAAAGGGGACTAGAACTTTTAATTTCCATTCCAATGAGCCCTCTTACGATATTCTAGGACCAACTGGGTCAATACGATTACCCCTGGGAAAAAAAAACAAATAAACACGCACCCGTGATCTTTCTTCTGGCAAAAAATGCAAAATTCCACATTTTTGTAGATAGGAGCTTGAAACCTCTACAGTAGGGTTTTCTGATACGCTAAATATGATGGTGTGAATTTCATTAAGGTTCAATTACTTTTAGGGGGTCTTTCCCCGTTTTTTCGAAAACCAGCCAAATTTTCTCAGGCGCGTAACTTTTGATGAGTAATATTAAACTTGATGAAACTTATATATTTGAAATCAGAATTAAAATCTGATTCTTTTGATGTATCTATTGGTACCAAATTCCGTTTTTTAGAGTTTCGGTTACCATTGAGCCGGGTCGCTCCTTACTTACAGTTCTTTACCACGAACTGTTTGAAAAGCAAGTTATGTAAAAATACTTCAAATTCAACAGCCCTTGTGTTCTATGACTCATTCCTAAAGGAACGAGTCATAGAACGATAACAAAAACTGACTAGCTTAAAGAGCAAGGGTTGAGAAAGGAGCCGCTCCACTCATATTTAAAATGGCTCTTGTTTCTCTTAAGCTTAAAACTTGGTTTTATAAATGGAATTTCTGATTGTTTTTCAAATTTTGACAAGAAAAATTTTTCCTGCTTTCTGTGTAAAATTTGGCTCAGAAAATTTCCCTGAATCTTACCATGAAAAATTATTCCCCCGGAAGGGCTTTATACCACTCAAGGACCCCCTTCCCACCAAAAAATACCACTTCCCATTATAATTTTTTTCCTATTCTGCAATGAGAAATACTATATGTGAACGGTGGGCAAACTGCGTAACTTGTAGTTCCTTCTTCTTGGACTATAAGGGATCATTTCCTCCCCAAAGATAAATTATTGGACCTTTCTACTGTTTAAAACAAATTAATAATGCCAAATTTTGATATGTCATTATATAGGTAAAAAGAGGCGTGGAACAATTGCTAGCTACCCTCCAATCTTTGGTTATTCTCAAAGGTCAGTAATATTTGTGATTCACGATCAAATAAGCCCTCTTCTAATCTTCTAGGTTTGGTTTGCTACAATTGGGCATGGGGAACGAAACATATAAAACCGTATCTCTTCAAGGAAAAAGTACAAAATTCAAGATTTTAGATAGAAAATAGGAGTTAAAACTTCTACACTTAGGCTCTCTAATCAGAAAATAATAAAATGAAAAATAAAGTCAAAACAGGTGAGAAAACAAGGATTTTGTCAGCCAGTGGCAAACCATGATGACGAAGAAACAAGCAAATATTTCTACAAGGACCTCCCTCAAGCTGTCCTCAGTGCTAAACAAAAAAGAAAGAAGAAAGAAAACAACGAAAATTTAACCTTTCGAAGTTTACCCGACAACGACAAAACAGACACTCAAAGTGTCTATGGATTTGACAGTGGAAGAAGACACAACCATGTATTTTATAAAATAATCTCTTATTTAAAATAAAGTATTTATCGATTCAACGTTTCTTGTAATTTTTTTTCTATATGAATGAATACTAGATAGGAATGACACAAAAGGCTAAGTAGAAACAGAGTTGAAGGTATAGAGTGAAAGGATATAAGGATAAAACAATAGCTCCAGAGGGAGCTATTTAGAGGGTTAGAATCACCCTTTTCCAGTGAACATGGCCATTTAAATCCGTTTTAACAAGAGTCCCACTTGATATGAAACCAGTGATAAACAAAATTTCTTATTTGAACGAAAACCATCAAAAATTTTTAACTAAATGTTTTATACAATCTCCTTCCAAAAAATATAATTTATACATAAAGGAAACAAATATATTTACAAATAAAATGTCTACTTTTATTTTTGTACATTCTACACCTTAGAAGTAGGTATTTATAAATCCTAAGTTGAAAAGACATCCATTTTTTAAAAAGGGGTTTTATCTCTCACTGCCATCTTTATTTCAAAGTACTTACTCTACCACTGAATTCCAGCAAACCCTTAATTATTCAATGCAAATGAACTTTTGCCATTGGTTTCATATTAGCTTATAGAACAAAAACCAGTTTTTTGACATGATGCCTATACGTGCCACATTTCGATAGAGTCGTTTTTGGTTTAGAATTGGCATGTCATCACCTTCGTATTAGCATAAGAAACAAAACAAGTCTTGTGACGTCAGCTCTTAAACATGCCCCTTTTCGACAAGAATTCATTTTTGTTTCTATGGGGCATGGCCGCATAAAACCTGTTTCAAACATGCCACAAAGCGGCTGATCCTGTTTTCGACCGACCCGAAACTCAGAGAGGAGAGAAACTAACAAAATGAAAAATAAAATCAAAAAGGGTGAAAAAACGAGGATTTGTCAGCCAGTGGCGAACTATGAAGATGACAAAATATAAGCAAATATTTCGACAAGGACCTCCGCCAAGCCGTCCTCAGTGCTAAACAAAAAAGAAGACAAAGAGAAAAAAAAACGAAAATCTAACCTTTCGAAGTTTACTTTACAAAGACAGAACAGACACTGAATAAAAACCAGGCAGGAATCAATGAAAATGAATTTACCAAGATGATTGGGCAAGGATCTTTTGCCTTGCAATCGTTTTAGCTGGTCTACAATTTCGGACTTGGTTTTAGGACTAAACAGAAAGTCCTAAAAGCCTTGTGTTTAAAAGAAAAAATTAACAACTTGCTCATTAGCAACCTAAGTTTCCTCGTAGAAAATCAACTATTTATGATTTAGTTCATATGGGCATTTCATTTACCCAGCATCGGTTAATAGACTATGATAGCATCTTCAATTACAAGAAAACACTTAACACACTTTGCGTCATTTTGTTCAGGTGAGGATAGTATTTTCATTCGGCGAATGCAAGACAGCTAAATGGCATCCTAGACAAATGCTACATAAGGGGTTTTGCCATTACCTCAAAATCAGACAACGAATCTTAGCCATAAAATATCATACTTAACGGTTATTTAACTTCCTATTCAGAGTCTTTTCTGAGTCAGAGCTTCTTTGAGGAGAAGTATTCCTCTTTACATTGTTCTATCAATAGTCTTTTGCCACGCTTTTTTGGCTAAACTGCTATATGTGCGATGTTCGACAATCCACGACGCAAATTATCGTCCAAAAACATGAAGACCTAACCCAAACTTGCCTACAGAGGGATCTTTCGGAAATTGAAAAGTCATTTGATCAATTTCAATGATACAAAAACAAAGGAGGTTCTGATCTCCCGATCAAAAGGGCTAAACATACACCCCAACTACATCTTCACTAATGAAACTATAAATAAGTCCTTTTGCTAAGCATACACCTCAACTATATCTTCACTAATGAAACTATAAATAAATCCTTTTAATCTCCCGATCAAAAGGGCCAAGCATGCACCCCAACAACATCTTCACTAATGAAACTACAAATAAGTCGATAAGCCTCGTCTCCTTGCTGTCTGCTTCTCCATAGATCTTTCCTAGAAGATCTTAGAAGGCTCACCTTGATTGTGTGAGAACTTCCTGTGCGAAAGATCTGGGGATCGCTCTTCGCTGGAGAAGCTTTCTGCCGCCTAGCTCACAAGTCTTGCAATCAAACCGGTTATCGAGTACGGACACCCACTTTATGCTTGTGCTTCGAAAACGTTGTTGGCACCAGCTTAGAAGATCCAAGATAGTGCTTATAGAGCATATTCAGTCGTTACTCACGACTATCAGCATCATGTTAGTGAAACGTATGATGTTGTGACAACGGCTGTTTTCTAAAAGTACCTGAATTCATCTCCTTCTGTAGAACTTTCCCATGGCTTTCCGGTTTTGTCCACCAGACATGGGAGACAGGAAGGCTCACAGCTCAGTCCAATTTTCTTAAGTTTGACACACTGAGAACAGAGTACTTTTTGAACCGCATCGACCGCCTTTCTACTCCGATTGGAACGATCTTCCTGGAGACATTTTCCCTAAGGGTTGGTCTGTCAATTCTTTTGAAAAAAGCTTCAACAGATACTTTCAGCCTCGGTTGGATCAATGTAAAAGACTAGCGGCATATCAGGTAATTGAATGTACCTTGAATTTAGGAATAAAAAAGAATGTTAAGCACAGAAGGCTGCAGACATTCGACCCGAGTAAGGCGTGGCAATTAGGCAATTTTGAACCAGTGTAATAGAAAAAAAATGAATAGTTACCAAATAGAAAATCTGCCAATTTCGATTCTAAGTTACCCTAAAATCTATCAGCATCTCAGCAAATATCGAACCTTATTAGACTAAATAATATAGAGTAAGAAAGGAGTTATTTTTGACAGGAGTTCCGACTTTACACCACAAAGGAAACAGATTTACCATAAAGGAAAGCTAGAACTTCTACTGAAGAGCAGAAATTATTGTTTGTAGGCTAGGTTGGCAATTATACAACCAACATTCCGTTTTATTTGGAAAAGCCTGGCAATTTTTCTTAGTTCACTTTTTTCACTTTCTTGCAAATAAAACGCCAAAAGCGAAAAAAGTAGACTTGTTAGTTGACTAAGTTTTGTTAAATCGAACGCAATTCTTGATTATAAGTCTTCTAGTAAAGGTGATAAAAACGAGGTCTTTACAAGCTGCTTTCGTTGCCTCGGCTCTGGCATAATGTACTTATATTTTATAATATAACAGTATATTATATAAAGTATGCCGTATAATAGCAAACAAATAAAATAGTACATAATTTGCAGTATATGTACATATAGTTGTGCAAAATAAATAATAGTATATAATAACAGTAGTACATTGTATTTTAGAATACTGACATAATTACTAGCCTATGCAAGTACGAATGCACTTGAAAAAACTTACCATAGGTAGGACAAAACCATCGTTATAATCTGTGTGCTCTCCGATCAGATTAACTCTTCCTGGGGCCATGCCATAGACCATATCGTCACTTACTTCACCAAAGCTCTCAGTAAATGCTGCAATAGCAACAGCTAGAACGTCTTCAAATGCTCCACTCATAATAAAGATTTGGCTAAGGATTCTATAAAATAATAAGAGCTGTTTTAAGACCCTCAACTCAATTCAAAAATAAAGGATTTATTAAATTTAAAACCTTACAACTTGAGAATAAAGAATAGCGACGAGTGATTGCAGCGCTTATGGCGACAGCTTCTGAAGCTAAAGAATAAAGGCTAACAATTTTAAAGCCGAAAAAACAATTTGACAAACAGATGTTTGATATTTAGAACAATATGCATAAGGGAATATTAGGTTGAATTCTTTTACTATTTAATAAGCGGCAGATTTACGCTCGATTTGGTTATGAATGAGATGTTTAATTTTATGGTGGAAAAAATAGCTTCTAAGTCTCTTCCAAAGGAGAAAAAGAGGTTTTTTTCAAAGAAAAGTACAGACCCATATTAAAACTAATGTGATCAGAAGTAGAGTTATATAACAATTCAAACTTAAAGCAAACAGATTGTTGCTATCAATTAATAAATTAAAACTATAAACGAACAGAAAGCAAGAAGAATCAGATCAAACATAAAGATCAGGTTAGTAAGTGAATCCTGAAAGGAACATAAGTTAGAATGAATAATCAAGTCAGTCTGAAAACAGACAGAAACTTACCACAAATACGAATAGAGCTACCAACCCCTCAGCTTTCGGTCCCATTTCAGACCCTCAAGATAACTTGAGTGTCATTTGCTCTTTATCCAGAAGGAAATATATATTGATGGTATTTGTATGATATAGCCCCGACCTAATATCCTTCATCTAAGTAGAACCTGTTTCTCTGGCGCTCATTCCTAATGAGATATACCTAAGTATGATAAAAATACAATACTTTAGAAACAGATTTAGGCTATATATTTGCACATTAGGGGGGTAGCCATTTTGTTCAGCGTAGTTGATTTCCAGATAGAAAATATGTTTTTAAAACATATTTAAAAGACTATTAAAAAGGGCTAGTGCCTTTTTTAATAGTTGAAAATGATTGGATAGTGACTAACGCCCTTCTCACGCCCACCATTTTCCCGAACACATCCAATCAAAATTTTGAGACATCTATTTTGTTCAACGTCGTTGAAAGTTCTGGAAATTAGGTCTTTTAGGATGATAACCCCCTCAGAGCCCTCAATGCATGGGTTGTAAGTTATGCCCTGAAGGGCATGTAAGGTTTATATAGAAAGTTGTTGTATATGATTTATAGAATAGATTTAAGTCTTCCTCAAACCCAATTTTTATTTACAAGATATTCTACCTGTTCATGAGGTAGAAACTTTGCGAGTCGCTGGCTGGACGCTGGTCTTCTTCATTATTCATCAAGAGAAGTAGAAATCAGGTAAAAACGAAATGGCTGTGGAATTTCAAAATCTTTGCAGAATAGTTGAAATATCTAAGAGCTATGTTATTCTAACAGAATTAATAGTCAAAATTAGCATTATTTTTATTCCTCGAAAATTACTGTATATAAAACTTTGAATACCGTATCACAAAATTAATCATTTATCTTTGAATATTAGTCCGTCGAAAAAAAACCTCCTTCTGGCAAACTTCAGAAGTTTATTAGAACTGCGGGATGTGGCTATAGTTATCGTAAATGAAAATTAACTTATCCACTCTGTGTGGACTGAGGCCATTTCTTTTCCAAGTCACTATCATAGTCACATTCAGGCCTAACACCAAAAATAGTCTTTTTGCGGTCACACTAGTCGCACGATGTTTTTTTTTTCTTTTTCTCCTCCCCGGGCATTTGGTATCGAAGGATTTGTCGTAGAAACTTCGAAAAGGGCTCATTCAATTGGAAATTGGAGTGGCTAGTGTCCTTTTTAATAGTAGAAAGTGATTGGAGGGCATCTAGCCCCCCCCCCATGCCCATCATTCCCCCAAACACATCCAATCAAAATTTGAGATAGCCATTTTGTTCAGCGTAGTTGATTTCCAGATAGAAAATATGTTTTTGAGGAGGACACTCCCCCAAAACCCTCAGGACAAGGGTTTTTAAGTTATACCCTGGGGGCATATAAGGTTTTTATAGAAGGCGTTGTCGTAGAAGCTTCAAAACAGGCTCATTCGATTGAAAATTCAAAGGGCTAGTACCCTTTTTAATAGTCAAAAGTGATTGGAGGGCAACTAGCCCCCCCACGCCCATCATTCTCTCAAACACATCCAATCAAAATTTTGAGATAGCCATTTTGTTCAGCGTAGTTGATTTCCCGATAGAAAATATGTTTTTGAGGAGGGCACTCCCCCACAACCCTCAGGGCAAGGGTTTTAAGTTATGCCCTGGGGGCAAATAAGGTTTTTATAGAAGGCGTTGTCGTAGAAACTTCAAAAAATGCTCATTCGATTGGAAATTCAAAGAGCTAGTGCCTTTTTTCATAGTCGAAAGTGATTGGAGGGCAACTAGCCCCCCTCCCACGCCCATCATTTCCCCAGACACATCCAATCAAAATTTTGAGATAGCCATTTTGTTCAGCGTAGTTGATTTCCAGATAGAAAATATGTTTTAGAGGAGGACACTCCCCCCAAATCCCTCAGGGCAAGGGTTTTAAGTTATGCCCTGGGGGCATATAAGGTTTTTAAAGAAAATGTTGTCGCAGAAACTTCAAAAAAAGCTCATTCGATTGGAAATTCAAAGGGCTAGTGCCCTTTTTAAGAGTCGAAAGTGATTGGAAGGCAACTAGCCCCCCCCCCCCCACGCCCATCATTCCCCTAAACACATCCAATAAAAATTTTAAGATAGCCATTTTTGTTCAGTGTAGTTGATTTCCAGATAGAAAATATGTTTTTATAACATATTTAAAACACTATTAAAAAGGGGTAGTGCCTTTTTTAATAATTGAAAGTGATTGGATAGCGACTAACGCCCCTCTCACGCCCACCATTTTCTCAAACACATCCAATCAAAATTTTGAGATATCCATTTCCTTCAACGTCGTTGAAAGTTCTGGAAATTATGTCTTTTAGAATGATAACCCCCTCAGAGCCCTCAATGCAAGTGTTGTAAGTTAGGCCCTGGGGGCATATAAGGTTTATACAGAAAGTTGTTGTATATGATTTATAGAATAGATTTTAGTCTTCCTCAAACCCAATTTTTATTTACAAGATATTCTACCTATTCATGAGGTAGAAACTTTGCGAATCGCTGGCTGGACACTGGTCTTCTTCATAATTCATCAAGAGAAGTAGAAATCAGGTAAAAACGAAATGGCTTTGGAATTTCAAAATCCTTGCAGAATAGTTGGAATATCTAAGAGCTATGTTTTTTTCTAACAGAATTAATAATCAAAATTAGTATTATTGTTATTCCTCGAAAATTACTGTATGCAAAACTTGGAATACCGTATCACAAAATTAATCTTTTATCTTTGAATATTAGTGCGGCAAAAAAAATTCCTTCAGGCAAACTTCAGAAGTATATTAGAACTGCGGGATGGGGCTATAGTTATCGTGAATGAAAATTAACTAATCCACTCTGTGTGGACTGAGGCCATTTCTTTTCCAAGTCACTATCATAGGCACTATCAGGCCTAACACCAAAAAATAGTCTTTTTGCGGTCACACTAGTCGCACGATGTGTTTATTTTTTTTTGTTTTTTTCTCCATACCCGGGTACTTCGTATCGAAGGAGTTGTCGCAGAAACTTTGAAAAGGGCTCATTCGATTGGAAATTGGAGTGGCTAGTGCTCTTTTTAATTGTCGAAAGTTATTTGAGGGCAACTAGCCCCCCCCCCCCACGCCCATCATTCCCCAAACACATCCAATCAAAATTTTGAGATAGCCATTTTGTTCAGCGTAGTTGATTTCCAGATAGAAAATATGTTTTTAAAGAGGACACTCCCCCACGACCCTCAGGGCAAGGGTTTTAAGTTATGCCGTGGGGGCATATAAGGTTTATATAGAAGGCGTTGTCGTAGAAACTTCAAAACAGGCTCATTCTATTGGAAATTCAAAGGTCTAGTACCCTTTTTAATAGTCGAAAGTGACTGGAGGGCAGCTAGCCCCCCAACCCATCATTCCCAAAAAACATATCCAAACAAAATTTTGAGAACCCATTTTGTTCAGCGTAGTTGATTTTCAGATAGAAATTATGTTTTTGACGAGGACACTCCCCCACGACCCTCAGGGCAAGGGTTTTAAGTTATGCCCTGGGGGCATATAAGATTTTTAAAGAAGGTGTTGTCATAGAAACTTAAAAAAAAACTCATTCGATTGGAAATTCAAAGGGCTAGTGCCCTTATTAATAGTCAAAAGTGATTGGAGGGCAACTAGCCAGCCCCCCCCCCCCCCCACACCCATCGTTCCCCCAAACACATCCAATAAAAATTTGGAGATAGCCATTTTGTTCAGCGTACTTGATTTCCAGATAGAAAACATATTTTTGAGGTGGACACTCCCCCACAACCCTCAGGGCAAGCATTATAAGTTATGCCCTGGGGCATATAAGGTTTTTATTGAAATGTTTGTAGTAGAAACTTGAAAAAGGGCTCAGTCGATTTGAAATTTAAAGGGCTAGTCGAAAGTGATTTGAGGGCAACTAGCCCTCCTCTCACGCCCACCTTTCCCCCAAACACATCCAATCTAAATTTTTAGATAGCCATTTTGTTCATCGTGGTTGAAAGCTTTGGAAATTAGGTCTTCAAGGAAGACAACCCCTCCCCCCACAGCCTTCAGGGCAAGGGTTGTAAGTTATGCCCTGGGGGCATATAAAGTTTTTATTGAAAGCGTTGTTGTAGAAACTTCAAAAGGGCTCATTCAATTCGAAATTGAAAGGGCTAGTGCCTTTTTTAATAGTTGAAAGTGATTGAATAGCGACTAACGCCCCTCTCATGCCCACCATTTTCTCAAACACATCGAATTAAAATTTTGAGATATATATTTTGTTCAACATAGTTGAAAGTTCTGGAAATTCTGTCTTTTAGGATGATAACCCCCTCAGAGCCCTCGGTGCAAGGGTTGTAAGTTATGCCCTGGGGCATATAAAGTTTTTATTGAAAGCACTATCGTAGAAACTTCAAAAGAGCTCATTCAATTGGAAACTGAAAGGGCTAGTGCCTTTTTTAATAGTTGAAAGTGATTGGAGAGCGACTAACGCCCCTCTCACGCCCATCATTTTCCAAAACATCCAATCAAAATTTTGAGATATAAATATTGTTCAACGTAGTTTAACGTTTTGGAAATTAGGTCTTTTAGGATGAAAACCCCCTCAGAGCCCTCAGTTCAAGAATTGTAAGCTATGCCCTGGAGGCATATAAGGTTTATATGGAAAGTTGTTGGATAATCATAGGCAGCGCGATCGCGCTGCCTAAGTAAAGAACGAGAACACTCGAGAACGAGACAAGAAACGGGGACTAAGTAAAGAGGAGGACACTCTCCCACAGACCTCAGGGCAAGGGTTTTAAGTTATGCCCTGAGGGCATATAAGAACGATGTTGGCACCATATATTATTTATTAATTTTTTTCCTTTAGAGCAGGGCACTTTGTATCGAAGAAGTTGTTGTAGAGATTTTGAAAAGCGCTCATTCAATTGGAAATTGGAGTGGCTTGTGTCCTTTTTAATCTTCGAAAGTGATTGGAAGTTGACTAAAACCCCTTTCACGCCCACCATTTTCCCGAAATACATCCAATTAAAATTTCGAGATAGCAATTTTGTTCAGCGTTGTTGATTTCCAGATAGAAATTAAGTTTTTGAGGACAGTCCCCCCTTAGGGCAAGCCCTTAGGGCAAGGGTTGTAAATTATGCCTTGGGGGCATATAAGGTTTTTTATATAAGGCGTTGTCGTAGAAACTTTAAAAAAGGCTTATTCGATTGGAAATTCAAAGGGCTAGTGTCCTTTTAAATAGTCGAAAGTGATTAGAGGGCAACCTACCCGCCTCTCACACCCACCTTTCCCCAAACACATCCAATAAAGATTTTGAGATAGCCATTTTGTTCCACGCAGTTCAAAGTTCAGGAAATTAAACCTTTGAGCAGAACACTCCCCCCACAGTCTTCAGGGCAAGGCTTATAAGCTATGCCCTGGGTTATATAAGGTTTTTATTGAAATCTTTGTCGTAGAAACTTGAAAAAGGGCTCATTCGATTGGAAATTCAAAGGGCTAGTGCCCTTTTTAATAGTCGAAAGTGATTTGAAGGCAACTAACCCCCCCCTCTCACGCCCATCTTTTCTCCAAACACATCCAATCAATATCATAGGCAGCGCGCTAGCGCTGCCTAAGTAATGAACGAAGTGGGCACAATGTGTTTTTTTTTTTTTGTTTTTTTCTCCATACCCGGGCACTTCGTATCGAAGGAGTTGTCGTAGAAAATTCGAAAAGGGCTCCTTCGATTGGAAATTGGAGTGGCTAGTGCCTTTTTTATTAGTCTAAAGTGATTGGAGGGCAACTAGCCCCCCCCCCCCCCACACCCATCATTCTCCCAAACACATCCAATCAAAATTTTGAGATAGTCATTTTGTTCAGCGTAGTTGATTTCCTGATAGAAAATGTGTTTTGAGGAGAAAAAACTCCCCCACAATCCTCAGGGCAAGGGTTTTAAGTTATGCCCTGGGGGCATATAAGGTTTATATAGAAGGCGTAGTCGTAAAAACTTCAAAACAGGCTCATTCGATTTCTAAATTCAAAGGGTTAGTACGCTTTTTAATAGTCAAAAGTGATTGGAGGGCAACTAGCCGCCCCCCACGCCCCTCATTCCCCCAAACACATCCAATCAAAATTTTGAGATAGCCATTTTGTTCAGCGTAGTTCAATTCAAAGGGTAGTGCCCTTTCAAAGGTTAGTGCCCTTTTTAATAGTCGAAAGTAATTGGAGACCGACTAACGCCCCTCTCACGCCCACCATTTTCCCAAACACATCCAATAAAGATTTTGAGATAACTATTTTGTTCCTTGCAGTTCAAAGTTCTGTAAATTATCCCCTTGAGCAGGACACTCCCCCCACAGTCTTCAGGGCAAGGGTCATAAGTTATTTCCTGGGGGCATATAAGGCTTTTACTGAAATCTTTGTCGTAGAAACTTGAAAAAGGGCTCCTTCGATTCGAAATTCAAAGGGCTAGTGCCCTTTTTAATAGTCGAAAGTGATTTGAAGGAAACTAACCCTCCTCTCACGCCCTTCTTTTCTCCAAACACATCCAATCAATATTTTAGATACCCACTTTATTCAAAGTAGTTGAAAGTTTTGGAAATTAGGTCTTTAATGATGACAACCCCTCCCCCCCACCCCACAGCCCTCAGGGCAAGGGTTGTACGTTATGCCCTGGGGGCGTAAAAGGTTTTTATTGAAAGCGTAGAAACTTGAAAAGGGCTCATTCAAATGGAAATTGAAAGGGCTAGTTTCTTTTTTAATAGTTGAAAGTGATTAGAGAGTGACTAACGCCCCTCTCACGCCCAAATTTTCCCAAACACATCCAATCAAAATTTTGAGATGTCCATTTTCTTCAACGTAGTTGAAAGTTATTAAAATAAGGTCTTTTAGGATAATAACCCCCTCAGAGCTCTCACTGCAAGGGTTGTAAGTTATGGTCTTGGGGCATATAAAGTTTGTATAGAAAGTTGTTATATAAATTTCAAAAAGGGCACATTTGATTGGAAATTGAAATTGCCCTTTTTAAGTCGAAAGTGAGTAGAGTAATTAACCCCCCTCTTACGCCCACCATTTCCCTCAAAAACATTCAATCAAAGTTTAGAGATAGCCATTTTGTTCAACGTAGTTGAAAGTTCTGGAAATTATGTATTTAAGGATGACACACACCCCAAGAGCCCCAAGGGCAAAGGTTGTAAGTTCTGCCCTGGGGGCATATTAGGTTTTAATAGATAGAGTAGTAGTAAAACTTCAAAAGGGACTCATTCAATTTGAAATTGAGAGGGCTAGTGCCCTTTGTAATAGTCAAAAGGGATTGGAGGGTAACTAACCCCCCTCTAACGCCCACCATTCCTCCAAACAAATCCAATCAAAATTTTCAGATAGCCATTTTGTTCAAGATAGTAGAAAGTTCTGGAAATTAGGTCTTTGAGAATGACACCCCCCCCAGCACTCAGGGCAAGGGTTGTAAGTTATGCCCTGGGGGCATATAAGATTTTTATTGAAAGTTCTGTCGTAGAAACTAAAAAAGGGCTCATTTGATTGGATATTGAAAGGGCTAGGGCCATTTTTAATAGTTGAAAGTAATTAGACAGTGACTAACACCCCTTCCACGCCCATCATTTCCCCAAATATATCCAGTCAAAATTTTGAGGTAGCCATTTTGCTCCACGTAGTTTAAAGTTCAGGAAATTATACCTTTGAGCAGGAGACTCCCCCCACAGTCTTCAGGGCAAGGGTTATAAGTTATGTCCTGGGGGCATATAAGTTTTTATTGAAATATTATAAAAAATAATATTGAAAAGAATAGTCTTCATTCTTTGGGCTGACTAAACGAATCTGGAGAAGAACCCTCGAAGAATACAAGATGCAAAACCCTGCCGAAAATTCAGTCCGAAAGGAGGTGTTTCCAAAGCTATTGAAGCTCCTCTGGGATGAGCTGGCTAAGGATGACAATGTCAACCTTCGAAATGGGTTCACAGCATGCTTTGACAGAAAGCGTTACATCGAAAAGATTCCCGATAGGCGATCAAATGACGAAATCTGTGAGGCAGCTGGTGATTCTGTCTTAACTTCCTTTGAAAAAAGGCTGTTTGTCACTGTTGGTACTGTGTCGCGTAAGCGAACAAAGCTTAACAAGGCTCCCGGAAAATCACTAGCTGAATCGAGCGACAGAGAAGATGAAAATCTTGAGGATTAAAGGACGAGTGAAGTGAAATCTGGCAAAGCTAAAATGAAGCCGAATAAATGAAAGGGGGCTGGAAAAAAATTACCAGAAGTCCTAAATCTTCCTGAACACCAGAAGGTAAAAGCTTATGACGGACAACTGCTTTCAACCGTCACTGTGTAGGACCTTTCTTTAACAACCTGGAGCGACGTCTAGATAAACACATGTTTCAGACCGCAAAACATTTGGAATGTTAACGAATCGGGTCTGAAAACATCCACAAAAAAGGTAAAATCATTGCACATCGAGGCCAGAAGCAAGCAGGGAAGATCAAATCAGCAGAATTCGGTCAGTTGCCAACGATTTCTGTTGGTGTTAATGTATTGTGAACACAGTCCCTCCTCTACTTATATCCCCAAGAAAACAGTGTCCGGAAATTTTACTCAAGTTAGCTTTGCCAGAAACCATCATTATCGGCTCAGAAAATTCTTCTGGCTGGATGAATGCCTCTTATTCTTTGCTTTACTTGCAGTATTCGATCAATCAAGTCAAACACTCCAAATAATCACCTATACTTCTGAAAATAGACGACCAGATCAGCCGATACACCATTGAATTGCTTGATCTAGCTAAAAATAATGGTGTTGTACTTTTAACTGTCTTTCCCCACACTACTCAAAAACTACGGCCTCTAGAAAGGATAGTCATAGAGCACCGTCAGGCCTGCTACAACCAGGAAGCTGCAAGTCTTATGATTGCCCATAAATATAAAACTATATCAGTGTATAATATTGCGGAGCTGCTGGGGAAAGCATATCCAAAGGTCTTGACTCCTAAGAATATAATCAGTGGAATCAGAACAAGTAAGGTCTATCCCGCTAACAGAGATGTTTTTAAGGATTATGAGTTCCTCTAGTAATGTCTCCGATAGAATGCCTACCACATCTAGTAAAGCACTTACCCGGCAAGTTCCTATACTGTGCGACATTTAGACTCCTTCTTCAACATATACCTCAAAACAGACGCAGCACAGGTTCTGTCTCTAAATAAGAAACAAAGGTCAGCAGATGATTCTTTAAAAGAGATTATCCATTTAAACCCCTTTCCAAAAGGCCCGCCACAAAAAATCAACAGAAAAAAAAATATATGAAAAATTCAGAAGTGCTCACTGACACCCCTGTGAAAGAACGCATTACTGCTGGGATAAAAGCTGTATCTGCCGATAAAGCCCTTGCCCAGGAAAGGAAGAAAGTCAGAGAAGTGAAAAGGCTAAATGGCAAAAGGCATGTTTCTCGTACCAAGATATGCAGTCGGAGTGACGATTCTGACGTAGATGAACCTATATATAACAACTCTTCAGACTCCAGTATGGACATTGAAGACAAGCCCCCTACCAGCAACTTCCAATTTGACACTGAGAAAGCCAAGGTTGGTGATTAGATTCCTGTTGAGCTGAAGAGCAAGAAAGGGAATCCTGTTCACTATATCTTCATTATCACAAAATTAGCAACTGAAGAACTTAAGGTTCACTTTCTGAAGGGGACTGGAGCAAGAGACTTTGCGATAGCTGACGATACGGATAGTGTCTTAAAGACAGAAGTTGAAGTAAAATTGCAACCACTAACAGCTGGAACACCAAGATTAGCGGAACGGCTTACTTTTGGTCCTGATCAGTCAATTTATTATTTGAAATTAATACTCTTTAGTTTTTTTTAAAACTTAATGAGATCCATTGTGCAGTGTCTTATCCTGACAATATTCTTTCTTTTATAGCCAAAAAACAAGTTTTAATGTTCCCCTGGCCACTTTAATGTTTCTTTTGTCAGGTGGCCGAACGTAAGCCAGAGACGGCCAAACCAGCAACAGGTGGCCCAGGCTCGGAAATTTTGACAACTTGGATAGCATCCAGGTGGAAAAGTGGTGGAGTATTATAATTGTCTTTTTTAAGTAGGGTATTGAATGAGTTACCTTTGCTTTGGCATACTCAACAACTTCTTATCGCTTGAATCGATTCCTGGAGAATTAAAAAAATTCAAAACCTGCTGAACATGGGCCAGTCCTATCTATGTATTGAACGAAAAATGAATATTGAATATCGAAATATTAATATTGATATTAGAAACGATATTTCCAAATTTCTGTTTATTTCCAGCTTTTTCAACCATCTACCAGTGAACATCCAACAGAAAAATTCCAAAATACGAAAAATTCTCGTTAATATCTAGTGTAAACTTGAAGTTCTGGTGGGAGGGGGGGCAGCTACCCTACCCTGCCCCCCCCCTCACTACGTCCATGGCTGCATATAGTGTTTTTTTCGTATTTACCCGGAATAGTTAACTATGAATAGATTTGTAGATCCTATAAGAGCTTTATTGTAACTGAAATTAAAAAAAAATCTTTTTTCAACTGAAATTAAGAAGCAAGATTATAACTTAAAACGAACAGAAACTATTACGTATCTGAGGGGGATCACCATATCCTCAATACCTCGCTCTTTACGCTAAAGTTTGACTTTTTGTTCTAATTATTTAAGAATGACTTCAAAATCGCAAAGGTCGTTTAGTTAGAAAAATAAGCTCTTTTATAAGTTCTAAAAAAAAAGCTTTAGCGTAAAGGGCCAGGTATTGAGGAGGGGGTGACCACCCCCCTCATATAAGTAATAATTTCTGTTCGTATTAAGTTTTAATGTCGCTCCTTACTTACAGTTGAAAAAACTTGTTTTTTTTTAAAATTTAATTTCTGATCTTTTTTTAAATAATGCTGTGAAAACCGCCCCTCCCCTCTCCATGGAAAATTTCATTCCCCACGAAAAATTCATCCATGGAAAAATCCTCCCACGTGACCCCCCTTGCTCCGCCAGAGAAATCCCCCCCCCTAAAAAAGTATGCATACTTCCCAACAACCAATACTATATGTCAACAATGGGCAAAGTTCCTAGCTTGCAGCCCTTCCCTCGGGGACTTTGAGAGTCAAGTCACTCAAAGACATACTTATTAGATCTTTTCGACTATGGTGAAAAAAAGGGCTATTTATAAATTTTTATTGGCCGACTTTGGGTAAAATATGAGCTGCCCTCCAGTATTTTTGGTAACTTATAAAGGGACCTAGAACTTTTTATTTCGAATCAAATGAGCCCTTTCCCGATTTTCTAAGATCCCTGGTTCGATACAATCACCCCTGAAAAAAAAAATTAACACGCATCTGTGATCTTTCTTCTGGCAAAAAAAAAATGCAAAATTTCACATTTTGTACATAGGAGCTTCAAACCTCTACAGTAAGGTTCTCTGGTATGCTGAATCTGATGGTTTGATTTTCATTAAGTTTTGGGGGATGTTTCCTCCCTTTTTATAAAAATTGGGCAAATTTTCTCGGGCTCGTACCTTTTTATGGGTAACCTTAAATTTGAAAAATTTTACATATTTTGAATAAGTATCAAAATTCAATTTTTTTTTTTGTGCATTTATTGTTATCAAGGCTCTGTTTCTCTTGAGTTTTGGTTGCTATTGAGCCGCATCGCTCCTTATTTACAGTTACCACAAACTGTTTGAAAATGTTTCGCCTGGTCAGAGACGAAAATTTTAACCTCTTCCAATTCCCTGCCCCCAAAGTAAAATTTGAAGTCCAATTGTCCCACCTTATTCTCTTCCTTTCCCCAACAGTACTGGAATTTTTAAACTTCATCCCTCAAACCATTCCTGAGATATTATAAATAATTTAAAAGCTCGATTTTACGTATCGTCTTTTGATTTATTAAGGTGCGCTTGTCTTCTAGATTTAACATTTGTGAAACTTTAGAAATCTGGGCCAAAGGAATGATCCTAAAGAGCAAAGAGCGAATGGTTAGCTGATCAAACAACCAAGAAGAAGCATGGTAGTATTTTCTGTTAAAACGAATGTGTGAGCATTGGGTAGTCAATATAATTAAGGGCCATTGTCCCTGGGGCTGTGCGGGGCGAATTCAATCCCAAAGGCAATAATTCAATCCCACAAGACTTTCCGTCATTATTTAGTAAAACTCTTCTATTTAAGCTTTATCGAGTTGCTGACAAATGGTTCGCGTAGCGCATGCACCGAGCTCCTGATTCTCTGCCTTCGGCCGGGGGTGCAATATATGGTTGGGGACAAATCTTCTGATGCTTTCCTTATTTCTCCCCCAGAATTTCTCCAGGCACCCATTTGAAGCTGACTCGACTCTGGCTTGAGTAAAAATGACTGTTTCAAAAATATCTTCCAATATCATGGGAGTTACAGGGGGATCGGGTAGAAGAAAAGGGCACGGAAGAGAGGCTGATTGCCCTCCAATCAATTTTGGTCCTTAAAAACAGAACTATATTTTAAATATTCCGCTCGAATTAGCCCCTAACCTAGCTTTTACAACCATCAACATAGCTTTTTACAACCATCCCTTCCATGCGTAGTGGCCGGGAATAAAAGTTTTTGCCTTTTTTCTGTTCTTCTTTTATTTTATTTTGTTTTGGGAAGGGTATATTTTTATTTCCTATTTTACCTTCTGAAATGGGGTGCTCTAAGTCAAAGGACTTACTGATATAATTTTAGAGCCAATCGATAAAGAAATGTTGTTCCTTTTTGGCCCCCTTTTGTGCATGGGGCGCCGCAATAATTTGGTCCTTTTTGGCCCCCTTTTGTGCATGGAGTCCCGAAACAATTTGGTCCTTTTTGGCCCCCTTTTGTTCATGGGGTCCCGCAGTAATTTGGTCCTTTTTGGCCCCTTTTGTGCATGGGTCCCGCAACACTTTGGTCCTTTTTGGCCCCTTTTGTGCATGGGGTCCCGCAACAATTTGGTCATTGTTGGCCCCCGTTTGTGCATGGGGTCCCGCAACAAATTTTTTGCACATTAGGCTCCTCTCGACTCAAGGACTTTCGCTTCTCAAAATATATATTGTGAACACAGAAATTAAGAAACCCGCTCAATTAAGAACTTAAGATGGTAAACAAAATTAAGGTAAAAATGAAATGACCTGAAAGGCCATTTGACAATAACCTTGGCATAGGAAGGGTTCCCTTTTTCTTTGGGGCAGCCGTTCATAAATGTTGATATATCTTGGAACTAAATAAGGACAACGATTTTCCCACTTTCCCCAAACTCACAAGTTTGAAAAAATAGCTTATTGGAACATAGGAATGCGATATAGACCAAGCTTTCCCTCTTCTATAAGAAGTCAAATATTTTTAAATCATCTTTTTTATGTGTTTGCTTTTTGATAGTACTTTCCATGACTAGCACATATATTTATTTGACTTTTAAGAAGAGTATACTACGTCTAGCCCCTCAAGGATATAACTAGAGTTTTCTTGTGTAGGGTGACCCGCAAGCTAAAGGGGCTAAAAGGTAGATTACACCATGCTTTTGAATGGATGCATTTACTATAGAAATAATGCTCCCTTCCACCCTCTACCTAGAGCAGCCCTTTGCTTAGAAGGGTACGCATGATCATTTTATTGCCTGTATTGAATAAAACCGAGTGTTTTTGAGGGCTAACCAAAACACAGCATGTTAGCTGATAAATAATGAGGATAAATAATCTCTAACTATCGTAAAATAAAGTCGCAGAAACAAACACTGAAAATCCACAAGAGCAAAAAAAGTCATGAAACATGCCAGGGAGATGTGTATTACACCTCACAACTTGATAGGACGGGTAAAGATGGTGTAAATGCAGGTCCCAACCATTGTCACTATACGGGAGGGGAGGGGTGTGGTTGCATTACAACTTATCATTGGTAATTTCTTCCGTGCATAAGTAACTTCAAATAAGTTCAAGTACTTCCCTGTTCATTTATTCTTTTTTCCTGAAGAAATTTGAACAAAGAGACAAAAATTATTAATTACCTTTTAATCCTTTTACCATTTAATTTTCGGTTTGTTTTAAGTTCTACAACCAAAAATAGTGAAAAAATTTACTTATGTTCAAACAGAGTGAAGCCTCAGAACTAAAACAGCAGAAAAAACCTCTAGAATTGACTATGTCATTAAACCAGTTTTCACACATCAAAGTAATCTAACCATAAGCCTAATTTACATACCTAACCATAAACCTAATTTGCATATCTAACATTTTCATAAATTGCATCTTGGTGGAAAAATAATACATTAACCGGTTTTTCCACAAACAATGTTGAACCCAAGCACTAACCTTTCTAGAGGCGATAAGCCATGTGTTTTTGGCAGGAACTCTAAGTAAGACGACAGACTGAGGGAGCCATAGAACTACTGTGTTTTGAAAAACGACATCGGTACTTGTGTAGAATCCGATAAACATGCGAGAAGTGAAGTTTCGTTAATGCTAATGAAATAAAAACAAAATAGGATGAAAATATAATAGTTTAGAAACAAATTTGGGCTATATATTTGCACATTAGGGGTGGGGGGGGGGTTGTTTGTAAAGCATAGCACATATTAAATACGTAACCTAACCTAGGTACCTCCCCCCCCCTAGAATCTCAAAAAACTAATGTTTAAACATAGTTCCCAGAGTGAGCAATATCTCACAAGCCAGCGGAAACCTGTTTTTTTTTTTTCACTGGATCTCTGAAATTCTATAGGCGGTTCTTCTCGTGTGTTTACCGGATTGTACACAAGTACCACGCATAGACGTATTATTAAAACTACAAATTTAAAATTATAAGATTATATATACTTATATATAAATATATATATTTAAAATTATAAATCTATGGTACCATGACATCTTTTAACTGGAACGATTTTAGGCCAAAACTAGGGTGTTGGCATCGGTAAGAGGCATCAACCTCAGCAACCCTACATCTCTCCTCATGAAAGACCAAAAACAGAAAACATCGGTTATATTCTGAAACAGTTTTACACTACTTTATGTATTAAAGTAAAGTAGTCTAGAAGTAGTATTAATACTACTTCTAGACTTTTGCCCCTTCCTTAAAAAATTTGGGCAACATCCACTAGCCCCTCACCTCCAAGAAAAACTTATGACGGTACCCTTAAACCAGGGCAGAATGTGCAAACCAGTTGAGCAGGCCATGATCGACTGCTAATTTTAAACCAAATGTATTAGTATTTAATGGCAGATTTGCCTTGGAGAAAAAATGTGCCAGAAGAAAAAAAGATTAAATTCAGGTCATACGGTACCATTAGGCGACTCTGTTGGGTAGGATCTGTACCCCTAGGCCTAATAAAAGATTTCGAAAACACCTTTTAGACTTTTTAAATAAATGTGATCGATAACATTTAAAAATGAAACTGAAACTAAGAGTTCTATAGATTCTTGGTCGCCACCACAGACAAAAGGTATATAATAAGGAGGTCCAATTGAGAAATTTTTTGTAATCGATAAAAATTTGTGATTGTGTGGGAAGGCGCCAGGACATCGACACGTCAGGACCACTACCGTCAGGACATCGAGAAAATCCGTCAAAAACATCGACAAAAAATGCGTCAGAACATCGACACGTCAGGACATCGACAGTCAAAACATCGACAGTCACAATCACTACCCGTCGAACATCGACACGTCAGTTCATCGACAGTCACAATCGCTACCCGTCAGAACGTCGACAGTCACAAAACCGCCACGTCATAACATCAATTTTTTTTCCTAACGAAAGTCCGTCAGAACCACTAACCGTCAGAACGTCGACAGTCATAACATCGACATGCCATAATATCTAAAGAAATTTTCATAACGAAAATCCGTCAGAACCACTAACCGTCAGAACGTCGACAGTCATAACATCGACACGTCATAACATCTGAAATTTTAAAACTTTAGTTTTTTGGAGTTTAGGGGGGGGGAAAGGTACCTAGGTTAGGTTACGCATCTAATATACTCTATGCTTTACCCCCACCCCCCTGATGTGCAAATATATAGCCGAAGTTTGTTTCTAAACTATTATATACTTATCACCATTATATAAACTTATAAATTTTTTTTCATAATGAAAATCCGTCAGAACCACTACCCGTCACAACGTCGACAGTCATAAGGTTGACACGTCATAACATCTAAAAAATTTTCATAACGAAAATCCATCAAAACCACTAACCGTCAGAACGTCGACACGTCATAACATCTAAAAAAAAAATTTAGATGTTTTGACGTGTCGATGTTATGACTGTCGACGTTCTGACGGGTAGCGATTGTGACTTTCGACGGACTGACGTGTCGACATTATGACTGTCGACGTTTTTGACGGGTAGCGATTGTGACTGTCGATGAACTGACGTGTCGATGTTATGACTGTCGACGTTCTGACGGGTAGCGATTGTGACTGTCGATGTCCTGACGTGTTTATGCTATGACTGTCGATGTTCTGACGGATTTACCTTGTCGACGAAATGACGTTTAGTGCATGTGACGGTTTGATGAAATGGTAGCATCCCGTTTGTGCTTGTCTGAGTTCATCTTCTTCCACAAATGTTTTCATGAATGCGGCCTGTTAAAAGTACGCTTATCAAGAATATTTCATGTTTGCAAACAAAATCTGAAGAACTGATTATAACTTCTGAAATAATCACAACCTAACCTACACCTGCTTATCAATTTTAAACCTACGATCGTTTGGCAAATATAGGCTAACAGAGAGGATTTGATCATTTGAATAAGTTAATCCTTCTATAATCAGAGTAACAATGTCTTTCAACATATACCATTATCATTCAATTCACTCAAAGACATTTCTATACATGCTGTGTTGTTTGTGAAATCCTTTATTTAAATCAAACATACAATATAATAAATAATACACCCAAGAGGCAAAGCTTATCAACGAGAAGGAAAACACTTAACTTAGCACGACTTAAAGAAAAAGGATAGAATTAAAGAGTGAGAGAGAGAGCGAGAGAGGGAGAGATAGAGAGAGAGAGAGAGAAAAGAGAAAGAGAGAGAGAGAGAGAGAGAGAGAGAGAGAGAGAGAGAGAGAGAGAGAAAGAGCTCCTTATTACGTCCCAGCTACAGAGCTTAATACATAAAATAACCAAGCCATCTTCTATAAATGCTTTCGACTTCTGTTTAACTAGCATCACGGTTTCAGCAAGCAATGATCCAACTGATACCCTGCATGTATAGAGGCGCTATCATGTCATTCATATTACCTTACTGGTGTTCTCTGAGCACTCAAATTCGCGATCAGCTAATTATTGAAGCATGGAGCAGTTTCTTTTCTTACCCTGCATTAAAGAAATATACTCCGGGCTTGACATAAATAGGCTAGGACTATTGGCTCTAAAATCTACTAGCCTCAGCTGGCCGTAACAACTAACTGCAGCTCTGTAAGTAATTAAAATAAAAAAAAACAAGTTTTTTCAACTAAAAGCAAGAAGCAACATTAAAATGAACAGAAATTATTACGTATATGAAGGGGATAGCTCCTCCTCAACATCTCGCTCTTTACACTAAAATTTCTAAGTACTTTAAAAAAGCTTCTTATTGTTCTAATTAAACGAGCCTTGTGTTTTAGGAGTCGTTCTTAAGGAATTGAGACAAAATTCAAACTTTAGCATAAAGAGCGAGGTTTTGAGGAGCAATCATCTTCATAAACGTAATAATTTCTGTTCGTTTTATATTTTAATGTTGCTTCTTACTTTCAGTTGAGAAAATTAGTTTTTTATTTATTTTCTGATCGTTTTTTTAAATAGTGCCAGGAAATCTGGCCCCAGCTCCACGGAGACATCCCCCTTTCCACGGAAGTATTCTCTAGACAATACAATCCAGGTGAAAATTTACCCTTGACAATTACCCCTAACAACTCCACGCGTGAAGTTTAGACGGAAAAGAGAAAGCAAGACATATAAAAAGAATTTTGTTTAGGAATTCTGGCAAATTCCCCTAGTATATAATTTCCCCTGACAAGTTCACCCCCTGGAAACTTCCCTTCCCATGAAAAATTCCTCTCTGGAAAAACCCCCTGCAGAAAATTCACCCCCCCCCCCAATACGAAAATGCATACATTCTTCCCAATAGCAAATACTATGCGTACAACACTGGGGAATTTTTATAGCTTAAAGACCTTTCCCCTGGGACAATAAAGGAGTCATTTTACATCCAAAGGCATAGTTATTGGGCATTTTAATTATGATGAGCAAACGGTTATCTCAAAATTTTGATTGGACGATTTTGGGAAAAAAGGGGGTCGGGGAGGGGCCTAGTTACCCTCCAATCTGTTTGGTAAATTAAAAAGGACACTAGAACTTTTAATTTCCGTTCAAATGAGCCCTCTCACGAAAACCCAGGATCACTGGGTCAACAAGATCACCCCTGGGGGGAAAAAACAAAAAAAAAATACAAAAAAAGACACGCGTCGGCGATCTTTCTTCAGGCAAAAAATTCCACATTTTTGCAGATAGAAGCTTGAAACCTCTAAAGTAGGGTTGTCTGATATGCTGAATCTGATGGTATGATTCTCATTAAGATTCTATGACTTTTAGGGGATGTTTCCTTTTTTTCGAAAATCAAACAAATTTTCTCAGGATCGTAGCCTTTAATAGATAATACTAGACTTAATGAAACTTATATATTTGAAATCAGCTTAATAAGCTGATTCTTTTGATACATCTATTGGTATCAAAATTCCGTTTTTTAGATTTTCGGTTAGTATTGAGCCGGGTCGCTCCTTACTTACAGTTCGTTACCACGAACTTTTTGATGTTTCGCTATCAGAAGAATACTGAGCTTTTAATGCGGAAATAGCCGTTCCAGAGACTTGTGAGGAATATTACGCAATATTTCATAACAAACTTAATCTTCTAGAGATTGGCTGTGTAATATCTGATCACTGTTTGAGGATACTAACTTGTGTGCCATTGACGTCAAGAGTGTCATGCAAACCGATATTCAACTTGCCGCCCCCCCCCCCACAATTTTGGCGAAAGAAGTTAAATATTCCATTTTCCTGTAACCGATTCTTCGCCAACACATCAGTTGCGAATAATAGTGCAATTATGACCTGCTATAAAAGATACCCAAAAATTGCAGTTTCAAAACTTTTTTTAAACTTTTAAAACTTACAAAGAAAATTACACCCATGGTTTAGCATTCTTGTATTATTTATGATTGATTTTTTGATTTTCTGCTATTTATTTATTATTTTTTTTTTCATATAGGTTGAACATACACTTTGTTGTTGCTGTTTGCTGGGGTAAATAGGCTTTAAAATTCTTTTTTTTTCATTTATATTCTGTCTTTTTTTCGTGTTTTTTGCAGAAAGATTTTTAAACAAATTAATTAATTACTTTCACATTAATCTACGATTTTCAAGCCCGATTTATCCCGTGCGATTTATTAAGAAACACAATTGCATCTGTCTCAACCCAGTGTAAGGTGGTATATTCTGGAGAATGTCAAGGATAGCTTCTTCGAAAAAAACAACAACTTTAAAATGAACCTTAAAGTATTAAACCCTGCTTTTCATTTTATTGTGAATTATTCCGTTAAAAGCTATGCATAAGGACCAATTTGATTTATTCACAGGACTGCTGGTCGCACTAATTGTCGATAATTATATCGGTATAAACCTGGAATTAGGGTTGTTGAGAAGGGAACAAGTTAAAAAAAAAAACACAATTCTTACTTCACAATATGCAGAATAATTGGAGTTAACATATTTCGACTGCAATTCCACTACACTTTACCCTCAACTCCCCTTAATGTGCAAACATATAGTCCAAATTATGTATTTCCCATGTGTTTTCCGTTTCTTGATTTTGTTAACGCTGATTCAACTTGCGGGCATATGAGTTAAACAAGAGTGACGCATGGCAAAATTCACGGGAAATATATTATTTAGGCTATATATTTGCAAATTAGGGGGTATTTGGGTAAAGTATATTAGAACTGCGGTCAAGATGTGTCAACTGCAATTTTTCTACATATTGTGAAGTAAAATTTTTTTCCTTTTTTTTTAACATGTTTCCTTCTCAACAGACTCAATTTTAGGTTTATACCATAATATCATATCCGCACTTACCTTGCTATTTCTAGGCCCTTTAATGTTAATCTCAGAAGCTTTAAATTCTGCCGCTGTCCGTTTTATCTCGCTCCGATCGCCCGATCAATATAGACCTACCTGAAACTTTGCCTCTTTGTAACATTACAATGTTTGTGGATGATGTAGTAATTTTTGCTCCTCACTAAGAACTATCATTCTTTTCCGTAATCTTGAAAGAACGTTATTAACTGTATTTGATTGGTACACGATAATTTATTTGTTCTTAATGGGAAAAAATTCCAATATTTTTATTTTTGAGAACTGGATCAGCTGTTTCACATGGGTTCTCTCACTTTAAATGGTCTTGAAGTACAACGGTTTGATCAGTTTAAATACTTTAGCATTATTCTGGATGAAAATTTGTCGTTTCATAAGCATCCGAGACATCTTTTAACTTTTCCCGAAACACTGGTATTCTATCACGCCTTTACAAATCTATTCTAATACTTCAAAATAAGTCAATGAGGATATTTTTTAATATTGACTATAGTTTCATCAGTTAAACATCTCTTTGCGGAACTTGTGGGATTTTTTCTTTGGACCAGCTTCGTTTAATTTCTATTTCTAATGTTTGCCATGATTATTTTACGGTATGTATTGAATTTTTCTAAGGTACTCCCAACTAATTCCCATTACCATCATTACCCGCCAACTCATAGATCACATTTTTTGTTTGAAATCGTCCAACTTCAAGACTGTGTTTCAGCTTTTGTCATGAAATCAGGAACTCAATTCCAGCTGGAATAAGAGAGAATTCTAATAAACTTTTGTTTCAAAGGTTGCTGAAAAACAATTTAAACGTTAAATGTGCAGGGTAATAGTTACAATCCCTTTTTTCCTGTTTTTTGATACGTTAGTTTAATGGGGCTGTAGTTTTGGGTAATTGGCAGAGCTGAAGTATGCCACTAGGTATGTGCACTGTTTTTTAAAATTGTATATAGAATTTAAGATTTTTTTAACTATTTTTTTTTTAAGATTGTATATTGCTTTTTAAGAATGAATCTGAAAGTTAAATCTGCAGCATAATAGTTCTAATTCTTTTTTTCTTTAGTTTGATAAGTTAGTTTAATGCGGCTGTAGTTTTGTGTAATTGGCAGAGCTGAAGTATGCCACTAGGTATGTGCACTGTTTCTTAAGATTCTATATAAAATTTAAGATTTTTTTAACTGTTTTTTTAAGATTGTATATTGTTTTTTTAAGATTGTATATGAAAATTAAATCTGCAGCATAATAGTTCCAATTCCTTTTTTTTCCTTTGTTTTTGTTTGACAAGTTAGTTTAATACGGCTGTAGTTTTAGTTTTGTATAACTGGCAGCTCTCAAGTATGCCACTAGGTATGTGCACTGTTTTCTTAAGATTCTATATAAAATTTAAGATTTTTTTAACTGTTTTTTTAAGATTGTATATTGTTTTTTTAAGATTGTATATGAAAATTAAATCTGCAGCATAATAGTTCCAATTCCTTTTTTTCCTTTGTTTTTGTTTGACAAGTTAGTTTAATACGGCTGTAGTTTTAGTTTTGTATAACTGGCAGCTCTCAAGTATGCCACAAGGTATGTGCACTGTTTCTTAAGATTCTATATAAAATTTAAGATTTTTTTAACTGTTTTTTTAAGATTGTATATTGTTTTTTTAAGATTGTATATGAAAATTAAATCTGCAGCATAATAGTTCCAATTCCTTTTTTTCCTTTGTTTTTGTTTGACAAGTTAGTTTAATACGGCTGTAGTTTTAGTTTTGTATAACTGGCAGCTCTCAAGTATGCCACTAGGTATGTGCACTGTTTTCTTAAGATTCTATATAAAATTTAAGATTTTTTTAACTGTTTTTTTAAGATTGTATATTGTTTTTTAAGATTGTATATGAAAATTAAATCTGCAGCATAATAGTTCCAATTCCTTTTTTTCCTTTGTTTTTGTTTGACAAGTTAGTTTAATACGGCTGTAGTTTTAGTTTTGTATAACTGGCAGCTCTCAAGTATGCCACTAGGTATGTGCACTGTTTCTTAAGATTCTATATAAAATTTAAGATTTTTTTAACTGTTTTTTTAAGATTGTATATTGTTTTTTTAAGATTGTATATGAAAATTAAATCTGCAGCATAATAGTTCCAATTCCTTTTTTTCCTTTGTTTTTGTTTGACAAGTTAGTTTAATACGGCTGTAGTTTTAGTTTTGTATAACTGGCAGCTCTCAAGTATGCCACTAGGTATGTGCACTGTTTCTTAAGATTCTATATAAAATTTAAGATTTTTTTAACTGTTTTTTTAAGATTGTATATTGTTTTTTAAGATTGTATATGAAAATTAAATCTGCAGCATAATAGTTCCAATTCCTTTTTTTCCTTTGTTTTTGTTTGACAAGTTAGTTTAATACGGCTGTAGTTTTAGTTTTGTATAACTGGCAGCTCTCAAGTATGCCACTAGGTATGTGCACTGTTTCTTAAGATTCTATATAAAATTTAAGATTTTTTTAACTGTTTTTTTTTAAGATTGTATATTGTTTTTTAAGATTGTATATGAAAATTAAATCTGCAGCATAATAGTTCCAATTCCTTTTTTTCCTTTGTTTTTGTTTGACAAGTTAGTTTAATACGGCTGTAGTTTTAGTTTTATAACTGGCAGCTCTCAAGTATGCCACTAGGTATGTGCACTGTTTCTTAAGATTCTATATAAAATTTAAGATTTTTTTTAACTGTTTTTTTTAAGATTGTATATTGTTTTTTTTAAGATTGTATATGAAAATTAAATCTGCAGCATAATAGTTCCAATTCCTTTTTTTTCCTTTGTTTTTGTTTGACAAGTTAGTTTAATACGGCTGTAGTTTTAGTTTTGTATAACTGGCAGCTCTCAAGTATGCCACTAGGTATGTGCACTGTTTCTTAAGATTCTATATAAAATTTAAGATTTTTTTAACTGTTTTTTTAAGATTGTATATTGTTTTTTAAGATTGTATATGAAAATTAAATCTGCAGCATAATAGTTCCAATTCCTTTTTTTTCCTTTGTTTTTGTTTGACAAGTTAGTTTAATACGGCTGTAGTTTTAGTTTTGTATAACTGGCAGCTCTCAAGTATGCCACTAGGTAGGTATGTGCACTGTTTCTTAAGAGATTCTATATAAAATTTAAGATTTTTTTAACTGTTTTTTTAAGATTGTATATTGTTTTTTAAGATTGTATATGAAAATTAAATCTGCAGCATAATAGTTCCAATTCCTTTTTTTTCCTTTGTTTTTGTTTGACAAGTTAGTTTAATACGGCTGTAGTTTTAGTTTTGTATAACTGGCAGCTCTCAAGTATGCCACTAGGTATGTGCACTGTTTCTTAAGATTCTATATAAAATTTAAGATTTTTTTAACTGTTTTTTTAAGATTGTATATTGTTTTTTTAAGATTGTATATGAAAATTAAATCTGCAGCATAATAGTTCCAATTCCTTTTTTTCCTTTGTTTTTGTTTGACAAGTTAGTTTAATACGGCTGTAGTTTTAGTTTTGTATAACTGGCAGCTCTCAAGTATGCCACTAGGTATGTGCACTGTTTCTTAAGATTCTATATAAAATTTAAGATTTTTTTAACTGTTTTTTTAAGATTGTATATTGTTTTTTAAGATTGTATATGAAAATTAAATCTGCAGCATAATAGTTCCAATTCCTTGTTTTCCTTTGTTTTTGTTTGACAAGTTAGTTTAATACGGCTGTAGTTTTAGTTTTGTATAACTGGCAGCTCTCAAGTATGCCACTAGGTATGTGCACTGTTTCTTAAGATTCTATATAAAATTTAAGATTTTTTTAACTGTTTTTTTAAGATTTGTATATTGTTTTTTTAAGATTGTATATGAAAATTAAATCTGCAGCATAATAGTTCCAATTCCTTTTTTTCCTTTGTTTTTGTTTTGACAAGTTAGTTTAATACGGCTGTAGTTTTTTAGTTTTGTATAACTGGCAGCTCTCAAGTATGCCACTAGGTATGTGCACTGTTTCTTAAGATTCTATATAAAATTTAAGATTTTTTTAACTGTTTTTTTAAGATTGTATATTGTTTTTTAAGATTGTATATGAAAATTAAATCTGCAGCATAATAGTTTCCAATTCCTTTTTTTTTTTGTTTTTGTTTGACAAGTTAGTTTAATACGGCTGTAGTTTTAGTTTTGTATAACTGGCAGCTCTCAAGTATGCCACTAGGTATGTGCACTGTTTCTTAAGATTCTATATAAAATTTAAGATTTTTTTAACTTTTTTTTTTAAGATTGTATTTTTTTTTAAGATTGTATATGAAAATTAAATCTGCAGCATAATAGTTCCAATTCCTTTTTTTCCTTTGTTTTTGTTTGACAAGTTAGTTTAATACGGCTGTAGTTTTAGTTTTGTATAACTGGCAGCTCTCAAGTATGCCACTAGGTATGTGCACTGTTTCTTAAGATTCTATATAAAATTTAAGATTTTTTTAACTGTTTTTTTAAGATTGTATATTGTTTTTTAAGATTGTATATGAAAATTAAATCTGCAGCATAATAGTTCCAATTCCTTTTTTTCCTTTGTTTTTGTTTGACAAGTTAGTTTAATACGGCTGTAGTTTTAGTTTTGTATAACTGGCAGCTCTCAAGTATGCCACTAGGTATGTGCACTGTTTCTTAAGATTCTATATAAAATTTAAGATTTTTTTAAATGTTTTTTTAAGATTGTAAGATATATTTTTTTTAAGATTGTATATGAAAATTAAATCTGCAGCATAATAGTTCCAATTCCTTTTTTTCCTTTGTTTTTGTTTGACAAGTTAGTTTAATACGGCTGTAGTTTTAGTTTTGTATAACTGGCAGCTCTCAAGTATGCCACTAGGTATGTGCACTGTTTCTTAAGATTCTATATAAAATTTAAGATTTTTTTAACTGTTTTTTTAAGATTGTATATTGTTTTTTAAGATTGTATATGAAAATTAAATCTGCAGCATAATAGTTCCAATTCCTTTTTTTCCTTTGTTTTTGTTTGACAAGTTAGTTTAATACGGCTGTAGTTTTAGTTTTGTATAACTGGCAGCTCTCAAGTATGCCACTAGGTATGTGCACTGTTTCTTAAGATTCTATATAAAATTTAAGATTTTTTTAACTGTTTTTTTAAGATTGTATATTGTTTTTTAAGATTGTATATGAAAATTAAATCTGCAGCATAATAGTTCCAATTCCTTTTTTTCCTTTGTTTTTGTTTGACAAGTTAGTTTAATACGGCTGTAGTTTTAGTTTTGTATAACTGGCAGCTCTCAAGTATGCCACTAGGTATGTGCACTGTTTCTTAAGATTCTATATAAAATTTAAGATTTTTTTAACTGTTTTTTTAAGATTGTATATTGTTTTTTAAGATTGTATATGAAAATTAAATCTGCAGCATAATAGTTCCAATTCCTTTTTTTCCTTTGTTTTTGTTTGACAAGTTAGTTTAATACGGCTGTAGTTTTAGTTTTGTATAACTGGCAGCTCTCAAGTATGCCACTAGGTATGTGCACTGTTTCTTAAGATTCTATATAAAATTTAAGATTTTTTTTTAACTGTTTTTTAAGATTGTATATTGTTTTTTAAGATTGTATATGAAAATTAAATCTGCAGCATAATAGTTCCAATTCCTTTTTTTCCTTTGTTTTTGTTTGACAAGTTAGTTTAATACGGCTGTAGTTTTAGTTTTGTATAACTGGCAGCTCTCAAGTATGCCACTAGGTATGTGCACTGTTTCTTAAGATTCTATATAAAATTTAAGATTTTTTTAACTGTTTTTTTAAGATTGTATATTGTTTTTTAAGATTGTATATGAAAATTAAATCTGCAGCATAATAGTTCCAATTCCTTTTTTTCCTTTGTTTTTGTTTGACAAGTTAGTTTAATACGGCTGTAGTTTTAGTTTTGTATAACTGGCAGCTCTCAAGTATGCCACTAGGTACGTGCACTGTTTCTTAAGATTCTATATAAAATTTAAGATTTTTTTAACTGTTTTTTTAAGATTGTATATTGTTTTTTAAGATTGTATATGAAAATCAAATCTGCAGCATAATAGTTCCAATTCCTTTTTTTCCTTTGTTTTTGTTTGACAAGTTAGTTTAATACGGCTGTAGTTTAGTTTTAGTTTTGTATAACTGGCAGCTCTCAAGTATGCCATTAGGTATTTGCACTATTTTTTTTAGATTGTATATATATTTATGTTTAAATAAAAAGTTCAATCTAATCCTGTCTATTAATCTATTTAATTTCTCTTCCCAATCCCATTTCCACTCATGTGTTTTTATATTTTAAATATGTTTTAATTATATTTTAAACATATTTTATATTTTAAATTGTTTCGCAGCCCAATTTCTGCTTACAATTACTTTGAAGGAGGATCGACAGGGTTTTAAATGATAGTAATTATGTAAGTCTTACGATGGATTCAAAAGGAAATTCAAACTCTGACAGAATATGAGGAAAAAATGAAATTTTCTTCTTTTTTTAAGTTATAAAAACAACCAGTAAAATTAAATATAAAATATAGGTTTTATGTTAGTCAAGAGTCACTAAATTTAAAACAACCAAACTTAACAGACAAACAGCCGAAGCACTCTGGTAATCATGGTAACCGAAATTTTGAAATATGGTGGTTTGGTTTGAAGTTAGAAAGTAAACAGTTACTGAAAACTGAACTTACAGTTAATGAAAACTGTAAATCTGACTTCTGATAAAAGAGACTTTAGTTCTCTTATCTTTTCTTCGATAATTCTTTTTATCTTCGCTTCGATTGTTCTCTCTTATCTATAGTTCTTTTGATCTACTTAGTAATTCCTTACCATGATCACACCTAATAAATAATAGACTAAAAAATGGATAAAAGACTAAATAATAGACTAAATAAAAAATAATAATATTAGACTAAAAGATGCTGCAGATAAAGTTTGAAGAGAAGAACAGGATAGTTTTAGCTGTGGGAGAGAATACACGTGCTACCCGAATTTTAACGCTTAAATTAATTTAAATTAATTAAAATAATTAATTTAAATTAATTTAAAAAAGTTCCTGAACTGTCAAATCCCTCTAGTACTTAGATTTATAGCTTCTAAAAATGATTTAGATAAATCAAAATATTCAGATAGATTGGATTCCAAAAATGAAATAGAATACATTTCTTAGAAAGACTTTATTTTTTGAAAAAAACTAGTTAAATCAGATGTCAAATCAGTGTAGAAAAAAACACTAAAAAAGGAAGAAATCACTCACAAAGAGAATAGTCCTTTCTAAAAACAAATGTTAGTAAATCCCTACAAGCATGGAGCAAAGTATCATCTAGACCCACACAGAATGGCCTTTGAAAATGTTGCCATTCAAGTAATTGACTTATATTCTTGTTCTTCACAGTATCAGATTCAACGGCTCCAAGTTGACAAGCTCTAATGGGAGTTACAGCACGCTCCTGAACCTCCACAGTACCATCACCTTCACAGTTACAATTCAAAAGATCGTGAGTATCACTATAAACATCTCGCTTGAAGGAAAAGATATCCCTCAACTCGTCAACACCAAATTTCTGACTGTCCAGTTCCTGCGCATCTACAACTGAATTACTTAGTCCTTGTTTCACAATTTGTCTTTGGAAAATTTTTTCTTCTATAGTACCAGCATTCAGAAGCCTATAAATATGAACCGCATGCTTCTGTCCATCCCTCCATACACGAGCCATAGCCTGTTCATCGTTCGCTGGATTCCAGTCCATGTCATAGAGGACGATTCGGGACGCACCGATTAGATTCAAACCAACACCACCAGCCTTTGAACTTAGTAGGAACAACCGCTCTGTGTCAGGGCGATTGAATCTGTCAACAATTACCTACAAGGGAAAAAATTTCATCAGTAATCAACTACTAACTACTATTTCTATAAGCTACTATTATTATGGTGACAACCTTCTTGGCAGAGGTGGCAGTTTCTCTGTATGAAATATTAAAGAGCCACCATACAAAATTAAAGACCAAGAAAATATAAATTTAAAGACAATACAACAGCATAATTCCAGCTACATTCAGTAGTTTCTATAGGCATGAAGATTTGCGATTAGAGAAGTTATTCAGTAAAAAGTAAAAAAAATAAAACCTAAAATGAACAGAACTTTGTTCGACGACCCTGGTGACAGCTTCTCCCTGAGAAATATTCAAAAGTCAGCATCAAATATTTACAGGCCGTCCCTTGATGACAATAAAAGGAACATAACTTTCACTGAATTAAGAAGCTGTAAATACAACCAGGTCTAATGGCCCGAACATTATTTGCAGATTAAGATTTCTGCAAAAAAAGTGCCGAAAAATTAAACATAAAACGAATAGACGTCTGTTGGACAACCAAGCTCGCAGAGGTGGAACTTTCTCCCTAAAAACATTGAAGAGCACCTATCAACAACTTATAGGCTACTCCCTGGCTACTCACTAGATGATATTGAGAAAACATTATTTTCTCTGCATTAAATAGTTTCTGTTAGACTAGTAGATTAGTATTAGATTTTAAAAGTAGATTTTACTTTTCAAAAAAAGTAAAGAACTCCATTAAACCAAAAATGATCAATAATAGAATCAAATAATCTACCAAGCTTACAACTACCACAAATAAGTATCAATAAATAAATGAAACCCAAAACAAACAGAAAATAAAATAAGTCAAACTAAAAACGAGCAGAAATTAATCTGAGTAGGGTTCTAAACCCTATGCTTTTTAAAAGCCATAATTTGTACTTTAATGAAAAAAAAATTCAAATGAATTTACTGAAAAAAATGTGCATTGTCAGTTTAACATACATATGCTGATATTTATTCCTTAAAATCTTAATTAATTTTTGTTTTCTTAAAGTTATTACTGAAAACATTTAAAAGATTTTTTTTTCAGTAAAGTAAAAATTATATTCTGGGTTTTAAAAAGCATAGGGTTTAGGAGTTTTTCACTTTTTTTTTTAAAACTTATTTTGTGCAAAAAGTTTTTTTGATTAATTTCTGTTCGTTTTATATTGACATAGTCTTTTTCAGGGGGAAACACTGAGCCTCTTCTGAAGTTAAACAACCATCCCTTCCATAAGAACCTTTAATACCACCTGGGCATAACTTACAACCCTTGTCCCTAATCTCTGGGGTTTGTTTCAACCCCAAAAGCCTTGTTATATGATTGACATAGACATAGACATAGGTTTATTAAGATCGAACAGCGTAGCCATGGCTAATTTATGTCGTCTTTACAACAATATGGAAAAAAAGAAAAAAAATACAAATAACACTATAATAACACTACAAGAACACTAACACATGAATACAAATAACACTAAGTCTTGTTGTATGTTTCTACGAAAAAGGGGACAAACGTGTTTTTGTAGCGGTTGGTCCTGCAGACCGGTGGTTGTAGCTTCGACTGGTATCTGGTTCTTTGGTTAACAGGAGCATCGGGTGGGAGGATCAGTCTGTGATGGGGCGAAGATAGCAGTGACTTGCCGAGGGATATGATCAGTGATAATCGTCTGTCGCTGAGAGATTCAAGGTTCAGTTCTTGCAAGAGTTTGTTGTAGTCGTCACTTCTGTTACCAACGATTATGTTAACAGCTCGTTTCTGCAAAGATTCAAGGTCATCGCAAAGGTAGTGGGTGCTCTGGACAAAAGGTCCCCAGACAGCGACGGCGTATTCGAGTAGAGGTCTCACATACGTAATATAGGCATTTTTTAGGCTTTGAGTGTCGCAGCCAAACCTGCGCATCAGGACTAGGGTCTGAAGTGATGCATTGCCAGCCTTAATAACCTTATCCACAACGCTTTCTATGCCCCCAGTTGTAAGATGCCCAGGTTGCAAGTTATGCCCCTAGGGCATAACTTACAGATCTTGCCCTGAGGGGTTTTGGAGGTTTGGCATCCTCAAAATCATTATTTTCCAGAACTTTCAACTACGTTGAACAAAATAGCTATCTCAAAATTTTAATTGAATGTGTTTGGGGAAATGGTGGGCGTGAGAGGGGGGTTAGCTGCTCTCCATTCCCTTTCGACAATTAAAAAGGGCACTAGCCCTTTCAATTTCCAATCAAATTAGCCCTTTTTGAAGTTTCTACGACAACACTTTCTATAAAAACCATATATACCCCAGGGTATAACTTAAACCCTTGCCCTGAGGGCTCTGAGGGGGTTGTCATCCTAATAGACCTAATTTCCAGAACTTTTAACTACGTTGAATAAAATGAATATCTCAAAATTTTGATTGGATGTGTTTGGGGAAATGGTTGGCGTGAGAGAGGGGTTTGTTGCCTTCCAATTAGTTTCAACTATTCAAAAGAGCACTAGCCCTTTCAATCGAATGAGCCCTTTTTGAAGTTTTACGTAAACGCTTTCTATAAAAACCTCATATGCCCCCGAGGGCTGTGGGGGGTTGTCATCCCCAAAGACATAACTTCCAGAACTTTCAACTACGTTGAAAAAAATGGCTATCTCGAAATTTTGATTGTATGTGTTTGGGAAAATGGTGGTCGTGAGAAGGGGTTAGTTGCCTTCCAATTACTTTCGACTATTAAAAAGGCCACTAGCCATTTCAATTTCCAATGGAATAAGCCCTTTTTGAAGTTCCTACAACAACGCTTTCTATAAAAACCGTATATGCTCCCAGGGCATAACTTACAACCCTTGCCCTGACGGCTGTGGGGGGGGGGGGTGTCATCCTTAAAGACCTAATTTCCAAAACTTCCTACTACGTTGAACATAATGGCTATCTAAAAATTTTGATTGAATGTGTTTGGGGAAAAGGTGGGCGTGAGAGGGGGTTAGTTGCCCTCCAATCACTTTCGACTATTAAAAGGGGTACTAGCCCTTTGAATTTTCATTCGAATGTGACCTGTTTCAAGTTTCTACGATAAAGCTTTCAATAAAAACCTTATATGCCCCCAGGGTAGAACTTATAACCCTTGCCCTGAGGGCTCTGAGGGGATTATCATCCTCAAAGACCTAATTTCCAGAACTTTCATTTACGTTGAACAAAATAGCTATCTCAAAATTACGATTGGATGTGTTTCTATAAATGTTGGTTGTGAAAGGGGTATTAGTTGTCTTCCAATCACTTTCGACTATTAAAAAGGCCACTAGCGTTTTCAATTTCCAATCGAATGGGCCCATTTTGAAGTTTCTACGACAACGCTTTCTATGAAAACCTTATATGCCTCCAGGGCGTAACTTATAGCCCTTGCCCTGAGAGTTGTGGGGAGGGGGGGGGGGGGTTGTCATCCTCAAAAACCTAATTTTCAGAACTTTCAACTACGTTGAACAAAATGACTATCTCAAAATTTTGATTGGATGTGTTTGGGGAAAAGCTGGGCGTGAGAGGGGGGTTAGTTGCCCTTTCGACTATTAAAAAGGGCACTAGCCATTAGAATTTCCAATCGAATGAGCCTTTTTTGAAGTTTCTACGACAACGCTTTTTATAAAAACCTTATATGCCCCCAGGGCATAAGTTACAACCCTTGCTCTGGGGACTGTGGGGGAGTGTCCTCCTCAAAAACATAATTTTATTTTGAAATCAACTACGCTGAACAAAATAGCTATCTCAAAATTTTGATTGGATGTGTTTGGTGAAATGGTGGGCGTAGAAGGGGTGTTAGTTGCCTTCCAATCACTTTCGACTATTAAAAAGGGCACTAGCCACTCCAATTTCCAATCGAATGAGCCCTTTTCGAAGTTTCTACGACAACTTCTTCGATACGAAGTGCCCTGGTCTAGAACAAAAAAAAAATTAATACATTGTGCCAACATCGTTCTTTACTTAAGCAGCGAGATTGCGCTGCTTATGATTAAGTAATATTATTAGGTTAATGTAGTGTTTCATTTAAGTGTTTTATGATGATCGCTCATCAAAGTTTATGTTATTTGTCCTTTCATTTATGTTATTTTACTATGTTCATGGCCGTATATTTGGCTTTAAAATACACTTATCTGTCTATCTATCTAATATGCAGAATAATTGTACCAAACACATTTTGCATGCAGACCTGCTAAACTTTACCCACCCCCCCCCCCTAATGTGCAAATCTATAGCCCAAATTTATTTTTTAAGTAACGAAGAAACTAACGAAAAAGCCGGTGTGTTCTCGAATTTTACACAGCGTAAACTTGAGTGAGTGGCGCATAATGCGCAAGTAGCAAAATTCCTTCCCCAAACGGAAATTGCGTTTACCGCGGGGGGTATTTCCCAGGGGGGATGTTTCCCCGCGGGGCAGGGGGGGGGGGGGGGGAGGGGGTTCCGGGAGGTAATCTCCTGGGGGTTAAACGCCTAGAACCATCGACAATACCACAGCAATGGTAATTGTATGAAGTTGAAATTTCCATAGCTTGATAAGGGGGATATTCAACTGACCAAAAGGCAACATGTCAATACTACTGCTGCTAGTAGCGCTAGTGCTATTAATTTTGATACCACTAACAGTCCTACAACTAGTATTATTAGCACTCCTACTACTACTACTACTGTGACTACTTTATGAGCAATATTTACATCCTACTAGTACTACTACTACTTCTACTACTACTACCATTACTGACGCTACTGCTACTAAAGCTAAGGCTTCTACTCTTAATTCTACTGCTACTGCTACTACTAGTACTACTACTACTGCTACTAAAGCTAAGGGTATTAAGGCAAAAATTTTAAGGAAATGTTGGAACAATATTAAAGTAAATTAAAACACACTATTATGCATACAGGTTGTCAAGAGGACGCATCAGCAATGTCTCAGGAACGGTTTATGGTATTAAGTAGAAAATTTAAGCGTGTCTTGAGGGGCATGTAGAAAAAAAAAAAACTTGTATAGATTTTATATAAGCTTTTCTATAATATATAAGTTTTTATATAATATATAAGCATAGTATATATCAGCATAGCATACAAAAGCATATATCAGCATATCATAATAATTTGGGCTTTTATATTATATTTTATATAATAAGCTTTTATATAATATAAGCTTTTATATAGGTTTTATATAAGCCTTATATAAGCTTTTTTATACTGCTATACTGATATACTGATACTATACTACTACTGATACTATACTGATAACGCTAATACTACTACTAAAACTATTGCTACTACTGAAGCTAAGAGTATTAAGGTGAAGCTTTCAAGGAGTGTTTTGTTGAATGTTGAACTATATCAAAACAAATTAGGAGAATGCAGACTATCAAAAAGATGGAACTGTAATATCTCAGAAACGGTTTATATTATTAAGTTGGAACTTCCAGGGTATGCTGTGGCTGATTTTGAAACAAACAAAATGTACTATATGTATACTATCAGTAAGACTGCTGTTAATAATGAGGATAAGGGTATTAAAGTGAAACTCTTATGGAACCCTTATGTGAAACTCTTATGGGAGGGCTCAATTAAACGAAAAAATAATATGTATGTAGGTTTTCAAAATGGCATATACGATTTTTCTTTTATATTGTGAGGAATAGGAACATTTACTTCAAAATAAGGATTGTTTTCAGTGAAGTGCAAGTTATGTTCTGGTCTTCAAAAGGCACAGGAGGGGGGGGGGGAGAGTGTCAGCCCCACTAATTTTAATTTCTGGTCGTTCTGAGTTTGACTCGGTTATGTATTGTAATTTCTGTTCGTTTTTGGTTCCATTTATTCATTGATAGTTATTTTTGGTAGTTATACGCTAAACGGAAAATTATTTGAGTTTATTTCTGCTCATTTTCGGTTTAAATTAGCTCTTTACTTTTCTTTGAAAAATTTTTTTTGTGGAAAAGTTTTGATTTAATCTCCAAAATAGCTTAGAGTACTAAGGTAAAACTTTAAGAAAATGTTGAGAGGGATGCCTAACACAATCAAAATACAATTTGACCTTGCTGGTTGTGGAAAAGGGATATCATCAATATCTAAGGAACGACTGTGGTATTAGGTTGAAACTTTCAAGGTATTTTGAGGGAATATTGAAGAGGTATTGGAGGGCAATCAGCCCCCTCCACCCCTGCCCTTTTCATATGCCCCTCTCCCCAGCAATGGTCGAAATTTGTAGTTGTCATTTTGTTCAAACTAGTCAACAGGTCTAGTAGCTATGCCCCCAGGGATACCATGCCCCCCACTGCCCAGGGACGGGGATTGTAAATTATACAATTTTTCCATTGTTTACCCGCAGAATTTATCACTAGGAAAAGGGGAAATTCTTAATGCTGAGTGTATCCGAAAAGGCCAAGGGTAGTAAGATAAAACTTTGGAGAATTTTGAGGGGCATCTTAAACTAAATCAAGAGGAACTATATGCAAGCAGTCTATCAAAAAGGTAGATCCACAATATCTTAAGAACGGGTGAGGGTATTAAGTTAAACTTTCAGGATATGTTCAGAGGGATGTTGTAAAGGGGTTGGAAGGCTGCCAGTCCCATTTCCATGCCCTCTTTAGCTCTCCCTCCGAAACATTCGATCAGAATTTTAAAATAGCCACATTGTTCAAATAGTTTAAAGGTCAAAACACTATACCCATAGGGATGACATAACCCTCCACAGCTTTGAAAAGGGATGCCAAACATATTCAAAACACACTATGTTCATGCTAGTTGTCAAAAAGGCATATCCGCAATATCTAAGGGACGGCTGAGGGTATTAAGTTGGAACTTATGGGGTATAGTGAAAGGGATAATGAAAATTGATTGGAGGGCTACGCATCCCATTTATTGCCCCTTGCCTTTTTAAATGCCTCCTCCCCTGAACACTAATTAAAAATTTGAAAAGGCAATTTCGTCCAAAATAGGCAAAAGGTCGAGTAAACATGCCTCCAGGGGATGCAATACCCCCAAAGCCCTCAGGGCAAGGATTGTAAATTAAACAATTTACCCGTTTTTAATTTTAGGGTTTATCATTAGGAAAATGGGGAATGTTTGCTTCTGAGTGTGTTCGACAAGATTATGTGTATTAAGGTGAAACTTCCGTTAATGTTGAGGGGCATGTTTGACTTAATCGAAAAATACTATATGCATGCAGTTTTTCAAAATGGCGCATCTGCAAAAACTTAAGAACAGCTGAGGGAATTAAGTTTAAACTTTCAGGGCATGTTGAAAAATAGTCGGAGAGTAACCAGTCCCCTCCCATGCGATTTTTAATTTGAATCTCCCCAAAGACATTTGATCAAAATTTCGGAATAAGCCATCTTGTTCAAAATAGTTGAACAGCCAAAAAACTATGCTTGTTGCCTCATTTACACTTTACTGAAAACGAAATATAGTAAAACGAAATATATATCAAACGTATAAACACTTTTATAATTAGAACATTGAAAAATAAAACAATAAAATACAATTTTGAATAGCTGAGTTTTCAGGAATTAATGTCATTATATATTGAATAATTGGTTTATTTTCATTAGTTCGTTCCAGTCATCTGGATTACTACAGTGATTTTATATTTATCTGTAGTCAATGTTTTGAAATAATAGTGTTCAAGATGCATATTGTTTTCAATAAACGTGAATGACTAAACATGCTTTAGACTTTTACGGTTATGAAAGGGGGAAAAGGGCAGTAGCCAAACTCTTGCTTGTAGTAAATTTTTGTTAATTATAAGTTTGACTTGAACATTTTATTTTTATTCGTTTCAAGATTTACTTATTTATCAATATAGTACCTGTTATATCTATATTTTCTACGATCGTTAATTTTAATTTATGTTCGTTTTGGGTTTCCTTTATTCTTTACTAGTATTTTTTGGTCGTTTTGAGTTTGAATTATTACAGAAATTTGTTTCCGATGGCTTTGAGTTTAATATGACCCTTACTTCTCTTTGAAAAGCTTCTTTTATGGGAAGTTTTTTTTTATTTATAATAACAAAAGAGTCGTACTATTTGATTTTCTATTCAATGCTGTTTCCAAACTTAATGGTTGCTACTGTGACAAATTCTGTATTCACACATTTTCTTTTATACACAACTACATACACAACTCATCTTTTATGCTAGTTCGCATTATCTTTTAAACCGTTGGTTCATAATGCAACCTAGTGTAAATCTAAAAAAAATATAATAACTATAATAACTTATAATAACTTATAAGTAAAAAAAAGGAAAAATCGGATTTGATTCCAGTTTAACTGCATCTCATCCCCCCCCCCCTCTCCTCATTCTAATTCCATGATATTGACATGGGAGAATTATTTTTTGTACTTATCTTGTTCAATGTTGTTTATAGAACAGAGATCAGGAAGGGAATACAATTTGACTCCAATAGAAAAGTTTTATGAATGTAATGAAATAAGAATTTGGTTACTATAGCGTTCAGTTAAGAAGGAAGGCTAAACTCCCAGTAATGACACATGAGATAAGACCCGAAAGGCCCAGTTCAAGTTTAGGAGTCAATAAATAGAAGCAGGACAAATTATAACACAAAAAGCAACAAAGACTAAAAGACTGCCAAAATTAAAGCAATCAGACTGAAAATCTGTTCAGTAGACATTATTTAGCCTGAGATTGGTCACAACATGTTAAAAAGATAAAAACAGGTAGAACTAAAGAAAAAAATATAAAAATGAAAAAAAATTTAAAAAGGACATTAAAAGAGGAAGGCAACAATAACATCATGTTTGTTCAGAAGTGAACAAGCAAAACCATGGGCAACGCCTGTACCAAATAATAAAAAGAGGGAAACTAGCTGGATGTTTTAGTCTACATTTTCCGTAATGTAGGGAACAAAGGTTTGATGTAAGCTAATCTTGAATTTACCTTGAGCTAGTTTCAGCCCTTGTTGATTTCGCTTGAATCAAGCAAAAAATAAAAGGCTTATTTCCAAGCCTTAGTCCATCCAAATAATAAAAAGAGGGAAACTAGCTGGATGTTTTAGTCTACATTTTCCGTAATGTAGGGAACAAAGGTTTGATGTAAGCTAATCTTGAATTTACCTTGAGCTAGTTTCAGCCCTTGTTGATTTCGCTTGAATCAAGCAAAAAATAAAAGGCTTATTTCCAAGCCTTAGTCAATCCTTGTCGTGAATGCTTCAACCAAACTTGAATTAAAATAAATTAAAAAAATTTTTCATAAGAAAAATGGAAAGTACTATCACCACTGCAAACAACCAAACAATTACCTTTATTAAACAAATTACCTTTAACCAATTACCAAACAATTACCTTTGTTTGCTTGGGCAAACAGTACATTTGTGGAAGTTGGGAAGAGGTAGATAAAATTTAAGTATAGTTAAGATTGTGCCCAAAATTACCCACCTGTCTGTCTGATACTTTCGTTTGCCCATCCAGCCTCAAATAGGTATAACGCAGTGCTTTCAAATGCTCAGAAATCAAGTCTAATGTTTTGGTGAAGTAGGATACGATAACCATTTTCTCCTTTCCTTCTTCCAGCAGTGTAATTAACATTTTCTTCAATACTTCCAACTTTGTCGAAACTCCTGTCATTCTGTCACTTAAAAAAAAAAAATACAAAAATTAGTATTTGCAACATTGAGAGTGAGTGTGCTACGCTAGCCTCAGTCAAGAGTCAAAATTCACTTAGGCCGCAAGATTCCACGTTACCCAATGAAAAAAAATGATGCAGGCCAGCATTTCGGCTGTATATGTTTTAGAAATTAAATAAAAAAAATTTCTACTGAAAGTAAGGAGCAACATTAAACATAAAACGAACAGAAATTACTACGTATATAAAGGGGGCTGCCCCCTCCTCAGCACCGCGCTCTTTACGCTAAAGTTTGTTTAGTTCTTTTAAAAAAGCATCTTATTGTTCTAATTCAATGACCCTTGTGTTTTAGGAATCATTATTAAAAAAATTTGGACAAAATTCAAACTTTAGCGTAAAGAGCGAAGTGTTGAGGAGGGGGCAGCCGCCTTTATATACGTAATAAATTCTGTTCGTTTTAAGTTTTAATGTTGCTCCTTATTTTCAGTCGAAAAAACTTGTTTTTTTATTTAATTTCTGACGGTTTTTTAAATTATTTAAAAATCTTTCCGAAAAAGAAGTTTTTCAAAGAAAAGTAAAGGCCATTTTAAACTTAAGATCAGCAGATACAAATACCTGTTAAAACTAAACTCAAAACGACCAGAAATTACTATTAAGAATAAATGAAACCCAAAACGAAGAGAAATTAAATAAACAATTATAGCAAAAAATCATATAAAAAGTAATAATACAGATGAATAAATAAATCTTAAAGCGAGTAATGCTTAAATTGAATATGCAAAGAAAACTTAAACCGAAAAAAATATTTTGATATTGCAGTATAAATGAAAACCAAAACGAACAGAAATTAAATAAACAATCAATGCAACAAATATACAATAGATACTAATATAAATGAATAAATAAATCTTAAAACGAGTGAAACTTAAATTGAATATGCAATTCAAGCTTGAAAAGAACTCACTTCAAACAAGAGTTGGTTATCGCCTCCTTATCTCACTGTAAAAGTGTAAAACCTACTGCGTCATTGGCGCTTTACTGAAAACGAATTGTATAACAAATATTTTCTTTTGTACTTAATACTAAAAATAAACATTAAAATTACAGTAAAATTTTGAACTGGTGAGCGTTCAGCAACTAATATCCTTATACATCAAATATTCAGTTTAATTTATTAGTTCTTTCTAAAATTGTTCAAGACCCCTAAAATTGTCCCCTTCCTTAACTGTAAAAACTTAAAGCCTACTGTTTTACTGCGTCATTGGCACTTCACTGAAAACGAATTATATTACAAATATTTTCTTTTCCTACAGCATTGAAAATGAAAATAAAATTACGGTGAAATTAATGCTGAACTGATGGATCTTTCAACAATTAATATCATTGTATATCAAATATTTAATTTGATTATGTTTATGCTTTCCAAGACTGTTCAAGACACACATATAGTTTTCAGTAAAGCGCCATGACGCAGTAGGTTTTAGACTTTTACAGTGAGAGAAGGAGGCGATACCAAAACTCTTGTTTGTAGTGATTTTTGTTCGTTTCAAACTTGATTTGCATATTCAATTTAAGTTTCACTCGTTAAGATTTATTTATTCATTTACATTGATATCTATTTTATGTTTTTTTGCATTGATTGTTTATTAATTTCTGTTCGTTTTAAGTTTCATTTATACTTCAATAGCAAAATATTTTTTTCGTTTTAAGCTTTATTTTTATATTCAATTTAAGCATTACTCGCTTTAAGATTTACTTATTCATTTATATTATTATTTGTTGTATGTTTCTTTGCTATGATTATTTATTTAATTTCTGTTCGTTTTGGATTTCATTTATTCTTTAATAGTAATTTCTGGTCATTTAAGTTTGAATTTTAGCAGGTATTTGTATCTGCTGGTCTTAAGTTTAAAATCACCTTTACTTTTTTTTTTAAACTTCTTTTTTAGAATTTTTTTTTTAAATTAATTTTTGTTCGTTTTTAATTGAAAAGAGTTTCAAGTTTTTATAAATTCTTTATTTTAAAATCAAACCTTTTTTTTTCAAATCAAATGTTCATCAAAGTAAATAAAAGGGTTTGTGTCAACCTCGGAGCTTTTATGATCTGATGAGTGAAAATTTTATCGGATGGGTTTGGCGAAGAAAAAGGTGTGGAATGGGGAGGGGCTAGTTACCCTCCGATCTCTTTTGACCCTGAGAAAGTGAACTAGAAATTTTAATTTCCAATCAAATGGGCCCTCTCTGAAGTTTATACGAGCTTCCCTTTCATAAGAACCATATAGGGCACCAGGACATAACTTACAACGCCTGTCCCCCGGGCCTTAGGGAGTTGTGTCGACACCAGTTTTTTTTTATCTGACCTTTTAGCTATTTTAAAAAAATGGCTATCTCAGAATTTGTATCGGATGGGTTTGCGGAAAAAGGGCGTGGGGTGGAGCTAGTTGCCCACCGATCTCTTTTGACTCTTAAAAAGTGAACTCGAACTTTCAATTTCCAATCTAATAAGACCTTTCTGAAGTTTATACGACCATCCCTTTCATTAGAACCATATATGCCCCAGGGCATAATTTACAACGCCGGCCCCCGGGCCCTTGGGGGTTGTGTCGACACCTGAGTTTTTGTTCTGAATTTTGAACTATTTTTAACAAAATGGCTACCTAAAAATGTTTATCGAATGCATTTGGGGGAAAAGGGCGTGGGGGAGGGGCTGGTTACTCTCCGATATCTTTTGACGTTAAAAAGTGAACTAGAACCAATGAAATGAGCCCTCTCTGAAAGTTTTTAGAAGCATCCCTTCCATAAGAACCATATATTACCCCACGGCATAACTTACAACGCCTGCCCTCAGGCCCTGGGGGGGGGCGGAGTTTTCATTATATGGTCTTTGAACTATTTAAAAAAAAATTGCTCAAAGTTCTTGTAGGATGGGTTTAAGGAAAAAAGGGGTGGAGGGGGTGGCTAGGTGCCCTTCGATCTCTTTTGACTCTTAAAAAGTGAACTAGAACTTTCAATTTTCAATCAAATGAGCCCTCTTGGGGTTGTGTCAATACCGGAGTTTTGTTATGTGATCATTGAACTATTTTTAACACAATGGCTATCTAAAATTTCTTATCGGATGCATTGGGAAAACAGGGCGTGGGAGGGCTAGTTGCCCTCCGATAACTTTTGACTCTTCAAAGGGACACTAGAACTCTCAATTTCCAATCAAACGAGCCCCTCCGAAGTTTATGCGAAGACCCCTTCCATATGAAGTGCCTCTGAAAAAATAGACAAACAAATAAATAATAAAACACTGGAGCCGTATGGCATTTACTATAGGCAACGCTATAGCGTTGCTTCTAATAATGCCAGGAAATCTAGCCCCGCATCCACGGAGAAACCCCCTACCCATGGAATATCCTTTTGAAAATTCAGTCCCGGTGAACATTTACCCCAAATAATCACTCTTAACCACTCCGCACGTAAGATTGAAACGGAAAAGAGAAAACAAGACACATAAATAAAAATTGTATAGAAATTCTGGCAAATTCCCCTAGTGTATAATTTCTCTTGATAAGTTCACTCCCTAGAAACTTCCCTTCCCATGGAAAATTCCCCCGTGGAAAAGCTCCCAGCAGAAAAGTTGTCCCCAACCCGAAAATATATGCCTACATCCCAATAACAAATACTATGTGCAAACAATAGGCTCTCTGAAAAGAGTTCTCTGACACGCTGAATCTGATGGTGTGATTTTCATTGAGATCATTTGACTTTTGGGGCTGCTGCTCTCCTTTTTTCGGTAATCAGGAAAAAAATTACAGGCTCGTTACCTTTGCTGCGGTAAGACTAAACTTAATGAAATTTATATATTTGAAATCAGAATAAAAATCCGATTCTTTTGATAGATGTATTGGTATCCCAATTTCTTTTTTTACAGTTTTGGCTACTATTGAGCCGGGTCGCTCCTTACTTACAGTTTGTTACCAAAAACTGTTTGATCTAAGTTTAAAATTGACTTGCCCAACCGACAAAATTCTGTTTACTGTAAATAAAAGCCTTCTGGTTAAAATAAAAACTAAAAGTAAGTTACTAATAGTTATTTACTAATAGTAAGTAAATTATTGCGAAAATTCATTCTCGGGTCGGGAAAATTGTGTTTATCGTACCAAAATTCTCTTAATATATGTAAAACTACTGGTAAATACGTAATCAAAAAATCAACTTCGGTAGTCAGATCCAACGTCACCTGATAGAAAAAAAAATCACATGTGCAAGTATTTGGCTAGCTTCTGTTTCGTATTTAAGTTGAATAATTCGCTTCTCCAGCCGGAAAAATTGTGTTTACCTTTAATAAAATCTACCTAATGTGGATAAACGCCACGGGTAAACAAGCGCTATTAGTATTCTTTTTTCTACATGTGTAGCCAAGGAGTCAACTTCGGTAGCCGGATTCCTCATCACCCAAAAAAAAAATTCATGTGGGCGAGTATTTGACTCACATCTGTTTTAGATCTGAGAATTCGCTTCTCCAGCTGGAAAAATTGTGTTTAATATAAATACGACCCGTCTAATCTAAATAAAAGAGAGTGGTAAAAGGCGTAGCATTATAGTACAGGCAAATGGAGGTTTGACCCGAAACAAATTGCAACAGAAATTATTCTTACACCATCTTGTAGAGAAAAAAAACTGAACAGCATATCCATTTTCGCATATTCTGAGTCGACACAAAATAACCGTTTTTTGGCTTTTAATGCGATTTTTTTTACGTTTTCCGAAAAAAAATATAATTTTAGTATCCGACCGTTTTTCTTGAAATGAAGTATGATTCTGATGCGGAATGACAAGCTGAGACAGAAGATGAAGTCAGATTAGGTGTCTGGTGCAAAACAAAAAAAAAGCTTCACTATCATCAATATGCGTTGCGGTAATTTTTGTAAAGACAATCAATCGGCACTTGTTATTCAACAAATGATCGGTTGTTCGTAAAAACACCTGAACTAGGCACTAGTATAAGACACTTCGAAAGCTACATAATGCAATAAAAATGAAAATCGTTATATTCATCACTCAGTGTTTTAAAGATTTCAAAGTTTATTCCCAAGAGAAATCAATTAGACGAAGACCTCAAGTAATGCCAGAAAGTCGAGTAGAAAACTAGTTCCGGTCAGTGACAGTCATAACCTTTATTTAAATTCGCCATCTACCCCGAGAAACTTCATCAGATTCTGGGATGGACTCTCCACAGATCTTGTCATTGAACAGGAGCTTATGCGCTCTCTTAAAACCTCTGGTGGCCTTACCAACGGCAGCGGCATGACAGAGGCTCAGAGGTCCTTATGGGTTTTGTCGCGACCAGTCTGCTCTACAGTAAACCTTCTGATGGAACGTATCTCACAAATTCTGTACGTTACAAGCGATCAGCACAAGGAGATGTCAGAGCCGATGCAACTGAGAGACTGCAAAGATACGCAGACGATTATCGAGTTTCTGGAAAGGGGTTCACCATTTGAGGGAGATGTTCAGTTAAGAAGCATAGCAAATGGTCTAACTGCCTATCCGTCTGCCAACGTTGATTCTGCCAAAGATTTTGGCCTAAAAGTCATTGACGCCATGTCTGGACAGCTGGTCTCTGACTTTGTGTTTCGACGAAAACAACAGGCAATCCAGATGACCACCAAGCAAAGTCCAAGCGGAGACTCCCGACTCTTCTTTTTCAGAGGTTTAACATGATCGCGAAAAGGATCAATCTTACGGAAACTGAGTACTTTCAACACGAACTGTGTTCCTACCCAGCGTCACTTTTTGACAGCTCCTGCATGCTCCGGACTGCGAACAAACCAGAACTTGCGAAGGCCATAGCCCAGGCGTGCAACCTTGAGAAGCATTCATTTCCCCTCCCCGAAGGCACTCGATATATCCTAGACGGAGGAGCTCTGCTACACAGGATACCATGGACAAAAAATGAAAGATACCTGGAGATTCTAGACCATTATGCAACTTACGTGACAGGAAAGTACCCTTCTGTCACTATCGTTTTTGACGGCTACGATGGTGGGGCTTCCATAAAAGATATGGCTCACTCGCACAGGAGTCGTACAGTTGGCCGTGAGATCTTCTTCACAGCAGATATGCAGCTCAAGGTGAAGAAAGAAGAGTTCTTATCTTGCAAGAAAAACAAAGCCAGGTTTATCTGCGCTTTGGCTGATCATCTCCGTGCAAAGGGTGTCTCTGTCTCCCAGGCATCAGGTGACGCAGATGTCCCGATTATGGAAGCTGTTGTTGCCTCTTCACGGTATCACGACACTGCCGTAGTTGGGGACGATACCGATCTATTGGTTCTCTTATGCTACCACTGTGACTTGTCAAGCAAGAAACAATTTTTTGCACCTGAGCCAAAGTCGAATAAAGCTCCCCGAATATGGGACATACACACCCTGAAAGAGAAGCTGGGATAAGATACTTGTCATCTGATCCTTTTTGCTCACGCCCTGTTAGGCTGTGACTCTACTTCGCGAATCCACAGTGTGGGAAAAGGTCTTGCACTGAAGAGGCTGATAGAAGACAATGATTTCCGAACATCAGCTGCAGTGCTCATCCAGAAGTCCGCTTCGAAGGAAGAAATCAAGACCGCTGGTGAAGACGCCTTGCTGATCATATACGGTTCGTCGAAAGGAGGGAACTTGAACAAACACCGCAGAGAAGTTTTTGAAAAGAAAGTGACAACGGCAAACTCTTTTGTTCACCCAAAACATCTGCCACCAACTTCTGATGCAGCCAAGTTTCATAGCTATAGAGTTTTTTATCAAGTTCAGGTATGGACCGGGGAGCCTGATCCGGAACTGAAAGCCGAGGAATGGGGATGGAAGAATAAAGATGAATTCTTGTACCCATTAACAACTGACCTCCCACCAGCCCCGCGTATGCTCCTAAAGATCGTGAAGTGCTCCTGTCGTGTACAGTGTAGTTCAGCGAGGTGTAGCTGCTTTAAAAACGGCTTAGTTTGTACTTCAGCATGCAAAACCTGCAAGGGAACAATGTGTTCCAACTCCCCAAAAATCGACAGCAACAATGATGAAGAGAACCTAGAACCCTAGTCGTTAATCCATTCCAAATGAAGAAGTTGTGAAACTAGTCGGAATCTGATTCTCTATTTTGTGTTTTTTACAAGATTGATTCTATCTAATAGACTGTGAAGATTAGACACTATGGGTTGACCCATAAATAGTATACGAAGAGTGTTTTAAGTGTGATTTACGATGCTGACTACTGAAAACCAGTTCGGTTTGTAATTCACTTTCCTAATTATTTTCTAAAAAAATGTAGATCATTCATTAATGATTACGATTTTTTTCTGGTTCAGTGAAAAACCTATTTGATTCTATTTTCGGTCTCAGCTCGTGATTCTACGTCAGAACCACACTTTTATTCAAGAAAATCGGGCTACAACAAAAATTCTATTTTTTAGGCGAAAAAAGTCGAAAAAATACAGTTACTTTTTGTATGGTGCTTCTTACGCTAAATCCGACTTCGTTTTCGGTCTCGCCATGTTAATTTGGGTTAGAATCATACTTCAGTTCAAGAAAAACCGATGTCCACGAAAATTGCGATTTTTATTCGAATAACGGAAAAAATAGCATTAAAAGCAAAAAAAACGGTTATTTTGCGTCGACTCAGAATATGCGAAAATGGATATGTTGTTCTTTTTTTCTACAAGATGGTGTAAAAATCATTTCTGTTGCAATTTGTTTCGGGTCGACCTCTTTTTGGAGCTCATTTTTCTGTACTATTAGTATTCTTTTCTACATATGTATAGACATACAAGGCGAAGATGTGTTACTTGAGAAAAGTCAAAAAGCGACCAGCATCACTTGGCTGGTTTCTCTTGCCAAAATTTCTGTCTTCAACCGGAACTTACCTTCAGCGGCTGGAATCATGATGTACATAGTAAATTCAGTGTAGCCGAGGAGTCAATCAGGCTTATTTTTTGAAAAAAAGCCGCATCTCACCTGGAATTATCAACAACATAAGACAGATCTTATATTACGGATCGATCTGTATTTTCCATACTGAAGCAACAGATTTCAAAACATCGTTTGTGTATATTTATATGTTCTTGGGCATGTGAAACGTAGATGAAACGTTAGTAGAGTGCTTCACATAACCTATATTTATCAAGCGCCTCCAGTTGGGGGCATATTTTTCCCCAGTAATACTTTTTACTTTAATTACGTCGTTGCATAATTCAGTAGCAACCAGCGTGTTCAATTGCACATGCCCTCTGACATATCTAAATTAAAAATAAGCATAATTGTCGCGTTATTCTTTAGTTTTAGGTTATGGGGGGGGGGGGGGGGGATCAGCAATTTCAACCGAATTAAGAAATTCTAGCGTGAATTCAATTTTTCCTTCTTATTTACCCTTCGCATAATCATAACTTCTAAAGGATTTTTATTCTCTTAGGAAGCGATCGACAATTTCAGTTTCACTTATTTTTTTTTTTTTTGAGCAGTGATAAAATAATGCGTTTCTTCATTCCATTGTAATTTTATAACTTTTTGCGAATGCCTCCTGTACAATTGATGATGCTCGTTATAACATGTCTTCTAAACACATATTTTGTTGTATATCAGTTTAGCTTGCGATTCTCGCTGCCGCTTGTATCTAACCGTAGGTTTCGCTGTGCATCGTTTTCGTTAGCGATTCGATGTGATGCTTGCTGTCGTATGTCTTCTAAGCGCAAATTTTTGTTGTGCTGTATTTTCATATAATTTTGCATGACGCCATAGATACCAAAAAACTTATTTTCCACCCTTTTCCCCAGGAATTATTTTCCTTTAATTACGTTGTTACATAATTCAGTGGTAACCAGACGTGTCCCTTTGGACATACCCTCTGAAATATCTAAATTATGCATCAGCATTCTCAAAAGAATTAAGAAATTCTGGCGTGAATTCAATTGCTTCTCCCTGTTCATCCTTCACAGAATTACAACTTTTATAGGATTTGTATTCTCCTGCGAGGTGAGTCAACAATCTCAGTATAAAATTTTACTTACACCTTTTTTTTTTAGCAGCGATGAAATAACACGTTCCTTTATTCCATCGTAATTTTGATGACTTTACGAATGCTTCCTGTTCAATTGATGATGCTCGTTGTTACATGTCTTCAAATCAAAGATTTTGCTTTGCATCATTTTCACTTGTGAATCATTGTGATTCTCGTTGTCACTTGTCTTTTAACCGCAGAGTTCGCTGTGTATGATTTTCATTTGCGACTCTTTATGATGCTCGTTGTCGCATGTCTTCTAATCGCAAATTTCGTTGTGCTTCATTTCCGTTTATCATTACCTCTTAAATTTGCTCCATGGCTTTCGCTTTAGCTGTTAGGAACCATTTTCATATTATATAATTCCGCAAGACGTCATAGATACCCAGAAAAAACTTATTTACCAGCTTTTTTTCTTGGAATGACTTCAATTCCTCCTTCCTGTTTATCCATTACAGAATCATAACTTTTATAGGAATTGTAATCTCCTGCGACATGATCGACAATCTCATCATTAATTTTACTCATTTCTTTTTTTAGAAGAGCTAAAATAACACGTTCCTTCATTCCATTATAATTTTGATGACTTTGCGAATGTTTCCGGTTCGATTGGTGATGCTCGTTGTGGCATGTCTTCTAACCACAGATTTTGGAGTGCATTATTTTCATTTGCGATTCGTTACAATTCTCGCTTATTCTTAGCTATCTGCTCATGATTGGATACAGCCTGTTTTAAGGGCCATTTGTTCAACATCACTGTAATTTTCACTTATACTCTAACGAGAATCTCTTAATAATTCGTATCAGACGAGTCCTTTGATAAACTTACAGAATTAGTTAGATCCATGCCAAGGCGTGACCTTCTGATCATTGTAGACGATTTCCACGCCTACGACGGTAGCCGTGAACCGACCATGAACCATCTAGAGACAAATCTGAATTCGACGATAGATGTGTATGAGGGAGGAGACTCGTGGAGTTTACTCAACTGCATAACCTAGTCATAGCCAACACCGTGTTCCAGCACAAACCGTTGCTGAGAATTAACTGGAGATCCAGAGATGGAAGGACACAATCTCAATTCAACTACATTCTATTATGAGGGTGTTAAAAAATTCAATAATGAATTGTAGAGCCTTTACAGGCCATGATGCTGGCTCAAAAAACGGGTCCGAACACGCACTTGGAAAGTCTATCCCAGCTCTCAAACTAGCAGCGGGAAAAAGAGTTATTCACCTCCTTCCACCGGAAGTACGATGTAGGATGCCTCGATCCACATACACACCCCGGAGCAGATCTGCTAAGAGATCTTTAAGCGGTTGAGCATCTTGGCTCTAAAAGATTCCGATGGGTCAGCGAGCATTATCAAGGACGAATGGAGTTCAACCAAAGACTTCGAGACTCTCAGGAAGCAATGCCACAAATCAGCCCACGGAGATCACCAGAGATATTGGGATCTAATGGCAACAGACATGGAGAAGTCCGCACGACACTCCGATTTGAGGAAACTCTACCAATTTCTCCAAGAGGCCTCTCGTAAAAATAAGAATTATACAAATTCGATAAGAAGCGATAATTGTACTCTTCACACCTGTAACGACGATACCACAAAAAGATGGATGTCTCACTACCTAAATTTACTTAATCCTACGAGATCCACAGCAAACCTCCTACCCCAAACCCCCAATACCAACAATACTTTCACTAACAGCAGCAGCCCTCCTGATCTGCTCGCTAGGGAAAATTAAACTAGTCAGCATGGAACTATGACGATGTCAACGTTGAGCCACCAACTTTGCAAGACGTCCAGACAGTCATCAAGAAACTCAAGATTCACAAAACGAAAATCTTCAAAGCAGCCCCAAGCCTAGCTCCAAGACTTCAGAATTTGTTCAATGACTTCAATTCCTCCTTCCTGTTTATCCATTACAGAATCATAACTTTTATAGGAATTGTAATCTCCTGCGACATTATCGACAATCTCATCATTAATTTTACTCATTCCTTTTTCGAGAAGAGCTAAAATAACACGGCCTCTGGTAAAAATAAGAATCATGCAAATTCGATAAGAAGCGATAATTGTACTCTTCACACATGTAACGACGATACCACAAAAAGATGGATGTCTCACTACCCACAAAAAGATGGATGTCTCACTAAACACGCAACAATAATTCCCCCAGGATTTGCAAGACTCTGTTATCGTCCCTGTATTCAAAGAGGGTGAAAGAACTAAATGCAAAAACTACCACCGAATATCCCTCATTAGCATAGCTGCGAAGATCTTTGCTATTGTCTCCTGAGTGCTCAGATTAGCAAGAAGATGGACAACACAACCCAACCGATCAGGATCCAGAGCAGGTATGGGGATGCATCCATCAGCTCTTCATGCTGAGACAGATACTCACTTTCAACTGTGCTGTTCGTTGTAGGATTTGAATAGCAATTCTGGAAGATAAAGTTCCGTCCAAGAACGTTCAACTAACCCAGGCACACTACAAACACACATGGGCCTTCATCCAAGTCAACATGGGAGCTCCCGTCTTGGTTAAGAATTGAAATCGGTGTAAAACAAGCCTGTATCCTCTCCAACGAGCTTTTTAGCTTTGTAAAGGACTGAATTTTGAGGAAAACCATGCAAGGCTGCGTTGAAATTAACGTAAGCTTGGATTTTAAAGTCACCAATTCGGAATACACGGAAGATGATTTACTGCTGTGTTGTTCTTGCCTAAAAACGCAGAACATACTCCAGAGAGTATCTGTAGCAGCTGCTCCAATGGGATTGAAGATCAGTATTGAAAAGACCAAAGCGGTGACCAACGATGAACATTACTAACCTCTAATACTAAATTAAACAAGAAAAAAGTTTTTTAGTACTTTTAAAAAAGCTTCTTAGTGTTCTGTTCAAGAATCGAAATCTCACCCCACCTCCATGGAAAAATCCCCTCCCCACGGAAATATTCTCTAGACAATTCAATCCCGGTGGTAATTCATCCCGGACAATTAACCTTAACATCACCACGCGTAAAATTGAGACGGAAAAGAGAAAGCAAGACATATAAAAAGAATTTTCTATAAGCATTCTGGCAAATTCCCCCTGTGTATAATTTCCCCTGACAAGTTCACCCCCTGGAAACTCCCCCCGTGGAAACTCCCAGCTGAAAATTCGTCCCCACCCACCACCCAAAAATGTATGCAAGCTCCCAAATAACAAATGCTATGCGAAAACAATGGGCTGGTTTTATAACTTAGAGATCTTTCCCCTGGGGCTGTGGAGGGTCTTGTTATATCCAAAGGCATAGTTATTGGGTCTTTCAACTATGATAAACAAAATGACTATCTGGCTATCTCAAAATGGGCCGGGGAGGGGGCCTAGTTGCCCACAATCTTTTTAGTCAATTAAAAAGGGCACTAGAACTTAAAACGAACCCTCTCACGATGTTCTAGGGCCAAGATCGATACGATGACCTCTGGAAAAAAAAGTAATAAAAAAATGAAAAAACATCTTTTTTTGGCAAAAATATCAAATTCCCCATTTTTGCAGACAGGAGCTTGAAACGTCTAAACTAGGGTTCTCTGATATGCTGAATCTGATGGTGTGATTTTCATTTGGATTCTATGACTTCTAGGGGCTGTTTTCTCCTTTTTTCGAAAATCAGGCAAATGTTCTCAGGCTCGTAACCATTCATAGATAAACCTAAACTGAATGAAACTTATAGATTTGAAATCAGCATAATATGCCGAATCTTTTGATATATCTATTGGTATCAAAATTCCGCTTTTTAGAGTTTCGGTTACTATTGAGCCGGGTCGCTCCTTACCACTTGAGATAAATAATAGACAGTATGATCATTCCCTATCTCAACCATTATACAAACCCGGACCGAGATGCTAGTGTTCCGGAGAACATTTAAACAACTATAAACATAAGCGACATTCGATTTTTTGACGGGTAGACAAGTCGGATTTCTCTTGAACGCGAAACTTGGCTTCAACATTGTGACACTAAATTTTAAAGAATCTAATTTTAAATTATTTTGCTCCAATACATATATAAAAATCGGTAATGAGTAGTGCAGCATTATTATTAGATGTTTTTACGAATTACAAGCACGTTTAGAAGTCTCGATTTGGTTTCAAAGGCATTTTGAGAAAGTTTCTGCGAAAATACGTGTTCCAGGCTAATTGGACCGCTGATGGCAGTTCAATAGAGAGGAGCTGTTTGTACGCACCTATATATATATATATATATATATATATATATATATATATATATATATATATATATATATATATATATATATATATATATATATATATATATATATATATATATATATATATATATATATATATATATATATATATATATATACATATACTACGAAAACATTACGAAAAATAAAGTTTTTTTAAAGAAAAATAAAGGTCATATTAAAGTTGAGATCAGTAGAAATAGAAGCCTACAATTAATCAAACTCAAAACGATAGAAATTATTATTAAAGAATAAAAAAGGAAAGAAGAATAATTTGTATGGCTGTAACACTGCATATAAATTTATATAAATGTATATACTGTGTGCTGTAATAATGCCAAATGTAAATGTAATATTGGTTTAAGAATGGAAAGAAAAACAAAGAATGAATTTACAACGATAATCAGGTTAAAAATAAGTTTTATTTGAACAATGCCATAACGTGATGACATTTGATTATGAAATTTGGCGCTTCACATTGATATTTCAGTTCCAGTTTTGATTCGATTTTTTCTCAAAGGGAAATTACGTGGAGGGCATGAATGCAGACTTGCAGCTAAATTAAATATAGTCACTTCCTTTTTTCACATAGGTTTATTGATATTGGTTTCATTTTTATTGTCTGTAGTAGCCTACTGAGGGGCTCATTAAGGAGATAATCAAACACAAGTTTATAAAAATTTTGCCCCTTTGTTCAAAAAAGGTAAAATTGTAAAAAAAAATTGCGGCAAATTTTAAATAGTCCCACCACTTCGTGGATCCCTCTCCACTATGAAATTCCGGTTATTTCCCTGTTGCAGTATTGAAAAGAAGTTAGCACTAGAAATTTCCTTATTTTCACAAATTTAATCAACCCCCCGCACCCCTTTTTAGAAATCCTACATAAGCCAATCAGTTAAGCCATACCTGTGAGATGGGACAGTAGCAAACCACTTCACCGGCTCACCACGTCACAATTACGCTTTCACAATTACGAATAATGCAAATTCGCACCATTATTCAGTGACTGACACATTTACACTGACCCCTAAGTGGGGGTAAATGGGAGGAGCTGTTTGTACACGCCGAGGATGTAGTGCCAAAAATCATTAAGCCTTGACCTTACTGTTATATTATTTATATACAGTGCTCCTTACTTACAGTTCGGGACCACGAACTGTTTGATCACTGCCAGGTTGAGCTAGTCAACAAATTTAAATTCCTTGGCTCAATAATAAACTTAAAAGTGGATGCAGTCATGAAATCAATGCCAGCATATTAATAGAATCCTGTCTTTTCACAACTGCGTGACTGCTCTGGAACAGGAGGGAGATAAAGTATTAAACTAAAACCTGAGTGTTTGAATCGCTTGTTCGCTCCGTCCTCCTACATAGGTGCGACCCATCAAGCGATAAAAGTGTCCAAAACTCAGGCTCAAAATTCGTTTGAACATTGGTGCATAAAGCACATACTCGAGCTGAAAGTACACGACCAAGTCCCGAATGAAACAATAAAACAACGTTTCAAACAGAAGTTTGACCTGGAAACCATCATTCGCCGCTGTTGTCTCTCCTGGTTTGGCCATGCCTGTTTCAGGCATGATAACACCTTTATTTCGGTGGCACTTTGGTGCAAACCATTTTCAGTTCTGGAAAAAAGGCGTGGGGGTAAGTCGAAATCAAGGGAGAACACCATCAAGTCCGACCTCGCACCAACTGGTGGGTATAGACGACACGGCTGGAGATTGGACCCCTCCTGGCTTGAAATTGTCATCCCTTTGACCCTTGACTGCACCCAATGGAATACGACCGTCTGCCAACTGCTAGCACCAGGAAGAACTGCAGAGCTCGTATCTCGATTCAAGTTACCCTATGAAACTTCAAATAAAATGGGTATTATCGTAATTTTGCCGCATCGAAGCTATTTTAATATGAAGTTAATTTGAAATGTACGTCTTAACCTAGTCCAATATTATGTTTTGATGAAAAATGAAACTGGCCGACAAATAAACAAGTTTCCCATCAATTATCATTTTTAACTTTACTTAATAAATTATAATATTGTCCAAATTATTGTGGGATAACTGCCCCCTGGAATGACGCATATGCTACCAGTGGCAGTATTCCACTGCAATCGATTGTAATAAGCTATACTGAACACGGTAAAAGTCTCAGTTCTAAGACGGTAGAAGTGCAGTTAATATTGTGATACTATTATAATAGTAACAATAAAAATTTTCAGATTTCAACCAGTAAAAGATATAGCAGTACCCTTCATAGTCATCAGCCATGTGGTAGCACAGTGGATTGATGCTCTGCTTGGCAATATGGGGTCCAAGGATCGATCCCTGCAGCAGTAGGGTTGATCGACGCCCTATGCGGTAACAATGGCTCAGGAAAATCCTTTATCCTATCTAATAGTAATAAAATCACATCGATAATAACAAGACTTTAGATATGATGACTTTGGTAACTTAAAAGAAGTAAAATTGTGCATTTCAGTTTCTTAAAATCAATATTAATAACCAATCTCTCTTCTACATCTTCGCTACAACCAGTGACAGGATTTACAGTTTTGAGTAAAAATGAACTCATAGAAGAATTAAAACTTCATGTAGCCTATAAATGTAAAATTCATAGACACAGTATGACTTTTAAGTGCGAATGGTATTTCGTAGATTAACAATTATACGATATAGACAAAAACAGTATTTTTTGGGATAAAGTAGCCAAAAGTTGGGCGAAATCAGTTCTCAATTCTATGGCAGAAAAATTGAAGCTACTATTATTTTATAACAAGAGTATTTTAGCTATCAACTAGAAAATAAATAGAAATAAAATTGATAGTCATAAATAAAAATATTACAGCATTTTAGATTTCAGTACCAATAAGTCAAAAGAACAAAAAAGAATTACCTCAGTTTTTTAAAGTCAACATCTCTTTCAACATCTTCATTGTTACTAGTAACATTGCATAGTGAAGGATGGTTGCACAGGTTGCGCAAAAGAGAAATATAATAAAAATGAGCACACCCATTGTAGCCACCTGTAAAAATGGAGCGAACCCCTTTACATCCAGTAATCTCCTCATAGATGACAGCTTGATCTTTGCTTATTTTACACAGGACAACATTCTCAACTTTCGGTGGTAAATATTCCTTTATCATATCTTGGGTGCGACGTAAAACAAACTTCGATATTATTTCATTCATTTCTTGAGCACGCATTTCTCCTATCTCTCTCACGTCTTCAGAAGCGTCTGGAAGTCGTGAGGCGTTGATTGGGTCTTCAAAAATGCGCTTAAATGCAGAGGGTTTTCCCAATATCCCTGGATTCACAATGTCTGCCAACGCAAAAAATTCTGATAAATCATTTTGAATTGGAGTTCCAGTAAGGAAAATCCTTCGTCCACAATCGAGTCTAGCTAAACTTTCCGATTTCTTCACTTTCAGGTTTTCATTCGATGAGCTTCATCACATACAACCAGGTCAAAGGGAATTTTTTCAATTATTTCAGCATTGCGCACAAACAATTCATAAGATATTATCATAACCGGCCTATTGAACTGTTTTGCATAATCAATAGGCTTGTTTTTATTATCGATGACAAAAGGTAGGAGTCTTTCTCGCCCTAACCAGCGCTGAAACTCTTTTTCCCAGTTACGCACTAAGCTCGATGGAGCTATGATCATCACCCTTTTAGCAATCGGTTTACCTTCAAACGGCCCTTGATGCAGCATCGTCCAAATAAGAGCAATAGACTGAAGCGTCTTGCCAAGACCCATTGAATCAGCAAGAATACATCCTGTGCTTCCACCATCTCTGAATCCCATAACACATTCATACATAAATACAACACCGTCAATTTGATGTTTGCGCAGATGACGACCAAGAACAGGATCGATGACAACATCAACGATCCTCGTACTGCTGTTGAACTGGACTTTAGAATCAGGACGTGGTAGTACAATAGCACCTTTGTCTTCAGGATTGTGTCGCGGCTTCAAAATATTACTTTTTATAGGTTGTGCATTACTAGAGATTACCGGAAGCTGAAATTGAGCAGGTCGAGCAGGCTTCAGCGCAAGAATACTGGGTTCATATCTTTCAAAGCAACGACCTTTCAAAAAATCTGCTTGAGAAATAGGATCCAAAATCTCAACTTCCCTTGAACCTAAATAGAATCTTTCACCTGATTCAAAGCTTTTTACTTTAGCATTGCTCAATTTACCAAGTTCTTTGCCATCAGAATCAATTAGAGTAATATTTTTTTTAGAAACTACTAATATTCCATCTCCTTCCCACTTCTTATGCTTACGGTTGGACTGCTTGCCCCAAACAGCAGAAAAATATAAGGTTTCTGAGCTCTGGGTAAAATCACTAACATTATCGTTGCTAACCTCAGTAAGCTCAATAACAGAATCAGTAGAATCATTCAGCAATTTTTTACTTTTTTCATCAATGGTAAAAGAATCGACAACTGGCACATTTTTAACTGAAGCTTGAAACATACGTTTCACAGGTGGTGGCCTATCATCGTCGTTTGATTTTGAGATAAGTGCTAAAATACTACTTGGACTACGCTTAATCACTCCTTCTTCCTTAAAGGATAGCTGCGACGGGGCGAGAGATCGTCTCATACCTAAAAAAGAGGTACTTAGAGCTTCTATATTTGAAATAGTTCTAAAGTAACGTCAACTTAGCAATAAAGGAGCATGTCCATAAAATATTTTTGCAGGGAGAACAAACAATTGGCTTCTGAGAAGAATTTAGTAGGCAGTATATAACATGGTTGCAGCGATAGCTGCAGCCTAGTAAAGAGCGAATCTCGGCCCATAGCAACCAAAAATTTAAAAATGCGTTTTAAAAAAACTAACAATTGAAAAAAACAATGTTATTTTTAACTGATTCAGGAATGGTAAATACTGTTTCTAATATTAAAATAATAGTAGAATATCTTAATAGTAAAATGTTATTTTAAAAAAATGCAGGAATTTTGAAAAAGCCTGAAACCCCTCAACAATGGCGTTGGTTCGAAACAAAAGTACACCATTGTAATCGTTAGTCCCGAAAACCCTGTACAAGAAACTTACAGCTCCCACGCCTTGAACAACAAAGAAAATATTTTTTTTTATGGGTAGCACTTATGTGTCCTCTTTTTCCTCTTTCTTCTGTTTTTTTCTCTGTCGCTAGTGGGGCGCTGGAACATCATAGAAACATGTTAAACTGCCGACTTAAAAGCTAATTGTAACACCTAATCGTGTTTGATAAATTCAACTTGACAGCGCCATAATTAAGGACCATATGACAACCATATGACAGCCATGATAGCCATATGACAACCAAAAAATCCAACTTGGGTGCTTAATCATTTCCAAGTTTGTCAACTTAACTAAAAGACTGATAAATCATAAATTAGATTACTAGAAATTGAGGACCATGTTGTGACTTTTCCATCATCTGGCCAGCTGCCCCGGCCTGTCCCCCCCCCCCCCCCCCGGGCATAAATCCCTAGCTCCTCCAATGCCGATTTCAGAGGCTTGGAACTGCCAAATTTTACGTTCATGGACATTATTTTGATCGAAAACACGACGAGACCAGCCCAACGATAAGCAATACTGCTCAAAAAGCACGTGATGTATATTTGCGGTGTCGTGTTGACTTTGGGGACTAAACTATGTATGCAAAAACGTTAAACAAAAGTCGTTTTGTCAAATTCTCCAACTGTATATTGTGTACATTATTGTTTTATATAATGTGTTTATTATGCGTATATAGTGTATATTATTTTATGCTTCTTTTTTGGTGATTAATAAAAAAAAACTTCTTCCACAAAATAAGTATTTCAAATAGAAGTAGAGAACTCCATTAAACCAAAAATGAGCAAAAATAAAATCAAATAATCTACCAAACGTGAAACTACCACAAATCAGCATCGATAAATAAATGAAACTCGAAACGAACAGAAATTACAATAAATAACCGAGTCAAATTTAAAACGAGCAGAAATGAACATGAGTAGGGCTCAAAACCCCTATGCCTTCCCAAGGCCAGAACATAATTTGCACTTTACTGAAAAAATATAACTGTTTTTACTTTTATAAGTTTAATAAATCAAATAATATTAACGTTTTGATTATTAAATACCAGTATATGTATATTAAACTGACAATGCGCATTCATTTGTATTTTTTTTTCAGTAAAGTGCAAATTATGTTCCGGCCTTGGGAAGGCATAGGGGTTTTGAACCCTACTCATGTAAATTTCTGCTCGTTTTAAGTTTGAATCGGTTATTTATTGTAATTTCTGTTGGGTTTAAGTTTCATTTACTAATCGATGCTGAAGAAAAAGAGAAGAAAAAACTCATTTACCACACTATCAGCACCTGGAGCCTTATTATTTTTGAAACATTTTAGAAAAGTCTTCCTTTACATCCAAGGTATCACAAATTTTTTTCATTTTTCTTTATATCGTTTCCTGCAACTCTATCTCGGTTTAGCACATTTTCAAAATGTTCTTCCCATCTCTCTTTAACTCTTTCCTTTTCAATAATTTTAGCCCCGTTCCTGTCTTTAACTGGGACAAGTTCAGATTGACTACCCCTCTCAAATTATTAACACGCCAGTAGGCTACAATATTTTACTATTATGCTGTCTAGCTGCACCTTCCAGATCCTCGGCCTCCACTTGACACCTCCTTAGTTCATATTTAAATGCTTTCTCCACTTTCTTTACATTCCTTTTGTTTACATATGATCAATCATTCAGATAATTCTTGTACAAGCCCATTCTCCTCTCTATTAAACATAAAGCTTTTTCACTAATATTCCTAGCTGCAGTCCTAACTTTCTTCCCTAAGACACCATCAGCAACTTCACAAATTGTTTTACTAAAATTATACCAACCATCTTCCACATTGTCAAATTTTAAACTCCCATGTTTAGTATTCCATTGTTCCTGGAAAGTTTCTCTCAAATTCTCATCCTGGAGTCTACCAACATCATAACTTCCCGGGAGGTAGTTACCCTTCCGAAATTTCAGCTTTAAATTAATCCTAGACACTACTAGATGGTGATCTTTACTTTTAACATCAATAACAGCAGTCCTATATATCCTAATATCTTTTACTGATCCTGCCAGTCTTCGGTTTACTATAACATAATCAATAAGGTTTGCTGTCTTACCATCACGTGAATACCATGTTAACTTAGGGGCCATTTTATGACCAAACACCGTGTTGGTTATAACTACATTGTTATACCTACAAATTTAAAGAAGTCTGTAGCCATTACCGTTTTCTTTTCCAACACAAAATTTACCAAGACAAGGATACCATCTATCCCTATTTCTACCAACCTGGGCGTTAAACTCTCCTAGTAAAATCATCATATTTCTACCTGGGACCCTGTCTATTTGCTCCTGTAAGTGAAATTCATCCGAGTCACTAGTATCTACGTCAGTCGGTTCGACAGAGACATATAATACTATAACTGATACCCTGAACTTTTAAGTCATAAAATGAGCAATTAGTATCCTATTATTAATACCTTCCCAGCCTAAACAAGACTTAGCAGCTTACTTATTCAATATGAGTCCTACTTCTTGTCTTTGTACCCAACCCTTCCTGCCTGAGTAAACAAATTCTATATAACCTAATTTCATGTTTCCTACCCCTGGGATATGAGTTTCTGAAACTCCTAATAAGTCCAGCTCGAATCGTATCAATTCGTCAGTCAAAATGCCAATACAATAGTCAATTTTTAACGTCGGAACATTTCAAGTTCCAATTTTCGTGTTCTTTAAATCATTGAAATTATTTTGGCCTCAGAAAAAGCAATGATCCCGGATACCAGTGCAGGACGGGGATCACATATCTTCTCAAGTCTAAGAGTCGAAATCCTACACAGACAGTCTCAAGCCTATTACCTCCGACTCATTATATATTCATGCTTACAAATACTATGCTACTACGGGGAGGCAGCCCATAGTGGATAAATTAGCTAGGAAGAGGTTTTTCAGCCCGAAAACTCCCGTCAAAACAGACCAAGCCCAGAAGAATTATCCATTAGTCAGAATCCCGTGCGAATGCTGTGTCGTTTACTAGGCTATAATTTCCTCGAGGGGTGCCACTCCTCAAGTGGGAATAGAGTTGACCGCAAGGTCCCCAGTCTTGCAGGTACCCCGAAAGGGTCGAGGCAGCCCTTTGCAGAGGCCGTTAGATTCAATGTAAAAATGTCGCTTATGTTGGAAAGAATATGAAAAACATAGAAAATTAGACTAAGATCATATAAAAAAAAACACTACAAATCATATTTGTAGTCTATATAGAGTAATTTTAATATTAGCTGGCGCTAATTGCATATTGTCTAAACCAAATAAGTAAATCTAAAAAATAACAGATCCTTGGCCGGTAGGTAGCCAAAGAAGTACAACAATCAAAAGTATATCAAAAGTATAAAAAAAAGGCGTTGAGAAGGGGCTGTCCCCTCCTCAACGCCTCGCTCTTTACGCTAAAGTTTTTTATTGTTTTAAAAATAAAGTTGTGTGATAGAGTCAAACTTTAGCGTAAAGAGCGAGGCGTTGAGGAGGGGACAGCCCCTTTCATATACGGAATAATTTCTGTTCGTCTTAAGTTTTAATGTCGCTCCTTACTTTCACTTACAAACACTTGTTTTTTTTTATTTAATTTCTGAACGTTTTTGAATTAATGCAGCTTTGATTTTGGCTCACTGTAAATGAATAATTAGAATAAAATTTGCATATTAATTTAATTGTTTTGGCTAAATGGCTTTCTCGAAATTTTGTTCTGGCGTAACTTACGTAACGAACTTCTATATTTATATGTTTTTATTACGTATACTAGGGAGTTTACCCCTAGTCAATGCCTCGCTCTTTACGCTAAAGTTCGAATTTTGTTCGAATCACAAACCCCTGAATCACAAAGGCCGGTTAATTAGAATAGATAGCTCTTTTGAAAGTACTAAAAAAAAAACTTTAGTGTACAGGGCGAGGTATTTACTTGGGGGCGAACCCCCTCATATGCGTGATAATTTCTGTTTGTTTTAAGTTTTATTGTTGCTCCTTACTTTTAGTTGAAAAAACTTGTTTTTTATTTAATTTCGGATCGTTTTTTAAATAATGCTGGGAAACCCGGCGCTCCCTTCACATAAATGTCCCTCCCCCCAAGGGAACATTCTCCATGGAAAGATCATACCCCGTAACCCCCTCCTCCGACCCTTTCCCCCACCAAAAAAAATTCTTCCTGAAATGTCTGTATACTTTCCATTAAATGGCTTTCTCGAAATTTTGTTCTGACGTAACTTACGAATTAACTTACGTAACGAACTTCTATATTCGTATGTTTTATTTTAGAATAGATAGCTCTTTTGAAACTACTAAAAAAAAACTTTAGCGAAAAGGGCGAGGTATTGACTAGGGGGCGGACCCCCTCATATACTTAATAATTTCTGTTTGTTTTAAGTTTTAATGTTGCTCCTTACTTTCAGTTGAAAAAAACAAGTTTTTTTTATTTAATTTCTAATCGTTTTTTAAATAATGCTGGGAAATCCGGCGCCCCCTTCACAGAAATGTCCCTTCCCCCAAGGAAACATCCTCTATGGAAGGATCCTCCCCCGTTAACCCCCTCCTCCGACACCCCCCATCAGAAAAAAACCCTCCTGAAACGTCTTTATACTTCCCATTAACCAATACTATATGTAAACAATGAGCAAAGTTCATAACTACCAGCCCTTCCCTTGGGAACTGTGGGGATTAAGTCATCCTCAAAGACATATTTATTAGATTTTCGACTATGCTGAACAAAATGGCTATCTCAAAATTTTGATTGGGTTACTTTGGGAAAACAATGAGCGTGGGAGGGGGCCAAGTTGCCCTCCAATTTTTTGGGTCACTTAAAAAGGGCACTAGAACTTTTAATTTCCGTCCAAATGAGCCCTCTTACGATATTCTAGGACTACTGTATCGATACGATCACCCCTGGAAAAAAAACAACAAAAAACAAAAACAAACAAATAAACACGCATCCATGATCTTTCTTCTGACAAAAAATACAAAATTCCACATTTCTGCAGATAGGAGCTTGAAACTTCCGCAGTAGGGTTTTATGATACGCTCAATCCGATGGTGTGACTTTCATTAAAGTTCTATGACTTTTTTGGGGGTGTTTCCCCCTTTTTTTCGAAAATCAGGCAAATTTTCTCAGGCGCGTAACTTTTGATGGGTAAAACTAAACTTAATGAAACTAATATATTTGAAATTAGCATAAAAATTTAATTCTATTGATGTATCTATGGGCATCAAAATTCCGGTTTTTAGAGTTTCGGTTACTATTGAGCCGGGTCGCTCCTTACTTACAGTTCGTGGTAACGAACTGTTTGAAAGAAAGAGGATGTCACATTCTCTAGTATTAAGTGTTTCTCTTTTCTTATATGTGTTTTTGTTTACAGGTTGTGACCTGGGTTTTATATTAAATTGCCCAACTTAATACCTGACCTGAAAAAGATTACATTTTCAAACATCGTTCAAGTGACCAGACATGAAACTTAATCATTGTGGCAATTTTGAGTAAGACCAGGAAAAAAATACCCGTTTCCGAGCTTCAAGCTATGAAGTTCTTGGGCATTTTTCGACTTACTATTTCCATGAAAAGATCTATTCCGAAACTCATATAATAAAAACAAAGCAATGGAACCAAATGAATATTAGCATTGCATTCCATTTCACACAGCCCCATACCATATATATAGAATATTCTTAGAACGAAGCAGCACCAGATTTTTGTAATTAACAAAATCAAATTAAATAAAAGAAATCTCTTTATCTGTTTTGGCTCTCAGGTGGTGTGCAGACAACACACACCACCACATTTCCTAGTTTTGGTGGTTGGCAGGTATTAAAAGGCTGAGAAGCACTAATCAAAAGTAACATATGTTTAATATCAGTTACCACATACAAACTTCATCAAAACTACAGAAATAAGAAGTCCAACATTTATTATAAAAAATATGAAGACAAGCAACTTGACATGCAGGAGTTACCATCAAGTCATCAGAATACCATTAGTATGACACTAGTATAAATTACTTGATTACAGTCATAATCCTGAAACGAGAGATTAAAACAAGAAAAAAGGGCAGTTTTAGCCATCTAATATTTCAATCCACAAGTGGGGTCCTTTGGACAAGTCTCAGGAGAGCAGATGACTTCCCAATCCTTTGTGAAGGCATGATAGCACATGTTATTTTTGACCAACAAAAAGTTTGCTTCGAAAACACTCCTGGCATCAGACCCTCTTTCTTTCAAACAACCTAACTGAATTTCCCCTATTTATAAATATTTCTGGTATGCATATGCTGGTATGCATATTACCACAAGTACATATACGAGGCGTGTTTTTTTTAATTAAGGTTCGTTTGAACACAAGTACACAATGAAAGATTATTTCAAAAAAGTACATTTATTTTCAGAAAGTTTTAAAGTTTCAACTAATTTTAATGTAAAGTCTTTATAAGAACTTTCCCCTGACTCCAAATAACCGAGGGTTCACTGCTGTTATTACATTGTCGTCATCTTTCTAACAGTTGCCACTGAGGTGGCAACCAGTTGAACTAGAGATGAAACATAGATTTGCATATCACGCCCAAATCAAGGCAACATAACATGCAATGGAAATACAAGCCCTCCCCTAAAAATTTGAAGGCTGAACATCCTCTCTCCCAGTGCAAAATGGGTGCTTTTTTTTTTTTTTTTGGTCGACTTCATGCAATTTAGGAACCACTATCGATGCAGAAGCATACTACCCAATGGCATGCTGACAAAGGAAACTGTCCTTCTTCATGACAATGCAAAACCTCACACTACTGGTCAGACCCACAATTTGTTGGACAGTTTTGGCTGGGAAGTTTTAGATCACCCATAATACAGTCCTGATCTTGCACCAAGTGATTACCATCTATTTCTCCATGTGAAGTAACACCTGAGTGGCAAATGTTACAATGATGATTATGATGCAAAAACGGAAGTGAATTCCTGGTTAGCACAACAAGCAGCGTTTTTTCTACAGAGGCTACTTAAAAATTAGTTGAGAGGTATGATAAGTGTTACAATAAACTTGCCGACTATGCTGTTAAATAGAGTACAGTATGTACTTTTTGAAAAAAAATTACTTTTGTTAAATAATCATTTGTTGTGTACTTATAATCAAATAAACCTTAATTAAAAAACACTCCTCATACAATAAAAGTCAAAATTTGAGACAAATACTGTAATGATAATGAGGTTAACACTTACACTGAATATTGTACAGTACCGTAAACTGAGTAGACTTTGGACCAAGGAGGTAACTTTGGACCAAAGCTGAAAAAAAAGATCTGAGAAGTTGCAGTTCCAGTTTTTTTTTTTCTCAAGCAAGAAGGTTCATAAGGTAAAGTCTTAAACTAATTATCTTTGAATTTGCTCCAGTTGATTGGGTTAAAAAAAAATTTGTTACAAGTAAAGTTTTGGCAAATTTTACTTCCTTTTACAAATCGCATCAGCTCTGGACTTATCAACTGACTGGTGTTATTTTTTTTTCAGGTCAGCGTGTCCCTGGACATCCTGTCAGCAAAAAACTCAAAGAAATCAATCCAATCAATGAATGAGGACCAGTGAGAGAAGAAAATCTGGAAAGAGTCATTTCCAGAAGGCAAAATGGGGTAACTTTGAACCAACACAAACTTTAGCAAATATTTGCCTTTTCTTTGTAGGTTAAGAGCTGAAGATGCCACGTAAGCACAAAAGACAGCCAGGAAGTCAGCGGTATGTTGACTATAGTGCAGAGACACTTGAATAAGCATTAGGCGATATACAGCACAACTGTATGACGACAGGCGATGCAGCTAAAAAGTATAAAATACCCCAAAGCACCCTGATGAACAAACTTCATGAGCAGCATACTGATAAAATTGGCAGCCCAACCCAGCTGTCTGCCCAAGAAGAAAGTTATTTTGTCCATACTGTGATCACATTGTCAGAGGCAGGCTTTCCTCTTGACCTCTTGAAAATTTGTTACAAGTAAAGTTTTGGCAAATTTTACTTCCTTTTACAAATTGCATCAGCTCTTGACTTATCAACTGACTGGTTTTATTTTTTTTCAGGTAAGCGTGTCCCTGGACATCCTGTCAGCAAAAAACTCAAAGAAATCAATCCTATCAATGAATGAGGACCAGTGAGAGAAGAAAATCTGGAAAGAGTCATTTCCAGAAGTCAAAATGGAGTAACTTTGAACCAACACAAACTTTAGCAAATATTTGCCTTTTCTTTGTAGGTTAAGAGCTGAAGATGCCACGTAAGCACAAAAGACAGCCAGGAAGTCAGAGGTATGTTGACTATAGTGCAGAGACACTTGAATAAGCATTAGGCGATATACAGCACAACTGTATGACGACAGGCGATGCAGCTAAAAAGTATAAAATACCCCAAAGCACCCTGATGAACAAACTTCATGAGCAGCATACTGATAAAATTGGCAGCCCAACCAAGCTGTCTGCCCAAGAAGAAAGTTATTTTGTCCATACTGTGATCACATTGTCAGAGGCAGGCTTTCCTCTTGACTGCAGTGACCTCTGCTATCTAGTGAAGGCATATTTGGACAGGACTGGGAAGAAAGTGAGGCGATTTAAAGACAATCTGCCATGAGAAAAGTGGACCAAGAGTTTCATCGGCAGACATGATGAGTTAACTGAACGATTTGCAATCAATATAAAGCGCAAAAGAGCGCAGATCAGACCTGAAGTGCTCAACAATTACTTTGACCACCTTGAAAAGGAATTAGATGGCATGCCACCAGGTAATATAATCAATTTTGACGAAACAAACTGAACCGACGACCCAGGCTTGAAAAAAATTCTGACAAAAAGAGGTTCAAAGCACACAGAGCGGGTGCTAAATTCGTCAAAAGCCTCAACGACGATCATGATAACAGGGACAGCTGCTGGTGAACTGCTGCCACCTTATGTGATTTACAAAAATGAGGGGATGTGGACGTCCTGGGTTGAAGGAGGACCAGCTGGTTCTCGATATAATCGCACCAAGTCCGGTTGGATCGACCTGACTTGCTTTGAAGACTACTTTCTTTGACTGCTCATGCCAGTCTTAAAGAAAAAGCCAGGCAGAAAAGTTGTCATCTCCGACAACCTTTCATCCCACATCAGCGTCGATGTTCTCAAGGCTTGCAAAGAGAACAACATTGCATTCATCTCACTCCCACCTAATTCAACGCATTTGACACAACCCTTAGATGTCGCATATTTTCATCCAATGAAAATAAAATGGCGACAAATACTTCTGAGGTACAAGACCAAAAAGAATGGATCGTCAGTTGGCATACCGAAGGCTGATTTTCGAAATTGCTGAAAGAAGTGCTACAGTGCATCGAAGAAGGAAATGGAACAGAAAATATGAAAAGTGGTTTTAAAAAATGTGGAATTTATCCTCTGAATAGAAACGAAGTTCTTCAGCGCCTTCCTTCATGCTTTAATGCAGATACAACCAACACAACTCGAGTGTTGAACAATATCGTGATAGATATTGTTCAACGGAAATGAGTCAGCAAAGACTACAAAACAAAAAAAGGTAAACGTCCCTGCTGGAAGAAGCTAATCGGTCGAAGATATTACCAGTACAGGTGGGATGACCAATAAACAGTCTGGTGATAGCTCTGATGAAGAAAAGCTTCTGAGAATATTAGAAAAACATGAAAGGAAAGTTGTGCAAAAAAAGCAGAAGAGCACCAGTGATACAACCAAAGGTCTGAACCAGAATCTGCAACTGAAAGTGGGAAATCATGTTCAGTTTGTGTATGAAGGGGAGAAATTCCCTGGAATGATCATCAAAGAAAAGAACAGAACTTTCAAAATCAAGTCAATGCAAATGGTCAGACCCAATATTTGGAAATGGCCTGATTGTGATGATGTTGAAGACTGCCCGGTGACCAACATTCTGAAAATGCTCAAAGAGCCAGAGCCAGCTCATGGTGTGTCTTCAACTAGGCTGACCAGATTTATATTTGTGGACTTCTGAGATTCTTTCTGTTCTTCAGTCAAATTTTATTTAGCTGAGTTTGCGTTTTTATATGTGAAGATGAGAAGTTACTTTAATCTCAAAGTTCCTGAATCAATGCCAAATTTATGCAAATTTTAAAAAAAATTAAGTTTGTGGACCAGAGTAAACCCTGTTTACATATGTCTTTGGTTTCTCATTAGCAAAATACGCTGATGCAATGTCACCCTGACCAGTAGGGTGAGATTGGACCATAAACAATTGAAAAAAAAATAGGAAAAAATTTTAATTTTTTTTCATTACTTCATGTTTTCCAGAGACCTAGTTGCACCTTTCCTGAAATTTTTAGCTGTTTCTGTCCAAAATTAGAAAATTTGTGAGCTAAAATCCCCAGAAAGTGGGACCAAGTCTACTCAGTTTACAGTAAATGGTAAGGCAAAAAAAAATCTCTGCATATTTGGCATTTTCTTCAACATAAAACAGTGAAAGATCAAAACGCTCTTAGAAAAAGTGAACTCTCATTTGCTTTTTATCTGTTTTCCTTAATTAATAAAGAAAAAAAAATCTTTGATGTCAACCTTATTAAGAACAGTAAATTTAGACATAAATATATTTTTCATCACACAAATGCTCCTTATGTGCCTTTTTATTATGACATACAGGATGTACAAGTCTCAAATTCTTTGTTGTAAACATTAAATCATAGAAATATGACCAGTTCAAAGACCTCCCATTTCTTTGTTTCCATGCTTCAATTAAAGATGGAACTACTGTCCTAGACCTCTCAACAATATGATCCAAATTCCAAGTAGAAAAAAGCACTCTTGACTCCTTAGAATCATATGGATTTATTATATGTGTATAGCAACATGACTTTTTGTTCGAATTTGGAACATATTCTTCCCCTTGACATGGAAAATCTCCAGATTCATCACAATATCGCTCACAGTCAACTGCTGACCTATCAAAAAAATGTCCATGGTACATGTTACATTTCAATCTTTCTTTAAACAGAACTACAAAATAGTCCATACATGCAATTTCACTATGTTCTTTCAGCTGCATCACAAATGAACGTAAATAGCCTCGAATCCGATCCTGACATCTTTTGAACATAAACTCCTCCTTTGTCTTTGCCACAGTTGGACAACCATCAAACCACTCAGGATGCTCGTCTTTACCACTAAGACCACACTTAGGTGATTTTGCCAATTTTTCTGATAAATTCTTAATTTTTTGAACAATTTCAGGCTTACTGAGAATAGCATTAATATTATTCATATTGTTTTCAATAGCCCTACTCAACTGGTTCACCACATGATCTGATACTAATATCCTGGGGTCTTTGTCCTCCTCACAGGCTAGGACTATCAAATTGTTACCAAGCTGTTGAAAATAGTCCTCATCAACAAGTTCAGTGAAGTCTTCAAGGTATAGGTTAAGTTTTTGGTTATTTTTATAAACAAGTTTCAAAATCTTTTCTTTCACTTCCACTAAATTCTCAGCAGCTATGCCACTCGTTATACCAGTTTCTAACTGCTTCACTTTGATTAGCTTTTTAATCATTGCACTATATATGCACAGGAATGCAGTTCAAGAATTCCTAAACAAAACAAAATAATTTAATCTATTGTTCTAGAAAAGCAGCAAAACTGCTAATAAAAAAAATAACATTAACAAGTTTTCAATATATGATATATAAAATATATATAAAAATATATATAATAAATATAAAATATACATATTGAAACAATAAATATAAAATATATGATTAAGCCTTTCTAGGTGCCAGGATTTGAGCTGCAAAATTGACTGCTGGGTCAAAACCAAGGAAGAAACATAGGATTTCAGCCTCCTTTGAAAATCTCAAAAAAAAGTATAGCCTTCACACCCCTTCAGCTCCTCAAATTCACCCAGAGTCACATATATAAAACTAGAACTGGTTAAAACCAATCACAACATTATGAAAGCACTGGTAGGGTCAGTAGACACCACAAGAGAAAAAAATGTCGCTTTATAATCAAAGTTGATTACATAGCCCAACAAAGTTTTTTTTTTCCTGGTTATAATTTTCTTTGTGATTGTTTTTGAGAAAGCTAACTTGAATCAAAAAAGTTAAAATTTTAACATTTGTCTCATATTTCAGTAGCCCAGTGATGAAATAAAATGTTCAAAAAAGGGTTTGGAAGAAATATTTACAAGATAAAACAAGAGAAGAGAAGAAAATGGGAAAGTTTCTCAGTCAGTAAAGAAGATATAAATATTTCATCTTAATGACAAACTCAGATGAAAGCCTGGAGGACTTCTTAGTGTAATTACTCATTTTGACTGTGGATTCTGTGAGCTATGGAGCAATATATTGTAAAGATGAGTTGTATAATGAATCCCAGAGTGAGAGTTATGACAGAGTCTATGATCACTGGTCAAGTTGTGGCATCTATCCCTATGACTAAACAGGTAGAGAATGAAATAGACAGAAATGTCAAATCAGTTTCAGATTTCTACTCAGGCTTAGATGGTGAGCATAGAAACAATCAATCATCAGACCAGCCAACTAGAAGATTTGTCAAAGAAAGGAAGACCTGCAGAGTGTTACCAATGATCCTTTCTACATAATACTTCATACAGTTCTGGTAAATCTTGGCAATGTAGTCAGTGAGCTGGCCTTTCCATATGAAGCATAAACATATGGCTCTCTTGAAGCATAATGGCATATGAAGCATAAACATATGAAGCATAAACATATGGCTCTCTTGAAGCATAATGAAGCATAATGGCTCTCTTGTACATCTAAATTCTTTATCCCATTATTCATTCTACACTACGTTTTCTGCACAAATTTGAAAGAGTGCTGGAAAAGTTATCAAGTCTGCCAGTTATTTTCTCTAGTGAAGGAAAAAAAACAACTTCCCTCTAGTTTATAGACAAAAAACTTTCACAATAGCTATTTGAATAACATCAGCCAAAAGTTGACACACATCTAGTAAGATGAATTTTGTTTTTAAAAGTTAAAGATTAACAGTGGGAGATAATTGGCTTGGCTACACCTAGGAAAACTTTATCATCAAGATTAGATCAACAATGGGAGACACTTGACTTGGTAATAATGTGCTCAAAATATCAAAAAAGACCTGCAGAAAAAACTTCATCACAGTCTTTGAATATGAAATGCCACAAGGACTAGATTATTTTAGCTTATTAAGTTTAGGTTATTTTACTTTACCTTAGTTTCACATTTATTCAATCATATTTTCATTTTCTGGCTTTTCTTTATAATTATATACCAGAATACTCCTGGTTCCAACAAGAACATAAGTTATCACCTAGAGAAATTTGTCCTTGTCTTCTAGGCTGAAATGATTGATTCAGAACAGACAGCTAAGAGTCTGATACAAATGCAAAGAAGAGGGTGTAAACAAACATATTTAACTGGAAACCAAGGATGCCTCAAGGCTCTTGAGAATATTAAGAGCAGGCCAGAAGGTGATTTAGAATTCTACATGCAACAGACTTAGATGTTACAGTACATATTACAGTAAGTCTACATGTAGTGGACTAGCATCCAACAGGGAATGTATTACAATTACGTTGGCTCTAGGACACTCTGGGATCACAGGTACAGTAAAGAATAACAGATGAAGCAGCTATGGCATCAATGATGTACTAAGGACTGGAGCCTTTCATTCCCACCCCTCAAAACTGCTGGAAAATAGCAATAAGGAGCTATGGGGGGGGGGGGGGTATTGGCATAGAACAGTGGAATGTAAAGAAACAAAAGCAGTATTCTGGAGCTTAATGCTACACTGACTCAATACATTTTAAAACATAATAGGTCTGGTATACAGATGGCTATTGAGGCCATTATAAGTATCGGAAAATATCACAATCATCTCACTCAAATAGGAAGAGCTGATTTGCCAGCTTGCCAAAAATACAAGATGGTTACAGAAGCAAGAAGGCATTTAATACACAAATGTCTGGCCTAGATTACATACCATCTTGAGATATTTTATTAAATGGATGCCAAGCTGGAGGAAAAAGTCACAGTAGGTAATGTCAAACAGCTGGAAAAATATATGGTAAAGATGGGGAAACTAAATATTAGCTCTCCCCCCCCCCACAATCAATTAATTTTTTGGATGTGGAACCAATGCATCTTTGTGGTATGGGCCTTGACTGTTTGACACTACAGAGCCCTTTCCTACTTAAAAATATATGGCTAGGCTATTGTCATAGGTTACTCTTTACTAGATTCAAATGATCTAATTATTTTTTTCCAAAAGTCATGATGAGGGCTGATTTTGCTTGACTTGATTAATTCTCTTTTTATCCTGTAGGCTATTTATTTGCACATTAGGGGGGAGGGGCTTAAAGTAGCCTATAGTGGCATTGCAGTTAAAATGTGCTAACTACAATTATTCTGCATAGGCTATTATGAGGTAAGAATTGTTTTCTTAACATGTTTCCTTCTCAGCAGCCCTGATTCTAGGCTTATATCCTGATTTTGTAATGTTTTGAAGATCTCTTTATCTATTGTTATCTTGATTACATAGGCCAACAAAGTTTTTTTCCTAGTTATAATTTTCTTTGTGATTGTTTTTTGAGAAAGCTAACTTGAATCAAAAAAGGCAAAATTTTAACATTTGTCTGATATTTCAGTAGCCCAGTGATGAAATAAAATTTTCAAAAAAGGGTTTGGAAGAAATGTTTACAAGATAAAACAAGAGAAGAGAAGAAAATGAGGAAGTTTCTCAAACAGTAAAGAAGATATAAATATTTCATCTTGATAACAAACTCAGATGAAAGCCTGAAGGACTTCTTAGTGTAATTACTCATTTTGACTAAGGATTCTGTGAACTATGAAACAATATATTGTAAAGATGAGTTGTATAGTGAATGCCAGAGTGAGAGTTATGACAGAGTCTATGATCACTGGTCAAGTTGTGACATCTATCCCTATGACTAAACAGGTAGAGGATGAAACAGACAGAAATGCCAAATCAGTTTCAGATTTCTACTCATGCTTAGATGGTTAGCATAGAAACAATCATCATCAGACCAGCCTCCTAGAAGATTTGTCAAAGAAAGGAAGACCAGCAGAGTCTTACCAATGATCCTTTCTACATAATACTTCATAGAGTTCTGGAAAATCTTGGCAATTGTAGTCAAGGAGCTGGCCTTCCCATATGAAGAATAAACAGAACTGGCCCATCTTGCATTTGGCTCCTTTATTCATCTAAATCCTTTATCATATTACTGATTTTATACTGTGTTTTCTGTTTTTTGCACAAATTTGAAAGAGTGCTGGAAAACTTATTGAGTCTGCCAGTCATTCTCTCTAGTATAGAAAAAAAAACAGCTTCCCTCTAGTTTATAGCCAAAAAACTTTCACAACAGCTACTTGAATAACATCAGCCAAAGGTTGACACACATCTAGTGAGATGAATTTTGTTTTTAAAAGTTAAAGATTAACAGTGGGAGATAATTGGCTTGGCTACACCTAGGAAAACTTCATCATCAAGATTAGATCAACAATGGGAGACACTTGATAATAATGTGGTCAAAATGTCAAAAAAGACCTGCAGAAAAAAAGTCATCATAATCTTTTTATTTTAAGGTTTGGTTTTTTATATTTTTATCAATTTTATTCTGCACTGAGGATGGTCAAGTGGAGGTCTTAACCAATTTTTTCACTGGCTGTTAATTGTCCTCATTTTCTTCCTTTCTTAAGCGATTTAATGTTTTATCACAATCTTCAGACATGAAATGCCACAAGGACTAGATTATTTTTGCTTATTATTATTATTATTTATTTCTAACCCTACAGAGGTACAATACATGGAGTATCACAAGGGGAAACACATAAAATGCAACACAAATCAATATAGAAATCAAAGATTACCAGTTACAGAGCAATACATAAGAAATTTAAAAGAAACTAAAACAAAAGAGAAATAACATGAAAGGAGGGGGAAAATGTTGTGATGATTATTTTATGGTATTTGGGGGTTGTAGTTGTAGATGCCTTTATTCTCCCTTTATAGGGGAGATAAACTCTGGCCCTAAGGTAATTAAACTTTGGTAGCGTGCATTAGGCTGTAACCGAACTAATGAGGCGTACCGACTGGGTACGTTCGAGAGGCTAAAGGTAGATCGTACAGAGGTTGTCTAAAATACAATACTTTTATTCATTTAACATATAATATAATCGGATATATTCTGTCTACTGGGACTGGCTGTCCCAAGTAGACCACAAGTCTCAAAAACAACAATAATATATAATAAGATACTTAGACACTTACAATGATAAGACAAAAATTTTTACTTTCGTCCAGATCAAAATTATCTAAGTCCTTTAAAAAATGTTTAAAGTGCTCTGGCAGTTCCGTTCCTTTTGATAAAAAGGATTTCATTGCTAAAAAAAAATCATCTTTATTTTGATGCTTTGAAATATTTTCATTAGACAGTATTTCTACCCCTTCCAGTTCATTCTGGATGGTTGCTATCACATTTTCTTCCTTATCTGGATTTCGTGACAAATAGTCTGGTAAAATATTTGTAAGGCCCTTTATATATATTGGGGTATATGAATATGCTTGCAGACATAGTGTCCACCATGTCAGCCGGGCTTAAGTATTTTGCATCGTATGTAGCCAAACTAATGATTTTTGGTCTACGCGTAATATAAATTTTTTTTTTTTTTTTTTTTTTTTTCGAGTATTTTTTTTCTGCTTCCATCAGTGACCTACTGGCGTATTGAACTATTGATTCTACTCCTTCAGAATTTATGTTTAATAATATGGCCCCTATACTGTACCCCAAAGCATCTGTTTGCAAACAGAAGTCTTGTGACAAATCTGGTAGTTTTAGTATTGGTGCCAGTAATAATTGCCTTTTTATTTCATTTAGTGCTTGTTTTGCTTCCGCTGGACATTCGAATTTACCTGATTTCTTCAAAAGGTTTGTCAAAGGTTGTGCTATTGTGGCATAATTTTTAATATATCGTCTGAAATAGCTTAACAAACCACAAACTGATCTGATTTTTCTGGATTTGGTGAAATAGTACCTTGGTTTATCAGGTGTCCAAGAAATACTAATTTCAGTACTACTATTTTTAACTTTTCTGGTTTTAATTTTAAGCCTGCTTTTTCAAACTTTTCCAGTATTTTTCTAAGTCCAACCAAGTGGTCTTCCAAGTTTTCATTAAACAGAATTACATCATCTAAATAAGCCAAGGTATTTCTTGGTAACTTCATTACGTCTTTAACTGTGACAGCATTTAGTGATCTAAAGTCTATACATAGTCTCCAGGTGTTATCTTTTTTTTCTGACTATTACTAATGGAAAGCACCAATCACTAATACTTTCTTTAATTATTCCCTGATCTTCCATTTCTTTTATTTGGCTTTCTAGCCATGGCTTTAAATGATAAGGTGTTTTATACGGTGACTTTTTGATTGGGGGGCCCTCTGTTGCTATCTTGTGCGTGATTAAGTGAGTTAATCCGTAATCCGCTTTGTGTCTTGCAAAAGTCCATTTAAAATCCCAAAGAATATTTTCCAGCCTAGTTTTTACATTTTCCAGTAAATGTTTTAAATCAAATTGTTGCAAAAAATCCGTTTTCGCCATTCCATACTCTTCTTGTGGTTGCGGTTTTAATGAGGATAAATGTTCGTGGCAAATGAAGTTTGCACTTAATTCTGGACTGTTTAGAGATTTTATTTCCGAATTTGAAATCTTTTCTACTGATCCAAGTTCTACCTGGTTCAGTTTTATTTTATTATTACTTAGATTTGATAGTTTTAAGTATGTTATACCATTTTCAATTTTTATAACTTGATTTTCCATGAAAATCATTGGGTATTCTTTACCACAGCCAAAGCTTTACCAAGCTTTACCAAAGCTTTACCAAGCTTTACCACAAAAAGAAGAAGAGAGAAAAAAACTCACAACTTGAAAAATCTAATAAGCAGTAATATACAGAAATATGGACACAAGCTGTCATTATTATTATCATTATTTGACTTTTACTCACTGTTCACAATAGTAAGTCAGCAAGTCAAAGTAAGTTCACAATACTAAAAAATGTGGAGTGACCAAATAGAGAAAAACAAATGAACAAATAAAAGAAAAATAACTTACAACCGAAAAAACCTGATAAGGTGATGGTGTGGAGAAAAATGGATACAAGCAGTATTTGAAAGTTTTCTGTGTAGTGTTTCCATTTTTTCAGTAATATTAGGAACAAGATATTTATTAATAATTACCTGGTTTTTGGCCCAAGGTGGAAGAAACAACAAAAATTTACAAAATCTAAAATAATTAATCCAGATTCTTTTTAACTCATTTTTCTTAAGAAGGAGAAAAATTCTAGAAGCAAAAAGGATCAAATGGTCACAAAAAGTTGAGTAGAGCTTAGTCAACGCAAGTTTATTAAATTTACCTCTATTGGCAACAATCTTAGCATATCCTAATTTAATTTTCATATTAATATCTGCACTGGCGCAAGCTTGGAAGACTATTAGTGATAGAAATACCGAGCCATCAAAGATAATCTATGAGAGGGATAGTAAAGCCACTAAAGCAAAGGGAAGTACTAGAAATGTTATTAAAAGAAAGAAATTTACATTTATCAACATTAAGAGAAAGGCCTATGTCTGAAAAAGAAGTGGCAACATAAGAAGCCATGTTAGATAAACCAGTTTTAGTACAGCTTATAAGAAGCAGATCATCAGCATAGGCCAGGTATGAAACATCAGCAAAACCAGAGAGGATAGCCAATATCTTTGCCAGAACTCCTGTAATACATAAATTAAATAGGGTCAGAGATAAAACTCCACCTTGCCTTAAACCTCTTTTCAATTTAATAATAGAAGATGGCACAGATTTCAACCAAAGCAAAATAACTGATAGATTGACACCAAAACCATGAAGAGCAGAAAAAAGCTGACTATGACATACACTATCAAAAGCTTTTGATAGATCTTAAGTACAAAGATATATGCTCTTTCCCTTAGAAGAATCTTCAAGGAGCAAAGAAGATAATACACAATGTGCATGTTGACAACCTACTCTGGGCTTAAATCCAAATTGGTTATCTCTCTCAAGCATATTATTAGTCACAAAAGGTAGTAATACATGCTCAAGAACTTTACTAAAAGTGCAAGAGACAGTAATAGGTTGGTAAGAAGAGCAAATTAAAGGAGAATTTCCCTTCTTTAAAACTGAAGAAACAGTACCACACAAAAAACTCTCTGGTACACTAAAAGTACAAATACACATCTGGAGAAGTAGGTGTATATGGTCAATAAGGGGGGAGCAATCAAACAAAAGGTGAAATCTAGATATACCATCATTATCAACATTATCTCATTCAAGTTTCTTAATTTCTTCAACTGCAGATGGAAGAGAAATGGGAACACAAAGACGCTGAGATAGAGGGGTACTAAAAATAGCAGAAAGAGAATGAGTATACAAAGAATGCACATGGTAATTAACATTAGAAAAAATAGACGAGTAATGGCCATGCCAAGCAGATGCATGAAGACAATCACTACTTGGTACATCACTTCTAATCAACTCAGAATTAATAACTTTTCTCCATTCTCTCTTTGACACTAGAAAATTCATACCACAATAATGCATTGACTTAAGATATTTTTATATTCACTACACATCTTACGCTTAAGGTCAGATACAATTCCACAAGGTGGTCTATCACATTCATTCCAGACTTTTAACCAAAACTTAGCTTTATTTTTCAAAGTTTTTAAATTAGGATCTAAAGACCAAATAGGTTTTTGCATACCACATTGCAGCAGCACTGCAACTGCCTCGGCATCTTTTAGACATTTAATTATTTGATTATAATAGCAATTCAGGTCCTTTTTGCAATTCACTTGTATAGAGTTCTGAAGCAGATGATAGGGAACTCATATAGCAGACAGCAGAATTGTTAGTGTAAACGCATAGAGAGGAACATCAGCTCTCTTCCAATTACTTTTTTCAAACCATTTTGAAGTCCAGGGTACTTTACAAATACTTGCAGGGTTTAAATTCAGCATAAGAGTAAGTGAGATAGGGAGGTGGTCTAAGTCTTGTTCTTCAGCATGTACAAACACTATTGATGTAGTAATACTAGGTGAGCAAATAATGTGATCAATATTGCTCTTACTGCTTGACTGGTGAATATAAGAATACAGATGAGTTTTGGGTATAATATGATAAGATGGAAGGCAATCTAACAACAAATCACTTCTCACTGATGAGTAATTGATATCTGTATTGTAGTCACCAATGATCATATAATCTAGAGAAATAAAAAGAATTTTTTCCACTAAAAACTTCCACATGTTACAAGCTTTAGCATATCCAGCCATCAATCTGGAAGAACAGTCATCATAAGGCAGATAAGAATTAATGAAAACTATAGTGCCCATATGAACAGCCAAAAAAAAACTCATCCAAGTAAAAAATCACCAGCAAAACCAAATTAGGATTGTCCTTAAAAACACAAGCTAGCCCACTGGATGGGTGGCCTCTTGTGGCTCTGGTAGTAGTAAAAAACTCATCATGATGAAGGCTCCACTGAAAAACATTAATGCTAAAGTCTGTAAGAAGATCCTCCTGTAAACAGATCAAATCAAAATCATTGTAGAGCTCATCAATAACAAAGTCCTTATCCTCTGTACCATGAATATTAAACAATATTATTGAAAACTCCAAAGTCATTGCAAAAAGTGGGAGTGCAACATTAGTTCCTTAGATACAGGGTAGGACATGCTATAAGAAGCATGATTTTTACCACAGTTTGAAAAAGAACATAAAAAGTTATCACCTAGAGAAATTTGTCCTTGTCTTCTAGGCTGAAATGATTGATTCAGAACAGACAGCTAAGAGACTGGCACAAATGTAAAGATGAGGGTGTAGACAAACATACTTAACTGAAAACCAAGGATGCCTCAAGGCTCTTGAGAAAATTAAGAGCAGGCAAAAACGTGAGTTAGAATGCTACATGTAACAGACTTAGATGTTACAATACATATTACAGTAAGTATACATGTAATTGACTAGCGTCCAACAGGGAATGAACTACAATGATGTTTGCTCTAGGACACTCTGGGATCACAGGTACAGTAAAGAATAACAGGTGAAGCAGCTAAGGCATCAATGATTTACTGGAACCTTTCATTACCACCCCTCAAAAACTGCTGGAAAACAGCAATAAGGAGCTATGGGGGGGGGGAGGATTGGCATAAAACAGTGGGATGTAAAGAAACAAAAGCAGTATTCTGGACCTTAATGCTGCACTGATTAAATATCTTTTGAAATATAATAGGTCTGGTATACAGATGGCTACTAAGACCATTATAGGTATTGGAAAATATAAGAATCCTCTCACCCAAATAAGAAGAGCTGATTTGCCAGCTTGCCAAAAATATGAGATGGTTACAGAAGCAAGAAGGCATCTAATACACAAATGTCTGGCCTACATTACAGACTGTTTTGAGGTATTTTATAAAATGGATGTTAAGCTGGATGGAAAAGTTACAGCAGGTAATGTCAAACAGCTAAAAAAAAAATATATGGTAAGGATAGGGAGACTAAATATTAGTCCCCTCCCACAATCAATTATTTTTTTGGATGTGGAACCAATGCATCTTTGTGGTGTGGGCTTGGGCTTTTTGACACTACAGAGCCCTCTCCTACTTAAAAAATAAATGGCTAGGCTATTGTCATAGATTAATCTTTACTAGATTAAAATGATCTAATTATTCTTTTCAAAAAGTCATGATGAGGGCTGTTTTTACTTGACTTAATTAATTCTCTTGTTATTCTGAAGGCTATTTATTTGCACATTGGGGGGAGGGGGGTTAAAGTAGCCTATAGTGGCATTGCAGTTAAAATGTGCTAATTACAATTATTCTGCACAGGCTATTGTGAGGTAAGAATTGTTTTCTTAGCATGTTTCCTTCTCAGCAGCCCTAATTTAAGGCTTAAATCCAGATTTTGTAATGTTTTAAATATCTGTTTATCTATTTTGTCAATTTAGAAAAAAAAACCTTGACATGGCCTAAATTCCAATAGCCTAAAGCAAGAAGAATTGTATTTTCAACACCTAATGTCAATCAAAAAGAGATGAATTAGGCTGATATAACCCAAGATTGAGTTAAAATGATTTAGTCAGAAGTTGGATAGGTATAAACCTGTCATATACACTATCTTCCAAGACCTATACATAGTAGCCAGGCTAAGGTATGTCCCAAGAAGGTATTTTGAAGTACCTACATCCACTCCTTCTCTCTCTAGAGGGGTCTGACCTTTCAAAATATGTGTGTTATAAAAGCAAACCTTGCAAAATAGATCTTCTGCTTAAATGAAAGATCAAATTTGACAAAGAACACTTAAAAATGAAATCTTAGCACTAAGATCTTACATCCTATAGCACTCTTTTGCAAACATATTTCATCATTCTGCTCTGATCAGTAGTCTAAGAACAATGATGAGTATATTATCAAAGTTCTCTCATCACTGTGCTATATGGCAGAAAGATGGCATCCTTCACAGTTTTTGTTAGGATGAGTGAGCTGTAAGATATTAGAAGAAAGATGAGTTAAAAGAACAGAAATCTTTGCAGAAAGATGTGAGATCTTAGTGCAAAAGAACAGCACTAGGTAAATTTTTACCAAATCATATTATTGAGTTACAAATAAAGGGAATATACCACTTGATGCTTTTTTTATGCTCTTTCCAAATATAATAATCATTTTTGTCAGAAATGAATTTTACCCCCAATCCTATATACCAATTCAGGGTATATATTTGCACATTAGGGGGTGGGACATCCCATTAGGGGGTGACAGCATATATTTGCACATATACACTGTCAAATTAGCCATTTGGTGACATCCTACTTTATTTGGGTAAATATCTACCAAATCATATTATTGACTTATGCATAAAGTGAATATACCACTCAATGCCTTTTTTTATGCTGATTATGAATATAATAATCATTTCTATTGGAAATGAATTTCAGCACCCCCCCCCCTATATATGCCAATTCAGGGTATATATTTCTACATTGGGTGGGGGGGTAAAGTTCTACCAAATCATATTATTGAGTTAGGACAGAAGTGAATACACCATTTGATGCCTTTTTTATGCTGATAACAAATATAATAATCATTTCCATCAGAAATGAATTTCAGCCTCCCCCCTATATATGCCAATTCAGGGTTAGGTTAGGTATATATAGGGGGGGGGGGGGGGCTGAAATTCATTTCTGATAGAAATGATTATTATATTTGTAATCAGCATAAAAAAGGCATTGAATGGTGCATTCACTTTATTTCTAACTGAATAATATGATTTGGTAGAACTTTAGGTCAATATCTACCAAATCATATTATTGAGTTAGGAATAAAGTGAATACACTATTTGATGCCTTTTTTATGCTGATTATGAATATAATAAGCATTTCTATCAGAAATGAATTTCAGCCCCCCCCCCTATATAGGCTATACCTAACCTAACCCAACCTAACCTAACCCTGAATTGGCATATATAGGGGGGGGGGCTGAAATTTATTTCCAATAGAAATGCTTATTATATTCATAATCAGCATAAAAAAAGGCATTGAATGGTGTATTCACTTTAGTCCTAACTCAATAATATGATTTGGTAGATATTGACCGAACTTTACCACGGGGGGGGGGGGGGGTAAAGTTTAAACTTACCTCCCATTTACATCAGAAACAAAATTTGCCCCCATCCCCCCTAATGTAGAAATATATACCCTGAATTGGCATATATAGGGGGGCTGAAATTCATTTCCAATAGAAATGATTATTATATTTGTAATCAGCATAAAAAAAGGCATCAAGTGGTATATTCACTTTAGGCTATGCATAAGTCAATAGGCTAATATGATTTGGTAGATATTTACCTTTATTCATAAGTCAACAAAATGATTTGTTAAAAATTTAACAGGTAATTCAAAATACCTTCCCATGACATAGGCCTACTTTAGCCTATAGACCCATCCCTGAAAGTTTCATTTTCCTAACCTTAGGCCTACCCCTTTCCAAGATAGCCAAAAGTAGCTAAAGCAGAATTTTACCCTTCACAAGTTTTAGTTGTCTGGCAAAAAAAAAACTTGAATTCACAAAAAGTTGGTCTGACAAAAGGGTGGATTTGAACACTTTTATCTTACACACCTCCAGCTTTAAGAATTAAATTTTTAATATTACAGACAGTGTTGCAAACTACAGATATTAACTGAAGAAAAAACCGCGTTTTATTTTAACTTTTATGCACAAAACACTCAGCTAATTAGCCAAATTACTAATTAGATTGGACCATCCTTTACAATCTAAAGAAGAAGCGTTTTAAGTTCTTCCACTGAAATACTCCAATTACACCAAATAGAAGCTAAAGTTCCACCTTCTCCCTTCTAAATGACTCGTTAATTTTGTAGTAGGATAGTAATCTCTTATTTGGCCTAGTGAAAACCCAATTTTTCTGAGCTGTGCTGAAAAATCAGCTTTCTAACATTTTGCATTGGTTGAGAATCTTATCGTTAATTCTTTATAACATCAAATGGGACCTTATCCGTTATGTTCATTAAAGTGGCTTCCAAACGATGCATTCTGTTCTCTTGGGTCGAGCCTGAAAGGTCACTAGTGTTTAATTTCCAACCGATCAAAGTCATGATTTGAATAGATTGAGACTTAGGTTAGGATTTAGCCCCATGTATGAACACTTATCGGGATTGAAAAATATCCTGGAAAATTTAACTTGTAGGCAGGGAAGATTTAAAACTTTGTAAGCCACAGAGCTTTTAAGTATTGGTATTGATTCTTAAAAACTAAAGACCACAAAAGTCATCCGTATGAATTTACTTTATTCAATAAATTCGAGTACTTTTTTCTTATTCTTTCAAAATTTACACTCAAAACACAGCATAGATTTTTTCCAGATCTTTTCCAAATTTCTACAGAATTTTATTTACAATTTCTAATATAAATTTTTGCAGAAAACAATTACTAATATAAGAAAAGAACGGTGGAAGCAATTGCCTAAAATAGGAAAGCAGGTGGGAAGCAAAGAATGAAGAACGGATTTTTTGGTGAGTTATTTGATAAAAATAAGGATATTAGATTTATTTAATGTATTTGTTGACAAGATAATGGAAGTGGGTTTTTTTAACGGTCAACTATCTCAATCTAAACAGAAAAATAAAAAACGGACGTAAAAATTATTCTCAAACATAACAAAAATTTATCGTCAAAATTATCTGTTAAAGAAGTTTAAATTTAACCCCTTGTTATGGACCAAAAAGATATAGTCAATAATCCACAGAACAATCTGATTTGTGGGACTATCATGGCTAAGTAAATCTAGCAATCCAAATTACCATATAAGATACTATTTTGCAATCTAAATTGCTCTTATTTTTGCATTACTACTACTTTCGCTACTAGCAACTTACTACAGCACCAGCCCACTTGAGGCCAACAGAACTGGGTATGGTTCTTCTCCACCTATTCAAAGCTCCCCACTTTACACCCTCCCAAGAAATCCAAATTTCCTCCAGATCCTTTCTGACGATCTTTTCCCGTCCCATGTTTGGACAAACTATTTTTTTATTGGCTCTAGATGCTTGACCAAAAAAGGACGCTCTGTGGATGAAGGGGCTGTCCCCTCCTCAACGCTTTGCTCTTTACGCTAAAGTTTTTATTATTTAAAAAAAGTTGTGAGAAAGTGTCTCGGGCTGTCCCCTCTTCAACGCCTCGCTCTTTACGCTAAAGTTTTTTATTATTTAAAAAAAGGTTGTGAGAAAATGTCTAACTTTAGCGTAAAGAGCGAGGCGTTGAGGAGGGGACAGCCCCTTTCATATACGGAATGATTTCTGTTCGTTTTAAGTTTTAATGTCGCTCCTTAGTTTCAGTTAAAAAAAAACTTGTTTTTTTTAATTTTTGAACGTTTTTGAATTAATGCAGGTTTTTACTTTGGCTCACCGTGCATGATAATTAAAGCAAAATTTGCATATTCATTTTACTTTTGTTTGGTTAAATGGCTTTCTCGAAAGTTGAGCGGACCCAATCATATACGTAATAATTTCTGTTCGTTTTAAGTTTTGATGTTGCTCCTTATTTTCTGTTGAAAAACTTTTTTTTGTATTTAATTTCTGATCGTTTTTTTAAATAATGCTGGGAAATCCGCCGCCCCCTTCATAACAATGTCCCTCCCCCCATGAAAACTTCACCCATGGAAAGATCCTCCCACATAACCCCAACCCCCCCCCCCCCCAAAAAAAAAGAAAAAATTCCCCCTGAAAACGTCTGTATACTTCCCAATAACCAATACAATATGTAAACATTGGGTAAAGTTAATAACTTTCAGCTCTTCCCCCGGGGACTTTGGGCGAATAAGTCATCCTAAAAGAACTAGCTATTATATTTTCGACCATGCTGAACAAAATGACTATCTAAAAATTTTGATCGGGTGACATTGAGAAAAAATGAGCATGGGAGGGGGCCTAGTTGCCCTCCATTTTTTCGCTTAAAAAGGGCACTAGAACTTTTAATTTCCGTTCTAATGAGCCCTCTCACGATATTCTAGGACCACTGGGTCGATACGATCACCCATGGAAAAAAAACAACAAATCAACACGCATTTTTGCAGATAGGAGCTTGAAACCTCTACAATAGGGTTCTCTGATACGCTGAATCTGATGGTGTGATTTTCATTAAGGTTTTGTAGCTTTTAGGGGATGTTTCCCCCTTTTTTCGAAAATCAGGAAGATTTTCTCAGGCGCATAATTTTTGATGGGTATGACTAAACTTGATGAAACTTATATATTTGAAATCAGCATTAAAATTTGATTCTTCTAATGTATCTTTTGGTATGAAAATTCCATTTTTTAGAGTTTCGGTTACTATTGAGCCGGGTCGCTCCTTACTTACAGTTTGTTACCACAAACAGTTTGATTGTGTGACACTGTTTACAATCTACAATTCTACATGCTCATAGTAAATTTTCATTTAGTTTGACATCAACCTAAATATTCGTTAAAAGCTTCACCTTAACAGTCTTATCTTGGGTAGTAGCAATAGCTGTAGTTGCACTAGTAGCAGTATGCATCAAGCATCTTTGCTTTTTTCATCCTCCCCCCTCAACACACGCTGAAAGTTTCAATATAATACCATAAACCATTCTTGAAGCACTGTTGATGCGTCCTTTTGACAGTCTATATTCTTGAGATACACCCTATTGACAATCTGCATGTACATAGTGCGTTTTGATTCATTTTAAGTTTCCTCTAAATATTTTCTCATATTTTCACCTTCATACAATTAGCCTTAATAGTAGTAGTAGCCTACCATAGTAATAATGGTAGTAGTAGGAGAAGTAGTAGCCATATGAGTGTCGTATTAGTAGTCGTAGTAACAGTAGTAGCAGCAGTATTAATAGTAATTGTAGCATGAACATGTTTCCTTTTGGTTAGTTGAACATCCCCCTTATGATACCCTGGAATATTGATACGGTTAGCCGTTCCAAAAATATTGATGATAAGCTCTTTTGACCCCCGTTTGATGCCCTTTTCATCTTAATACTCTTAGCCTTAGAATTAGTAGTTGCAATTCAAGTAGTAGTTAGAGTAGTTTGGTAGTAGTACTAGTAGAATAAGTAGTGATAATAGTAGTAGCAGTAATAGCAGTGGTAGTAGTACTAGTAGTGGTAGTAGTACTAGTAGTGGTAGCAGTAGTAGCAGTAGTAGTAGTGGTAGCAGTAGTAGTAGTACCAATAGTAGCAGCAGTAGTAGTAGTGGTGGTAGAAGTAGTAGTATTAGCAGTGAAAGTAGCCGTGGCATTAGTATTAGTAGTAACATATACATATAACCTTTCGCCTTTTAATCAATTCATCTTCCTCTTTAAACACTCTCTGAAAGTTCTAACTTAATACCAAAATTCATCTCTGAAATATTCCCTTTTGACAATCTGTACGCACATAGTTGGTTTGGATTATCTTCAAATTTACCTTTAATATCCTGTCAATTTTTCACTTTCATATGGTTAGTCTTAATGGTACTGGTATCATTGTAGTAGTGATAGTAGTAAGAGCAGTAGTAGCAGTAATGGTGTTGTATTAGGAGCATTAACAGTAGTTGCAGTAGTGTTAATAGCAGTAGTTGCAAGCACATGTTACCTTTTGGTCAGTTGAACATCTCCTCATGATGCCCTGGAAGTTTCATCTTGATAAGGTAAGTCGCTCCAAAAACAATGCTGATACGCCGTTTTGAAAATCTGTTTGCACAAAGTGTGTTTTGGTTTAGTTCAAGTTTCACCTCAACATTTCTCCAAATATTATTTTCAATATCCTTAGCATTGGTAGTACAGAAGTTGTACTTGTGTGGTAGTGGTGGTAATTGAAGCATTAGAAATAGTGGTAGCAGCAGTAGTAGTGGTAGTTGTTATAGTAGTAGTAGTAGCATGCAAATATTATCTTTTTGGACATTTTCTGAAAGTTACAAATTAATATACTCAGTCATTCCTGAGCTACACCCTTTTGACAATCCGCTTACACATAAGGCATTTTGACATAGTTACTATATGTAAAGAATAGACGAATCACCTAACTTACAGCCCTTGCCCTGACGGCTGTGGGGGTTTGACATTCCCAAAGACGTATTTAATCACTAAGAATGAAATTGAGGTAGATAAAATTGGGCAGGACAAGGTGGTTAAATGGCTAGGGGAGAGTGTAGCTGAGAGGAATTTGGAGGAAACCCAAAGAAACAGAGGCAACGGTGTAGCGTCCAATAAAAGAATCATGCATACTCCCGCCATTTACCCTTGCCCCAACCATTTAAACATTTGCCTCTCAAGTACTTGAACTATCTGTCTTGGCTTTTCTCTGTCTACAATTAGCCATGTCTTGATGCAACCAATGCAACCTACTGCAAAATACTTGATAACTTCAATTCACCTGACTAACCTGACAAGTATGTGTCCAATAAAAGATTCATGCATACTCCCGTGCCATTTAACATTTAAACATTTGCCTCTCAATTACTTGAACTATCTGTCTTGGCTTTTCTCTGTCTACAATTAGCCATGTGTTGATGCAACCTATGCAACCTACTGCAAAATACTTGATAACTTCAATTCAAAATATATAGCGTTGCCTATAGTAAAGGCCATATGGCTTCAATGTTTTATTAATTTTTTTTCCAGAGGCACTTCATATGGAAGGGGTCGTCACATAAGCTTTGGAAGGGGCTCGTTCGATTGGAAATTGAGAGTTCTAGTGCCCTTTTTGAGAATCGAAAGTGATCGGAAGGCAACCAGCCCCCCCCCCCCCTGAGCCTTTTTTTCCCAAATGTATCCGATAAAGTTTTTGAGATAGCTATTTTGTTAAAAATAGTTCAAAGATTATATAACAAAAACTCCGGTGTCGACAAATCCCCGCAGGGCCCGCGGGCAGGCGTTGTGCGTTATACCCTGGGCGTATATATGGCTCTTACGGAAAAGATGCTCGTATAAACTTCAAAGTGGGCTCTTTTGATTGGAAATTGAAAGTTCTAGTTCACTTTTTTAGAGTCAAAAGAGATCGGAGGGAAACTAGCCCCCCACCCCCACGCCCTAATTTTCCCAAATGCACCCGATAAAAATTTTGAGATAGCAATTTTGTTAAAAATACTTCAAAGATCATATAACAAAAACTCTGGTGTCGACAAAACCCCGCAGGGCCCGCGGGCAGGCGTTGTAATTTGTGCCCTGGGGGCATATATGGTTCTTATGGAAGGAATGCTCGCATAAACTTCAGAGAGGGCTCGTTTGATTTGGGAATTGAAAATTCTAGTTCAATTTTTAAGAGTCAAAATAGATCGGAGGGTAACCAGCCCCCCCCCCACGCACTTTGTTTCTAAAATGCATTCGATAAAAATTTTGAGATAGCCATTTTGTTAAAAATACAAAAAAGATCGTATAAAAAAAACTCCGGTGCCGACACAACCCCCCAGGCCCCGGGGGATGCCGTTGTAAATTATGCCCTGGTGGCATATATGGTTCTTATAGAAGGGATGTTCGCATAAACTCCAAAGAAAGGTCATGTGATTGAAAACTGAAAGTTATAGTTCATTTTTTAAGAGTCAACAGAGATCGGAGGGCAACTAGCCCCCCCCTCCGCGCCTTTTTTCCTCAACACCATCCGTTAAGAACTTTGAGATAGCCCTTTTTTCAAAAAATAGTTCAAAGATCATACAACGAAAACTCCAGGGTCGACACAACCCTCCAGGGCCCGAGGGCAGGCGTTGTAGGTTATGCCCTGGGGGAATATATGGTTCTAATGGAAGGGATGCTCTTAAAAATTCAGATAGAGCTCATTTCACCGGAAATGGAAAGTTCTAGTTCAGTTTGAGTCAAAAGAGATTGGAGGGCAACTAGCCCCCCACGCCCCTTTTTCCCCAAATACATCCGATAAAAATTTGGGATAGCCATTTTGTTAAATATAGTTCAAAAGTCAGATAGCAAAAACTCAAGAGTCAACACACCCCCCAGGGCCCGGGGGCAGGTGTTGTAAGTTATGCCCTGGGGCATATATGGTTCTTGTGAAAGGGATGCTCGTATAAACCTCAGAGAGGCCTCATTTGATTGGAAATTGAAAGTTAGAGTTCACTTTTTAAGAATTCAAAGAGATTCAAGGGCAACTATCCCCCCCCCATCCACGCCTTTTTTTCCAAACCCATCCGATGAAAATTTTGAGATAGACATTTTGTTAAAAATAGTTCAAAGGTAGGATAAGAAAACTTCCGGTGTCAATGCAACCCCCAGGGCCCGAGGGCAGGCGTTCTAAGTAATGCCCTGAGGGCAAGCATGATTCTTATGAAAGGGATGTACGTATAAACTTCCTAGAGGGCTCATTTGATCGGAAATTGAAAGTTCTAGTTCATTTTTTAAGAGTGAATAGATCGGAGGGCAACTAGCCCCTTCACGGCCTTTTTCCCCCATCCGCTACAAATTTTGAAATAGCCATTTTTTTTAAATATAGTTCAAAAATTAGATAACAAAAACTCCAGTGCCGACACAACCCCCCAGGGCCCGGGGGGTAGGAGTTTTAAGTGTTGTCCTGGAGGCGTATATGGTTGTTACGAAAGTCAAACTGTTCTCACTCCTTGAATTCTATTCACACGCTAATAAAAACTATAGCAAAAATCCTTTCCTTATATTCTCTGCAATCCTGTCCCGCTAATATTTCCAACTCCCTGATTGGCTTAGAAAGAGACACGTGACCCTGTTCCCGTTAGCGGATCAATAATTCCCCGCCGATTATGTAATCAATTTCTCAGAAATCCAGTTCCCCTCGAGTGGATCAATACATTGTTCCCGTTAGAATTCAATGCGCATGTGCAAACTTCGTCCCGGAGTCATTACACTTAGAAACAACAAATAAATCGACCTTGAAAAGGGTGTCATTGATCCGTTAGACTCGATCAATAATCCTTGAATAAATTATATACGTCCCGGAGCTCATGATAGCTCTCTACTGGGATTTTTTATGATGATTATGCAGAAAAAATGGAAGTAATGGAAGCACTAAGAAGGCTGAAAAAGGATAACGAGAAATCTACTCTTCCGGTGTATCGACAGAAGCGGAGGGAATACAAACAGACGCTTCGAAGAAAAAAGAGGGAACAAGATAAAGTCCGGAACTCAGAAATTGAGAAAAATTTGTAACAAAGGAACAAAAAAATTCTGGCAACTAATACAAGGATCTATTAACCCTCCTACTACAGAGCAAATACTGGGAGCTGATACCTGGCCCGAATACCTTGAATCACTGGATAACACAAAGGATGATGGTCTGGAGGATTTATCACAGAGTTTAAGCCAAAAGGGGTGCTGCCCACTCTGAGAGGAGGATTGCAAATTTATCTCACCAACTACGCATGAGGAGATTGGTAATGTCCTAAAGTCTATGAAGCGGGGATCTGCATCGGGGACAGATGGGATCCTGATGAAAATTTGGAAGCGGGGAAATTTGTAAATTTCCCCACTTGTTTCCAAATTTGTAAGTGGCCTGAAGAGTGGGGTTTGTCAGTCATGATACCATGATTTAAGAAGGAGGATAAATCTTATCATAATAATTATCGAGGAATTCAGTTTAGAAAATAGTTTACCGAAGTTATTTTATAAGGTGATAGATTTTAGACTAACAAGGTGGATAGAAAATAGGGATTTTTTGGATAACGTTCAGGCGGGTTTTAGAGAAGACGACTGATCATATATTCAGTCTGCAGGATTTAATTAATAAATATACTAGCGTTAAAAAAGGAAGGTTATACACGGCATTTATAGAAATTAAAAGAACCTTGGATAATGTTTGTAGGTTTCTATTAATGGAAAGTTTGTTAGATATAGGTCTCCCGATCCCATTTGTGTTAGTTTTAGTTAAAATGTATAGGTTTACTAAAGTAGTTATGAGAGTTGGTAGGCAAGTTTCAAGGGTAGTTAGAAGATACAAAAGGTGTTAAACAGGGTTGCATATTGTCTCCTTATTCGTCCTGTTTATAAATTCTGTAGTGGCGTTTATGGAAAAGAAGGAGGCGCCGTTAGTGAGTTTAGATACTGTAGCCATTTGCATGATGTTGCTTGCAGACGATATTGTTTTGGTTACCGATTCACAAAGGAACCTTCGAAAATTACTTGATATTTTAGGTGATTATTTAGATAGGAAAAAGTTAAAACTTAATGTGGACAAAACCGTACTGTTAATATTCCGTAAATGTGGTAGACTTGAGGAGGATGTTATTTTTAGTTTTAAGGGTAAAAGGGTTAGATTAGTGGAGGAATGGTCATATTTATGTGTTAAGTTTAAGGCGAAAGGAAATTTATTTAGTAGCCATACAGAAAGTAGGATCGAAAAAGGTAAGGCATGTTGTAATATGGTATTAAGAAGTCAGCTTAGGAATATTAAAAAGATCCAAGTAGTCAAAGGGTTTTCAGGGTTAAAATTTTTAGGTGTGATGCACTATTGATCTGAGGTATGGGGTTATGCGAAGGGAGATATTATATGAGGTGGCTAGGGATATGTAAGCATACAAATAGTTTAGTACTTAGAGGTGATTTAGGTTTGTTTTCTTTAAGAAGTCGTAGGCTAATTAACATGGTTAGGCTCTGAGAAAAAAAATTAGTGATACCTAGGGTACGGGTGATGAAGGCGGCTTATTTAGAAATGTTGAAGGCCAGCTCAGGTAGGGGGTGACCGTACCAAACTAAGAGTGTATTAGATCAGTGTGGACTAAGCTGTATGTGAGGGGATGGTATAGGGTTTGAATATATGGGGGACCAAGTAAGTGGATTAGTTGAAAGGATTTTACAAGACCAACAAATACAGGCATGGCAGACCAAGCGATCGTTTTCGATTTCACTGGGTTTTTATTGTCGGTCGAAGGAGATTCGGGGTGAAGTTTCATTTTTTAAGGTAGGTTTGAATAAAAATGAAATACAGTTATTAATTGAAATGAGGGCTGATAGTTTACCACTGGGCCAAAGAAGAAAGTTTATCGGGAGGGAAAGGTCAAAGGCTGGTCCTTATTATTGTCCTATGTGTGGATGTTTAGATGAGAGTGTATATCACTTGATGTGTGAATGTGAGGAGCTGAGTGATTGGAGACTTGAAGTGTTTGGTAGGGGGGATTATGATTTTGAGTGGTTGGTGGGAGTGTGTAAGGATGAATGTTTTATTGGTATCAGAAGCTTGGCACGATTCCTTTGTCTCGCGATGAATCATAGAAGTAGATTTCTGTAGGATTATGTTAGGATTTGTGCAATTTCTTTGTAATTGTTCTTTGTTTACATTTTTTGCCATGGCCTATGGATTTTTTAGCGCAAATAAATTATATTATATTCTATGACGTTCCTGATATTTCCTTTTGATAACCCCTTTGTTCATATACTTCTTGAATTTTTCATCTCAATGCTCATAGCCTTACAAGTAGTTGCAATAGAAGTAATAGTTGAAGTAGTAGTAATGGTAGTATATGTAGCAGTGATAGTAGTATTAGTAGTAGCTTGTACATATTGCCTTTTGGTCAGATGATCTTCCTTTTTAAGCATTCTATGAAACTTCCAACTTAATAACCAGGTCAATTCTTAGGATACGCTCTTTGGACAATGTACATGCACATAGCGCCTTTTGATGTAGTTCAAATTTCCCCTCAATATTATAAATGGGTAGTGTGGTAGGAGTAGGAGTAGACGTAGTAGTGGTGGTAGTTTGTAGTAGTAGTGGTAGCATGCAAATATTGCCTTTTTATCATCTCCCTTATCATTTCCTGAAAGTTCCAAATTAACATACTCAGTTATTCCTGAGGTACACCCTTTTGACAATCCGTATGAACATAAGGTCTTTTGATTTAATTTAACATTTTACTTAACATTTTCTAAAAGGCTCACCTAAATGCCCTTCGTTTTCTTGGAAAGTAAAGTTCGAAATACTTACCTTTCTCAATAACACATACTATATGTAAAGAATGAAAACGAATTGTCCTGAGGACTGTGGGGAGGTTGACATCCCCAAAGACATAGTTATTAGATCTCTCAACAATGCTGAACAAAATAGCTCTCTTAAAATTTTGATCTGATGAGTTTTGGGGAATGATAGGCTTGGGGGGAGGGGAATGGTTGCCCTCCATTTACTTTTGACACTAAAAAGGGCTCTAGAACTTCCGACTTCCAATCAAATAAGCCCCATCCGATCCGAAGTTTATACGACCATCCGTTTTATAAAAACTTTACATGACCCGGGCCATGACTTACAACCCTTGCCCCTGGGGGGTTGTGTCCAACCTAAAGACACTGTTATAGGCTCTTTGGACTATTGTGAACAAAATGGCTATTTCACAGTTTCGATCCGATGCGTTTTGGAAAAAGAGGATGTCAGGGAGGGGGGCTAGTTGACCTCCACTACTTTTGACTCTTAAAAAGGAACTAGAACTATATATATCCAATCAAATGATCCTCCTCTAAAGTTGAGACGACAACTCTTTCCATAGAAACTTTATCTGTCCCCGGGGTATAACTAACAACCTTTGCCCCCAGACTCAGGGGGTTGTATCAACCCCAAAGGCCTTCTTATGTGATCTTTGAACTATTTTTCGAACAAATGACTATCTTAAAATTTCAATCAGACACATTTCGGGAAAACACGACGAGTGGGGAGGGGAGTAGCTGCCCTCCGATCACTTTGACTCTTAAAAAGGGCACTAGAACTTCTTATTACAAGTCCAATGACCCCTCCGAAGTTTATACGACCGTCCTTTCTTTAAAAACCTTATATTACTTAAAACCCTTGCCCTGAGGGCTGTGGGGGGGGGGGGTCATCCTCAAAGACATAATTTCCGGACCTTTCAACTACGCTGAACGAAAGAGCTATCTCAAAATTTTGATTAGATGTCTCTGGAAAAATGATGTTTGTGTATGTGTGGGGGGGAGTGGTTGCCTTCCCATCACTTTATACAATTGAAAAGACCACTGGCTCTTTCAATTTCGAATCGAATGTGCCCTTTTCGAAGTTTCTACGACAACTCCTTCTATACGTAGTGCCCTGGTCTAGAAAAATAAAAAACGCATCGTGTTCACATCAATTTGCCAAGAATTGCCGTAGAAACTTCGTACGACAACTTCTATATGAAGTGCCCTGGTCTAAAAAAAAAAAAAAAAAAAAAAAAAAAAAAAAAAAAAAAAAAAAAAAAAAAAAAAAAAAAAAAAAACATTGTGCTCACACCGCCCCTTACATCAACATCGCTTAGAAATCATAGGCAGCGGTATTGCGCTGTCCATGATTTCTTTGAATCATTAAATAAAAAACAAGTTTTTTGACTGAAAGTAAGGAGCGACATTAAAACTTAAAACGAACAGAAATTATTCGGTATATGAAAGAGGCTGTCCCCTTTTCAACGTCTCACTTTTTACGCTAAAGTTTTTTATTGTTAAAAAAAATAGAGTTGTGAGAAAGAGCCAAACTTTAAACTTTAGCGTAAAAAGCGAGGTGTTGAGGAGGGGACAGCCCCTTTCATATACGGAATAATTTCTGTTTGTCTTAAGTTTTAATGTCGCTCCTTACTTTCAGAAAAAAAAAACTTGTTTTTTTGTTTAATTTTTGAACATTTTTGAATTAATGCAGGTTTTGATTTTGGCTCACCGTAGATCAATAATTAAAACAAAATTTGCATATTAATTTCACTTTTATTTGGTTTGTCCCCGGGGTATAACTAACAACCTTTGCCCCCAGACTCAGGGGGTTGTATCAACCCCAAAGGCCTTCTTATGTGATCTTTGAACTATTTTTCGAACAAATGACTATCTTAAAATTTCAATCAGACGCATTTCAAGAAAACACGACGAGTAAGGAGGGGAGTAGCTGCCCTCCGATCACTTTGACTCTTAAAAAGGGCACTAGAACTTCTTATTACCAGTCCAATGACCCCTCCGAAGTTTATACGACCGTCCTTTCTATAAAAACCTTATATTACTTAAAACCTTTGCCCCGAGGGCTGTGGGGGGGGTCATCCTCAAAGACATAATTTCCGGACCTTTCAACTACGCTGAACGAAAGAGCTATCTCAAAATTTTTATTAGATGTGTCTGGAAAAATGATGTTTGTGTGTGTGGGGGGGGGGGGGGAAGTGGTTGCCTTCCCATCACTTTATACTGTTGAAAAGAGCACTGGCCCTTTCAATTTCGAATCGAATGTGCCCTTTTCGAAGTTTCTACGACAACTCTTTCTATACGTAGTGCCCTGGTCCAGAAAAATAAAAAACGCATCGTGTTCACATCAATTTGCCAAGAATTGCCCACAGTACAATTTCAGTCAAATAAGCCCCTTTCGAAGTTTCTACGACAATTTCTATACGAAGTACCCTGGTCTAAAAAAAAAAAAAAAAAAAAAAAAAAAAAAAAAAAAAAAAAAAAAAAAAAAAAAAAAAAAAAAAAAAAAAAAAAACATTGTGCTCACATCGCCCCTTACATCAACATCGCTTAGAAATCATAGGCAGCGGTATTGCGCTGTCCATGATTTCTTTGAATCATTAAATAAAAAAACAAGTTTTTTAACTGAAAGTAAGGAGCAACATTAAAACTTAAAACGAACAGAAATTATTCGGTATATGAAAGGGGCTGTCCCCTCCTCAATGTCTCGCTCTTTACGCTAAAGTTTTTTATTGTTAAAAAAATAGAGTTGTGAGAAAGAGCCAAACCTTAGCGTAAAAAGCGAGGCGTTAAGGAGGGGACAGCCCCTTTCATATACGGAATAACTTCTGTTTGTTTTAAGTTTTAATGTCGCTCCTTACTTTCAGTTAAAAAAAAAACTTGTTTTTTTTTATTTAATTTTTGAACGTTTTTGAATTAATGCAGGTTTTAATTTTGGCTCACCATAGATCAATAATTAAAACAAAATTTGCATATTAATTTCACTTTTATTTGGTTAAATGGCTTTCTCAAAAGTTGTTTAATTTTATTTACGAACGTTTTTATTAGTAATGAATATACTTAACTTACGAATTAAAATACGCAACGAACTTCTATATTCATATATTTTTAGAAACGTATATTAGGGGGTTCGCTCCCTAGTCAATACCTCGCTCTTTGTGCTAAACTTCGAATTTTGTTCAAATTCTTTAAAAATGACCTCTTAACCACACAGGCCGTTAATTAGAATAAATAGCTCTTATGAAAGTACTAAAAAAAATTTGGCTTAAAGAGTGAGGTATTGACTAGGGGGCGAACCCTATCATATACGTAATAATTTCTGTTCGTCTTAATTTTGATGTTGCTCCTTACTTTCAGTTAAAAAACTTTTTTTTATTGAATTTCTGATCGTTTGTTAAATAATGCTGGGAAGTATGGTGCCTTCTTCATAGCAATGTCCCTTCCCCCATGGAAAGATCCTCCCACATAACCCCCGACCCCCTCCCCCCCCCCACTACCAGAAAAATCCCCCCTGAAAACGTCTCTATACTTCCCAATAACCAATACTATACGTAAACATTGGGTTAAGTTCATAACTATCTGCCCTCCCCCGGGGACTTTGGGGGATTAAGTTATCCTAAAAGACATAGTTATTATACTTTCGACCATGCTGAACGAAATTGCTATCTCAAAATTTTGGTCGGGTGACTTTGGGAAAATATGAGCGTGGGAGGGGGCCCAGTTGCCCTCTATTTTTTGTCACTTAAAAAGGGCACTAGGACTTCTAATTTCCGTTCGAATGAGCCTTCCCACGATATTCTAGGACCACTGGCTCGATACGATCACCCCTGATAGAAAAAAATAAAAATAAACACGCATCCGTGATCTTTCTTCTTGCAAAAAATAAAAAAAATCACATTTTCGCAGATAGGAGCTTGAAACCTCTACAGTAGGGTTTTCTGATACGTTGAATCTCATGGTGTGATTTTCATTAAGGTGCTGTAGCTTTTAGGGGGTGTTTCCCCCTTTTTTCGAAAATCAGACAAATTTTCTCAGGCGCGTAACTTTTGATGGGTAGGATTAAACTTGATGAAACTTATATATTTGAGATCAGCATTAAAATCTGATTCTTTTGGTGTGTCTATTGGTATCAAAATTCCTTTTTTTAGACTTTCGGTTACCATTGAGCCGGGTCACTCCTTACTTACAGTTCGTTACCACGAACTGTTTGAAAAGCGTTCCATCCACACGGTAGAAGCTAACATGACAACCGAAACTCTTGCGATGAAAAGATGGAATAGCCCCAATTTTCAATCTGAGATCTTAAATCCAGCTCAAAGGTTTATAAAACAACTCACACATAGGGCTTGTAATTAAATCCATTAGTTAAAAGGCTAATCACCTTTACCAATTAATTTATTTTCAAATTTGTAGGTTTCAATAGGCAGGTTTGTGTTAATCTGCTATTTGGTCCAATCTTGCGTAATACAGCATTTTGGACCTCTGGCTAAGGGACAACGAACTAAAACTACCATTAGCAAATAAGACCAATAGGTCGAGGCTCAGTTATTTTATAACTGAATTTAAATTTGTTTAACAATACTGGTCATAGGTTTATCGTGATTACATTGGTATTCTTTGACTCTTTTTTCTTTTCTTTTATATTTAGATACAACATCCAGTGGCAAAACTTATTTAAGGTAATGGATACATCAGCTCACGTACTACTCTTCTGCTGGTATTTGGTAAGTACAATTTTATCCTTTTCAAATTCTAGGCTTGAATTAGTATGTTTCTTGGATAATGTTTATTAGTAGCCTATACAACCACAGAATAATTCTACTTAAACTATTCCATTCATAAAAGCCTACTTTCCTTTTAACACATTAGATCATATGTTCTTACTCCGGGCTCTTTTCGATTCCCAGCTCTCTTGCTGACTCCATACTTCCTCAAAACTGTATTGATCTATGTACCCTCACAATTGCACCGTTTAAACAATTGTCCCTTATGAAGGTTTATTTTCCTTTAAAAATATTAGATATTTGGCTTCTAATTCCGTAACCCTTCCTATTCCTAACTCCTTTGCTGACTCCACACTTCCTCAGTCTTGAAGCAGCCTACACACCGATAGGCAGGGGCCTCCCGACGCTTGTTTTATTCGGGGGGCGATCTTCGTAAATTTTTACCAAATCGCTACCTGATTTATGCCGAATTTTCTGCAGAAATCAAGAATTTTGCTAAATTTCGGCTGATTTTGCAAAATTTCTGCCTAAATTTTCGCCTTCGGCGAAAATGTTACCGAATGCCAAAAAATTCGGGGGGCCCCTCCCAGCCCCCCTCGGGACGCCCCTGCCGATAGGATAGTATTATTTAAACTATCGTCCCGCTGTCCTTCTAAAACATTAGGTCCTACTTCCCTGCCCTTTTCTATTCACAGCTTCCTTGCTGACTCCACGCTTTCTTAAAGCAGTAATACTCTATATACCCACAGGATGGAATTAATCGAGCTTTTAACCTACTCTTTTTTAAAGCGTTAGACCTGTGGTTCCTACTTCCATGCACTTACCTAATGTCAGCTTTCTTACTGACTCCATACCACAGTTTATATAATTATCCAGTATGATCTTTCCCTATCTTACCCATTATAAAAACCCGGACCAAGGTGCGAGTGCTCAAGAGAACGTTTTTGCAGATAGAAACATAAGCGGCATCAGATCTTTTCACGGGTAGACAAGTCAGACGCGAAACAATCGGAAACAAGTGGAAACCCGCTATTACGAATAATGCACTTTGTAACCCTCTTGGACTCGAAACTTACAGTTATAATAGAAATAATCGGAAACAAGTAACCCGCTAATGCAGAAAGAAGTGGGAGGAGCTTTTTGTTCGTACCGAGAATGAAGACCAGAAATGATCTGCGATAAACTTACTGGATAATTCTATAAACTGTGCTCCATACTTTCCCACTACTACATTCCTTTGCAAAATAGCGAATTATTTTAAATGGAAATGGAAGCTTTAAATTTCTGTAGTACCGCTGCGAAGTAGCCTCGACTCCCATGAGCACTGTGGCGTATCCTTTGGAAACCACTCTACAAAATCAGGCAAGCATACCAAAAGGCCAGTGGAGTACCTGTAGGCCAGTTCAAAAGGGAGGCAACAACAGAAAGCTGCCCAGGGCGCAGAGGCTAGTTGGGCGGCACTGTGCCTGGAGGGACGTAGCGACTGAGGTTTTTTATTTATGTTTAATTCAGGACGGGGTGCCGTAATTAATGTCCCCCCAGGCGCCACCAACCCTAGGAACAACCCTTAGTACCTTTGACCAAATATTGCTCAAAGAAGCTAAAACCTCTACTTCAGGGTTCTTTGATACGCTGAATTTGGTTATATATTTTTTTATTAGGATCGCTTGCCATTTTGGTGGTGTTTTCGACTTTTTTCGAAAATTCGGCAAATTTTCTTAGTCTTGTATCTTTTGATGAACGACTTTAAGTTTAATGCATTTCATATGTTGGAATGTATTATAAAATGCCAATATTTTTTAATATATTAATTGCTTCCCAAACTCCGTTTTTACGAGTTTCGGTTACTATTAAATAAAAAAAAAACTATTTTCTTCTACAGTAAGGAGGAGCAACATAAAAACTTTAAACGAACAGAAATTATAACGTATATGAAGAGGTTTGCCCTCTAGTAAATTCCAGTCCCTTAGTGCTCAAGTTTTTGAAATACTTTTAAAAAGGGTTCTGATTCTAATTACACACTCCTTGCGTTTAAGGAATCGTTTTTAAAGAATTGAGAGAAAAGGCGAACTTTAGCGTAAAGAGCGGGTATTAAAGAGGCAGCCCCCCTCATATACAGAATAATGTCTGTTCGTTTCAAGTTTTAATGTTGCTCGTTACTTTTAGTAGAAAAAACTTTTTTTTTTAATTTAATTTCTAATTGTTTTTCAAACGCTACTACTACTACTACTACTACTACTAGTAACTCACCGCAGCACCAAGCTACCTGAGACCAACACAGCTACGCAAGCTCCTCCTTCATCCCAATCTATTCAAAGCCTCCCTCTTTACACCCTCCCAGGAAGTTCCCATTTCCCTTAAGTCTTTCTCTACGACATCCTCCCATCCCAACCATGGACGACCTGCTTTCCGTTTAGTCGTAGACGGCTAGCCAAAAAGGGCAATCCTTGTAAATCTGTTATCCTTCATCCGCAGAACGAGCCCTAGCCATCTCAACCTTTTTATCATTCTAGCTCTAGAAAGCCGGATTGAACCAAACTTTTCGTAGAACCTGCTGTTTGAAATACGGTCTGTCAGCCGGGTACCCAAAACGATCCATAGGCAATTTCTCTGGAAAATATCTAGTAAATCTTCTTCCGTTTTTCGGAGTGTCTATGCTTCAGAACCATATTTGAACATTGTCATCACTGTAGCTTCCAATAATCTAATCTTGGTTCACATACTTATTTTCTTATTTTTCCCCCAAAAAAATTCAATAGTAAAAAACTCCCTGAGTCTTGGCTATTTTACTTTTAACATCTTCCGGGCACCCACCGTCTTTACTAATAATCCTACCAAGGTAAGTGAAGCTACCCACCTGATCAATCTTATCGTTACCCAGTGTCATCTTTTCATGTTCATTTATTCCTAGCCTTAGTGACTTCATCTTCTTAACATTAATTTTCAAACCTATTCTAGTACCCTGAACTCACAAACCCTCTTGGACTTCATTCATTTTGCTCACACTTTCATCTAGGATGCTAAGTTTTCAGCATAAGTCCAGAAAAAATTGTTCTCTCCGTGTTCACTCATTGCCTTTCCTGTGCTCCTTAAGACAAAGTTCGTCAAAATGATCCATATAAATGGGGATAGAAAACAACACTCCTTAACTTCAGACTTAATACGAAACCAGCTGATATCCTCATTTCCTACTTTAACTGCAGTAGCGTTATTTTCGTACATAACACTAATCACTTTAATGTGTTTCGAACGCTGAATCGAGCACTTTCTCATAATCAATAAAACTGAGGACTAAAGGTGTTTGATAACTCAGATTGTTCTCAATTTTTAGCCTAAGAGAGAAAATTTGGTTGACACATCCTTTACCCTTCCTAAAACCACACTGTTTTTTTCTTAAAACTTTGTCTACAGCATCTCTAAGTCTAAAAAGTATCATCTTACTAAGAAATTTGCTGCCTACAGAAACCAGGCTGATGCTTTTATAATTACCACACTCACTCTTATCACCTTCCTTATACAGGGGTTTAATTAGGGTTTTCCTAAACGGCTAGGTACTTCCCCTTTTTCAAAGATCATATTTATAATCTTCAGTAACATATTTCTAACCTCAGAGCCACCACATTTAAGAAACTCGTTTACCACACTATCAGCACCTTGGGCCTTAATGTTTTTTAATCCTTGTAGTACTGTTACTAATTCTTCCTCACAGAACAAATCTTCCTTCACATCCAACGTGTCACAAACTTTTTCATTTTCCTTTAAATCTTTTCCTGTAAGTCTATCATAGTTTAGCTCATTTTCAAAACGTTCTGCCCATCTCTCGTTAACTCTTTCCTTATCACCAATTGTGGCCCGTTCCTATCTTTAACTGAGACAAGTCCAGATTGACTACTCTCTCTCAATTTATTAACATGACAGTACGCTATTTTACAATTATGCCATCTAGCTGGATCTTCCAGATACTCGGCAATTTTATTCATGGCCACCACTTCACACCTCCTTAGTTTATATTTTAATGCTTTCTCCATATACTTTATATTACTCTTATTTTCACATGAACTACCACTCAGATAATTCCTGTGCCAGCCCCTCCTACTCTCTATAAAACATAAAGCATTTTCACTAATATTCCTAGCAACATTCCTAACGTTCTTCCCTAAGACACCATTAGAAACTTCACAAAATATTTTCCTAAAATTATTACATTCCTCTTCTTCAACGTAAAATTTTAAACCCTCCAGTTAAGTATTGAACTGTTCTTGAAAAAATTCTCTGAAACCCTCATCCTGGAGCCTACCAACGTCATAGCTTCCCGGAAGGTAATTACCCTTCGGCGATTTCAGCTTTAAATTAACCCTAGATACCACTAAATGGTAATCATTACTTTTAACCTTAATAACAGCACTCTTATATTCCCTAATATCTTTTATTGATCCTGCCAGTCTTCGGTTTACTATATCATAATCAATAAGGGTTGCTGTCTTACCATCACGTGAATACCATGTTAACTTATGGGTCATTTTATGACCAAACACCGTATTGATTTAACTAGATTGTTATGCCTACAAAATTACAGATGTCTGTAGCCATTACTGTTTTTTTTTTTTCTACACCAAATTTACCTAGGCTCGGACACCATCTATCCCTATTTCTACCAGCCTGGGCGTTAAAATCGCCTTATAAAGACACAAGATTTCTGACGGGGACCCTGTCTATTTGCTCCTGTCACTGTAAGTAGAATTCTTCTGAGTCACTAATATCTCTGTCAGTCGGTTCTACAGGGGCATATACAATTATGACTGAGACCCTCTATATTTTAGTTATAAAATGAGCGATTAAGTTTCTAGCATTAATGACTTCCCAAACTAAAGAGGATTTAGCGGCTTTCCTAATCTTCATGAGCCTTACTCCTTGTTTTTCAATAATCTCCGGAAATCTGCCCCCCCCCCTCCGTGTAGAATCCCCCCACGAAAAATTCTTCCATAGAAAGTTCCTCCCACGTAAAATTCTTCCCCTGGGAAATTACCACAGGACAATTCCATCCTCGCTTCGAATTCTCCCCAGAATCTTTTTTGCTTACGATTCCACCAGAAAAATACTCCTTAGCATACTTTTATTTGAAGAAAAACCCGTTTTTTATTTAATTTCTGATCGTTTTCAGGTCAGGGCGGAATCCCCCCTGTGTGTATAATATTTCCCCAAGATTCCCCCCCCCCCCTCAATGGAAAATCTCTCCCGCGGAAAATTTCCCCAGGCAGAATTCCCCTAGAGCATATCAACATGTAAAATGGAGTCGCCAACGAGAAAGTAAGATAAATAAAACGAATTTCATATTTGAGTTCTGGAAAAATCCCCCCGTGAAAAATTTGCCATTGAAAGTTCATCCCTGGAGACTTCCATCCAATAGAAAATTCTCCCCGTACAAAATCCCTCCCCAGAAAATTCTCCCTCCTGAAAAATGTCGGTATACTTCCCAATAACGAATACTACGTGTAAACAATGGGCAAATTTCATAACTTGCGTTCCTTTCTCCAGGGCTCTTGGGGGGGGGGGGGGGAGGTTCATGTCATCCCAAAGACACAGTTGTTATACCTTTCTACGATATTGAGCAAAATAGCTATTTGAAAATTTTGATCAGACGGCTTTGGGGAAAAAAGTGGCGTGGGAGGAGTCCTAGTTGCCCTCAAATTTTTTGTCACTTAAAAACGGCATTCAAAGCTTTAATTTCCGTTCAAGTTGAACCCTCTCCCAATCATCGAGCACTATTGGTTCGATACGATCATCCATGGGAAGAACAAAGAAAAAAAAAAATAATAAATAAACAAACACGAATCCGTGATCTTTCTTCTCCCACATTTTCAGGATGGGGGCTTGAAAACTCCACAGTAGGGTTCTCCAATACGATGAATCTGACGATGCAATTTTCAGTTTGCGAGATGTTTCCCCTTTTTCGAAAATCTAGCAAATTGTCTTAGGTCCGTAGCTTCTAATGGGTAACATTAAACTTAATGAATTTTATATATTTATAATCAGTATAAAAAGCCAATTGTTTTGATGTGTCTATTGTTATCAAAATTCTGTTTTTTAGAGTTTCGGTTACTATTGGGTCGAGTCGCTCCATACTTACAGTTCGTTACCGAGCACTGTCTGATTAACCCGAGCCGCTCCTTGCTTACAGTTCGTTATCATGAACTGCTTAATATTAAAGCAGCAAAAATGTACATTATTTCAAGTTATATACAGTTTCAAGTGACAAAATATAATTATATAAACTAAATAAACAAACTCAAGTTATTATTAGGCATACTATTAGTCTCCAATAATTATTTCAAAAGATTTCCAGACCACGTAAATATATATGTTACGATGAAAGACCGAAATCTGGTAAATGTTGACATTCACCGGTGAATGTAGGAAATTCCTTCTTCTCTTTTTTGATTCAATCAGCTTTGCCAGTCAGATTTTTCAGTCTTATGCAAGTTTTGATGGTAAAAGTTAAAGGTAGGTTAGGTTACAAATCTCAGAACTGGGTTAGAAACCTAACCTGTCACCATCTAACCTTGCATAAAACTGACAAAGCCTACTGGCTAAGCTGACTAAATCCAAGCAGAAAAAAAGGAATTTTGGAAACTCACCGGTGAATGTCGACATTCTCCAATTTCAATCTTTAACGGTAACATATATATATATATATATATATATATATATATATATATATATATATATATATATATATATATATATATATATATATATATATATATATATATATATATATATATATATATTATATATATATATATATATATATATATATATATATATATATATATATATATATATATATATATATATATATATATATATATATATATATATATATATATATATATATATATAAACAAAAAATCGCGAAGAAAGGAAACGAGGACAATTAACAGCCAGTGAAAAAATTGAAAAATTATGCAAATATTTCGGTCAAGACCTCCGCTTGACCGTCCTCAGTGCAGAATAAAACTGATAAAAATGTAAAAACCAAACCTTAAAATAAAAACACCAAACTAAAATTGGACGACCCTTTCCTAGTAACGGTGAAAGGGTAACTGAATAAAAAACACAAGTCTAAATGGTATTTCAGAATTTCATTTTGCGTAAAGCACTTTTAAAGGCTGATCGCTTTCCAGTTTGATTGTTATCGGAGACTATTCGATTGCACAATATAACTTTGTGGATGTATGTAAAAACGATCAGAATTAATAATTTTGTCATAAATGGGACTTAGAAAAATTTCACCAGTGTCTCTATTGAGAGCTACCTTTTGGTGAATGTGCTTTTTTATTTCAACTGCCTCCCTGAAAACTTGCGTGAGACCTTTAACGGGGGCAACGATAGAGGCCTCGTCAAACAAAATGAAATGGTGTGGATTCTCGTACACATGTTGCGCCAAGGCGGAATCAAAAACCTCAGGCCTTTGGCGTAACCTCATTGCCTTGTCGATTGAGGACTTGTGCTCAGATAACCTCTCCCCCAATTGCTGTTGGGTTCTACCAACATAAAAACAGCCACAAGAACAAGGAATTCTATAAACACCACTACCCAGAATGGGGCTGGTTTTATCTTTGCCGTTGTTAAAAAAGTTCTGTGTAATATTTGAATTTTTAAAGGCGACGCTAAGTTTATGTTTTTTAAGGATTCTTTTCAATTTGTCACTCAATTTTGGAATGTAGGGTAGAACAGTGAAAAGTTTCTTATCATCCACCAATGGGACGGTATCTGTTGGGGCTTGTGGACCTGATGCACTCCCCTCTGCCTTTTTTCGTCTTCTGTCTATAATGGTCTCAAGTAATTTTATAGGGTAGCCATTGCAAAATAAAATGTCCTTAATATAGTTCAATTCTGAGTCTATGTGAGGCTCTGAGCATATTCTTATTACTCGGTCAACCAAAGAAATAACAACTCCTCTTTTTATGCAGGGAGAGTGGTTGGAGGAAAAATGCAAATACCTATCGTTATGCGTAGGCTTTCTATAAATAGAAAATTCAAGGCCAGGAGACTTATTGAAAATTAAAACATCTAGGAAAGGAAGTTTGTGGTTATGTTCTAGTTCTAAAGTGAACTGAAGGTTAGAGTCCAAAGTGTTTAGATGAGTTAAGAAGGAGTTAAGTGACTCTCCTCCATGCTCCCACAGAGAAATAACATCATCGACAAACCTACCCCAGAAACGGTGTTTCATCGGAAAACTTTCCAGAGCAGAGATTTCTATGAATTCCATATAAAAAGTTGCCAAAAATGGTGAAAGACTTGTACCCATGGGTAAACCCCTAATTTGGGTGAAAAATTGATTATTATATCGGAAATATGAGGAGGAACTATTGCAAAGACGGACGAGACGCATAATAGTTTCTATATCCAGTGTTTTGTAGTCTATTTGATCAATATTATCTTCTAATTTCCTTTGAAGAGCTAGTTCACATTTTTTAATGTCGCAAGACGTATACATAGAAATGGCATCGAAACTGGCCAAAATTGTATCTTTTTTTATTTCAATGTCTTTTAATTTTTCAACAAGGTGAACTGAGTTTCTTATGTATGAAGTTTGTGTTTGCATAAGGGGGCGAAAAAGGGTTGACAACCATTTCCCCAATCTGGCAGTCGGAGAGCTATAAGAAGCCACAATTGGGCGTAGAGGGACTCCATCTTTGTGGATTTTTGGGAGCCCGTAAAATTTAGGAGCTGAACAACCTTTAGGGTAAAATAATTTATACATTTGTGGAGTAATAAGTCTTTCAGTTTGCAAAATTCCTAGCTCCTTTCGTACTAAACGTGTGAACTTATCGGTGGGGTCTGAATCTATGGGCTTGTAAGTATGGGTGTCGGATAAAATATCTGTAACTTTTGTATTATATGAAGTTTTATCAAGGATAACAATTTTATTTCCTTTATCAGCCCTGGTGATAATGATGTGTGGGTCTTTTTTTAATTTTTTGAGAGTTTGTGTTTCCTGATTTTTTAACCTTGGGGAATACTTTTTGATTCAAATTATATAGAGACCTAAAATGTCTCCATTGATCCTTAAAGTCCTTAAGTTGCGGATTAACGTTAGCAATAATTTCAACTTATTTCGAAATGTTCTTGAAGTCCTTAAGTTGTGGCCTAACTTTAGCAATAATTTTAACATAATTCGAAATGTTCTTGAAGTTCTTAAATTGTGGACTAACTTTAGCAATACTTTCAACATAATTGGAAATATTCCTAAAGTCCTTAAGTTGTGGACTAACTTTAGCAAAAATTTCAACATAATTCAAAATGTTCTTGAAGTCCTTAAATTGTGGCCTAACTTTAGCAATAATTTTATCATAATTCGAAATATTCTTGAGGTCCGTAAATTGTGGACTAACTTCAGCAATAATTTTAACATAATTCGAAATGTTCTTGAAGTACTTAAGTTGTGAACATACTTTAGCAATAAATTTAACATAATTCGAAATGTTCTTGAAGTCCTTAAGTTGTGGACTAACTTTAGCAATAATTTTAACATAATTCGAAATGTTCTTGAAGTCCTTAAATTGTGGACTAACATTAGCAATAAGTTTAACACAATTCGAAATATTCTTGAAGTCTTTAAGTTGTGGACTAGCTTTAGCAATAATTTTAACATAATTCGAAATGTTCTAAAAGTCCTTAAGTTGTGGACAAACTTTGGCAATAACTTTAATATAAATCAAAATCTTCTTGAAGTCCTTAAAGCGTGGACTGACTTTAGCAATAGTTTTAACATAATTCGAAATATTCTTGAAGTCTTTAAGTTGTGGACTAGCTTTAGCAATAATTTTAACATAATTCAAAATGTTCTAAAAGTCCTTAAGTTGTGGACTAACTTTAGCAGTAATTTTAACATAATTTGAAATGTTCTTGAATTTCAATCAACGTCGTGATAAACTTGATTGTTTCACACGTTGAGTAAAGTACTTCATGATTCTAAACTTTTCACACGAACCTCAAGTCAAACAACTAAATCATAAGTTCCCTTGACTTTAGCCCGTTGCTATATCTTTATCCTGCAATAGGGTTGGAATCATTGCTTACAGTCTTGTTTTGATTTCTAAACTTGATTTCTAAAGTCTTGTACTTAATTTCTAAAGTAACTCTGGGTCTTTCAGTGAATGTCCTGATCTCAATATATGAAAAAGAGATAGCTTCCATTCACTATATCGTTGCAAACCCAAACTCTTTTGGGTTGTTCTTAAGATTTATTGGAAACGTAAAAAATAAACCCCTCTACCATGTGCTCATCAGGTTTTTCTAACAAACTTCAAGAGTACTATAATAGAGCGGGACTATCCCGTGGTATGGTAAACAAGAGCTATTTTTTCCTCCATTTACTTATGCATATACAGTCACTGAAAGATTTAAAATTACTTCTTGTAAAAACTAGTATAAGTCACGAAACCAACACCCGATTTTCCCCCTTAACTGCAACTATTGGTGCCCACAGGGAGGAAGGGCTGACGAAAAACTAGACCCGGAGTTAGGCTTTTCAGGGAAGGGGACAAATGTAGACTTTGCCACCCCCTGCCGCACCATCAATGATGTAAATATTACACTTTTTTCCGAAAATATTAAAATTTAAGGTTGTTTTGCCACCACCAGGCGTGCCACCCGGAGCGCTTGCCCCCTCTAGATTCGGCCCTCTAAATGACCTCTGCAAGACGAAAAATTCAAACCGGTACAAATTTTAGTATTGTTCGAAACAGCGTAACGCTTCTGCAAAAAAAAAAAAAAAAAAAAAAAAAAAAAAAAAAAAAAAAAAAAAAAAAAAAAAAAAAAAAAAAAAAAAAAAAAAAAAAAAAAAAAAAACTCCAACCTTTGCTATACGAAAAAGACTACTGATAATATCAATGGCTACAAAGGTACATTCTTGGCAATCATTGACTATGACGGTATCATTTGATGTGATACTGGAAATAAATGACACCTCATTTATTATACTTTTTTACGATATACCATACTGAGCAGGGTTGTAACATGGGTATTGACCTTTTTCATTCAACTTGGCTTAAAAAGCCTATTAACACAGCAACTCACCATTTTTTTGCGCATAATCTATTTTAGTATGAATTTACATCCAAAAACAGTTCATTTTTGATAAATGGATTGATAAACTACGCATCTTCATAAGAGAAATCAATCCTTCATATTTTTTTTTTTTGTTTTCTTGGGGTATTCCGTCGGTTCATTTTATTATTCAAGTGTAATTTTCATAAATATATGTTCGATTTTAATCAAACACCGTAACATCGAGAGAGCTTGCGCACACTGTTCCAGCAAATTTATGGGAAAAATAAACAAATGTAACAGCTCAAAGCCATACTCAACAGCTATGGCTGCATGGGCAACAGCTCAAAGCCATACAGCCATATTCGAAGAAACAAGCTGTATAACATTGTGGCAATGGCCAGAAAATTAAATATCCTGATTAGTCTATTTAAAATGGTATTCTACAAAATTGTTAATTGTCTGTAATACCTAGACGTCACGGTGCTACTACAAAAGGTAGTTGAAGCCAATATTTCTCCAGAGTACTTATGTAGCTAAGCTCCAGTTGGTTTTCCACCATCAAAAGAGGGACCACCCAGTTTTGTCTCGCAACTGGAGGATCGAGTATAAAGTTTCGGAGACAATTATTTTTTTGAAGAGGGAGGTGGGGTAAAAGGACTTATAAACTCTGAATTTAAGAAAATGGGGCAAAATATCGTCCCTTTAATCTTAACAAAAGAGCGTTTTTTCTTTTTATTTGTCTATCGTCTGACAGGATTTTTGGTGGGTTTAAAATATTTAGATTTTTTTCAGCAGAGGATCGATGCATTAAAATCAATGCCATCTATGACGTTTTTGTAAAGGATCTTATTTACCTTTGTCGGTTAAGAGGATCAAAGACCTTACCTTCAGAAACTCACATAAACTTTTACATGTATCAATTTAAAGTACTTCTCAAAAATAGAATTTTTTTTCAAAGAAACGTAAAGAGTTACATTAAATCATAGACAATCAGAAATAAAGTCAGGTATTAATTGTAATTAAAATCGCACATAAATCATCAGCAATGAATAAATGATATTCAACAAAAATTTATTAATGAATTTTATTTCGAGCAGTGTCTATTTATTTGTCGAAACATAATAAAGCAACACAACAGAAAAATTTATATATCGAGGCTAATCAAGGTCCAAAATAAGAGTGGCCAAATAACCATAAGAGTGACCAAGGTCCAAAATAGCCCCTTCTCACCCTCTCAAAACCTTTAAACAGCTTGAATGTCAGTTAGCCATTGATGAAAGGAGACATACTGTTTAATACATGATTATATTCATTCCTGGAAGTCTCAAAATATCTGCAAACTCTTATTCGGTTTATCAGCAATTAGGATTTTTGAAACTTAGATTTTGGCTTGCCATTTACATTTTGAGCAGAATTTTGCAGCAAATTTTAGTCATATGTTTACTATGAAGTTTAGAATGGATGGGAGGGGGACATTATTCATATAAATGGATTTGAAGATCAGTATAGTTTTTGCCATATATAAATTCGAAGCCATCATGACCTTTATCTTGTTACAACCTTAAATATAGATAAATACTGATCAACCTTATTGTTTTTGTTATGTTTTAATAGCTTTTTTATTTATATAAGCACATTTTGAGGTTTTTTATTGAAAAGAGTTATGATTTTTGTTTAAAAATAAAAATAGAAACTGGACGTAAAGAATCCATGCAACCAGACTTGTTTCCAGTTGAGGCTCTCTTGGTTCTAAAACGTTATTTAAGGTATCTTCACAGCATGACATTTCGAAACAACCAAAAAAAGAAGACTTTGTACTAAGAATCAATAGAACCAAATTCACCTTCAGAAATTTATTATACTTAGTAAGCATTTCTTGGTGCCTCAGGATTAGCCTTAAACTCTAGTGAAACCTCCACGTCAATACTCCCTAAAAGTTTCCCAAGGGTCCCTGAAGCCATTAATTTATACTCTTAGCCGTACCTGAGATACTGTAGATACGCCATTTTTACAGCCTGGGTGCACATAGTGCCTTGTGATTTAGCTCAATAACTCCCACAAGATTCCCTAAGATTTTCAATTTAATATCGTTAGACACCCCTGAAATTTTGCAGATACACCCTTGTGACAGACTGGATGCGCAAACTCTCTTTCGGTTTAGTGAAATATCTCCTTCAACATCCTCTAAAACTTTCAAATTAATACCATTACCCGTTCCTGACATGTTGCAGATATGCCCTTTTGACAACCTAGACAAAGTATGTTCTTTGATTTAGCTCAACATTCCCTAAAAGTTTCAACTTAAAATCTTTAGATGTTTCTTAGATAATGGAGATAAACCCTATTGGTAACATGGATAGGTAACATATTTTTAGTTAGTTCAACAGCCCTGCCAGCATGTCCTGAAAGTTCAACTAAATATCCTTAGCCGTTCCTCAGATTTTGCAGATACATCCTTTTGACAACCAAGATGCACACAGTGCCTTTTATTTTAGTTCCAAATTCCCTCGAAATTCCCTTAAAGTTTGATTTAATACATTTAGCCATTCCTGAGATCTTGCAGATATACCCTTAGACAACCTGAATGCACAATTTCTTTTGATTTAGTTCAACATCCCCCTCAAAATTCCCTAAGATTTTCTTCTTAAAACCCTTAGCCTTTTTGGACAGAATCAAGCATGTTCCCCTTTACATGAAAATAATATTTCACAATAAGAATCAGGAAATGCATATAGTGTCTTTGATTCAGTTGAATTTCCGCTTCAATATTTCTAGAAAGTTCCAACTAAATACCCTTAACTGTTCCTGAGATATAACAGATACGCGATTTTGAAAACTTGGGATGCAAATATTTCCTTTGAATTTAGTTACTCGCCGCTTTCAATATTCCCTGAAAGTTTTAACATAATGCACTTTGTCGCTCCTGAGATCCGCGCAGATAAACCCTTTTGGCAACCCGGATGCAAAGAGTGTCTTTTAATTTAGTTCAACGTCCCCCTGAATTTTCCCTGGAAGTTTCAATTTAATACTCCTAGCTGCTCCTGTGTTATTGCATATATGCTATTTTGACAACAATGATACATTTAGTGTATCATTGATTTGCTTCAATATCCCCCTCGACATTTCCTGAAAGTTTGAACTTCAGCTATTCCTGACATACAGTAGATACGCCTTTTTGACTTTAATTGTTAGCCTTCCTTTCGAGTTTAGCTCCCTGTTGGCTTTATTTAATTATTTGTGTCGTTTATATTTGTATGAAATACAATTTATCTTATCTTGACAACCTAAATGCACATAGAATATAATTTAATTTAAAAATTTCGTTCTCGACGTGGCTGCCGAATTTGAACTTTGCGTCACTAATAGCACTAGTACACATATATCATATCGAAAAAATTTTTCATCGCTGATCTTCACTTCAGTACACAATACATAAACAAAATCAGTCAAAACTTGGTTAAAAAATCAAAAAAAAAAAAAAAATTAAATTAACGACTAGTTTTCATGGCTATTATAAAATTCAACAAAACTCAGAACAAACTCTTGCAATATCTTTAATGTTTAGCAGGAACGGTGGTCAATTTGGGTACTTTTTGGGACTTTACAAGGAACGGTCTGTTGTGGGCGGGAAGGTAGGTTCGGGGATGACGGAATGTAATCGGGAAACAGACAGTGTCTTAGTACCGAAACGAAGGCACGCGAGATTCGCACACAGTGTATTTTGATTTAATTCGGCATTCCAGTCGGCTTTACCTGAAAATTGCAACTTAACACCCTTAGCTGCTCTTCAGGTATTGTCATTATACCACTTTGACCACGTTGATGTACTTAGTGTCTTTGATTTAGTTGATTATAACCCTCCATAACCCCCTAAAATCTCCATCTATATTGCATATATTTCCTTTTGACAAACTAGATGCAAGTAGCATCTTATAATTTGGTTCAGCATCCCCCTCAAGATTCCGAAAGTTTTAACTTAGTATCCTTGCCCGTTCCTGAGATTTTGTAGACACCTCCTTTTAGCAATCTGGAAGCACGTATTGTGTTTCGATCTACATCAAAATATACTAGAAATTCCAACGCCCTTAGGCGTTCATGAAAATATTGTAGATACGTCCTTTTTAAAGCATGAATATCCATAGCGTCTTTTGATTTAGTTCAACACCCTCCTTAAAATACTCTGTAACTTTCAACTAAACACCCTTAGCCGTCTCTGATATGTTGTAAATGCACTCTTTTGATTACTTGGATACATACAGTGTCTTCAACATCCCCTTAGCATCCCTTGAAAGTCTGAAATTAATACCCTTAGCCGTTCCTGAGGTATTTCAGATCTTTGGACAACATGAATATACATTGTGTATTTTGATTTAGTTAAAAATTCACCTCAAACTTCGGTGAAAGATTCAATTTAATGCCCAAATCCATTCCGGAGATTTTCCAGATACACCTTTTTGACAACCGAGATTCACATAGGGTCTTTTGATTTAGTTCAACATTTCCTAAACATCCCCTGACGGTTTCAAACTGATGTACTTAGCGGTTTCTGAGATATTGCAGATAATCGTCATGACCACATGTATGAGTATTTCCTGAACATTTCAACTTAATGTCTTTATCCATTTCTAAAAAATTAAAGATACACCCTTCTGACAACCTGGATGTAGTTAGTGTCTTTTGATTCAGTTCAATTACCCCTTTAATATGCACTAAAAGTTTCATTCTAATACCCTTAGTTGTTCCTGTGAAATCGGAGATAAACCTTTTTGACAAACCAGATGCATATAGGGTCTTACGATTTAATTCAGTTTCCCTCTTGACATTCCCTGAAAGTTCAAACGCAACACCCTTAGCTATTCCAGAGATATTACAAATGCGCCCTTCAAACAGCCTGCACGATGGCACGTCTTCAATATCCCCCTCAACATGCGCTACAAGCTTCAAGTTAATACCCTTAGTCGTTCCTGAAATATCGCAAATACGCCCTAATTACTGAATACCCTTAACTGTTTTCACGGAGTCTTTTGATTTAGTTCAATACCCTCCTCAACTTTACCTGTAAATTTAAACCTAATGTCTTTAGTTGCTTCAGAGATATTGCAGATGCACCCTTTTTGACAGCCCGGATACACAGTGTCTTCTGATACAGCTCAACGCCCGTTTTAAAATCTCCTGGAAGCCTCAAATAAATGACCTAAGCTGTTTATGAAATATTGTAGATATGATATTTTCAAGACCTAAATGCACATAATGTCCTTTGATTTAGTCTCACGGCCCTCTCAACATGACCTGAAAGTTTAAACTGAATACCCTTAACTGTTCTTGATATATTGCAGATGCACCCTACTGAATGCAAATAGTGTCTTTTAATTTAGTTCAATAAGTCCCCATCAGTCCCTAAAAGTTTCAAATTGGTACCTTTAGCCCTTTCTGAGATTTCGCAGATATGCCTTTTGACAACCAGGAGGCAAACAGTATCATTTTAAGTAATTCAACAAGCCGCCTTAAGGGATGATTATCAATCTCGAGAGAGTCATAAGAATATTAAACTTGAATGTAATATCGGGGGGTTAAGTAAGGAATAGTAACCTCTTTCACATTTAAGAGAACCTAGGACCAAACAGCTCGTAGTACCGAACTCTAGGTGAGGAACGGTCCTTGTCAATATTAATCGAAAACCTAAAAATAAGGTTTTGATCACAATATATACAAAAACAAATGAATTATTCATGCTAATTCTAAATCAGCAAAATCTATTAATTTTAGTTGCTCATCATTGCCATTGGGACATAAGAAGCTTAAATGATTTTAGAAATAGCAATTGAACTCTCCCAGAAAAAGGTGTCAATCAAGTTAAAAAATTATAAGAGCCATTATACGAATACAGCATGAAGCATGCAATATGCGGAGATTGTATATTTTGGATAATTGTACTGTAGTTCGAAAAATAAACATATTAGACGAGCTCTTTTTCTCGAAACATTACTGCGCAGAAGCTAAATTTCGACATATAGTCAGGTTTGAAGAGGGGGTTAGCCTTCTTTACATTTTTGGAAACCCTGTAAGCTATTAAAAACAAACAAAATTAAATACAATAAAATACAAGTTTTTCAAATAAAAGCAAGAACGACATTACAACTTAAAACAGAATTTAGAGGGGGGCCACCCCAGCCTAAACCACCGCTCTACACTAAAGTTTGAATTTTTGTCGAGAGTCTTTAAGAATCGGGCTGTTGAGTCAGGATGAGAAGTATTTTTAAATACTATAAAACTTTATATGGCCAGCAGTGTATATTATACTGAATTGAATTATACTTTATTAAAAAAAAAAAAAACTGAGACACACACAATTTAATCATTTAACAAGTTGCCGTCCAAGAAGAAACAAAGATCTGAGGACGAACGACTACAACCATTAATGTCAATAAGTTCAATTAAATAACTAAAGAAAATGTATATAAATACAAAAAAAAGTAAAATAACTATCAAAAAATCAATCTCTCTCATCAAATATATATACACACACACACACACACACATAGCTCCGAAAAGCGGATGAAGATTTACTAGATGTTTTCCAGAGAAATTGCTTACGGATTGCTCTGGGTATCCGGCTGACTTACCATATTTCAAACAATAGGCTGTACGAAAAATGTTGTTCAATTCCGCTTTCTATGGCTATAATGAAAGAAAGGTTGAGATGGCTAGGGCAAGTTCTGCGGATTGTCCTTTTCAACCAACCGTCTTGGGCTAAACGGAAATCAGGTCGTCCTCGTCTGGGATGGGAGGATGTCATAAAGAAATATTTAAAGCAAACGGAAACTTTCTGGGAGGGTGTTAAGAGGGAGGCTTTGAATAGATTGGGATGGAGGAGAAGCGTGCATAGCTGTGTTGGCCTCAGGCGGCTTGGTGCTGCGGTGAATTATTAGTAGTAGTAGTTGTAGTACTATAGTAACTATGGTTCTTTATTTTTCCCTCCCGATAAATACTTCTTTAATCTTCCCTAAAATTGCTGCAGATGTCCAGTCGCCTTCATAGCATCGGAAGTCTATAAATGCGAGAAAAAAAAACTTGAGAGGGGGATAGGAAAAAAACAAGGCATCAAAGAGGTTGAAGTGATAGTCTAAAATTGATTGTCTAATTTATAAATTTCTGTTCCTTTAAAAGACTTCAGCCTTTGACAACTGGTTTGTCAAAGCTAACAAGTGGTTTGTGACAAGGGGTAAAAACTGACTAAAAATCATGATAGAGGTAACCTTATTACCTAATGACATCCCTAGACAAATACTCGCTTCTTTGAAAATGTACAGGGCTCATTTTTAGATTGGGACTTGGTCTGTTTTTAACATCGGGTTGCCGTCTAAGGGTACACCCTTGTGCTGGTTGCGTGTCAATAAAGAAGTCGTTCTATCCTTTTTCATGGTTTTCTTCTGCTACTAAAACTGTCTAACCCTATATGATACATCTATCCCTCTCTCCTGTTAGTTTTTCTGGTACTTGTTAATTAAACGAAACACACCCCAGAAAAGAAGTTAGGTTAATCCTAATTACCTTAAATTACCTTAAATCGCACTTGCTAGCGATATGGACGAGTCCAGTGTACGCCAGTTAGTGATGATAGGGCCGCGGGACATCAGCTTCATCCCATTGCGTGAGCCATAGTTTGGTTTCCCATTCCTTATCGAGATTGGCTTTGAAACTGTCAACGGATGGTGAACTCACTGTCGTTTCGCTCAGATCGTTCCAGAGGCTTATGATGCGGTTGGAGAAGAAATGGTTCCTCTTCCTTGTATTAGCACGCTTCCGAAAAAGCTTCGCTGAATGACCCCTGGTTCTTGACAACTGGGCAGGCTGAAAGAGGTCCTTGTCGTCAGACTTGAGCAGTTTGTAGGTCATTATCATATCACCTCTTCGCCGACGGTATGTCAGAGTTGGTAGCTTGAGGCTCTGCAGTCGGTATTCATACTCCATGTCTCTGAGCCCCTTTACGAATTTTGACGCCCGTCTTTGGACAGACTCGAGAGCCATCTGGTCTGTTTTATTAATTGGCGTGGCGACACACATTCCAAATTCTAATCTCGGTCTCACCAGGCTCTTGTAAAGTTTTGTGATTATTGCAGGGGATCTACTTGTCATTGTACGTTTGATGAAACCGAGAGTTTGGTTCGCCTTTGCTACTGCAGCTCGGGTGTGGCAGTTGAAATTAAGGTCTTCGTCTACAACGACCCCCAGATCTCTTTCAGAGGGACTCTCAGAGAGTGGCTGTCTCACACCGGCATTTGCTGACATCGAGTATTGCCATCGTGGGTTATTTCTTCCAAAATGGAGAACCTTGCACTTTTCGACATTAAACTCGAGCCTCCATGTCTTGGCCCATTCGCCAAAGCTGTCAAGATCTGACTGTATTGAGGTCACACCTTGCTGAGTTCCAACAGGACCAATGAGCTTCGAGTCGTCGGCGTACAGGCTAAGCTTGCTTGTAACGGTTCTTGGAGCGTCATTAATATATACAATATAACCTTCATATAAACCTTTAGTTTATATAATGATATAATTTGGGCTATATATTTGCACATTAGGGGGGATATGGGTGGGGGTGAAGTATTTGGACAGCGCCCCTACCCTAACATAACCTAACCTAACTATCCCGTACGCCCCCTAATGTGCAAATATATAGCCCAAATTATACAAGTATAATGCATTCTATCACCCTTTACTTGTCTTTGTGGCTATGAAACCGATTTTCTAAGATCTAACCTAAGTGTAATTCTTGAGTGTGTTTCGTTTAATTAACAAGTACCGTTTTTCTCATCATGACAGTTAAGTTTGAAAAAAAGACTCTGAATCCACAATTAGTTGAAGTTCCATAAAATAAATCCTTGTAATCCAATTTTATTCCGAAGACATAATAAGCGCCCTTAACAGCTTATAATCGATAATCAGGGATTTTACCGTGGCTAGAAAGCACGAATTTTGACCTTCCTTTACTAGATTTCCTTTAATACTGACTCCTCCGTATTTCAAGAGCTCAACTTGATACATTTTTCTTTAGCGAGATACGCTAGCATTGCGGCTAGTCGACTCCCCTCCAAACCATGGAAGATGCTGAGCTCTATGCAATCTCTAGTGCAATGCAGAAAAGAGATGCATCAGCCGCGATGGCAACTTTCATTGGGGAAATGGAGATTAAGTCTGGTGAAAGAATCTTGGATATTGGCTGCGGAACTGGAGAAATTACAAGAGGACTCTTGGCTGAGTGGCTTTCCAGGTATACGGGCTTAGTGCCTAAGGTCTTGATAGAAATTGATAAGATTGATGTAAAATAGCAATTCACAATCAATGCAGAAACTCTATAGATAATCAAAATACAGGCCACATACCAGAAATATTAGATAAACTAAAAACCAATTCGGACTTCACAATGTTACATTATAGTTAAAATTCGAATATCCTTAATTATATCATAAATAACAGGTACTTACGAGTTTATATATATTATATATGTTTATATATTATAGTTAAGTATTATTTACGTCGGTATTTTTTTTTTTGGTACAGTTGCGCTTAATGGTACACAGCGCTATAGATTGTGGAAGGAATCTAGTGATGGAGACCCGTAAAGCGGGTAATTGCTATCTAAATATATCGAAGACCGTGGTTTCTCATTGATTTTACAGTATTTAAACTGTTGTTGTTTGGGGTTTAGGGGGGGGGGGTACCTAGGTTGTGTTACGTATTTAATATATAGTATGCTTTACCCCCCCCCCTCCCCAATGTGCAAATATATAGCCAAATTTTTTTTCTAAACTATTGTATAGGCATCCTATTTTTTTATTAGCATTAACCAAACTTGATTTCTTTCGTGTGTACCATTAAGCGCAACAGTACCTTTTTTCCAAGACCACACTGCCTTTTCAAGGAGGCACACTTGTGCCTCTATAAAGAGGCGACCCACCACAATGTTAAGCGATTTCAGGTCCTAGAGGTCGCAGAGAGACGGCGGTAATCGCATTTTGTAGCCCAAGCTCAAACTAAGAAACTTGCAAAATTTCATCCTCCTCCGACTTTATCTTCATGGGGTAAACTGGGCCGGAAGTTTCGACCCTCCCACCACAGCCCCCCTTTAACGTTGTCCGATTGGGCTGAAATTTAGAGGTTAAGCTTTCCTAGGGCCCGGGAGCTTATCCTCGAAATTTCAGCTCAATCTGATCACTCCTTCCCTGTTTTCCAAAAACCAAATATCAAGTTTTGTGGGAATTTGCTTTGCGAAAATAGATTCCATTTACTAAAAAACAATTACAATTGTGTCTCATTAGTCCAGCGGTTGATACTTCAGACTGTCAGGCGGAAAACCCGGGTTCGATTCACCGTCAGAGCAAATTTTTTATATACTGAATTTAAACTTTAAAAAAGAAACTCAGTTTCTTTTTTAAATTATTTGAAAAAAATTACGTTTTCTAAAGAGTTAAAGAGGCTGAGTTACAAGGTCGACCCTTAAAACGTACAGGGATTAGGAGGCACAGTTGGGGGGCTGTTAAAGAGGCTGAGTCACAAGTTCGAACCTTAAAACGTACAGGGATTAGGAGGCACCCTGTACGACGTGAGTTGAGTATTCAGGAATTAAAAGCCTTAACACAAGAATGTTCAAGAGCGGGGGGTTTGGGCGGCGGCAGCCCCCCAACTTTAACTCCTGACACGATCAGGTAACAGTTAGTCAAGCAATAATAAGTAATAAACTGTACAAAAACGTGCAGAAATTATTTGAAAAAAACTACGTTTTCTAAAGAGTTAAAGAGGCTGAGTTACAAGGTCGAACCTTAAAACGTACAGGGATTAGGAGGCACAGTTGGGGGGCTGCCGCCCCCCAAACCCCCTGCTTTTGCAGCCTTTAAATAAAAAAAAAAAGTTTTTTAAACTGAAAGTAAGGAGCGACATTAAATCTTAAAACGAACAGAAATTATTCCGTATATGAAAGGGGCTGTGCCCTCCTCAACGCCTCGCTCTTTACGCTAAAGTTTTTATTGTTTAAAAAAAAGAGTTGTGAGAAAGTCAAACTTTAGCGTAAAGAGCGAGGCGTTGAGGAGGGCACAGCCTCTTTCATATACAAAATAATTTTGGTTTGTTTTAAGATTTAATGTTGCTCCTTACTTTCAGTTTAAAAAACTTTTTTTTTATTTAAAGGCTGCGAAAGCGGGGGGTTTGGGGGGCGGCAGCCCCCCAACTGTGCCTCCTAATCCCTGTACGTTTTAAGGTTCGACCTTGTAACTCAGCCTCATTAACTCTTTAGAAAACGTAGTTTTTTTCAAATAATCTATGAAGAAACAAATAAGAGTTCCAAATGGGGATAGGTCCTTTTATTAAACAGTGAAACAAAAATATATACAAAATGTCTAGATATTTCGATGACATAGACAGTCATCCCCATCAGTAAAGTATTTGAAATTAAAACAAACTATATTTATACTAAATAAAATAATCACTTTCGGGTCATAGCAAGTTTCCGGTCCATTGACTTTAAAAAATTTGTTATCTGTTGAATTCTTCAATAATGCTTTGAATAAGGGTGGTAGAATCGTCTTTTCTTATAAATAAAAATGAAATGTTGCTCAATTTATAGCTGCTAAATTTATCTTCTTATTCTTCTAATTGCAAATAAAATTTTCCTCGTTCTATAGTTGGTCTGTCATCCAACTATATGGGGAACGATATGGGGAGGAACGATATGGGAATTATATAATTCTATAGGAGTGCAATTACTGATGATGAAAGTAAACATAAACATCTATTAATGTCTAGAAATAATTTAAAGCGGAAATTAGGAAGGATAACTACCTTCCAGGTTGTTGTGACGTTGGTAAGACTCCAGGATGAGAATTTGAGACGAATTTTCTAGGGGCATCAATTCACAGACATGTAGAGGGGGGAGGGAAGGATCTTTTCAGTTTTTATCGAGAAAAATTTGAGTGACATTTTTTTTTTAACTAGGGCGATGCAATTTGTTGTTTTCCGATTTTTTTCTCAATAAAAATACCTACAAAAAAATTGTCTTCTTCCATCTACTTGGTACCCCATAAACTTTTCAAGAACAATTAGCTATGAACTCTAGATTTTAGAATTCGACATTGTAGTAGATGTATAAGAACAATTTAAGAAAATAGTTTAAAACGTAACAGTAGACGTCTTAGGAAGGAAAGTTGGAAATGGAGCTATGGACGGTGCAGTTTCATGGAAAAACCCGTGCAGCCGTACATCCAACAATCGTTAGGATCGAATATAGAAGTGTTTAATTTTCTGTCCTAAAAGATTGGTAAAAGAGCAAAATAAATTCAAGATTTCTTTAAAACGCTTTTATCTCCGAATACACTGAGAGGATTTTTTCGTGATACCCGAATGAAAAAATTACAATTTTTAGGGTAAAATGAAAGTAAAAAAAAAAAAAATAGCGACGAAGACCACACTGCCTTTCCATAACAAACAACAAAAGCACGAAGAACAATATACCATGCGATTGTCGCAAATACTATGTAGGTAGAACACACCTGAATTTAGAAAAACGCATACAACAGCATAATGATGATATAATCAAAGCTCTAAATTCTAATATTTCTTCCGTTTCATTTGATTCTGCTTTAGGCAGCCATATTTTTGTAAATCCTAGCCACAATATACTTTTTGATGAATCTGCCCTTATTAGCAATGACCTAGGCATAAAACAGGTAGTCCGAGAATCAATTGAAATCAGACTTAAGATTCATAATAATATTTCCTTAAATAGGGACTTGGGGGAATATACACTAAATTTTCTATACACAAATTTAATTAGAAATGCTCTAACAAAATATTTTAAAAAACCAATATAGCACAGAACTGGTCACAAAAAGATCTTTGAGGGTAGCTGCCATAAAGGCTGGATTAGCAATAAGAACGTGTTTTTAAATTATTTTTCTTTCATTTCATTGAATCGCCTTGTTTTACCTTACTTCTTATCAGTCCTGGTTGAACTTCGCTGAAGTAAGGATGCTAGGACTCCTTTGAAAAAATTTTAATTTTTGGTTTTATTGGTCGCATGTTGTTGTGAGTCTTTTTTCTTTTATATATTTTTCTCTTGCTGAGGACGGCCCTTGGACATAGGGCCGGAATATTCATTCAAATTATCTTCACTGTCTTGCAAAAAAATCCCCTATTTTTAATCCTGCTTTTGTTGTTTAAAATGAAAGTGCGAGGTTGTTATGACACAAATATTCAAGGACACTTTTCTACATTATATACCACCCTACGCTTTCATTATTAGTCTTACAAAACTATTTTTTCAAGAAAAACACTTTTTTTAGTCTTAATACATTTGGAGATAATATTCAAGGACAATGTTAAACATCATATACCACCCTAAGCTTTCAGTTTTAGCATTACAAAACTATTTTTTTCAAGAAAAACACTTTTTTTAAATCTTAATCCATTTGGAGATAAATCATTTGGAGATAATATTCAAGGACAATTTTCTACATCATATACCACCCTAAGCTTTCATTGTTAGTCTTACAAAACTATTTTTTTTAAGAAAAACACTTTTTTTATAGTCTTAATTCATTTGGAGATAAATCAGTTGAAGATAATATTCAAAGACAATTTTCTAACTCATATACGACCCTAAGCTTTCATTTTTAGTCTTACAAAACTTTTTTTTTTAAGAAAAACACTTTTTTAGTCTTAATGCATTTGGAGATAAACCATTTGGATATAATATTCAAGGACAATTTTCTGCATCATACACCACCCTATGCTTTCATTTTTAGTCTTACAAAACTATTTATTCAAGAAAAGCTTTTTTTTTAGTCTTAATGCATTTGGAGATAAGTCACTTTCTTTTTTCAAGAAAAACACTTTTTTAGTCTTAATGCATTTGGAGATAATATTCAAGGACAATTTTCTATATCATATACCACCCTAAGCTTTCATTTTTAGTCTTACAAAACTATTTATTTCAAGAAAAACTTTTTTTTTTAGTCTTAATGCATTTGGAGATAAGTCACTTTCTTTAAGGCTTGTTTTAATATTTTTATCTTACATTTTCATGCAAACTTTCAGCGCTTCTGAGATAGTAGGAGTGGATATTAGTTGGACAATGATAGAGTTTGCAAGGAAATTCTGCAAATTCCCAAATTTGGACGGTCCAAATGTGGTTTTCAAACAAATGGATATTGAAAGAACAATCGAGCCTAGAATTCTTTTCCCGGAGGGATTTGATAAGATCTTCAGCTTTTACTGTCTGCATTGGACCACGGATTTGAGGTAGGCAGAAAACATAAACTTTCAATAAATAAGTTGTTAACATACATCCAAATTATCAGGAATTTTTCGTCGTTATTCAGATTTTATTTTGGACTTTCTTTAACTCCTTTGATGTTTTCGGTTTTGGTCTTATTGATTCCTTTTTTAAGTCAATATTATTTGTGGATTCCTGCTGCTTTTTCTTTTCTTTTCTTTCTCGTTTGTCCTGAAGATACTTTGCCACTTACTAAAGAAGCATCCACGATCTATGGGTCTTCTTGTATATTCTTCTATATATGTCTCTTTTTCTATATGTCTTGGTTACCTATGTCAAGTTTCGTAGTAGTATTTTTCTTAATTTCTCATCTAGGTTTAGTTTATTTCCCTATTTGAAAGCCTTCAATGCAGCTTTTGTCTTCTTTGAAATTATTAAAAGGTAGAGTCTTCTATCGTCAATATCCGCTCTGATTATTGTTGGACAATTATTCTTATTATTTTCACTATTATTTCTAATTTTCTGATTATTATTATTATCTTAATCGCTTTGCCTAATTCTAGTCCACTATTCAAAAGCCTTCATTCCAGACATTTCATTCAAGGCCTTCTTCTTAGCTTATTGAAACACATTATTGTTATTGTCAATATCGGTACTGATTATTATTGTACTATTTTTTAATATTTCTGATTATTCTTTTTCTCTCTTTACTTACTCTTATTCCACAGTTCAAAAGCCTTCATTGCAGATACTTGAAATTTTTAATATTACTGAAATACAATGTTTTTTACCACCACTATCTACTCTAAATATTATTTTGATAATGTTTCTCTTTTACTGATTATTATTATTTTACTGTTTGCTCAATTTTTTTTATCCGGGCTGCAGCGGTAGCTAGCAACCTAGTAAGAGACGATCATGCCCCATAGTAAAAACTACAATAACCCATAACTCCTAAATATAGAGTCAGATTAAAACCAAAAGTACACTATTAGAACCGCATTGTCTGAAACCCGCTATATAGGAAACTTACCGTCTCTTGGTTTGAACAACACGGAAAATATATTGACTTGAAAATCAAGAAAAGTAGATGAAACCACAATATTCTGCATATAATGCATCTTTTTTTTTACCCAGCTTCGCAGATAGCTGGGCATTGGAACATCGTAGAGAGCTGTTTAATGGCTCATTTTAAAGGGAATTGATGTGGTTAAAAAGCCTTTGTAATAAAAAAAAATATTTTTAAAAAAAAAATCAATTTTTTACGAAAAACTGCATTTTTGTTCAACACTGTAGTAGCAAATGGTAATAACATCATCTTGCATAGGAAGATCAAAACAGTGTTTTTAACATTATAAAAAGCACGTAGATATAGTACTGTAAAATTCAGTGATTCTTTTAGGGCCTTAACAAAAAATTGATTTGTGAATTGAAACTACAGTAATTCTCAAAAATTTTAAAAAAGATAATTTTATTTCATCTCTCAGTTCAAAGTTATAATTGTCTCCTGGAACGAAACTTTATTTGGATTAACTCCTAAAGTGCATCTATCTATAACGTTGTGCTATATTTCCATAGAAAAACAGATCGCTCAAGTTATTATGTAAACTGAAAAAATATTTCTGTTGTTTGAGCAGTAATTTTGATTTTTTAATTCAAACTAGAAAAATACCTGAAAAGTTTATAATTTTTCCAGACAAGTGCTTGACAATATACACGATTTGCTAAAACCCGGAGGCGAAACTTTCCTGGTGTTTCTTGCACAAAATCCCATATTCACAATGTACGAGCTGATGTCATATAAGCCTGACTGGAAAGAATACATGAAGGTACTCATTGTCTTTGAAGCTAAGTAAAAAAGGCACAGTTTAAAAATTATAAATTTTTTATAATACTATATATTTCTAATATTTGCCATGATTATTTGTATGGCTGAATTTTGCTGGTGTTTCCCAGCTAATTATCATCATCATTAGTACCTGATGCCTCATAGATCAGAATTTACACGTGAAAATCATCCGGCATCGAGAGATGCCGGATCGATGTTTTAGAGTTTGTCATACTGGGCTAAAAATTTAGGAGGGTAGTTCGGCTTCTTCTTCTTCTTTTTATCAAATGAGTTGGTTCAAAGCAGCTTTTGTCTCCATTTGGGTATTATTTGCAGCCCTGAAATATATCACTAGGCATGTGCGCTGTCTGACAAGCTCGTATATTAATGCTTGTGTTTAAATAAAAAGGTTCTATTCTAAAAAAAGAAAAAAATCATCTTAGCACTAAGCCATCTGAGTTTAACAGCCGCGCATGATCTTACTCATCTCTTCTCTATTCACAATTTCACTCTTTTCTCCCTCAAATAAAGTTCCCACTTTCTTTAAATCGTTTTATGTGGTCTCTTCCCAACACATTCGGTTAAGTTATAATGTTTATTTGGCCTAAATTCGGCTATAAAAAGCACAATTTTTGGCAACCAATCAACAGATTGGCAATCAATCCCTAAAATTTGGCATAGAAAACATCTAGCATGTCTTCCTCAACTTTCTGAAGCATCAATATTTCAGGGTCATGCACAACAACTATCAAAACATCCGATTGTGACAACTACTGTTCAACCGTCACCGGCATTATAACAACTGCGATTACTACGACTTTATATATTCTAACATATTCTAACTATATTCCAACCTGATCTAACGATATTCTAACCTTAGTCCTGAAGCTGACTTTTTCCATACCGTCTTTTATATGGGATAAAAAAGCCTATGTCTTGGATTCTACTTTATACATATTCACTTTCTACTTCCTACTTTATACATATGTACATGTATATTGTAGATTCATGTACGAACTGTATCTACAATTCGTACAAGGATTTACATGATACTACATAATGCAGTGGCGATGGGACATCGACTTTCCCATTTATTAGGAATGTTAGTAAATACCAGGATCTCGCCTGCCTTAGGCTATTGCTGAAGTTTTGCATTTAATTCTTGCACCAAGTTTTTAGTTTTCTTGCACTTATAATTGTCGTACTTGCCAAATAATCATAAAGCATGGGTGTACACAGGACGTAGGGCCTTCAATCCCCTCTCTGATTTTCAGACCTGTATGACTGTTCCTTTAACATTCTCACTGTTTCTATTTAATTTGTTTGATGTTTTTTCACATTATTGAAAATAATTTTTCAATTTTTCACATTATTTTTCAATATTTTCAATATTCACTTATAATTTCACTATTATAATTATTCAAAATTATAATTTCAATATTTTTCATTATTTCACATTATTATATTTCACATTATTTTTTCACATTTTTCAAATTATTTTCAGACTTGAATTGTACCCATGAACCCCCCCCCCCCCAATCACAAGATTTTGACGATTATTTCCTTAATACATTTTAGTTTTGTAAGTTAGAATAGATTGTGAAAATATCACAACCAGTCAAAATTGTTTATCCACCAAAAAAAGCTGTCGTTTTGTGCTATACTAAGTTAAAAAAAAACGAGTTGGATGTGAATCATCGTTTCAGGACTTGTAGTGATTACAGTAAAGGCACAAGCGGTCATTTGCGTCAAATATGACATGTATTTAATCAAAGGTGACCGAAAATGTATCATAGGGAAAGGGGGGGGGAGACTTCAAAAATTCAATTTTACTTTCGAAGGGGGCCATTTACCCGTGCCATTTAAACATTTTTGCCTCTCAATTACTCGGACTATCTGTCTTGGCTTTTTTCTACAATTAGCCATGTCTTGATGCCTACTTCAAAATACTTGATTTTCAATACAAAATCAACGGACTCGGTCGAGGCCTTCGGCCTCGTTTTGGGCAGACGACCCTCTTTCCCCGCCATAGAAAATCACCATAGCTTTTTCTAAAAAATATTTCATCATTTAGGATGTGTCCAACTTCGTGCCGCGAACCCACTATTTAAAATACCCCGCCGACTACTTTGCCCAGATGGCAGTGGAATCAAAATTTGATGTCATAAGCTGTTCTACTATTGAGAAGTCATTCTTGTTTGAAAACATCAACCATGTTCGCAGTGAGTGTACGAATACGTCTATCCAAATCCAATATTTTAACTTATTATGGTGGCTGGAAAAAGCTTCTTTTTTAAATGTGACCAGCTATTATCTCCAAACATAAAAATGTTTCTTCATGAATCACCCTCTTATTTAAATTTTATGGCGGGGTGGACCCATGCACTCTGGGTCGAGTGTCAGACCTCAGGGGCCAATTGCTTCCTACTCTCTTGCAGAAGAATTACCCTTGTTAACAGGGACGCTAATTCAAGAAAATGTAGGGGGGGGGCAAAGATTTTAGAGCTGTCCTAACCGAGTATTTAGCACCACTTTGGGGATAAAGGGGCACGGAAGGGTGGCTAGTTGCCATCCAGTCTTTTTGGTCATTAAAAAGGGCACTGGAACTTTTAATTTCTGTTTGAATGCGCCCTATTTCGGTCTCCTAGCGCCTTTGGTGTGATACAATCACCCCCGAAAAAAAATGCATCCGCGATCTTTCTTCTAGCCAAAAAATACAAAATTCCACATTTTTACTGATGGGAGCTTGAAACCTCTACAATAGGGTTCTCTGATATGCTGAACCTGATGGGGCAATTTTCATTAAGACTCCTTGGCTTTTTTGGTATCTTTGAAAAATCAGGTAAATTTTCTCAGGCTCGTAGCTTTTGATGGGCAATACTAACCTTACTGAGTCTTATATATTTGGAATTAGCATGAAAAGCCAATTCTTTTGATGCATCTTGATATAAAAAGAATTTTTCGGTTACTAGAGTAAGAGAGTTTCGGTTACTATTTATCCGGGTCACTCCTTGCTTACAATTCTTTAGCACGAACTGTTTGATCCAATCTCTTCAGGTATGGGTATACGATTGCAATCTTCCCTTTTATAATTGATATATTGTAATGTGGGGATAGCTATCGCTTCCCAGCCCCCACAAAGCCTATATTAAACCCTTGTACAAATATATTCCTTCAAAAAAGAGGGTAAAAACCCACGCCCTGTATTTATCTATAAAAAAAAAAATTCACAGAAACTTGTAAAAAGTAAAGAAAACTATTTCCACACAAAGTTTTTGCCTCCCATTTCAAATGTAGAACTTTGACTTCCCTACCCCTAATAATTGGTTTAAAACCATGCAATAATTTAACCAAGTTACAGGAAATGCAGATGGATCAATTCAGTCAAATCGAGCTCGCAAATAATATTTATAATACCCGCAATATCTATAGATATCTACAATTTCAAACCGATAAATTGCCAGAAATAAATTTTCAAGTCATAATTTCCCATGTCATAATTTTTCCCAAAAACGGCGTACCTGCATATAATTCTTTTTCATAAAAAATTGAATTCCCTATTTTCCTAATTTTTAAAATAAATAAAAGAAAATATTGAATTCCTAATTTTTTAAAATATAAATGGCTGTTTAACTTTCCAAACCAATTCAATCAATCAGATTTCGTTTTCAATATCTTTGATATTTTAATTGACTATATTTTAGAGTACTATATTTCTGAACCATTTAAAAAAATTTCATTAGAAAAGGGAATGATCCGTTTTAAACATTTTTTTTTTCATTTCTTTCAACAATCAGGAAAACATTCAACTAACAAGAAATGAAATGTAGATTTTTCAGAAAGTAATTTTAACTTTAATAACAATAAAAATATATTTGTTTTTTATAAAAAGAGCTACGGAAAGAAAGACTTAATTGCTAAAGGAAAAAGTTATTTTACGAAGTCACAACAACAATAAATGTCATGGCGTTGACTGACCAGTGGCGGATCAAGGAATTTTTTTTACGTTTAAGGAGCAAAGTAGGTTGATACGATAGACTTTCGTTAGGAGCAAGTTTAATTAACGCAAATTTGCGCTAATTAAGTAAATTACACTACTTTTCCAGAAAGTAGTCCAATAAATTAACTTTTCCAGTAAATTACACTAGATTTTCCAGAAAGTAATCAGTTCAGAAAAACAAACCTCAAATCAATGATATTTGTGTCAATTGTTTCTAAAAATTTTATTTCATAATAAATGGCTATGGAAAAAGAATTATCCAATGATGGAAAATTACTAGACAAATTGACGTTGACAACAAAAGTCTTGAGTTAACTGATAGATCTGTAGTTTTTGAAACATTTCTACGATTTTATCGAAAGAAAAGTTAATTGACCTTAGAAAGTCCAAAAAAAATGATTTTCCACATTTTTCCAGAAAACAGAGAAAACCATCATCAAATTAAGCACACCAGAACAGGTCAATGTTTCTTTTTAAGGGGATTCAAGACCTTAAGAGTCACCCTATCTCGTCCATTATTACAGTGATGACAGTGGTCAAATATGGCTCTGAAGCATGGGCGCTCAGAAAAGCGGATGAAGTTTTGCTAGATGTTTTCCAAAGAAATTGCTTAAGGATGGTTCTGGCTACCGGGCTGACTGACCGTATTTCAAATAAGAGGCAATACGAAAAATGTGGTTCAATACCGCTATCTAGGGCTATAATGAAAGAAAAGTTGAGGTGGCTCGGGCACGTCGTGCGGATGAAGGATGACAGATTGCCGAAGATTATTCTTTTCAACCAACCGTCTAAGGCTAAACGGAAAGCAGGTCGTCCGGGAGACTTTGAATAAATTGGGGTGGAGGAGGAGCGCGCGTAGCTGTGTTGGCCTCAGGCGGCTTGGTGCTGCGGTGAGTTGTTGGTTGTTAGTAGTAGTAGTTTAGTTAGTGTGCCCAAACTATCAAGAATCGATAGGGCGGTTTTGCCATCATGGGACAGCGCTATTGCGCTGCCTAAGTAGAGCGATGTGGGCACAACGTATTATTTTTTTTAGACCGTGGCACTTCGTATAGAAAGAGTTGTCGAAGAAACTTCGAAAGGGGCCCATTCAATTGGAAACTGAAAGGGCTAGTGCCCATTTTAATAGCCGAAATCATTTCCAAGAACATGGTTGTCAGTCCTACTCATCTTATTTTTTGCTCATTTTGACTTTGACTCGGTTATTTATTGTAATTTCTGTTCATTTTTATTTTCATTTATTTATTTATGGCGGTTTGTGGTAGTTTTACGCTTGTAAGGTTATTTGACCTTATTTCTGCCCATTTTTGGCTTAGTGGAGCTCTTTACTTTACCTCGAAAAACTCGTTTTGTAGAAAAAGTTTCTTTTTTTAATTAATAACTTTGACGAGCCTGGATAGGAGATCCGGATAAACGACGGAAAATTAAATACCCACACCCACTTTTCCAAGAATCTTAGAAAAACCATTTAGCTTTCATCGTTTTGTGCTAGAGATAGAGATATTCGGTTTTGATCAAACTTACATCATTAGAAAGTTTGAATTTTGTTTTATCGATTAAACGGAGTAGAATGTTCTATTTAAAGTTCTGGAAAAGTCAGTTCCTAAATAATTTCTAGCATACCTGCTAGGAAAAAGCCAAAAATCAGCTCAAAATGAATGTCATTTGATCACTTCAGCAGTTTTGGGAGTTTCCTGTGACGCAATCTGCTTTGATTGAAAACCTTGCCAACGCAATTTCGCTTTCTTTTCAACCAAATTTCCTGAGCAAAGCTAAAATTCTCAATAGGCTCAACTATAACTAGTCTCCTGGGAGAATTTGCTGGTGGACCCTTTGTCTTTGAGACGGTCAGCCAACGTAGAGGCAAGCAAAATTATTGTTATGGTATCAAATCCTCTTAATGCGTTCAAATGAGGACGATATACTGTGAATAATACCCGAGGGTTCATACCTGAGATGCAATCTCAGTCGAATAACAAGCCTAAAATATTCAAATCGAGACAAGGAGCTAGTAAGTTTCTCACATGACCAAGTAATACTAGAAAACTTCTTGGTAGGGGTGCTAACAGAAGGGAAACAATTCCTCCCTAGATTTGAAAAAAATCACTCTTGTGATATTTTCATTGGAAAATCGAATAAAACACAAAATTACCCCCCCCCCAGGTTTTGAAAAATACCTTTTTTGCATCTCCATTAAACACCTAATATCCTAATTAAACACCTCTTACACCTTTTTACACCTAATTAAACACCTCTTACACTTTCATGACCTGTTGTCCTTCTGCCTGGTATGGGCCAGTAGTAACTGAAACCCCTTTTATTACTCATGTAAAATTTTTAGGCGGGTATGTATGCATAATGGGTGCCTAAAATTTTAATGTTGCTTTTTCTTTAACTCGATTTTTAAGTTTCTAAGCCTTTTTTTTCTTTTTATCAATCAATTCGTGTAAATCTAAGTCCCCATTCTAATTTTCTTTGATTTTAGTTTTATATCAATTGCATTTAAACGATATTTTTCAGATGCAGTGCGAGCTGTGAATCCTTTCACTCAGCGAATTCCACCAGCGCTACAAGAATTCTTCATTCAAGACTGCTTACAGACTTTACAGGAGATTGCAGGTCCAGCGAAGAACGGAAAGATGACTGCAAACTATAAGCTTATGACTGCTCATTTTAGAAAGACGGAGTTGTCACTATGATTTATTATCTACTCGGTGAATGCTTTGTTTTCTTAAAGGAGTTTTTCTGGTTGCACAACATCGGTGTATTTATTTATTTTGATCTTTCGGAAAATAAAAATCGGCACACATAAGCTGCTTTCTCTTTTCTTTCTTCTAAAGCACAGTATAAGTTGAAAACAAATTTATTAAGATAGAAAATTAACCACTGAGAAATGACACATTGGAAAGATGACAGTGAGCAATAAGGTAAGGACGGCTCACTTTAAAAAAGAAGGAATTAGCACTATGGTTTATCACTGGGCAATTGGCCTTTGCTTTGTATTTTTTTACGAAAATTTTAAGACTGTGCATAGAATCGGTGTATTTATTTTATTTTCATTTTTCGCGGAAATAAAAATCTACACACGTAAACCACTTTTCTCATAAAGAAAGAAAAACGAGCAAAAATGGGGTTTTTATAGGACGAATGCAAATACTGAAAAAACGAAGCGAATGCTTCGAGAGGACAAACGCCTCTCTTCTTCAGCGCGAAACGAAATAATGTATCCAAGGAAAGTGCCGAAAAAAAAACAAAAAAAAAACGCGGAAAATCAATGTGAAAAGAACCAAAAAAACAAATAAAAGACCAAAAACTTAAAAGATGAATAAAATTCAATAAAAGTCAAAAATTCAATTAAACCAAATACCTAACAACCATAAAAGCGAGTTATTCGCCAATATCCGCGATTTGCACAAAATACAGAAAATATGAACTGCCATCGACGGATACTAGCGAACAACTCGGATACTAGCGAGTTGTTCGCTAGTATCCGTCGATGGTAGTTCGTGTTTTTTGTATTTTGAGCAAATATTAGAATCTAAAACGACTAGAAGTTAAGTCATATAATAAGTCAAACCTTAAACGAGCAGAAATCACTATGAACACAAAAATGAATAATCACTTCAGAGTAGGGCTACCCCCCCCTCACAGTTAAGTGACGCTCTGCTTGGCAACAAGGGGCCCAAGGTTCGATCCCCGCCGAAGCAAGGTTGGGCGATAAGCTTACTACTTGTCCCTGTAAAAAAGACACAGCAGCTGAAACGTCGAATCGAAATGCACCAGAATTTAGAAATGCATCAGAAATGGCTCTAGACGGTCTTTATCCTTTTTTTTATCCTTACCCCCCCCCCTAAAACCTCATAAATGCTCAAGTGTAATCTGCACCTTACTGAAGACGACATTTATTTCGAACATTACCGTATGTTTATCTGTAAGCATATCCGTGGCTAATGGAAACCTTGCATAATTCAGACCCTTGCTCCTGGGGCTGCGTGAGCCACGCCATCCCCGATGGATATTCACTGATCCTTTCGATTAATTTGAGCGCAAGTTTTTAATTTTTATCCAATGCCATAAGGGGTTAAAGACGAACCTGGCAACAACCAGCCGATGGTTGTTTTCCCTTCAATAACTTTCTGCCCTTGAAAAAGGTTCTCCAAATTTCAGTTCCCGTCGAAGAGCTCCCTCCCAAGTTTCCATTTATACATTCAATATCTATTACTACCACCTGGAGAAACTGGAGGTACCTGCCTTTACGCGTACGTAACGTCTTAATTTCTACGATAAAAGTAACTAAAAGACAATATACAACCACAGAAATAAGTAGAAAATATTTGCCCACTTTTTCTTCCCTTGAAACCAAGGCCGTATCCAGGGGGGGGGGCGGGTAGGGGGTTTGAACCTTCCCCCTCTCCGTGAAATGTTTGTCCGACTCGTGAAAACGTAATAAAAATTAATTTATACAAATTTTGATGTTTTTAAGTTTATTGGTTACCCCCCCCCCTGAAAAAAAAATCCTGGACAAGGCCCTTCTTGAAACCCAAACGATTCAGACAAGCAAGAAATGTGGCGTCAATTGGCTCAGCTCCAAGAAATAACAATTTTCGTATCAAATCCGTGGTATCATTCCCTTAAATTTTTTAGATAGATGCATCATGGAAAGCCCTGTGGCTACTACTATAATATTCTAAAGAGAAAAAAAGAAAAACAAGTCACAATACGAAACTTGGCCATCGTTTTTAATAATTGTCCTTGAAGTATAAGAATCATATAATAATTATGTACAAAGTTTAAAATCAAGTAACTATAAAATAACACAAACAGAATAAAAAAGGAGTAAGATTACCCAAAATTCAACGGTACAATGGGCCAATAGGCAGGTTTAGTTTGGTGGCACTTTCTTTGAAAGTTCAGCTGCATGGCCATCTCCATTCCAGAAATCACTTGAGCAAGATCTTCGCCATAGCAATCAATGTTGTGTTTTGTGCGTTCCTCCTCTTCTAATTTCTTCTTTTTCATTTCTCTCCAATACCCCCTACCCGATTCGGCAGAATACGGAACTAAAAACGAATGATATGGTCAGAGCAGGTCAGTTCGCTACTACACTTAGTCCATTAGAGGTCTCTTAAGACCAGTCGCATACGACGGTGCATATATAATAAAAAAAATGAACAATAGAAATAAAAGTCAGTTTGTTATAAACTATATTACAGCGTTTTAACGAAACCTTCTATCGTATCTAATAAAGATTAAACAACCAAAACCAATTCTCAAATAAAAGTACAGACTAACATTCATACTTAACACGGACAGAAACTTATCATAGGCAGCGCAATAGCGCCGCCTAAGTAAAGAACGATGTTGGCACAATGTATTTTTTTTTCTCCATACCCGGGCACTTCGTATCGAAGGAGCTGTCGTAGACCTTTGAAAGGGGCTCAATCGATTGGAAATTGGAGTGGCTAATGCCCTTTTTAATAGTTGAAAGTGATTGGAGGGCAACTAGCCCCCCCCCCAATGCCCATCATTCCCCCAAACACATCCAATCAAAATTTTGAGATAACCATTTTGTTCAGCGTAGTTGATTTCCACATAGAAAATATGTTTGTGAGGAGGATACTCCCCCACAACTCTTGGAAAAGGGTTTTAAGCTATGCCCTGAGGGCATATAAGAACGATGTTGGCACACGGTATTATTTATTATTTTTTCCTTTAGAGCAGGGCACTTCGTACCGAAGATGTTGTCGTAGAAACTTCGAAAAGGGCTCATTCAATTGGAAATTGGAGTGGCTTGTGCTCTTTTTAATGGTCGAAAGCAATTGGAAGGCAACTAACACCCCTTCCACGCCCACCATTTCCCGAAACCAACCATTCAAAATTTTAAGTTAGCCATTTTGTTCAGCGTAGTTGATTTCCAGATAGAGATTATGTTTTTCCGGCAAGGGTTGTAAGTTATGCCCTGGGGGCATATAAGGTTTTTATAGAACGCGTTGTCGTAGAAACTTCAAAAAAGGCTCATTCGATTGGTAATTCAAAAGGCTAGTACCCTTTTTAATAGTTGAAAGTAATTGGAGGGCAACTAACCCCCCTCTCACACCTACCTTTTCCCCAAAAACATCCAATCAAAATTTTGAGATAGCCATTTTATTCAACATAGTTTTAAGTTCTGTAAATTAGGTTTTTGAAGATGACAACTCCCCACAGCCCTCAGGGCAAGGGTTGTAAGTTATGCCCTGGGGGCATATAAGGTTTTTATAGAACGCGTTGTCGTAGAAACTTCAAAAAAGGCTCATTTGATTTGAAATTTAAATGGCTAGTGCCCTTTTTAATAGTCGAAATTAATTGGAAGGCAACTAACACCCCTTCCACGCCCACCATTCCCCCAAACACATCCAATCAAAATTTTGAGATAGCCATTTTGTTCCACGCAGTTTAAAGTTCAGGAAATTATACCTTTGAGCAGGACACTCCCCCCACAGTCTTCATGGCAAGGGTTACTAGTTATGCCCTAGGGGCATACAAGGTTTTTATTGAAATCTTTGTCGTAGAAACTTGAAGAAGGGCTCATTCGATTGGAAATTCAAAGGTCTAGTGCCCTTTTTAATAGTCGAAAGTGATTTGAGGGCAACTAACCCCCCTCTCACGCCCACTTTTTCCCCAAACACATCCAATCAAATTTTTTAGATAGCCATTTTGTTCAGCGTCGTTGATTTCCAGATAGAAATTATGTTTTTGAGGAGGACACTCCCCCAAAGCCCTCAGGGCAAGGGTTGTAAGTTATGCCCTGGGGCATATAAGGTTTTTATAGAACGCGTTGTCGTAGAAACTTCAAAAAGGGCTAATTCAATTGTAAATTGAAATGGCCACTGCCCATTTTAAAAGTCGAAAGTGATTGGAAGGCAACTAACACCCCTTCCACGACCACCATTTCCCCAAATATATCCAATCAAAATTTTGAGATAGCCATTTTGTTCAACGCAGTTTAAAGTTTATGAAATTATACCTTTGAGCAGGACACTCCCCCCACAGTCTTCATGGCAAGGGTTACTAGTTATGCCCTAGGGGCATACAAGGTTTTTATTGAAATCTTTGTCGTAAAAAACTTGAAAATGGGCTCATTCGATTGGAAATTCAAAGGGCTAGTGTCCTTTTTAATAATCAAAAGTGATTTGAGGGCAACTAACCCCCCTCTCACGCCCACCTTTTCCCCAAACACAGCTAATCAAAATTTTTAGATAGCCATTTTATTCAACGTAGTTGAACGTTTTGGAAATTAGATCTTTAAGGATGACAACCCATCCCCCCCCACAACCCTCGGGGCAAGGGTTGTAAGTTATGCCCCGGGAGCATGTAAGGTTTTTATAGAAAGCGATGTTGTAAAAACATCAAAAAGGGCTCATTCAATTGAAAATTGAAAGGGCTAGTGTTCTTTTAATAGTCGAAAGTGATTGAAGGGCAACTAACCCCCCTCTCACACCCACCATTTCCCCAAACACATCCAATCAAAATTTTGAGATATCCATTTTGTTCAACGTAATCGAAAGTTCTGGAAATTAGGTCTTTTAGGATGATAACCACCCTTAAAGCCCTCAGTGCAAGGGTTGTAAGTTATGCCTCGGGGCATAAGGTTTATATAGAAAGTTGTTGTAAAAATTTTGGAAATTGAAATTGCCCTTTTTAATAGTCGAAAGTGAGTGGAGAGTAATTGACCCCCCTCTCACGCCCACCTTTTCCACAAACACATCCAATCAAAATTTTTAGATAACTATTTTGTTCAACGTAGTTGAAAGTTTTGGAAATTGGGTCTTTAAGGATGACAACCCCTCCCCCCCCTCACAGCCCTCAGGGCAAGGGTTTTAAGTTATGCCCTGGGGGCATATAAGGTTTTTTTATTGAAAGCGTTGTCGTAGAAACTTCAAAAGAGGCTCATTCCATTGGAAATTAAAAGGGCTAGTGCCTTTTTTAATAGTTGAAAGTGATTGGAGAGCGACTAACGCCCCTCTCACGCCCACCATTTCCCCAAACACATCCAATCAAAATTTTGAGATATTAATTTTGTTCAACGTAGTTAAAAGTTCTTGAAACTATATTTTTTAGGATGATAACCCCCTCAGAACCCTCAATTCAAGGATTGTAAGTTAAGCCCTGGGGGCATATAAAGTTTATATAGAAAGTTGTAGTAGAAATTTCAAAAAGGGCTCATTTGATTGGAAATTGAAATTGCCCTTTTTAATAGTCGAAAGTGAGTGGAGAGTAATTAACCCCCCTTCTCACGCCCACAATTTCCCCAAACACATCCAATCAAAATTTTGAGATATTAATTTTGTTCAACGTAGTTAAAAGTTCTTGAAACTATATTTTTTAGGATGATAACCCCCTCAGAACCCTCAATTCAAGGATTGTAAGTTAAGCCCTGGGGGCATATAAGGTTTTTATAGATTGAGTTGTCGTAAAACTTCAAAAGGGGATAATTCAAATGGAAATTGAGAGGGCTAGTGCCCTTTTTAATAGTCGAAATTGACTGGAGGGTAACTAACCCCCCTATTTGTGTCCAGCTTTTTAAAACGGTGTATGTTATTAAAAATTGCTGAAATTTTTCTCCAGCATACAAATAGCAGGTCAAACTATAATGTCTTAAAAAAAAAAGATTTAAAGCATTATTTTCTTTTCCCCTGAAAAGACTATGTCAATATAAAACGAACAGAAATTAATTAAAAAAAACTTTTTCCACAAAATAAGTTTTTCAAAGAAAAGTAAAGAGCGTAAAACTACTACAAATCAGCATCAATAAATAAACAAAACCCAAAACGAACAGAAATTACAATAAATAACCGAGTCAAACCCAAAACGAGCAGAAATTAACACAAGTTGGGCTCAAAACCCATTTGTCGGAACAAAATTTGCACTTTACTGAAAAAAATACAAATGAATGTGCACTGTCAGTTTAAATATACATATACTGATATTTAGTAATCAAAATGTTAACATTATTTGATTTATTAAAGTTATAAAAGAAAAACATTTATATTTTTTTCCTTTTTTCCGAAATCAAGTGAATTTGCTTATGCTCATAACTTCTGCTGGATACCTTTAAACCTGAATTTTTTTTTTAATTAGCAATGGAGATGCTTTTGATGCATACAATGCTTGCAATCTGTCGTTTTGTAAAGTTTGACTACTGTTGGCACAGATTCTCTTTAACTACAAATTGTTGTCATGAACTTCTTGATCTCAGTTGAAATTTGTTTCTTTAATTGGTTGTTGGTTTTTGGTTGTTGCGTATATTACTTTTTTTTTATCCCCCCTGTATCCCTAGCCATGGAGCCTTTCGAGGGGAATAAGGGTATTATATTTCCATCTTAATTATATTTCCAGAAAAAATATAAATAAATAGGTTTAAAATAGGAAAAAAAAGTTTTGTTTTCCTATTTATTTATATTTTTTCTTTTGTTTGTTTAGTATGTTTTTATGTTGATGTAAGTTAAGGTTTTTTTAAAAAAGAACTTTTTTTGTTTCATTCTTTTTCCGTTGAGAAAGGCTCCCGGATGTGGGGCCGAAATATTCGGAGTATTTTTGTTTAATTAAGTGTTTGTATTCACTGCTTTATAGAAATTAAAACCCGTTTTTCTTGTTTAATTTTTTGTAATTGTCGGAATTACGTTTAAGCTTTCTGCATGCGTACTAATAAAAACACAGGCATTCTTTGTTAGATAGGTATTAGAAACAGTGAATTACTTACAACACATTTTTTAATAAGACTTTAAACTTCGCTTTCCATCAGAAAAAACAGGCCAGAATTCACAAAACTTGGTCTTTTCCGCTTGGTATTATTTACTGTATTCTGTCACCACCTAGCCTAAAAACTGATACATAAGACTGATGTGTTTTGAAACAATTTAACTGATAACTTTTCGGTTCTTGAATGAGATACGCCCTACCTAATGTTCTTCTAATATGTTTCTCTGATGCTCAATCCTAATGAAATATACCAAAGTAACATAAAAAAAATAATACTTTAGAAACAAATTCAGGCTGTATATATTGGCACATTAGGGGGGGGGGGGGGGGTAAAGTATAGCGGGTCTGTATGCCTAATGTGATAGGTACAATTATTCTGCATATCCTGTAGTAATAATTATTTCTAACTTTACACCTTACAAAAACTTTACCCCCTCCCCCTAATGTGAAAATATATAGCTCAAATTATATATTTTCCATCTATTCTGTCACTTCTCTTTGTCTTGTCTCACGTAAGCTGAAAGAAACTAACGAAAAAAAACCGGTTCTATAATGCGTAAATGAATCAACAACTTGAGCGGTAGGGCTTTTATCATACAAGTAGCCTACCCTTTTCTGTAAATTAAAATTCACAGAAACATTACTTACCATTAGAAACATCTATAAATTCTACCATCTTTTCTTCTTTTTCACGTTGAGACTTCAGTTGTTCTATAAAAATAAGAAAGACACAAATTAAAAATAGAAAAGAATTAGCAGGCAAAAAGAATAAATGCATAATGCTCAAGACAGAAGAGGTAAAAAAACAAAAAAAGGCGAGTTTTTAACTTAAATATCAACATAAGCAATCGGTTTCCTATCAGACCTTCAAGCATTATTCCAAAAACCATGAGCAAACAATATTATGATACTTTCAAGGATTAGATTGGGGGGGGGGGGGCAGAGAATAAAGAAAATTTAACGTTGAAAATTTAACTTAAATTCCTTAGCATTCAAAGTAGCATAGCAATGAGTAAAATCATTTTCTTGAACCCATTTTTTTTAGGATGGTTAAAAGACTAGTGGTCACCAAGCAATGTAAATCTGATTTTGAACACAATTTGCCAAAAACAAGTAACGCATTATATGCACATTGCTTATTTAAATAAGACGACTCCACAAATAGTATCCTACAGACAAGACCGTATCCAGGGGAGGGAGGTTTGAACCCCCTTCCACCCCCGAAATGTTTGTCCGACTTGTAAAAACATAACAAAAATGAATATAAACAAATTTTTTATGCGTTTTTAAAGTTTTTGGTACCCCCCCCCGATCCTCCCCTCTCCAAAAAAATACTGGATACGGTACTGCCCACAGAGAATCATTATCAAAATAAAGGGCACTGGAATTATCAAGATTCACAAAAGATGGGGACGAGGGACCTTTAACCCCTTCCCCGTCTAAAAACACATAATTTATTAAATGCATTAAGACTGTATTATCCAGAAACAAGATTCAGATTTTTAGGCTAAAGTCTTTCTTTTCTCTACAAACCTTATCCCCCCTCCCCAAGAAAAAAGCTTTATTACAGTATTTACAACATTTTTAGGACAGTATTGCAGCCGAAGTAAGAGTTCGTGGATTACATTTGCTTTACTTTTGTTTTACTTTATTAATAAACACGATTATAACACTTCACAATTTACGACTACTGCACAAATGAAAAAACCTAAGTTTTTGCAGACGAGCAGTAAAACGGCTAGTCATTTACAAAACACACGAACAAACAACAACTAAATAAACTGAAAAATGGGGGGGAAAGCAAACCAAACTCCTTCACATTATAAAATCCAAATTAACTTCTACCCCCCGGCCTCCCTACCCCAGGACCTCCCACCCACCCGTTACTCCCTGCCACCTCAACAATTTGCAATATCATTTCTTGTAGACAAGCTTCCATTATAGTCCAGTAAAAGTACGGAGAAAAGTGGGTCGACCCGGACAAAATTGCAACAAAAGGTTTTTTTACACCAAAATGTTCAGAAAAAATCGCTGAACAACATATCCAAAATACGCTAAAATCGCAGCCGGAAAACCTTCTGGGGCTGCTTAGAGGAGATGGAAGGGGGCGAAAAAATAGTTTTTTTTTCAGTTTTGACATTTAGGAAGCTTTTTTTACACTAAAATGTTAAAAAAAATCGCTGAACAACATATCCAAAATCCACTAAAATCGCCCGCTGGGAAAACCTTCTGGGGCTGCTTAAAGGGGGTGAAAGGGGTGAAAAATCCTTTTTTCAATTTTTGTTATTTCGGTACGTTCGGGGACTCGATTCTCGTATAAATCAACTCGCTGAAACCGAAAATGATATCACTTTTATTGTAACACTTCTTTAACTTATATTAAACTATGAAAAATAATATTTTAATAACTCCACTGCCAAAATAAAGGAAGTAGCTTTTCTTCCGAAGTTTTACAGAAAGATCAGATCAATGGACGCCTGAAATACTTCAAACAGCCTGCAAAAAGCAATACAGGAAAATCTCGAACTTAAAGGAGCAGAGAAGTACCTCACTCTTTTTTGCTTCCCTAGTCGTCGTGAACCTGGTTATCTGATGAGAATCAAACTTGTGAAAACTAGACTTTAGAAAAAGAGAGACTAAGCATAGACGCATAGAAACTTGAATATTCTAGTCTACACGGCCCATTAAAGACTAGGTAAAGTTAGGTTTCGAAAACACAGGCTGCACAGCGCTGATATGGACTTTTTCGATGCTGATCTGTGCTGAAGTAAATGCCTCAATGCAAGGTCTGACTAGTCTGAGTTACTCAACAAGTGATCAACACGTCGAAACGCTCCAGTGGCGCATGAAGAGAGATACTGATGACACGGAGGCGGTCCTAGAGTTTTTGCGGACCCTGATTCCGTTCAGAGAACACGGAGAGCTCCTCCACATCGTTAGCGGCGTAACTGCATCGGGTAATGTAGATGCGGACACCGCGAAAGAAGCTGGAGCCCGAATTCTAGACGAAATGACTGGGAAGGCAGCTGATTCATTTTCGTTCCGGAAGAAAAACAAGGCTGTTACAATGGCATCCAAATCAGCTGTTAACATTGATGGTGAACAAATTCATGTAGATCAAGGGCTTCTGTTCCAGCACTTAGCTACGGTGGCGAACCGGGAAGAATTTGATCTTCAATACCTTTTGTCGTATGAGCTTTGTACGTATCCCCCATCCCTTTTTGGATCCTATGAAGTTCTGCGTCCTGCCGACAAACCATCTTTTTCAAACGCAATTCGAAAGGCGTCAGGGGACCATTCTGATGAGTGCTTAGACTCGTGCCACTATGTCGTTAACGGCGGCTGGCTGCTCCAGAAATGGACTTGGCAACCCAACTCTACATTTGACTTCATTTGAGAAAGTTACGTCAAGTATGTCACCACTAGATTTGGAAAAGCTTCGGTAGTTTTTGATGGATATGACAATGGTCCTTCGACGAAAAATATGGCTCACCTCAAACGTTCCAGAGGTAAACAGTGCACAGTGGTAGAATTCACTGGTAAAACACAGTTAACAAGAAAGAAGGAAGAGTTCTTGCAAAACTGCACAAACAAGCAGCGGATAATTCTAGCAATAGGAGAAAAATTGTCCTCAGCAGGTTGTTCGGTACAACATGCCTCTGCTGATGCGGATGTCCTGATTGCAACCACAGACATTCATAGTGCAAGAACTCAGTTGACGTGTCTCATCGGCAACGACACTGAACTCCTTATCCTTCTCCTCTATCATGTCACTGCCACCCACAAAGGCCTGTATTTCAGATCCGAGACAAAAGCTTCAAACGAACATAAGCTATAGAATGTTTGCTCCATCAAAGAAAAACTAAGGAACATGTGTGGTTCAATTCTATTTCTGCACGCGTTCCTAGGCTGTGACACCACTTCTAGATTACAAGGAATTGGTAAATGTGTCGGACTGTCATTGTACCAATCCGATCCGTCTTTCCGTGAGGCCGCTAAGGTCTTAATGGACTCGAAGGCTACGAAAAACGAGCTCATTGTAGCTGGTGAACAAGCTCTTTTGAGAATTTAAAAAGGAAAGCCTGAAGAAAGTCTCGTGTCCTTGAGACATCGTCTGTTCTTGGCCAAGCTCGCTTCCTCTTGCGCATTTGTCTGCCCTGATCGGATGCCTCCCACACCCTCAGCTGCGAAGTTCCATTCTTTTCGCGTGTATTTGCAGGTAATGGAATGGAAAAGCGAGGCTGCTGCGATGAAATCGGAGAACTGGGGATGGCGACTCTCTGCTCATATTTACATCCCAGTAATGACGGAGAAGAAGCCAGCTCCCCAAAGTCTTCTTCAAATTATCCGCTGCAAATGCAAATCAGGTTGCGATACGGCCAGATGCCCTTGCCGTAAGAATGGCATGTCCTGCAGCCTTGCTTGCGGAGAGTGCATGGGAACAAGCTGTAATAACTATGAACCAACATCTCTAGAAGAAGAAGAATTTAGTGTTTTACAATAACGGTGGTTGTGCTCTTCTGTAGTGCTCATTAATGAAATGATGATTCTCAATATTATGTGATCTAAAAATGATTATTTCAAAACTGTGATTTACATATAGACGTGTTAATGTTTTTGTTTTCCAACTGTAAAAGATGCCGATAATAAGAATGATTTTTCAAGTTTCTATGCGTCTTTGCCTATAGTTTCCCTTTTTCTGCAGTCTGGTCTTCACACGGTTGATTCTCATCGGAAAACCAGGTTTCCAACGATTAGCGAAGCAACAAAGAGTGGGGTACTTTTCTGCTCCTTTACATTGCCGTTCAAGATTTTCCTGTGTTGTTGTTTGAAGTATTTCAGGCTTCCATTGATCTGATCTTTCTAACACTTCGGAAGAAAAGCTATTTCCTTTATTTTTGTGATGGAGTTATTAAAATCTTATTTATAGTTTAATATAAGTTACAGACGTGTTACAATAAAAGTAACATCATTTTCGTTTTCAGCGAGTTGATTTATACCAGAATCAAGTCTCCGAACGTACAGAAATAACAAAAATCGAGAAAAAAATTCACCCCTTTCACCCCCTTTAAGCAGCCCCAGAAGGTTTCCCGGCGGGCAATTTTCGCGGATTTCGGATATGTTGTTCAGCGATTTTTTCTGAATATTTTAATGTGAAAAAAGCTTCCTAAATGTCAAAATTGGAAAAAACCTATTTTTTGCCCCCTCCACCCTCTTTAAGCGCCCCCAGAAGGTTTTCCCAGCTGGCAATTTTAGAGTATTTTTGATATGTTGTTCAGCGATTTTTTCTGAACATTTTGGTGTAAAACAACCTTTTGTTGCAATTTTGTCCCGGTCAAACCGCACTTTTACTGGAATATTACAAGCTTCCGTTTTTAGTCTTTTATGTTTTCTATTGTGCTTAGAGCAGGGACTGGCAACCTATGATCTAAGAGTAAATGAGTCACAGACTGGACCCATTTACTAATTTCTAGTGCCCCACTTTGGTTACAAAATAAATAGATATGTTACTGTAAATGTTCGAAATTCGTGAATGTCGACATTTTAACCGGTGAATGTCCGAAATACGTTTTTTTTTCTCCTTGGATTTAGTCAGCGTTGCCAGTCAACTTTTTCAATTTAGGACCAGAACATCAATTGCACTTTCTTATAACAAAATATATTTTAAACGTTTTCTCTTTTATAACGTAAATAAATACAAAATTGCCGAAATTTTCAAGAATGAATATCAATTTATATTAAATTGTCATTATGTATTCAATTAGATCTTTTAAATAACCTTTGTTAACACGGCTTCCTGTCTTGTGCTGTGAAAACGGATGAAAAGCAAAGCACTGAAATAAGAATTGTTAACAGTAAAGCATAAATGGCGTTCTGGTCTTTAAATAGCATAGAGGGTATTAGCCTTACTCATGTTTGCTGTACTTCCTGTTCTTTTTACCTTTAAGTGGATTATTTATTGACATTTCTGTTCGTTTGGCTTTTACTTATTTATTGGTAGCGATCCATGCTTTTCACACTTAAATTGTTACTATTTCTGCTTGTCTTGGGTTTAATCACAGTTCATATATTATCCAGTATGATCATTCTCTATCTCACCCATTATAAAAACCCGGACCGGGGTGCGAGTGCTCCGGAGAACGTTTTGGCAGATATAAACATGTTAGACATGCTAGACAGGTTAGTCTGTTTCCGACTGTTTCCATCAAAGTGCATTGAAACAAACGGAAATAAAGCTAATGCAGAAACAGGCTAAACAAGCTAAGGCAGAAATAAGTGGGAGGAGCTTTTTGTTCACGAAGACAAGAAATGATCTGCGATAAGCTTACTGGTATATTCTGTCTACTGTGGGTTTAATGTAGCTCTTTCCTATTCTTCGACGATTTTCTTTTGTGGAAAAAGTTTTTTAGTTAATTTATGCTTGATTTTAATTGTTATAATTTTTATTGGACAATAAAAGGAATATTCTAAAACTTTTTTTGGTTTTCTCTCTACAGCTAAGTAGCAAGGTAAATAATGTGTCACTAGGGTGTCACAATAGTGCATCTGCAACATCTTTGGATAGCTTCGGGGATCAAGTTGAGACTCTCGGAGACTGTTGAGGATGGGTCAATGTGGGGCAGAGGGAGTGGTTTTAAATATTTTTCTCTAATCCACTGACACATTTTCTCACTATAATCCTCAACAGTTGAGGGGAAATGGGAGGGGGAATAGTCAGAAATTACCTTGACCTCTAGAGTTCATGGTGTTATTTCCTCTACTTTACCACCAGTTTGTATATTTCTATAAACGTTTATTTGCGTACCATATCAAAAATAGGTACTTGTTAATTATTCAGAACACACTCAAGTTCTAGATCTGAATGTAAGATCTGAGAAAACCGGTTTCAAAGCCACAAAGACAAGTGGTGGGTGACAGAATGAACTGGACTTATATAATCTGGGCTATATATTTGCACATTAGGGGGTGGGGTGAATTATAGCGAGTCTGCATGCAAAATGTGTTAGCTACAATTATCCTGCATATTATGAAGTAAGAACTGTTTTTTTTTTAACTTCAAGCTATCAAATACTCTATTTGATTATTTGACTATTTGATTACATTGCACAAAGTCTCTATTCATTCTGGAGGTCCCACGGACTTCTTGTAGTCCGGTTCTAAGCCGGCTTAAGCGCTTCAGTGTGCACTTAAGAAGATATGTTGATCCCCTTCCTGCACTGGTATCCGGGATCATTGCTTTTCCTGAGGCCAATATAATTTCGTAATTTAAAGAACATGAAAATTAGAACTTGGAATGTTACGACGTTAAAAAATGACTATCGTATCGACATTTTGACTGACGAATTCAGACGATTCAAACTGAACTTATTAGGAGTTTTAGAAACTTACATCCCAGGGGTAGGAAGCATGAAATTAGGTGACATAAAATTTCTTTACTCAGGCAGGAAGGATAGGGTACATAGACAGGGAGTAGGGCTCGTGATGAATAAGGAAGCAGTTAAGTATTGTTTAGGCTAGTAAGGTATTAATAATGGAAAACTAATTGCTCATTTTGTGACCAAAAAGTTCAGGGTATGAGTTATAGTAGTATATACCCCTGTAGAACCGACTGACGGAGATATTAGTGACTCAGATGTATTTAACTTACGGTTACAGAAGCATATAGACAGGATCCCAGGTAGAAATATGGTGTTTCGCTAGATTAATTAAAAAAAACTTTTTCCGCACAATAAGTTTTTCAAGGAAAAGTAAAGAACTCCATTAAACCAAAAATGAGCAAAAAATAAAATAAAATAATCTACCAAGCGTGAAACTATCACAAATCAGAATCGATAAATAAATGAAACTTAAAACGAACAGAAATTACAATAAATAACCGAGTCAAACTCAAAACGGCCAGAAATTAACATGAGTAAGACTCAAAACCCCCTATACCTTCCCAAGGCCAGAACATAATTTGCGCTTTACTGCAAGAATATATAAATGTTTTTACTTTCATAACTTTAACTAATCAAATAATATCGACATTTTGATTACTAGATATCAGTAAATGTATATTAAACTGACAATTCATATTCATTTGTATTTTCTTAGTAAAGTGTAAATTGTGTTCTGGCCTTGGGAAGGCATAGGGGTTTTGAGCCCTACTCGTGTTAATTTCTGCTCGTTTTGAGTTTGATTCGGTTATTTATTGTAATTTCTGTTCGTTTTGGGTTTCATTTATTTATCGACGCTGATTTGTGGTAGTTTCACGATTGGTAGATTATTTGATTTTATTTTCTGCTCATTTTTGGTTTAATGGAATTCTTTACTTTTCTTTGAAAAACTTATTTTGTGGAAAAGTTTTTTTTAATTAATTTCTGTTCGTTTTATATTGACATAGTCTTTTCAGGGAAAAAGAAAATAATACTTGAAATCTTTTCTTTTTTTAAGACTTTATAGTTTGGCCTGCTATTTGTGTGCTGGAAAAAATTTTCAGCAATTTTTAACAACATACACCCTTTTAAAAATCTGGACACAAATAGTACTGTTTAATTTAGTTTCATACCTCCTCTAGTTGGCCTGAAATAGAAAACTTGATACCATTCGCAAAATCAATCTGTTTACTTTCTTTGATAGCTTGGATACACTTACGCTATTTTGATTTGGTTAAATTCTAAGAGCAGAAATAGCCCATAAAGTTTGAACATAACACCCTCAGTCTTTCTTAGGATACTGCTGAGATGCCTTATTGGGAATTAGCATTAACACAGTGCATTTTGATTTAATCTTAAGGCAACATTTAGTTTTTAAACATAATGGGCAAATGGGAGGGTAGGCGTGGGAGGGGGACTACTTGCCCTCCTATCACTTTCGACTATTAAAAAGGGCATTAGTCCTTTCTATTTCCAATCGAATCAGCTCTTTTCGAAGTTCCTGCGACAACTCCTTCGGTATGAAGTGCCTTGGTCTAAACAAACAAAAATAATAATAATACATTGTACCAAGATCGATCTTTACTATAAAAATGTCAAGCCTTCCAATCACTTTCGACAATTAAAAAGGGCACTAGCCCTTTCAATTTCCAATGGAATGAGCCCTTTTTGAGTTTCTACGACAACGCTTTCTATAAACACCTAATATGCCCTCAGGGCATAACTTACAACCCTTGCCCTGAGGGCTGTGAGGGGGTTGTCATCCTCAAAGACGTAATTTCCAGAACTTTCAACTACGTTAAACAAAAACGGCTATCTCAAAATTTTGATTGGATGTGTTTCGGGAAATGGTGGGTGTGATAGCGGGGTTATTTGCCCTTCAATCCCTTTCGACTATTATAAAGGACACTAGGCCTTTCAATTTCCAATTAAATGAGTCCTTTTGAAGTTTCTACGACAAAACTTTCTATAAAAGCCTTATATGCCCCCAGGGCATAACTTACAACGTTTGCCCTGAGGTTTGTGTGTGGGGGGGGGGGGGGCTTGTCATCCTCAAAGACCTAATTTCCAGAACTTTCAACTACGTTGAACAAAATGGATATCTCAAAATTTTGATTGGATATTTGGGAAAATGTTGGGCGCGAGAGGGGGATTAGTTGCTCTTCAATCACTTTCGACTATAAAAAAAGGGCTTTACCCATTTCAATTTCAAATCGAATGAGCCCTTTTTGAAGTTTCTACGACAACTCTTTCTATAAAAACCTCATATGCCCCCAGGGCATAACTTACAACCCTTGCCCTGAGGGTTGTGGAGGGAGGGGGGTTGTCATCCACAAAGACATAATTTCCAGAACTTTCAACTACGTAGAAAAAATGGCTGTCTTAAAATTTTGCTTGTATGTGTTTGGGGAAATGGTGGGCGTGAGAGGGGGATTAGTTGCCCTCCAATTACTTTTGACTATTAAATAGGGCACTAGTCATTTCAATTTCCAATCGAATAGTCCATTTTTGAAGTTTCTACGACAACGCTTTCTATAAGAACCTTATGTGCCCCCAGGGCATAACTTACAGCCCTTGCCCTGAGTTCTGTGGGGGGGGGGGGTTTCATCCTTAAAGACCTAATTTCCAAAACTTTCAACTACATTGACAATATTGGCTATCTAAAATTTTGATTGGATGTGTTTGGGGAAAAAGTGGGCGTGAGAGGGGGGTTAGTTGTCCGCTATCCTATCCTATGTTGCCTATAGGGTAGTTGCCTATATAGGGGTAGATGGTCCCTAGCCTAGGCAAATTTGGGGGTAGGAAAAGAAAACAGTAATGGTTACAGACTTTTGCAATTTTGTAGGTATAACAATCTAGCTATAACCAATACGGTGTTTGGTCATAAAATGACCCACAAGTTAACATGGTATTCGCGAGATGGTAAGACAGCAAACTTCATTGATTATGTTATAGTAAACCGAAAACTGGAAGGGTCAATACAAGATACTAGGATATAGGAGTGCTGTTATTGATTTTAAAAGAAAAGATCGCCATCTAGTAGTGTCTAGGGTAAATTTAAAGCTGCAATTTCGAAAGGGTATCTACCTCTGGGGTAGTTATTGATGTTGGTAGACTCCAGGATAAGACTTTTAGAGAAACTTTCCAGGAACAGTTGAATACTAAACTTAAGAGTTTAAAATTTGATGATGTGGAAGATGGTTGGAATAGTTTTAGAAAAACAATTTGTGGAGTTGCTGATGGTGTCTTAGGGAAGAAAGTTAGGGCTGTCGCTAGAAATATTAGTAAAAAAGCTTTATGTTTAATAGAGAGGAGAAGGGGCTTGTACCAGAATTATCTGAGGGATAGATCATATGAAAATTAAAGGAATGTTAAGAAAGTGAAGAAAGCATTAAAATATGAACTAAGGAGGTGTAAAGTGGAGGTCATGGGTAAAATTGCGGAGGATCTGGAAGATGCAGCTAGTCGGCATAATAGTAATATATTGTAATGGCATCTTAATAAGTCGAGAGGGAGTAGTCAATCCGGACTTGTCCAAGTTAAAGATAGTAACATGGCCACAATCAGTGATAAGGAAAGAGTTAAAGAGAGATGGGCAGAACATTTTGAGAATGTGCTAAACCAAGATAGTGTTGCAGGAAAAGATACAGAGGAAAATAAAAAAATTGTAATACCTCGGATGTGAGGAAGAACTAGCGACAGCACTAAAAGGATTAAAAAACATTTGGGCACCAGGTACTGATAGTGTGGTAAATCAGTTTCTTAAATATGGTGGCTCTGGGGATAGAAATAAATTACTAAAGAACACGAATATGATTTTTTTAAAAGGGGAAGTACCTAACGATTTTAGCAAAACCTTAATTAAACCACTGTATAAGAAAGGTGATAAGGGTGAGTGTTGTAATTATCGAGGCATTAATCGGGTTTCTGTAGGTACCAAATTACTTTGCAATGTGATACTTTTTAGACTGAGAGATACAAAGTTTTAAGAGAAGAACAGTCCGGTTTTAGAAAAGGTAGAGGATGTGCAGACAAAATTTTCACTCTTAGGCTAACAATTGAGAAGTGCCTGAGTTTTTCAAACACCTTTGGTCCTACGTTTTATAGATTATGATCAAGCGTTCGATTCAGTTGATAAAAGAGCTTTAGCAAAGGGCTTATCCATGTATGGTATACCAGACAAAAACATTAAAGTGATTAGTGCTATGTACGAAAGTAACACTGCTGCGGTTAAGGTAGGCAATGAGGCTAGCAGCTGGTTTTGTATTAAATCAGGAGTTAAGCAAGGTTGTGTTTTAACCCCTTTTATATGGATCTCCTGGACTTAGATTATACTGATGATTTAAGCATCCTACATGAAAGAGTGAGCAAAATGAAAGAAATTTTAGAGGTTCCGCGAATTCATGATGCTAGAATAGGTTTGAAAATTAATATTAAGAAGACTATGTCACTAAGGCCAGGAATAAGTGAAGATGAAAAGGTGGCGTTGGGTAACGAAAAGATTGATCTGATGGGCAGCTTCACTTACCTTGGTAGTATTATTAGTAAAGATGGTAGGAGCAGTGAAGATGTTAAATATAGAATAGCCAAGGCTCAGGGTGTTTTTTCACAGTTAAAAAAAGTTTGGAAGAATAGGAAGATAAGTCTGCAAACCAAAATTAGAATATTCGAAGTTACAGTGGTGACAGTGGTCAAATATGGCTCTGAAGCATGGACGCTTCGAAAAGCGAATGAAGATTTGCAGGATATTTTCCAGAGAAAACGCCTACGTATTATTCTGGGTACCCGGCTGACTGCCCGTACTTCAAACAGTAAGCTGTACGAAAAATGTGGTTCAATCCTGCTTTCTAGGGCTATAATGAAAGAAAGGTTGAGATGGCTAGGGCGGCACGTTCTGCGGATGAAAGATGACACATTGCCGAAGATTTTCCTTTTCGGCCAACCGTCTATGGCTAAACAGATAGCAGGTCGTCCTCGTCTGAGGTGGGAGGATGTCATAAAGAAAGATTTAAAGGAAACAGGAACTTCCTGGGAAGGTGTAAAGAGAGAGGCTTTGAATAGATTGGGATGGAGGAGGAGCGTGGGTAGCTGTGTTGGCCTAATGCGGCTTGGTGTTGCGGTGAGTTGTTGTTAGTAGTAATAATAGTAGTAATAAAACAAGTAAAGTTTAATTTGAGTATACAAATGAAGCTTAAAATGAACAAAAATATTTTGCAATTGAAGTATAAATGAAACTCAAAACGAACAGAAATTAAATAACTCAAATCTTTAAATGTCTTGAAAAGTCATGGAAAGTAAAATACAATTCAACTGAATGTTAGATATAATGCTATTAGTTGTTGAAAGATCATCATTTCAAGATTTATTTCACTGTGATTTTAATTTCATTTTCAAAGCTGTAATAACTGGAAAAGAGAATATTTGTAATATAATTCATCAAACAGTTCGTGGTAACGAACTGTAAGTAAGGAGCGACCCGGCTCAATGGTAACCAAAAGTCTAAAAAAAGGAATTTTGATACCAATAGATACATCAAAAGAATCAGATTGTAATTGTGATTTCAAATATATAAGTTTCATCAAGTTTAATCTTACCCATCAAAAGTTACGCACCTGAGAAAATTTGGCTTATTTTCGAAAAAAGGGGGAAAGACTCCCTAAAAGTTATAGAACCTTAATGAAAATCACACCATCATATTCAGCGTATCAGAGAACCCTACTGTAGAGGTTTCAAGCTCCTATCTACAAAAATGTGGAATTTTCCATTTTTTGCCAGAAGAAAGATCACGGATGCGTGTTTATTTGTTTTTGTTTTTTTTTCTTTTCCCCAGGGGTAATCGTATTGACCCAGTGGTCCTAAAATATCGTAGGAGGGCTCATTGGAACGGAAATTAAAATTTCTAGTGCCCTTTTTAAGTGACCAAAAAAAATGGAGGGCAACTAGACCCCCTCCCACGCTCATTTTTTTCCCAAAGTCACCCAATTAAAATTTTTAGATAGCTATTTTGTTCAGCATATTCTAAAATCTAATAAATATGTCTTTTAGGATGATTTAATGCCCCACAGTTTTCAGGGGAAGGGCTGCAAGTTATGAACTTTGCCCATTGCTTATATATTGTATTGGTTATTGGGAAGTATACAGACATTTTCAGGAAGGATTTTTTTTTCTGGTGGGGGGGGGGGCGGGAGGAGGGGGTTACTCGGAAGAATCTTTCCGTGGAGGATGTTTCTTTAGGGTAAGGGACATTTCTATGAAGGGGGCGCCGGATTTCCAAGCATTATTTAAAAAACGATCAGAAATTAAATTTTAAAAAAACAAGTTTTATCAACTGAAAGTAAGAAGCAACATTAGAACTTAAAACGAACAGAAATTATTACGTATATGAGGGGGTTCTCCCCCAAGTCAATACCTCGCTCTTTACGCTACAGTTTTTTTTAGTGCTTTTAAAAGAGCTATCTATTCTAATTAAACGGCCTTTGAGATTCAGGGGTTTGTGAATTAAAGGAAATTTTAACTTTTGACGTAAAGAGCGTGGTAATGACTAAGGGGAGAACCCCCTCATATACGTAATAACATATAGGTAACAAAAAAAAAACAATAAAAAAAAAACAAGCGATACGGCGCAATAGTAATCGAAACTTTTAAAAACGGAATTTTGATGTCAATAAATGTATCAAAAGAACGGGCTTATAATGCTGATTCTAAATATATAAATTTTATTAAGTTTAGTATTATTCATCAAAGGCTACGAGCCTGAGAAAATTTACCTGATTTTTTAAAGAGGGGGGAAACATCCCCTACAAGGAAAATAATTTTAATGAAAATCACACCGTTAGATTCAGCGTATCAGAAAACCTATTACATAGGTTTCAAGCTCTTATCTACAAAAATCTGCAACTTTTGTATTTTTGGCCAGGAGAAAAATATACGAATATAGAAGTTCGTTATGTAAGTTAATTTGTAAATTACGTCAGAACCAAATTTAGAGACAGCCATTTAGCAAAAGAAAAGTAAAATTTTTATGCAAATTTTATTTACTTATTCCATGACGGTGAGCCAAAATAAAAGCTGCATTAACTAAAAAACGATCGGAAATTAAATAAAAAAAAACAAGCTTTTTAAACTGTCCCCTCCTCAATGCCTCGCTCTTTACGCTAAAGATTTTTATTATTTAACAAAAATAGAGTTGTGAGAAAGTCAAACTTTAGCGTAAAGAGCGAGGCGTTGAGGATGGGACAGCCCCTTTCATATACGGAATAATTTCTGTTCGTTTTAAGTTTTAATGTCGCTCCTTACTTTCAGTTTAAAAAACTTGTTTTTTTTTATTTAATTTTCAGTTAAGCACCATTGACGCAGTAGGATTTAGACTTTTACATTGAGAGAAGGAGGCAAAACCCAAACTTTTGTTTTCAATGATTTTTCTTCGTTTCAAATTTGATCTGCAAATTTAAGTTTAAATCGTTCTAAGTTTTATTTATTCATTTATATTAGTAAATATTGAAGGTTTGTTTGCTATGATTGTTTATTTAATTTCTGTTCTTTTTGGGTTTCATTTATACTTCAATAGCAAAATATTTTTGTTCGTTTTAAGCTTCATTTGCATATACAATTTAAACTTTACTCATTTTAAGATTCATTTATTCATTTTTATTAGTACCTATTGTACGTTTTTTTGCTACGATTGTTTATTTAATTTCTGCTCGTTTTGGGTTTCATTTATTCTTTAATAGCAATTTCTGGTCGTTTTGAGTTTGAGTTATTGTAGGTTTCTATTTCTTCTGGTCATAAGTTTAATATGGCCTCTACTTTTCTTTAAAAAACTTATTCTTAGGATTTTTTTTTTATTTAATTTCTGTTCGTTTCTTATTGCCAAAATTTTAAGTTTTTTAAATTCCCTGTTTCAAAATTATTTTTTATTCCAAAATAAATTAACAGTCTTGGCAAGAACTAATAAATATAAACTGAATATTCCAAATATAATGATACTAATTGCTGAAAGTTCACTAGCTCAAGATTTTGTTTAACTCAGGGCCAGATTTAAAGCTTTGACACTTCTAGGCCCAAGCGTTTTTGCAAGATTTTCGGGATAACTATTTTATTTGAAATAGTCAAATGATCAGATGACAAAACTTCGGGGTCAACATTCCCCCCTCCCTTCCCCAAAAATCGGGGGAACAGTTGTAACTTATGCTAGGGGATATATGAGGGTTTTGTGGAAGAGGCGGTCGTATAAACTTCAAATGGGACTCAAATGATTAGAAACTGAAAGCTCTAGTTCCCGTTTTAAGAGTCAAAAGTGATCCGGTGGCAACTTCGTATTCACTTCAGATGGGGTTCATTTGATTGGATCGAAAATTCTAGTCCAAGTTTTAAGATTCGAAAGAGATCGGAGGTCAACTTGCCCGTTTCCCTAATGGTAAAAGCATAAGGCCTACTGCGTATTTGGCGATTTACTAAAATGAATTATATTACAATTTTTTTATTTTGTACTTATTACAACATTGAAAATAAAACAAAAATTGCAGTGAAACCAGACCAGGATTCACCAATAGAACCACTAGGCCCTATGGCTTTCACTATTCCCGAAGTTATGGAATTTTGATCAGATAAATTTGGGGAAAAGAGGGTGTCGGGAGGGGGCATATCCTAGTAAATAACTTTTAATGACTTTTAAAAAGGTATCTATAGCTTCAATTTCCAATCAAATGAGCCACCTCTGATGTTTATACGACAACCCCTTACGTAAAACCTTATCTGCCCCCGGGGCATAACTTAAATCACTTTCCCCTGGGCTCAGGGGTTTGTGTCGACCCTGGAGATTTTGTTATCACGTGTTTGAACTATTTTTAACAAAATGGCTATCTCAAACATTTTATCGGATGGGTTCAGGAAAGAGGTCGTGGGGGAGGGGTTGCCCTTGTATCTCTATTGACTTTTAAAAAGTTTCATTAGTAATCCAAGACCCAAATTCAAAGAGGTCATCATTCGAAATTGGGTGATAAGAGAATTCAGTAACAGAAAAAGTATGATTAAAGCTGGAGAGGCCTCATTAATAAACAAAAACGGCAGCTTCCACCTATTGGGGGCAAAGGGACAGGTGTGCTGATAAGAGAATTCAGTAACAGAAAAAGTATGATTAAAGCTGGAGAGGCCTCATTAATAAACAAAAACGGCAGCTTCCCCCTATTGGGGGCAAAGGGACAGGCGTGCTGAAAAAAGCGTGCATATTTGTCCAAATCAAATCAAGGGTGGAATTCCCTTTGGTTGTTGGTGTTTTTACTATATGTTTTAAATTGAGGGAACTACAAAGGGAATGTAACTTTTCAATCATTAGCATCACCTACTAAGAAAATACCAGCATTCAAAAATTTGCAGAGGACAAAGTCAGCACTACTATGCAGTTGCTGGTAAAATTGCTGTCTTTGTGCAGCAATTTGATTTGGAGAATAATAAAAGCAGCAAAAAAATCAAATTAAAAGGGTGTGGTAAAACTTTGGGTCTTACACTTACCCAAATGATTTCATCATAATCTGAAAGGTTGGGAGAATGAATTAATTTAAGGAAAAGATAATACCTACAAATAATAATATTCCACCTCCCTTTTTTAATAGGGGGTGGTCATGAGGATGAATTTTTAAGAATTGGGAGTGGTTATAAATTTTCAGTAAGTCAAGGTCCTGTGCTTGGACTTCTGTTATGGCAATTACATCAATTTTGTGTACTTGAGAGGGCCTTTAGTTTGATCAATTTGTCGAAATTCAGGCTTTTGGTGTTTGTAACAAGGTACTTTAGGAAAGTAAAATGGTTACAGTACTAAAGTGAGCAGTTTTTTGTGTGTTATTTATGGGAGCCAGAAGGGAGTGGGAAGAACATGGATCTGAGGGAGGAGAGCCATCCTTTTTGAGATGAAGACTGGGGTTTGTTTGGGAAGCAGGGTTACAAAGGGGATTGGAGCAGGCCTGAAAGAAAAGGAGGACAGCAGATAATTTATGGGGATATTATTATTAACATCACAGGGAACTACAGTGGAATAGAAATGATCTACTAAACAGATGTTACCTGGTGATTGCCATGGTGGGAATGGTGATTCCTGCCCATCAAAGAGTTATTGTTTTGTTGGAGAGAGGGGAGGGTATAAGGCCACATTCTGTATGTGGGGAGGGAATACAGCTTCTGTATGAGGGGGGAGGTAGCAAAGGCATGTTGTTTGGGAAAGTAGGAAAAGGAGGGATGGGTACTGGTGTTCTTAAGACTCTGGGTATAACATCAGATTGAGGAGGATATTTCTTGTTCAGGGGTTTGAGGTGGGAGTTGATTAAAAAAGGAGTGGGAGTTGGTAATTGGGAAGGGTTTCTTAATTGTTGAGTTGTCTTCAACAAACTTTGATGGGTGATTTTTGCTTGGGAACAGTGCACTAAAAAAGGACTGCTAAAGTTAGAGGAGTGACTCTTACAATTTTTATCTTTTACAGACTGGTGCAATTTTCTTCCTATGGGTAGACAAAAAGAAAGGGAGAACCTTGACATAAGCTTTAGTGAAACCAAAACAATGACCACTGGATAAAACAGTACAAATATTAACAATTGTTTGCAAATGTTTGAAGAAATATCACTTTCAGTAAGCTCAGTATTTGTACAGTGACTACTTTTCTTGAGGTTGTGAGCAGCTGTTATAGCAGTATTATTATGAGAACACTTTTGGTCAAAAAATTTCTATGCTTGAAAAACTTGCAATTTTCTTTTGCACTGCTACCATGATTATAAGCTTGAGATGGCTAGGACACATTCTGCATAAGAAGAGTGATAGATTGCCTAATATCATGCTTGTTGCAAAACCATCTAGGGCAAAACAAAAAGAAGGCTAACCCCATATGAGGTGGGAGGATGTTGTAAGGAAAGATTTAATGGAAATGGGAACTTCTTGAGAGGGTATAAAGAGGGAGACTTTAAACAGATTGGGATGGAGGGGGAGTTTGCATAGCTGTGTTGTCCTCAGGCAACTTGGTGCTGTAATGAGTTGTTAGTTGTAGTAGTAATTTATCTCCTACCTAGAAAAGCAATGGAAATAGTCTATACTTACCTTTTCATACTTTTATGACATCAACAGGCCTAGCCTAGTTGGTTCATAGCCTAGTGAAAATTTGAGTACAAGTCTAGATTAGGGGCTATTGAGAAGGAGAGATGGAAAGCAAACAATTATTATATCATAATATACAGAATAACTGTAGTTAACCCATTTTGTATCCAGCTCTGCCATACTTTACCCCCAACCCCCCTCCCCTTATCTGCAAATATAGCCTATAGCCAAAGGACATCCACCATATGGCTAATATGGGAGTAAAGTTCATTTGTGATGTAAATGGATGTTACATTTAGATTGAGGATGCAATTCTAGGTATATATTTGCACATTAGGGGGGTGGGGGGTATATATTCTGTGAATATATAGGTCATAAGAAATTTATGAATTTCTTAGAAAAACTGCAAAAAACAAGGAATGAAGTGAAGATAAAGGCTCTCCCCCTGCAAAATGTGTTTTAATTAGGATTATTCTGCATATTATGGAGTAAAAATTGTTTTCTTAATATGTTTCCATATGTCTAGCTGGACTCCTAGGCTTAAAATATTGGTTGGATGGTGGGCTAATTTAAAGATTTGTATATATATACACTGTCAAATTAGCCATCTGGTGGTATCCCATAGCCGAAATATATAAGGTAAGAAACTAGTATACAATTGAGCAGAATTATGTAAAACTCAAACCCTCACATCTTGTCACCAAATATGAATTGAGAAGAATTGTATATATTTAATGAATAGCAAAAACTCAAAGCTATGCATCAATATGGTCATTATTAAAAGTATTGAATCAGCTTTGACAAAACAAGAACCAGAAAACAAGAGTGAAATGGCTGAATGCACCAGATGGCTAATCTGACAGTGTGTATATATACAAATCTTTTAATTAGCCAGCCGGCCAACCATTATTTTATGCCTAGGAGTCCAGCTGGACATAAGGAAACATATTAAGAAGACAATTCTTATTCCATAATATGGAGAATAATCCTAGTTAACACATTTTCAAGGTTGAGAGCCTTTGTCTTCACTTTTTTCCCTGTTTTTCCAAGAAATTCTTGAATTTCTTAGACCCTATATATTCACAGAATATATACCCCCAACCCCCTAATGTGCAAATATATACCTAGAATTGCATCCTCAATCTAAATATATCATCCATTTGCATCACAAATGACATTTACTCCCATATTAGCCATGTGGTGGATGTCCACCCAAATTATATACATCCAACAAATGGACATCCACCACATGGCTAATATGGGAGTAAATGTCATTTTTGATGCAAATGGATGATATATTTAGATTGAGGATGCAATTCTAGTTATATATTTGCACATTAGGGGGATGGGGGTATATATACTGTGAATATATAGGTTCTTGAAAATCCATGAATTTCTTAGAAAAGCTAAAAAAAAAGGAAAGAAGTGAAGATAAAGGCTCCTCCCCTGCAAAATGTGTCAACTAGGAATATTCTGTATATTATGGAGTAGGAAGTGTTTTCTTAATAGCCTATGTTTCCTTATGTCCAGCTGGACTCCTAGGCTTAAAATACAGGTTGGTCAGTTGGCTAATTCAAAGATTTGTATATATATATACTGTCAAATTAGCCATCTGGTAATCCCAATTTGGGCTATATATTTGCACATGAGGGGGGGGGGGTAAAGTAAGGCAGAACTGGATATAAAATGTGTTAGCTATATTTAGCCTATTTTGCATATTTTCAAGCAAGAATTGTTTCTTTAACATGTTCCCTGCTTAATAGACCCTAATCAAGACCTATACCCAATTTAAAAAAGCAAAACTTTTGAATATGACCTAATAATTAGGTTATAAACAAGCATTAGGCCTAGGCTAGTAGGCTAGAACAATGGCTCTTAGAAAAAAAATAAATTACCTCTTTCTTTCTTATGATTCATGCTTATCTTCAGAAATTGTATAAAATCATCATCAACTGTTAAATGAACATCCTCAGTTTCTGTGTTTTCTAATATTTCTCTTTGAGAAACTGATTCTTTGATCCTTTTAAAAGAACTAGATCTTTGTGATATATCATCCCTTTGCATCACAAATGACATTTACTCCCATATTAGCCATGTGGTGGATGTCCACCCAAATTATATACATCCAACAAATGGACATCCACCACATGGCTAATATGGGAGTAAATGTCATTTTTGATGCAAATGGATGATATATTTAGATTGAGGATGCAATTCTAGTTATATATTTGCACATTAGGGGGATGGGGGTATATATACTGTGAATATATAGGTTCTTGAAAATCCATGAATTTCTTAGAAAAGCTAAAAAAAAAGGAAAGAAGTGAAGATAAAGGCTCCTCCCCTGCAAAATGTGTCAACTAGGAATATTCTGTATATTATGGAGTAGGAAGTGTTTTCTTAATAGCCTATGTTTCCTTATGTCTAGCTGGACTCCTAGGCTTAAAATACAGGTTGGTCAGTTGGCTAATTCAAAGATTTGTATATATATACACTGTCAAATTAACCATCTGGTAATCCCAATTTGGGCTATATATTTGCACATGAGGGGGGGGGGGGGGTAAAGTAAGGCAGAACTGGATATAAAATGTGTTAGCTATATTTAGCCTATTTTGCATATTTTCAAGCAAGAATTGTTTCTTTAACATGTTCCCTGCTTAAAAGACCCTAATCAAGACCTATACCCAATTTAAAAAAGCAAACTTTTGAATATGACCTAATAATTAGGTTATAAACAAGCATTAGGCCTAGGCTAGTAGGCTAGAACAATGGCTCTTAGAAAAAAAATAAATTACCTCTTTCTTTCTTATGATTCATGCTTATCTTCAGAAATTGTATAAAATCATCATCAACTGTTAAATGAACATCCTCAGTTTCTGTGTTTTCTAATATTTCTCTTTGAGAAACTGATTCTTTGATCCTTTTAAAAGAACTAGATCTTTGTGATATATCATCCCTTTGCATCACAAATGACATTTACTCCCATATTAGCCATGTGGTGGATGTCCACCCAAATTATATACATCCAACAAATGGACATCCACCACATGGCTAATATGGGAGTAAATGTCATTTTTGATGCAAATGGATGATATATTTAGATTGAGGATGCAATTCTAGTTATATATTTGCACATTAGGGGGATGGGGGTATATATACTGTGAATATATAGGTTCTTGAAAATCCATGAATTTCTTAGAAAAGCTAAAAAAAAAAGGAAAGAAGTGAAGATAAAGGCTCCTCCCCTGCAAAATGTGTCAACTAGGAATATTCTGTATATTATGGAGTAGGAAGTGTTTTCTTAATAGCCTATGTTTCCTTATGTCCAGCTGGACTCCTAGGCTTAAAATACAGGTTGGTCAGTTGGCTAATTCAAAGAATTTTCAAGCAAGAATTGTTTCTTTAACATGTTCCCTGCTTAATAGACCCTAATCAAGACCTATACCCAATATAAAAAAGCAAACTTTTGAATATGACCTAATAATTAGGTTAGCCTATAAACAAGCATTAGGCCTAGGCTAGTAGGCTAGAACAATGGCTCTTAGAAAAAAAATAAATTACCTCTTTCTTTCTTATGATTCATGCTTATCTTCAGAAATTGTATAAAATCATCATCAACTGTTAAATGAACATCCTCAGTTTCTGTGTTTTCTAATATTTCTCTTTGAGAAACTGATTCTTTGATCCTTTTAAAAGAACTAGATCTTTGTGAATTACTCATACTTGCACACTCTCTTTTAGCCTGACTGGAGATTGATCTGTTTCAGAATAAGATTTTTCTACAAGACTCTGACAATTCTCAACATTTTTCAATGGGTTTAAATGTTCATTTAAGGCTATTCCACTGTGTGTATTCTTGTGGTAATCATTAGGCCTGTCATGGGTTTTTGAAACTGCCTTTCTACTAAAAATGTATTTTTGTCCATCGTTAAATCCAGACGCGAAACTGGAATTAATTAGTTCTATTAATTCTTCTTGCATTTCTGGAATAAAAAACAAGCAAGTTGTATTTTCAAATTCTTTAGCCAATATCAAATTCTCTTTTTACTAGTTTTGGTGGAAGCTAGATAACGCTGATAAACATTAATCTTACATTACGTTTCAGCATTCACTTACATCCGTCATAAAAAGTACAGCAACTATTGATCTAGTTGAGGAGAATGTTGACTACACTAACAGATATTAATCTGCATGACACTTCTGAACAGTAAGGAGTCGAGCATTTTCTTGTATAACTATACTTGGTTTTATGTTACATTACTGCAAAATTATTATTAATTTAATTTTATCTATGTTGGGCTGTCTGTTCAAGTATTTAGGAGTAAGCGTAGAAAATTCGTTTTTCAAGAAACTTATTCTACGAGTCATATCTGCCTTTTGCCAAATGTATTAATATTAAAAGATGTGTGACCAGGCCAGGATTTACATATAGGCCAAATAAGCCCGGCCCTAGGCGCATGCTGCCGATGGGCGCAAAAAAGCAGCGATTTTTTTTTCCATATGATTTTTTAAGAGCTTTCACTATCCCCGATTTTAGGGAATTGCCCTGTAAACCTTTGTGTCTCCCCTAGGGCGCCAAAGATTTAAGTCCAGCCCTGAATGTGGTCAGTCAAATGTGTGGTTCTTAATAGTCAAGAGGACTATTAAGAATTAGCTTCCATTACCATACCAAACTAAAAGGAAATCAAATGTAGAGAAAGGAGAGCACGAGTAATCTTTATTTTAAACCCTGGAAGCCTGTCTTTTGACTTTATAATAAACAAATTTTACTTCAGTTTGAAAATAGTCGCTTTTTATTTAATTTTTATTAATCAATTTGATTACGTTGAATTGTGGCGATACATTTGGCCTTTATGATATACGGCGACGCTTTTAGATTTGCTAATGAAATGAAAGGCTAATTAAAACTTGAATACCAATTTAAAATTAATCAAGACAAACAATAAATTTAACTAATTAATTAATATTTCTAGATCACTAACTTGGCTTCACAGAACTGGCTAGATACGTTAGATACTTCTATTGCTATCGCTGACAATCTCATAATACATTACTACTTGAGGTGAAACATCATATATGTTTAGTCTCTTAAAAATACCCACCTGACTAATATTAACTCCCCTGAACTTTTAATGAGTATTACGTAACAACAACTACTACTACTGCTGTTACTACTACCTAAACTATCCTAATTTAACCTAGCTAACCTATCAAGCCAACCCCACAAGTCCGTCAGCCAAATCACACCCAATCAACCGCCCAACCTATCTCAGCTAGTCTTGCATATCCTAACCTAACATCCGCAAAAAACAACTACTGGTATTTCTACCTATCCTAACCTTAATCACCCATGCCACCCCACCCTACATAACGTAGCCTAACTTCTAATACTACTACCTATCCTAACCTAATTTAACGGAGCCTAGCCTAGTCTAACCCATACTAACCTAACAACAACAAAAACTACTACTACCACTTAACTTATCCGAACTTAAACTAACCAAACCTAACCTACCCTACCCCACCTGACCTACCTTACCGGACCACAAACCCCTATCCTAACCTTACTTAACATCTCCAAGCCTAGCCCACCCACCCTTCAAACCCCATCCAAATCAATCCTCGTACACAACCCTGTCCTAACTTAACCTAGCCTAACTAAATCTAGCCGAGCCTACCCACCCACCCAACACCATCCTAACCTAACAACAACTACTACTACCAATACTACCTATCCTATACAAATTTAACCTAACCTTACTTAACCTATCCTAACTAACCCAGCCTAACTTCAAATACTACTACCTAACCTATCCTAACTTGCCTAGCCGAGTCTAACCTAACAACAAAAACAACTACTACTACTACCTAGCTAAACATCTAAGTAACCCATATACTGTACATCTAATGACCAGCCACACTAACCAGCCCATCCAACCATCTATCCTACACCAAACAACATATACCACACCCCCACCCACCCAACCACACTCACCCACCCACACACACCCAATCCACGCCTCTTAGCAGAAACTATCCCAATATAGTCTAAAACAACTAATACTACTAGTAATGCTGCCCAACCCAACAACAACAATTACTACTATTGCTGTTACTACTTCTATTACTACTACATAACTTATCTTAACTTAACCTAGCCAACCCGTCCAGAAAACCCAACAAATCTGTCAACCAAATCACACCCACCCAACCTAGCCTAAAGACAACTAGTGCTACTAATACTACTACCTAACAAAAAAAACAACTACTGCTGGTACTACAACTACTACTACTACTACCTATCCTAACTTATCCTAACCAACGCATCAAGCCAACCCCACAAATCTATCAAACAAATCACACCCAACCAACCAACCTCATTTAGCCTAGCCTATCCCAACCTAAAAACCGTAACACTTACTACTGTTATTAATACCTATCCTAACCTAACCTTAATCACCCACGCCGTCCCATCCTATCCTAGTCTAACTTCTAATACTACTACCTAACCTATCGTAACCTAACTTAACAGATCCTAACCTAACAACAATAACAACTACTATTACTACCATCTAACTTATTCTAACTTAACCTAGCCTAATAAAAACCTAACCTACCCCACCTTACCTACCGTATCTGACCACCCAACCCCATCCTAACTTAACTTAACCTTGCGAAGCCTAACCCATCCACCCGTCAAATCCAATCATAGCCATGCCACTCACTCAGCCCCATCCTAACTTAACATAGCCTAATCAACTCGAACCTAACAATTACTACTAGTTAACTTAACTTAACATAGCCTAATTAAACCTAGCGTAGCCTAACGACCTGCCCAACCCCATCCTAACCTCACATTTTGATTTTTCAACGTTCTTTTTCCTCTTGATTGAATTTTGTTCGTTTTGTATTAGCCCACTTTCTTCAGATAACACAGTAACACAGACTTCCACTGACTTAGGAACCTTATCTTTTAAGCTTTTGATAATAAGTTTAGCAGTACCTAGGAAAAGATCATTTGCAGTAACAATAATTGTTATATCTATCTAATTATTTCTATCTAATAATTTTTTACCTATCTAAAGGAGACCGAAACCGGAATCCGATTTAGGGTGTAGAGTAGATACTCTCAAGGGCATTCTTATGCCCTAGCAAAAGTGCGACAACCTTGATAAAGCTTACCGCATTTTGGAATTAATAAACAAAGAAAGTTTTATACATATACAGTATACAGCGTCGTGCCCTACCGGGAATCAGTTTGGTCTTGGTTTTTGCTCATATTTTGTCAAGCTAAAAACGTAAGTCTAAAGGGGTAAGATTCTAATTTTGCTTAAGTCTATAATGATCATCCTGTGTCTATTCCATTGGTTGTATCCTATAAGGTCTTAATCTATTAAGAGTTTTGCTTGCTTTTCTTTCATAATAATGAAACTTAACTTTTAGGTTAAACCTGAACGGGAATTTAGTCATTATACCAGAATTTGTGAATTAAAAATATTGATCTTTTAATAAATCAACAAATAATTCATAATTAGTCAACAAATACTTCTAAATAAATTGCAAATAAATGGCTTAAATTGAATAGTAAAATTAATAGTAATTAATAAAAATATTAGTAAAATAGTAAACATTCTTTTTTTATAGTAAAACTCTTGGTTTCTATACCGGTATAGAATCACATTTTTGTACCCCTCACTGTTTGAAATATGATCAGTCTAAAGGTATCATGATCAGTCTGGTGGCCAACGTTAACTCCCTCCCCCCCCCCCCTTGCGGAAAACAACCCCCCCCCTTGCGGAAAACAACCCCCCGGAAAATACTTCTTTGTATTTTTTTACCACAGAATTTATCTCTCCCCCAATCTTCGCTATTCTGGTATCTGGCCCTCCCCCCCCCCGTGGAAAATTTTCTGCGGGCGCTTTTGTTCTTCTCTAACTGTAATATTGTCACCATTTGGCAGAGCATAGTTTTTAGTCTTACGCTGGGTAATTAGTCTGAGGATTTGGCGATTTTTTGCCATGTAATTTGTGTACTCTCTGTCAAAATCTTTTGCCACGTAGCAATGTTTCTTTTTTAATTGGGACGCAAAATGGCTGTCAATAGAATCAATTTTTTTCAACAAAAGCTCGGTGCAAAAATTTGTTAAGGTTTTACTGCTAAGTGACAATAAACATGATTAATAAAATTACCCATAATAATAGGAGAAAAAGAAATGAAATCCTCCATAATATTTGCGATAATGCCTGTGTGCTTCCCTAATATTTTTAAAGCAATTTCGTTTATGGTGGAAATAATTTCATTGGGGCCACACATTGCGCCGTCCCGAAGGCACGATATGTCGAGACGTCCTTGTCTGCGAACCAGCCCCCTCCTGGAAACGTAAACCAGGAGGACAAAAGAAGAACCTGTGGCAAACATTCAAGGAGGACCTGGAACCATGGGGAGGATTCAGGAGACACGGTCGGAGATGGGACAAATACTGGCTGAAGATCGCCGGAGAAGCTGCAGCCGACAGGTCCAAGTGGTCGTCGGAAGTCATCCCAAGATCCTTTGGTGCCGGGCAGGACAGTTCATCGTCTGGTTCCCGCCGAAAGTAAGTAAAAGTAAGTAAGTAAGTTTAAGGGCAACTGCAGTATCTGAACCAGTGTCATTATTTTCATCGTCTAAAGGAAGCTCCTTTTTAACCATATCATTAATTCCAAATCTTGGTCCATAGATGCTGTGCAACACTGTTGCTTATGACTCTGTTGTGTCACTGCGGTCTTCATCTATAACATTTTTTCCTGCAGTAGGGGATATAATTTCACAGTTCTTACTATTTTCATAGTCACCGTTGACTTTGTCCATCCCATTAGCATCTTCTACTAGTATACCTTCTCCCATACCTATAGGCTCTCTTGAATGTCTGTTGTCACTGCAGTCGTCATTTTTAATAATTTTTTCCGCGGTAGGTAATATTGTTTCATGGGCTACTAGACCGGATTTTTTAATATGGTTTTGTTGATCCGTTTCTCCATGATCGGGCTCAGCCCCGTGATCAGGCATTTTCTTTTTCAGCAGAATTTTCTTTCTCTGTAGTATTTTGTCTTTCTGGAGCATTTTCTTTTTCTTTATTCTCTCCATTAGTTTTTGTTTCAGTCTTTTGAATTTTTCGTGAGTCGGGTATTTTTTTTTTTCGATTTTTGTTCCCTGCTTCTTGGAGTTTCATTTATAGAAAATCCAAAGATTTTTTCTTCAGAAGGCTTAGCCTCATTAGCTTGTTTGAGTTGACTCATCTTCTTAGAAGAAGAGTTGGCGCCTTTATTATCTTCTTCACTTAGTTCAGCAGTTCAGTGTTGCCATGCGAATCAAGTCCATCTTGTTTCACAGGTGCTATTTGTTGAGGCCCATTCACAATAAGATTTTACTAGCTCCGAGATTTAGCGATTCCTAATTTGAGGCAATCGGAATTTTTCATTGAATATCTCAGCCAATCAGAAAAATGTACGAAAAATCTGATTCGCTCAAATTAGCGCAAGCTACTTCTCGGTATTATTAAAACCTGATTGTGTTGATTAAAGACAAATTTAACGTGTAAAATATATATAAAAAATATGCTAATGCAAGATTAATATAGGAAGAAGACGAACTTCTTGGGATATTATAATATTTTCTCAACGACATTAATACTTTTTAAATCATAACGAATTTTTTATGATTTTACTGTAAAAAATCTTATTTGTGACATTGGGAATATTAATTCTACAAGAGTCGTTTGAAGAATTCAGAGTTTATAGGAATAAGCTAAATTCAATTATCAGACATGAGAAGAGAAAATATTATAAAGAGAAATTTTCGGAGTATAAATCGGATATGAGAAAAACATGGCAATTGATAAATGAAAAGATACGTCCTCATAGTCGTAAGAATACTAGTGTTAATTGCCTTGTTTTAAATGGAGAAAATGTTACAGAGCCCAATGAAATTTTAAATGCTTTTGGAGATTATTTCAGTAATATTGGTTCTAGACTTGCATTGACTATGAATATGCAACTGAATTCTCCTTCTGTTCCAGTTAATGAGCAACATGCGGAAAATTCGTTTTCTTTTCTAAGATTAAGCCTCATGAGATTGAAAAAGTTATTCTGAAGCTTAAACGGAGTTTTTCTAAGGACGAATTTGGATTTTCGGCTCAAACTGTAAAGCAAATAGCGTCAAGCATTTCACCTTTGCTGGCACATATTTTTAATCTATCACTTATGCATGGGGTTTTTCCTGAGCTTTAAAAAAAAGCAAATGTTATAGCATTACCTAAAGCTGGGAGTTCAACTGGCCCTTCAGATTATAGAGGCATTTCTCTACTTTCGGTTTTCAGCAAAATTTTTGAAAAACTTGCAAATAGTCAATTACAAAAATATTTATTTGATAGTAAGATTTTACACACGTCTCAATATGGTTTTATAAAAGGAAAGTCAACTGAACTGGCAATTCATGAGCTTTTACTAAATATTAATGATTCACTAGATGATGGTCAACACGCGTTGGCGATTTTTCTTGATGTCGCAAAGGCGTTTGACACCGTAAATCATTCGTTGCTTCTTTTTAAACTAAAGTCTTATGGGTTTTCAACACAAGCTGTTAAATTTTTTTCATCTTACCTTTCTGGGAGACGACTAGATTGTGTTGATAAATCTCGTGATCTCCGTTCCGAAACTTTTCCAATTAATTACGGAGTGCCTCAGGGCTCTGTTCTTGGGCCTATTCTATTTATTCTTTTTATAAATGATTTGCCAGAAGTTTTGCCTCTTTGTAAAATTATAATGTTTGCTGATGATGTAGTAATTTTTGCTTCTCACCGGGACCTATCAGTTCTTTTCCAGAACCTCGGAAGTACGTTACTAACTGTATCTGATTGGTATTCAAGGACTTTACTAGCTCTTAATGAAAAAAAATGCCAGTATATGTTATTTTCGCGAACTGGATCAGTAGTGTCAGATACCTTCTCTCTTTTTTTGAATGGTCTTGAATTAAGACGGGTAGATCAGTTCAAATATCTTGGGATTATTTTAGATGAAAATTTGTCGTATCATAAATATGTAAAAACACTGTCGTTAAAAATTTCCCGAAATATTGGCATGCTAACTCGTCTTTGTCACTTTTTTCCTAAAGCTATTCTAAAATCTATTTATTATTCTTTCGTCCACCCATATTTTCTCTATTGCATTTCGGTTTGGGCATCTACCTTTCCGTCTGTTTTCAAATCTCTCCAAATACTTCAGAATAAAGCAATGAGGATTCTTTTTAATGTTGATTGCAGAACTTCAGTTAGACACCTATATGGGACTTCAGGAATTTTCTCTTTGGACCAACTTCATTTAATTTCTATCTCTAGTATTTGTCATGATTATCAATATAGTAATTTACCTGTAAATTTCTCCGGCATTTTCTCAACTAATTCTCAATTTCATAATTATCCTACTACGCATCGTTCAGACTTTTCATGCGAAATTCGCCCGACATCGAGAGCGGGATTCAGCATCCGTCACATTGGCCCAAAAATCTGGAACTCAATTCCTGCATCAGTTGGAGAATGCAGCAACAAGCGACATTTTCTAAGACTGGTGAAGAAATATCTTATGACAGGCTAAGCATTTTGTTCATTAGGATTTTCTTTTTCGTTGTTGTAAAATTTAGTTAGAAAATGGCTGTGTATTTTCGTTGGCAATATTTTCAGCGCTAAAGTATGCCACCAGGCATGTGCGCTGTTTTGTGACATTTATTTATGTACGTGTTATAAATAAAAATATTCTACTCTACTCTACTCTTACCATCGACACTGTAGTGAATATTTCTTGGGGGGGGGGGGGGGGGGGGGGGGATAAAGAGGGCTCCCCCCAAAGTTGCAGGGATGAAAGTAAAAATTTACAGGACGTTATCAAAGAGCAAGAGAAGGTATGCAGAATATATATAAAAAAAAAAAAAAAAAAAAAAAAAAAAAAAAAAAAAAAAAAAAAAAAAAAAAAAAAAAAAAATGTCAAATGCCCATGTCAAAGCACCATAGGTCCGTCTCTTTTCAGTTTTCCCTGCTCTTTAGTACATCAATATGAAATGGTTTGGCTAAGCATCAGGATCCTTTGCACTTTAAGTCCTTTTCAGAATTAAAATTGGTGAACAGGGTTGATGTTAGGGAAAACACCAATGATACAAAACGCGATATAAATAGTTCCTCCTTGGCCATCTGTAGCCCATAGTGCCTCATAGGCCATCTGTAGCCACTAGTTCCTCCTGGGCTATCTGTAGCCCATAGTTTCTCCTGGGCCATCTGTAGCTTATGTTGAAGTTCTTTGGCGCAAAATTTGTTCCGTGGTAATATATTTAACCATTGTGTCTCCTTCCCCGTTGGCCCTGCAGGTGCTAGGGTCGAACCATAGGCCCTCTACTGCCAAACAGTAACCCCTGGCTAATGACGCGAAGTAGAGGAATTATTTTTAGCGGCTGAATGAATATCTGAGGAGAAAAGTAAATGTTTCCACCATCTCTTGTTTCCTCCTTCAATGTTAGACAAAACCATGAAGAAATATAAGGCAACTGAAAAGAGGCCCACGGAAAATACTAGAGTAAAAAACAACTAAAAACTTGAACTAAAAAAAAAAACTGGCACTAAAAAATTTACATTTGTATTCTTAAAAAGAAAAGGCGAGTGACGACAAACCTAAAACCCCATTTTGTCATCAAAGTACCAAGGACATCAAAATGAAAACCTAAATTGCCCCCTGACTCCATCTTCGGGGTATTCATACCTCAAAACCGGGATTTTCTATGATTTTTTGTTTGATTGTTTTACACCTATAAAGCTTATTTTTGCTCTGTAACTCCTCCCCGTTTTGTGTTTGATTGTCATACACCTATAAAGATTATTTTTGCTCTGTAACTCCTCCCCGTTTTGTGTTTGATTGTCATACACCTATAAAGATTATTTTTGCTCTGTAGCTCCTCCCCGTTGTTGCCACAATTAGATCGTGAAAGAGGCGGACCGAAACTAATCTTTATACAAACAAATCATACCAATATTTGTTACATCCAAATTACCTGCAGCTAATCGTCGAGTAATGCATCATCAGCAGGATCCGTACTGCTGATCATATATTCTTGTTGCTTATTTTCTGTTGATTTTTTTTTTTTACTTGTTTTTAACTTTTTAACTTTTTTTTATTTATATTTCTATTTTTTTTTTATTATTTTTTAACTTTTTTTAATTAACTTGACGCCTACGAGTGTAAATAACTAAATTAAAAAAGAAGATCTTTTTCATTAAACATTAAATTCCCAATTTTTTCCCAATTTTTAAAAACATATATGATTGTGTAAGTTTTCACTTTTCACTTGACCAGTTTAAAGAATTGGCTTTTATTTGTAGTCGTGGTTTTTTTCTTTTTTTGCTCTTGACGCAGCTAATCTCGTATTGTGTTTCGAAGGGGTTGACTTTTTTGAAATTATTAAAGACTGACGTTGTGTTGTTGCGATTGGTTATTATTACAACCTTATATGTATCATTCATAGAAATTCATTCCTCATTTGCAGTTGCAATCGAATATGCTTATTCGCCCAGAATTTGAATATTTATTCAGGACGCAGTTGCCATTCTGCTATTCTTGACAATTATTCCAAGCCCCCCCCCCCCCCCAATACGAAGAAAAACATTTCCGTACTATCTCCTATTATAATTTCCTTGCCAACAAAATTTATAAAAAGAAAAGAAAATATAACTTCTTTAAGAACAGACTATTATTCACTATCCTTTTCTTCTGATTTATTTGTTTCCACTTCTGCTTCCACATTTTCCGAATCCTGAACGGCTTTTCCCGGATTGTGGGGTGCATCCAAATCCGGAGGTGGTATTATCGGTATTGCCGCATTCGGCCTTTTAGGGACAAACTGGTGGACACCCATTTGTCCGTGTGGGGCGTAAAAAGCCATTCCACCTTGATAAACTTCTTGTGCAGACTGAAATAAAATAAAGTTTTCATTTGCCTTCGTGCAGTAGACAATGAATATAATAAACCATAAACAAATATTGTAAAAATAATATGTTCGATAGTGTTTCAGGTTCTTTTCTAGTATTTTTTTTTCAAGCAATCATATTCCAGACAAGAGAATATTTCTGTATTTATTTATACAGTTTACCTTAAAGCCAAATAGGCATGAATTTTCCCAAAAAGGCGTGCTTCGGCTAATCTAAAATTGTGTTTGTGAAGTACTTTATTCAGAGGCATCATTCTAGCTTTGCCTTGGTAAAGATCATTGTGTTACTTTCTTTTTCTGTGCTGCCCTGGCCACTTCGTATGGAAGAGGTGGTCGTAGAAGCTCGGGAGGAGTTTCATACAATTGGAAGTTCCTGTGCCCTTTTCTGCTACACCCCCCCCCAAAAAAAAAAATCCGATCATAATTTCCAGATGGTCATTTTTCACAAATTAGTCGAAAGGTCCAATCATATACCTATAGAGATGACTTGAACCCTCCTGGTGTAAGAGCCGCGAATTGTGCTATTAGCCAATTTTTTACAGACAGGTTTTACAGTGGAAAAAAGAGGAGGGGTGTTTTATATTTAATGTCCAATTGGATCGAAACTTTCAACGATCCTGTCCTAGGTTAAGCAAATCTTAGGGTACAACAAAAAAGCTTTTTTGACAACAGGAGTCTACCAGAAATACGGCCCAAATTAGGGCCATAACTATTTTTATCGGCACTAAACTTTATATCCCTAAGTCCTTCGGCTAAGGGGCCCTAATACTAAAGGCAAAATGTAAAAAACCGGTTCCCTGAAAGTAGGAGATGACTTTTTTTTCAAAGGACAGTTTTGCAGGAAAAAAAATTTTACTAAGGGTCCCCTACCCAAAAAAAAAACCTAAAATTGTACGGCTTTCCCTATCGGTATAAAAGTACCCTTAAGACCTTGGATCATGGGGACCCCAATGTACAAAAAATGAATAAATTAAATTTTGGTTCCCCCGAAAACGGAACCTGAAAAGGACCAGAAGTCTTTTTAAATAGGGTACGGGCTATCCCGAATATGGGTGCCAAAAACTTTTCGAAAAACCTCTTTTCCGATTGGCTTGAAACTTTCAACATAAGATAGTTATTCTAAATATCACTATTAAATGCCCCGAAGGGCCAAATTCAGATTTAAGATCCAATAAAAGAAAAAAAAAAGGGAAAACGGGACAAAAAACATCACAACAAAGGTTAAAATAAAAAACAATTACACACCATAACTGGCAAAGAAAAAAAATGCAAAATCAAAATTACCAGAAATAATAAAACAATTTTGTAACCATTATTTAAAAATATTGTTTCATCTGCTCGTCAAAATAATATAAAAACAGGTAACAACATAAAAAAAATCAAGTAAAACTAAATAAAATATATAAATATGTATAAAGTAAAAGGGACATTAAGAACAAAGAAGGGAAAGTAAACGTGCAAACATATTCAAAACCAGGGCAACACTTCTACGAATAATAAAAGAGATAAACTAGCCAGATGCTTCGTAAATTTTTTCTTTAACGTAGGGATCACATCTGGATCCCTGGATCTGACTTAGGGATGGACATCTAGATCTCATTTCTTCACATCTGGAGGTGTAGCAGCCAACTGTGTAAGAAAAGGCTGAGAACAGTCAGAGGAGGGAGGAATCTGGATCGAGAATGTCTTTGGCGAAAAAAAATTTTCCGTGCTTGGGTTTGTCAGGGCATTTTTTGAAAGACGGAGGCACAACAAGCCTCTCCTGCTCTCAAGTGTTACTATCAGCTTTTTATTTTTAGAAGAGAGTATGGATCTTTAGATCCATACTCTTTAGATAGTATGGATAGTATGGATCTTTAGAGAGTATGGATCAAGTGTTACTTTTTATTTTTAGAAGAGAGTATGGATCTTTAGATCCATACTCTTCAGATAGTATGGATAGTATGGATCTTTAGAGAGTATGGATCAAGTGTTACTAAATCAGCTTTTTATTTTTAGAAGAGAGTATGGATCTTTAACTTCTTTAAAAATTATTCGCAGGGCTCTTTTTTCGGTCAGATTCATTTTAGCTGGCTCTTCCCGGGGGTGCCAGGGCGCCCAAACTAATTCGGGATAACGGTGAATCAAAGAAGTGTGAGTCCTTAAAGAATCGCAAGAAGGAATACCAATTTTATTTAGGAGCATAAGGAGGGAGATTGATGCATTAGTATTATGAATGAAATTTTTCACATGGATAGCCCACTTTAAATTAGAAGATATTGCGACATACAGTAACTTGAAGGAGGAAACATAAATTTCGGAAAGGGTAGAATTGAAAAAATAAGGCGGGGATTTATGGGAACAAATTAGAACTATCACGGATTTAGAAGGGTTTACTCTCATTTCAAAATACTAGGCATCTTCGGCAATGTCAATTAGGCCGCTCATTAAATTCCTATAGGGTCGCTCATTAAAGTGGGCCGCTCATTGGCCACATAGGGCCGCTCATTGGACGCATAGGGCCGCATAAATTGGGCCGCATAGGGCCGCTCATTAAGTTTCTATAGTAGGTTTCGAAGGTCGTAAAGTCATCGATAATTTCACATCTGCCAGGAAATTCCTTAGCCTAGCTTTTAATCATAACTGAAAACAGGAGGGTGCCTAAGGGAGTACCTTGAGGTACTCAATTGTGGACAGAGAGAGGATTAGAATAATGATTTAGGTAATTTACTGCTTGCATTTGTTTGATAAGGAGGCAACGAATTTCACCGGGGAAGGATAAATACTGAATTCAGTAACAAGTTTTCCAGTAATATATTATAGGTAATAAAATCAAATGTTTTTTGAAGATCAATGGAAATTTAAATGTAGTTTTATATTAGGCTGTTAAAGATTGCAGTTGGGCTTTTCAAGAATCGTTTTCTGGGCCAAGAGAAGCATACGTTTTGATAAGAGTCGGCTACAAGTACCTCAGAATTTTTTGGGGATAAATAACATCAAAACAATTCATAGGAGGGGGCTATGTTTGAAAAGAAGCTGACCCCCCCCCCCCATAAAATCCACCATAGTTTTTGAAACAGATACAAACTTTCTTTTTTTGTTTTCTATTTTTGTTTTCGAGCAAGTCCCATCAATGGCATTAATTACTCAAAAATCTTTTCAGCATTGATTTGTGCCTCCTCGAGACCCTAAACAAGATCGCTAATAATTTAAACCGTGCTCACTGTCTCAAAGCCTCTCCCTCAGAATTCAAACGGATACCTACCATACTTTTGTTTTTACCGCCGTTCCAGCTATTCCTTCCTCCGATCTTATATAACAAAAAATATAGAGGCCCCCCATCGCATATAATTATAGCCTTCTTGACAGGGGAACCAATGGGGAGTAGGGTAAGGGAGAGGGAGTGGAGTTATCTCTCTTTCGAAAAATTAATTTTTTTAGTGCTTTCTTAAAAAAAGTTGACCCCCCCAGGTAGATTTAACTTGTCTGTATCTAAATTAAAAAATGATAATAAAGAAAAATCCTTGCCCCGCCCTCAAAATTTTCATCAATTGGTGCTCCTGCTTCTTGAACTAAGTCATTGGGGCCGAAGTAATGTCTTGATTAAACTGAAGTGCTTGCAAGCTCATTAATTGTGCGCCTGTAGTTTTAGCGTAATTTTATTAACACCTGCGCTTGAACGTGGAGAGTTAGTGCTTTAAATTTACATATTTTATAATAAGGCCTTCATTTCTTTTAAATAATTTTTTAAAAAAAAGATTGCCGTTATTTTTGACTGATTTAAAAAAGATCAAATAGCGCGTTGAGCTGCTCCTTGAGTTGAATCACTCAGTCCCAAGCAAAAGTTTGGATGTAACTGCAAGACTTGGCAACATTGCTAGTTTATCAGCTCAACACCTGTAATTTTACTGTAATTCTATTACCTTGGTGTTTGAACGCGGTGAACTAATACTTTCAATTGTAATAAAACTTTTAATATGGTAATTTTTAAGATTTCATTGAATAGACAAGTTGCTTACTGATTCAGAAGGTATCCTTGCAGTGGTTAAAATCGTATCTTATTGAGAGAATACCTAGAGTGTATTTTGATGGTTGTACTTCAAGAAGGTTTAGTATCCAGTGTAGAGTACCACAAGGTTCAGAACTAGGGTCTTTCCTGTACCTAAAGTTATGTAGAGATCATTCGTTTTTATATCCCTGGGGCATTGCTCATGACCAGGGGCGTAATTTGCTATGGGACGGGGGGGGGGGGGCTGCTGCTCCCTCCAGAACCTAATTTGCCCACCCCCTGACCCAACTTTATCCCCTCCCCCCTACCACTCTCCATCTGGAATTAGTTCCTGCAAAAAAAAAATCTTGTGAAAACTAAGATAAACCTACATTATTCAAGCATCCAGAGAAACAGGTCAGTTTTCTTTAGTATATATATTTAGTATATAAATATTTAGTAATTCATCTGGATATTAAGTTGAGGTAGAAGCTATGTTGTTGTGCGGTAGCAGAAAGAGTCAAGATGTTTGGGTCTTGTAAGAAGGTTAGAGACTGAGCTTCCTTCAACATCATAATGGAATTTCACCAAGAATCGTCTTATACCATTCTTTTGTTAGCCACCATGTGTCTTATGGCTCCTTGCCATGTATAGTTTTTTTTTGTTTTTGTCAAGTTGTTATAAGTTGTTTTTTGTCAAGTTTTAAAAGAGATCAGATCTTACAAAATAAGATCGTTCGTGTTGTGTGGCATCATGTGCGATTTGAAAATGTACTTTGAGTTGTTTTACTAGGCTATTTTTTTTTAATCGATCCAGTGGGTTACCCTGGTGATTGTTGAAGGATGATAGTAGCGCTGCTTTGTTATTAAATTTATGTTACATGCAATGCACCCAATTTTATTTTCATCATCACATCAAAATATACAAAGGCTATTTTTTTAAATATAATATACAAAGGCTATATTTTAGCCTTTGTTTATTTGCCTTTGTTAGCCTTTGTATATTTTAGACAAAATATAAAAGGGCTATTATTTTACTAGGCTATTTTTTTTTAATCAATCCAGTGGGTTAACCTGGTGATTGTTGAAGGATGATAGTAGCGCTGCATTGTTATTAAATTTATGTTACATGCAATGCACCCAATTTTATTTTCATCATCACATCAAAATATACAAAGGCTATTTTTTTAAGTATAATATACAAAGTCTATATTTTAGCCTTTGTTTATTTGCCTTTGTTAGCCTTTGTATATTTTAGACAAAATATAAAAGGGCTATTATTTTACTAGGCTATTTTTTTTAATCGATCCAGTGGGTTACCCTGGTGATTGTTGAAGGATGATAGTAGCGCTGCTTTGTTATTAAATTTATGTTACATGCAATGCACCCAATTTTATTTTCATCATCACATCAAAATATACAAAGGCTATTTTTTTAAATATAATATACAAAGGCTATATTTTAGCCTTTGTATATTGTTAGCCTTTGTTAGCCTTTGTATATTTTAGCCAAAATATACAAAGGTTATTATTTTACTAGGCTATTTTTTTTAACCGATCCAGTGGGTTACCCTGGTGATTGTTGAAGGATAATGGTGCGCTGCTTTGTTATTAAATTTATGTTACATGCAATGCACCCAATTTTATTTTCATCATCACATCAAAATTTACAAAGGCTATTTTTTTAAGTATAATATACAAAGGCTATATTTTAGCCTTTGTTTATTTTTAGCCTTTGTTAGCCTTTGTATATTTTAGCCAAAATATACAAAGGCTATTATTTTACTAGGCTATTTTTTTTAATCGATCCAGTGGGTTACCCTGGTGATTGTTGAAGGATGATAGTAGCGCTGCTTTGTTATTAAATTTATCTTACATGCAATGCACCCAATTTTATTTTCATCATCACACTAAAATATACAAACAGGCTGTTTCCAAATAAATCAATAACTAACATTCATGATATAAAGTATTAACTGGTGTTATGACTTCTCTTCATAGGCGAATAAATGTAATAAGGGTCCTTCATTGCTGGATAGTAGCGTGATTAAGACTAACAGTGCTGATACCGGTGAAGTTGAATACCGATCCAGCGTTGCCAAAATTATCCAATTACACCGTTTTTGGTACAACTTAGAGTTCCTGGTACAGTGCAGTACATTTGGGCATTTTATGGCATAATTTAAAATTTTCTGGTAAATTTCAGTACATTGGATTGTATTTCAGGGTCGAGTTTTATTTTTTGCAACTTTTTGAAACTTGTTAAGTCACCTCTTAGAGATTTAACAAAAAAAAGGTATCTTCGTAGACGTGACAAAAAAAGAAATCTCCGCAAATTTCAAACGAATCAGTTCACGAAAAACAGCATTAAAAGTTGGTTTCTGAAAAAAGACTAAGATATTAGGGAAAAAATTGCTCGCCTTTTAATTTATTTGAGTATTTTGTCTGTCAACTGACGCAGAATGCTTTAATTATGCTACAATTAAAAATTTTGGGTATAATTCGGTCAAAAAACCGGTACACATTATTTCAAAGCGGTGGCAACGCTGTATCGTTCTAATTTTCTTATTCAACTTAGTATTGAAGCAACTCTTTACTAAAGGTTTACAACTGCTATTGGTTTAAGGGATAGCAGGGTCCGCCCTTCTCTAATCTTCTTACATCTACGAATAAAGGATAAAAAAAATGGACCTTCAAATCGTCTTGTGTATTAATTAAGAAAGGCAGAATTGGCTTTCTAAAATGTATGCATAAGCTTCCTAAAGTGTAGAATCTTTACAATCCTTATTACACGAATAAGGACGGGGCAGACTTTGCTTTCCAAAATTTATGCATAAGCTTCCTAAAGTGTAGAATCTTTACAATCCTTATTACACCAATAAGGACGGGGCAGACTTTGCTTTCCAAAATTTATGCATAAGCTTCCTAAAGTGTAGAATCTTTACAATCCTTATTACACCAATAAGGACGGGGCAGACTTTGCTTTCCAAAATTTATGCATAAGATTCCTAAAGTGTAGAATCTTTACAATCCTTATTACATCAATAAGGACGGGGCAGACTTTGCTTTCCAAAATTTATGCATAAGCTTCCTAAACTGTAGAATCTTTACAATCCTTATTACACAAATAAGGACGGGGCAGACTTTGCTTTCCAAAATTTATGCATAAGCTTCCTAAAGTGTAGAATCTTTACAATCCTTATTACACCAATAAGGACGGGGCAGACTTTGCTTTCCAAAATTTATGCATAAGCATCCTAAAGTGTCGAATCTTTACAATCTTTATTACACCAATAGGGACGGGGCAGACTTTGCTTTCCAAAATTTATGCATAAGCTTCCTAAAGTGTAGAATCTTTACAATCCTTATTATATCAATAAGGACGGGGCAGACTTTGCTTTCCAAAATTTATGCATAAGCTTCCTAAACTGTAGAATCTTTACAATCCTTATTACACAAATAAGGACGGGGCAGACTTTGCTTTCCGAAATGTATGCATAAGCTTCCTAAAGTGTAGAATCTTTACAATCCTTATTACATCAATAAGGACGGGGCAGACTTTCCTTTCCAAAATGTATGCATAAGCTTCCTAAAGTGTAGAATCTTTACAATCCTTATTACACCAATAAGGACGGGGCAGACTTTTCTTTCCAAAATTTATGCATGAGCTTCCTAAAGTGTAGAATCTTTACAATCCTTATTACATCAATAAGGACGGGGCAGACTTTGCTTTCCAAAATTTATGCATAAGCTTCCTAAAGTGTAGAATCTTTACAATCCTTATTACACCAATAAGGACGGGGCAGACTTTGCTTTCCAAAATTTATGCATAAGCTTCCTAAAGTGTAGAATCTTTACAATCCTTATTACATCAATAAGGACGGGGCAGACTTTGCTTTCCAAAATTTATACATAAGCTTCCCAAAGTGTCGAATCTTTACAATCTTTATTACACCAATAGGGACGGGGCAGACTTTGCTTTCCAAAATTTATGCATAAGCTTCCTAAAGTGTAAAATCTTTACAATCCTTATTACACCAATAAGGACGGGGCAGACTTTGCTTCCCAAAATGTATGCATAAGCTTCCTAAAGTGTAGAATCTTTACAATCCTTATTACATCAATAAGGACGGGGCACACTTTGCTTTCCAAAATTTATGCATAAGCTTCCTAAAGTGTAGAATCTTTACAATCCTTATTACACCAATAAGGACGGGGCAGACTTTGCTTCCCAAAATGTATGCATAAGCTTCCTAAAGTGTAGAATCTTTACAATCCTTATTACATCAATAAGGACGGGGCAGACTTTGCTTTCCAAAATTTATGCATAAGCTTCCTAAAGTGTAGAATCTTTACAATCTTTATTACACCAATAGGGACGGGGCAGACTTTGCTTTCTAAAATTTATGCATAAGCTTCCTAAAGTGTAGAATCTTTACAATCCTTAGTACACCAATAAGGACGGGGCAGACTTTGCTTTCCAAAATGTATGCATAAGCTTCCTAAAGTGTAGAATCTTTACAATCTTTACAACACCAATAAGGACGGGGCAGACTTTGCTTTCCAAAATTTATGTATAAGCTTCCTAAAGTGTAGAATTTTTACAACCCTTATTACACCAATAAGGACGGGGTTTAACAGAAAAAATCAGACAGAAAGACTAACCGTTAAGCCTTGCTGAGAGTTGTAAACTCCCTGTTGAAAAGCAATTTGTTCCTGAGTTACACCAGGGAAAGTCATTTGCTGAGGTGTGGCCCCTGGTGTTGACGCCACAAAATCATTTGGTGGATACATTGGGACTGGAGGTGGGCCACTGGGATACGTCACGTGAAATGCTGCAGCAGATGGGAAAGTAGGGGCAAATGTTGGAACACCAGTTGCTTGTTGAGGTTGTTGAAACGGCGCTGCAGACAAAAGAGGGGAATAATTAAAACCAGGAAAACAGATTAACAAAATAACAAACATCACTAAAGAAAATAAACAGGAATCTTTTCTAAAATTACTTTAAACCATAGGTAGGAAGTGGCCAGAAAAAAAAATCGATTTTTAGGCAGCACTTTTTTAGTCCAGTGGGCGTTTCAAATTAATTTCAGGGACAAATTCCATTAGTTTAGTTACAAATAAAATTTTTGCGTCATGACGTGTATCGTGTGAATAGAAATATCTATATGTAGCCGACAGAAAAAAAAATGTCTAAGCTGAACAGCATAATTAATTAGTATATGTATATTAAACAGCCAATCAACATTTATTTATTTATTTTTTTTTTTTTTTTTTAGTAAAGTGCAAATTACGTTTAAATAAAGTGCAGAAAAAAATATCTAAGCTTTACAGAATCGGGGCCATATCCAGGATTATTTTTATTTGGGGGGGGGGGGGAGTGTTTTACAATAGGATTTTTTCCGGAGGGGGGTCACACAAAAAACCTTAAAAAAGCATAAAAAATTTGTTTATACACATTTTTGTTACGTTTTACGAGTCAGACAAACATTTCAGGGGGGAGGGGTGGTCAAATCCCCTAACCCCCCTGGATACGGCCTGGTACAGAATAATTAATTAACTGACTTATTTATTAATTCAAAATTCATCCACAAAAACATAAAAAGGACAGGGTCATAAACAAAAAGACAGAAAAAAAGAACATTTACACAAGCAAAGCAATGACAACAGCATACAAGTGCAGCCTAGCGTGGAAAAAAAAATCGACAACTCAGTGAGAACATTAAAAGAACATTAAACCACGCATTTAATGGAACTTACTACTTTATTCTTATGAACTTCACCGTATTGAATCTTTCATTGGTACTTTTATGATATACCCCCTACCGCTCAACTTGTTCATGCATTGACGCACTGTAAACCGGTTTCTTTCAAATTAGTGTAAGAAAAGACAAAGAGAAGTAACACAATAGATGGGAAATATATACTTTGGGCTATATATTTGTATATTAGGGGTGGGGGTAAAGTATTTGGAGAGTGTGAAGTCAGAAAAAAATTCTTACTCCATAATATCAGAATAATTGTAACTAACACATTTTGCATGCACACCCCCTATACTCTACCCCCACCCCCTAATGTGTGAATCATAAGTTTTATCATACTTAGGTATATTTTATTAGGATTAACCTAACTTTACTACTTGAGCGAAAGGGGGTATATCATATAAGTACCCTTTCATTTCTCATCTCAAAAGATAAAATAACAATCATTTCATCTTCTCAACAGTCTTATTTTATTTACTTGGTATTATTGCACTATTATTATTGTCGCGCGCTTACGATTTCACCATGTTGCTTGTCGATTAAAGAAAAGAGAGCACTGTTGTCGATTAAAGAAAAGAGAGCACTGTTGTCGATTAAAGAAAAGAGAGCACTGTTGTCGATTAAAGAAAAGAGAGCACTGTTGTCGATTAAAGAAAAGAGAGCACTGTTGTCGATTAAAGAAAAGAGAGCACTGTTGTCTTTTGACGCACCCGATATGCAATACAAACATAAGAACTAAACCCTTGGCGCACAAGTGCCCAAAACCAGATTCACTTACCTACAAGGATAACATTTGGAGGAGGAGGGCAGAAAGGGGGCAATTACCCCCCTAAATTGCACAAAATGTTATTCTTTGGTATTGTCATTAACAAAAAAGCCACCACTCTTAGACACAGAATAATACCCCTTTTGTATCTTCATAAAAAAGGTAAGAAAATCCTTGCCTTCCTCCCTCTCTGCAGTTCTCTCATGAATTGATGCCTCTGCAAACCCATAGGCCGAAGCCAAATATTATCAATGGCCTCCAAATTTATATTTCCATACTAAATATAAGCGCAAAGATGGCGTGCCCCAGGTAGGAAGTGGAAGGAAGCCGCCTAGAAGGAGGGGGCAGGGATGACCCAAAACTTGAAAAATAATTTTGCAAATAGTTTCCAATTTTTGATCTCTGATTTTGGTCTTTACTTTTTCATAAAATTTCAGAACAAAAAAGAAGAAAATACCAGTTTAATTTTTTTTTTACATTTGAAAAAAAATCCACTTAATTTGTGCTTTATTAAAAAGAATTCTTATTTCGAGCAATGTGTTTTTATTTCTCATAATCGAAAGAAAAGTAATTTAAATCATCATAACCAAGACTACTGAAAAAATAAATGAATGTGGTTTAACAGTTTAATACCAGACAGTTTAACTGAATCGTATATATGCCGAATTTCAGTCCTAAAAGTCTTAATAATTTTGGATTTATTTCTGCCCATCTTTGGTTTGATGTAACTCTTTAACTTTTCTTTGAAAAACCAACTTTGTGAAAAAAGTTTTTTAAAATTATATTCTGTTTGTTTCTGATTGACATAGACTTTTTCATTGGTTAAGGAAAGAATATTTTAAATCTTACCATTTTTTTTCTATAAGAATCCAGATTTTGGCTTACTGTTTAAATGCTAGATAAAATTTTCCTAGAATATTTAATAATATACGTCCTTTTGAAATGTGGATACATATAGTTTATTGTGATTTAGTTGTAGACCTCCTCAGTTTGCCCTGAAAAATAAAGCTTAACACCCTCTTCTGTTCCTAGGATATTGTATCTATGCTATTTGGACAACAAGGATGTACTTGCACCCTTTTGATTTAGTCCAGTTAGAAGAGCAGAAGTAGTAATAGTAGTAGACATGAATGTTTCAACTTCACAGCCACTCTCATTCTTAAGATTTTGCAACGTATTATTGACAACTAGCATGGACATAGTGCCTTTTGACTTAGTTTTAAAGCAACATAAACTTTCAGTGAAAATGTCCACTTTATGCCCTACTCCAGTCCTAAGATGCCCCATCTGGTCTACTTTAACAACACGGATGCAATTAAATTTGGTTTAGTTCAACAGTAGCCTGTCCTAAGATGTATTCATAATCCTAAGTTGTTTAACCCAGTCCTAACCCATTCCTAAGATGGGTATAGCCCATATTAGGCATAGCCCAGTCCTAAGATGTATTCAATAGTATTCCAGTCCTAAGATACCCAACCTGGGCTACTTTAACAACATGGATACACTTAAATTTGGATTAGCTCTATAGTAGCCAGTCCTAAGATGTATTCATAGTCCTAAGTTGTACAGCCCAGTCCTAAGATGGGAATAGCCCATATTAGACACAGCCCAGTCCTAAGATGTATTCAATAGCATTCCAGTCCTAAGATGCCCCACTTGGTCTACTTTAATAACATGGATGCACTTAAATTTGGATTAGTTCAATAGTAGCCAGTCCTAAGGTGTATTCATAGTCCTAAGTTGTATAGCCCAGTCCTAAGATGGGCATAGTCCATATTAGGCATTGCCCAGTCCTAAGATGTATTCAATAGTATTGCAGTCCTAGGATGCCCCATCTGGTCTACTTTAACAACATGGATGCACTTAAATTTGGATTAGTTCAATAGTAGCCAGTCCTAAGGTGTATTCATAGTCCTAAGTTGTATAGCCCAGTCCTAAGATGGGCATAGTCCATATTAGGCATTGCCCAGTCCTAAGATGTATTCAATAGTATTGCAGTCCTAGGATGCCCCATCTGGTCTACTTTAACAACATGAATGCACTTAAATTTGGATTAATTCAATAGTGGCCAGTCCTAACATGTATTCATAGTCCTAAGTTGTATAGTCCAGTCCTAACCCAGTCCTAAGATGGGCACAGCCCAGTCCTAAGATGCATTCAATAGTATTTCAGTCCTAAGACGCCCCACCTGGTCTACTTTAACAACATGGATGCACTTAAATTTGGATTAGTTCAATAGTAGCCAGTCCTAAGATGTATTCATAGTCCTAAACTGTAAAGCCCAGTCCTAAGATGGGCATAGCCCATATTAGGCATAGCCGAGTCCTAAGATGTATTCAATAGTATCCCAGTCCTAAGATACCCCACTTGGTCTATTTTAACAACATGGATGCGCTTAAATTTGGATTAGTTCAATAGCAGCCAGTCCTAAGATGTATTCATAGTCCTAAGTTGTATAGCCCAGTCCTAAAATGAGCATAGAACATATTAGGCATTGCCCAGTCCTAAGATGCATTCAATAGCATTCCAGTCCTAGGATAACCCACCTGGTCTACTTTAACAACATGGATGCACTTAAATTTGCATTAGTTCAATAGTAGTCAGTCCTAAGATGTATTCATAGTCCTAAGTTGTATAGCCCAGTTCTAAGATTGGCATAGCCCAGTCCTACGATGTATTCAATAGTATTTCAGTCCTAAGATGCCCAACCTGATCTTCTTTAATAACACTGCACTCAAATTTGAGTTAGTTCAATAGTAGCAGTAACAGTAGCAATAGTAGAAGTAGAAGTAGTAGCAAAAGTGGTAGTATTATCGGTAGCCCTGGAAGTTTCAGCTTAATATCCTATGGCATTGCTGGGATACTGCTAATAAAACACTTTGATGACTCACACGTACAGCATTGAAAATAGTAGTAGTAGAAGTAATAGTAGGAGCACTGGGAGTAGTATTAGTGATAGCACTAGTAGTATTACAAGCAGTAGCAGCAATAGCATCCACAGCGTGACTTTTTGGTCTATTCAAACACACCATCCTGTCCTGAAAGTTTCAACATAATAATCTAAGACGTTCTTGAAATACTGCTAATTCAAAATTTTGAAAGCCTACGTGCACATAGCGAATTTATTTTAATTCAACATCCCCTTCAACATTTTCTAAAATTTCTCCTTAATGCCCTCAGTCTTAGTAGTAGTAATAGTAGTAGCAGTAAAAGTACTAGTAGTAGCATAAATACAGGTCTACCTATTGGTTGGTTGAAAATATCCCTAAACATACACTTAAAGTTTAAAGTCAATATACTCTAAGCTGTTCCACAGATATTGCTGCTATGCCCTTTTAAAAGCCTGCATTAACATAACGTGTTTTAATTTAGTTCATCATCCTCTTAGTATTTCCTGAAAGTTTCACCATAATACCGTACCCTTAAATTTAGTAATAATAGTGGCAGAAATAGCAGTGTAGTAGAAGTAGTAGTAACAGCATGCAAATATCGCCTATGGTTAGTTCAACATCCTAACATGCCCCATAAGTTTCTATTTCATTCACCAAGCCGTTCCTCAGATATTGCTGATACGCCCTTTTGACAACCTACATGCACACAGTGTGCTTTGATTAAGTTCAATTTCAACCCCAATATTACTTGAGATTTTCACCTTCATAGCGTTAGCTTATGTCAGTAAGTCACAGGAGTAGTAGTCGGAACAATATTATTGCTAGTAATAGTGGTTGCAGTAGTAAAACCATGTACATATTGCCTTTTGGTCAATTGATCATCTCCCTGATTATTCCCTATAAGTTCCAACTTAATATCTTAAGCCATTCTGCGATACGCCCTTTTGACAACCTGCATGCACAGAGTGTGTCTTGATTTAGTTCAACTTTCCCCTCAAAATTCTCTGAAATTTTGAACTTAATACCCTCAACCTTGACAGTATTCACAAAAGAAGTATAAGCAGCAGCAGTAGTAGTAGTGGTAGTAGTAGTAGTAGCAGTTGTATTAGTAGTAGTAGTAACACTAGTAGCAGCAGTAATAGTGTCAGTGGTGGTAAGCACAAATTGCCTTTTAGTCAGTTGAAAATCTCCCTCATCATACCCTGGAAATTTCAACTTTTACCGCTCAAGCCATTCCAAAGTTCAAGTTTCGACATTAAAACGTTTTTAAGATATTGCTGATGAGCCCTTTTGACAGCCGGCACGCACATAGTGTTTTGATTCAGTTCAACTTCTTCCTCAGCATTTCCTAAAATTTTCACCTTACTATACACAGCCTTAGTAGTAGTCGCAATAGAAGTAGTAGTTGCAGTAGTAGAAGTAGTTCTATTACTAGTCACGTGCACATAGTAGTACAGCACAGTAGTAAAGTGCCTTTTTATCAATTGTTCCTTCCGCCCATCATTCACTGAAAGTTCCAACCTAATGCCCTAAGCCATTTCAGAGATACGCCCTTTTGAAACCCGCATGTACATGGTGTGTTTTTATTTAGCTCAACTCACCCCTCAACATTCCTCGGCCCTTGGCCTTTCCCATGGCCCTTCCCATGAACGCCCTTGGCCTTATCGGTCACAAAAGGTCAAACATGCCCTCCTTTCTCGATAACTAATAATATATTTAAAAATGGACTAATTGTCTAACTTAAAGCCATCGTCCCAAGAATTGTGGGGGGGGGGTGATTAAATTTGAAGAAAATTCAAAATAAATTGCATTTTCCACAGGGAACACACTCCTAGGGTCAACTTCAATGATTGGATAAAAAGCTAGCTCATACATTTCCTGTCTAAGAGTGCGTCTACAATTGGGGTTTGTGGAGAACTGGGAGGATATAGCAAGCAAATATCTTGGTCGCGATCTCCGATCAATCGGTGTCAGTGCAAAATTATAAATAAAAAATGCAAATGAAGGTACACAGTAAAAAATAAATGAAGGCAAACCTTAAAACAAAATCGAAAAAGGCCCTTACAAAGCAACGGTGGAAAGGTGACTGAACAAAAACCTAACATCAAATGGTTATTCAAACATATGAATCCGTTTATTTTTCCGTGAAAATTAATATAGAATCCGTATGTAACTCATAAAAGTGGAAACTGGCGTAAGTACCAACAAAAAACATCAACACCATCTACGTCTGGCGTCTCTTGCTATTTTCTCAATCTTTGCAACCGTTTTCCTCTCAGGAACTGAGATCAGGCACTTATTATTACCCTAATTTTATCATCACATCAATTAAAATAAATTATTCTTATTGTTACACATAAAGAGATGCCAAATGTTAGATTGCACTGATGTTTTCTGTCGGCACTAGCGCCAGGTTCCTCTCTTATAAGTTACCCATGACTCTTTGCCTTGAACAATCAGACCTACATTGACTTAAATTATTTACATCTTGGCAAATTGACAATATTTGACAACTTACTTTGTTCAAAAAATGCCGGAGCTTGGACCCTAACAGGGGCCGAAGAGCTGTAAGCTGGGGCAAAAACTGGTGGCGAATGTTGTGGCATAACAGTAACCAAAGATGGCGCCGGTGAATTTGTTTGCATTCTCTGCGTTGAATATCTCTTAGGCCGCGATTAGCACCTTCTTGAAGCCTAGGAGGCAATTCTGTTTTTTGATAAGTATTACCTAAAAAATGTTATAAAAAATATTATAAAAAGTGTTAACACTAAATATACATAAATAAAATTAAATACACAATACAATTTGAAAAGTATTATACTATTTATAAAATCTGAATTAAATAAAAAAAATCACAAAATCAATTCGTTTTTTATTTGTTTTTTTTGTAAGTTATTATAGATATTCTTTATATACGTTTTTATTCCTTGTGGCTAGGAGGCAGTTTTTTCTTTTGACAAAAGATACCTAAAAAGTCATATAAAAATATTAAAATAAGTATTAACACTATATATACAAATCAAAATTAAATAAACATTTTGAAAGGGTTATCTGAAAAGTATTATACCATTTATAAAATCAAAAGACACTTAAAAAATCACAAAATCGACTGGATTTTCTTTCTTTTTTTTTGGTTTTCTTAAACCAAGGACTGCCAGACGAGAGGCTGGTAGCCTTGGTAACGGAGTCTATGCATCAGTGATTGTATTACTAACGTTGGTAGATTGAGTGATGATCTTTTCGGGAGACATATTTATTTAAAAAAAAAAGACATGAGAGAATACGGAGGCCACAAAAATGGGATCACACGTTATTTTGAAGAAAATATAAATATGAGGATATGCTTATTTTGAATGTTAATAAGATAAGATTTGTTACTGAAAAAACGGCAATGACAAGTCCAAATGCGCCGAATTCGCACTTTAATATAATAAAATATAATTAATATAATTTATTACATTTAATATATCTTAATATAATATAATTTAATATAATATAATTTAATATTATATATAATTAATATAATTTATTACATTTAATATATCTTAATATAATTTAATATAATTAATGTAATGATAATATAATTTATTATAATACGATAAACAAAAAAGAAACAAAACAAACAACAAGCAAACAAAAAATGGATGGTCGGCGAAAACAAAACAAATAAAAATATGAAAAAGTCAATGTCAATCAGTAAAATTCAAACAATTAAAACTCTTAACAAATCAAACACAAGGACACTTTAGTTTTGTGACGAAGGAATAGAAAACTAAAAATTTGCAAAACAAACATTAAACAATAGCTTATAGCTTGCATGCAAAGATCCTTATCTGGTTTTAGTAATCTATGAATAAAGTTATCTTTACGAATAAATCTACGTTATCCTTAAGAATAAATCTGCGTTATCTTTATGAATAAATCTACATTATCATTAGGAATAAGTCTACGTTATCTTTCCGAATAAATCTGAGTTATCTTTATGAATAAATCTACATTATCATTAGGAATAAATCTATGTTATTTTTAGGAATAAGTCTACGTTATCTTTCCGAATAAATCTACGTTATCTTTATGACTAAATCTACATTATCATTAGGAATAAATCTACGTTATCTTTACGAATAAGTCTGCGTTATCTTTACGAATAAATCTACGTTCTTTATGAATAAATCTACATCATCATTAGATATAAATCTACGTTATCTATAGGGATAAATCTACGTTATCTTTCCGAATAAATCTGCGCTATCTTTATGAATAAATTTACATTAACATTAGGAATAAATCTACGTTATCTTTAGGAATAAATCTACGTTATCTTGATGAATAAATCTACATTATCATTAGAAATAAATCTACGTTATCTTTAAGAATAAATCTACGTTATCTTTCCGAATAAATCTACGTTATCTTTCCGAATAAATCTACGTTATCTTTATGAATAAATCTACATTATCATTAGGAATAAACCTACGTTATCTTTAAGAATAAATCTACATTATAATTAGGAATAAATCTACATAATCTTTATGAATAAGTCTACGTTATCTTTACGAATAAATCTGCGTTATCTTTATGAATAAATCTACATTATCATTAGGAATAAATCCACGTTATCTTTAGGAATAAATCTACGTTATCTTGATGAATAAATCTACATTATCATTAGGAATAAATCTACGTTATCTTTAAGAATAAATCTACGTTATCTTTCCGAATAAATCTACGTTATCTTTCCGAATAAATCTACGTTATCTTTATGAATAAATCTACATTATCATTAGAAATAAATCTACGTTATCTTTATGAATAAATCTACATTATCATTAGGAATAAATCTACGTTATCTTTAAGAATAAATCTACGTTATCTTTCCGAATAAATCTACGTTATCTTTCCGAATAAATCTACGTTATCTTTATGAATAAATCTACATTATCATTAGAAATAAATCTACGTTATCTTTAAGAATAAATCTACATTATAATTAGTAATAAATCTACATAATCTTTATGAATAAGTCTACGTTATCTTTACGAATAAATCTGCGTTATCTTTATGAATAAATCTACATTATCATTAGGAATAAATCCACGTTATCTTTAGGAATAAATCTACGTTATCTTTATGAATAAATCTACATTATCATTAGGAATAAATCTACGTTATCTTTCCGAATAAATCTACGCTATCTTTATGAATAAATCTACATTATCATTAGGAATAAATCTGCGTTATCTTTATGAATAAGTCTACATTATCATTAGGAATAAATCTACATAATCTTTATGAATAAGTCTACGTTATCTTTCCGAATAAATCTGCGTTATCTTTATGAATAAATTCTCAATAAGAATTCTTTGTATTCTCAAAGAAAAAAAAAGCTAGAAGAGTCAGAAGTAATTTTTTTTTTTTCGAATAAGACCTTGAATTCTCTAAGGAAAAACGCTACAGCAGTCAAAACGACGTTTTTCTCAAAAAAGGCCTCGGATTCTCAAAGGAAAAACGCTAGGAGTCAAAATTACATTTTTTTTCAAAAATGACCTCAAATTCTTAAAGAGGAAAGACTAGAAGAGCCAAAACAAATAAAATTCAGAAAATTAGAAGTTGCTAAAGTTCATTCTTCCTGTCCTAAATAATATTTTTGATAATAAGTCAAATATCAAGATAATTTCCAAATAAGAAAGTGATCCTCTGTGAAGCACGTGAACAAATTTCTAATCTTTATCACTTTCATTACGACTATCAGTTCTGTAGTGTATTTATTTATTATTTACTGTTTGCGTAAATATTTTGATTTGTTAGTCGTCAGCAAGGCCGTATCCAGGGGGAGGGGATGCTTAGGGTGTTTGACCACCCCCCCCCCCCCCCCCCAAATGTTTTCTTGACTCGTAAAAACGTTACAAAAATAAATATAAAACATTTTTGATGCATTTTTTAAGCTTTTTGTACCCCCCCCCCCCCCCCACAAAAAAAAAAAAACAAAACTAAATTCTGGATAAAGCCCTGGTCGTTAGCTGCTAAGGCTGACTCACTCAATGAATCATCCCAGCTCTCTGTCTTCTTTAAAGTTTAGTGTCAGTTTACTTTTGGGTTTCATTGACTTAATGATGAATTATTGTTAGTCGCTGGATTTTGGGTGAGTGACTAGCTTTTTTAATGGGATTTTTCTTTTGGTTTTTATTGTCTTTAACTGTTTTAATTTTGATTTTATTTATTACTTTCTACCGGGTTGTTAGCTTTTTAAATCTTCCAATTTTAGTGTTTGTTTATTTGGTCCCCACTTTTGTTTGTTTTTGTCTTTTTATCTGTTCTATATCGTTCGTATTTTCGCTAAGAAAATGTGAGCTTGATTCCTTGAGACTTCCTCTAATATTGCTGAAGAAAGGAAGCAGTTGTCCTCCCAAAATATCTGTTTTGTTTAATCCAGTGTTTTCGTTAGCCTTATAAAACACTTTCTCAGTTTTCTTCTCTTTTGTATTAATTTTTTTTTTTGGCAGGATTATGTGGTTTATGAAACTATCTTTCTTATCTTTGAATGTCTAATTTAAAAGTTTTACCAATGCGACACATTTCCATATTATCATTGTAAGGCAGTGAAAAGCAGCGTGACCAAAGAGAGTATTTACAAAAATTATTACAAACAAAGAAGAAATTATAAACTAAAATTTGCAGCGAAAAAGACGCTTTACTTGAGACTTTTCCAGTTCAATCGAAACCTTATCGGGGAGGAATACCCCTTTTTCAGATATCTCCTAGCCTGGTCACAAGGCAGAATTTGCTGAGAGCGACTGGATAAACAAAGAGACCTAAAGGCTGCACACCTCTTTTAATGTAAGATATAACAGATAAAAAGGAAAAACGTAACCTCTATGTTTGTGCCATTTTACTTTTTACTTTATGCCATTTTACTTTTTTACGTTTTTACCATTTCAAAGGCTTTTTACTCCGTTCTTAACTCCCAAGTAATTCTGTCTCTCTTTAGAAGTGGGAGATAATCCATTTGTTTGTACCTACCTAAGGCAGTGGAATCAGAACTCCTCAATCCGGATACATTTACAAGGTAATGTTAGTAATCGTATTCGTGTGCGCCGTGGTGTTATGCAAGGTTCTGCTCTTAGTCCGGCAATATTTAATAACTCTACTGGAGTAGTCACTCAACAGATTCCACCATACTTAATTAAGCCATATATCGACGCAAGGCACTTGTCATATGCCGATGACATTCTTCTCTTGGCTGATAATCTTGGGGCACTCCAGAACACTGTTGATGTTGTTTGCTCTGGACTGAAAGAAATCGGTCTTTCAGTCGCTACTTCCAAAACAAAGTTTCTTGTCTTTGGACCGGAGATTGCCTCCAATGATACAATCGAAGTTGGGCCTTCCACAATCTCATCTTCCAATTCACCTATGTATTTTTGCCTTTAATTTGGAACTTCAGTTGGATCCACTAGGCAGCTTATAATTGATTCTTTGAAAGAATAACGGAGAAAATCTTAGGTCTTCTCATCAGGGTAAAGAGCCAATTTGATAAGAGAACCCTTGGTCGGCTATATAATGCGTTTTATGTACCATATGTGTTGTTGTTTACACCTTTTTTGAAATTTTTCTTTGCATCCGATAAAAACCAAATCCGATCACTTTTCTTTAGGTTCTGCAAGTATTTTCTTAGTATCCCCATTTGGACTCTCTAGCATTCCCGTAATAGTAACATTTCACGATGGTACGGTGTTTTTGAGATTTGTCAGAAAATGGACGAACTACCACGTAGGTTTGCTGACCGCTGGAACAGGATTGTCGACTTTCCACTGATTTGCCTTCTATTAAGTGCCTAGCGCCAATAGTTGTGAAATCTTCTAATGTTTGCCCCATGTGCTAAAGCATGAGGAAGACAATGGAAGAGGGGTTGATTCAGTGATAGCTATGGAATGTGCAGAAAAGGGGAGGGAGGGAAAGGGAGTGAGTGGGAAGAGCCAAGTACCCGTGCTTCCTACAACACATCATTAGAATTAAGTAATTTTACAAGGAGAACCCGTTGTTAGCTGATTGGAGGATATTGTCAGAAAATGGACGAACTGTCACGTAGGTTTGCTGACCGCTGGAACAGAATTGTCGACTTTCCACTGATTTGCCTTCTATTAAGTGCCTAGCGCCAATACTTGTGAAATCTTCTAATGTTTGCCCCATGTACTAAAGCATGAGGAAGACAATGGAAGAGGGGTTGATTCAGTGATAGCTATGGAATGTGCAGAAAAGGGGAGGGAGGGGAAGGGAGTGAGTGGGAAGAGCCAAGTACCCGTACTTCCTACAACACATCATTAGAATTAAGTAATTTTACAAGGAGAGCTCGTTGTTAGCTGATAGGAGGATATTGTCAGAAAATGGACGAACTGTCACGTAGGTTTGCTGACCGCTGGAACAGAATTGTCGACTTTCCACTGATTTGCCTTCTATTAAGTGCCTAGCGCCAATACTTGTGAAATCTTCTAATGTTTGCCCCATGTACTAAAGCATGAGGAAGACAATGGAAGAGGGGTTGATTCAGTGATAGCTATGGAATGTGCAGAAGAGGAGAGGGAGGGGAAGGGAGTGAGTGAGAAGAGCCAAGTACCCGTACTTCCTACAACACATCATTAGAATTAAGTAATTTTATAAGGAGAACCCGTTGTTAGCTGATTGGAGGATATTGTTAGAGAATGGACGAACTGTCACGTAAATTTGCTGACCGCTGCAACAGAGTATCGATTTTCCAATGGAAGAGGGGTTGATTCAGTGATAGCTATGGAATGTGCAGAAAAGGAGAGTGAAGGGAAGGGAGTGAGTGGGAAGAACAAAGTACCCGTACTTCCTACAACACATCATTAGAATTAAGTAATTTTACAAGGAGAACCCGTTGTTAGCTGACTGGAGGATATTGTTAGAGAATGGACGAACTGTCACGTAAATTTGCTGACCGCTGCAACAGAGTATCAATTTTCCAATGGAAGAAGGGTTGATTCAGTGATAGCTATGGAATGTGCAGAAAAGGAGAGTGAAGGGAAGGGAGTGAGTGGGAAGAACCAAGTACCCGTACTTCCTACAACACATCATTAGAATTAAGTAATTTTACAAGGAGAACCCGTTGTTAGCTGATTGGAGGATATTGTCAGAAAATGGACGAACTGTCACGTAGGTTTGCTGACCGCTGGAACAGAATTGTCGACTTTCCATTCATTTGCCTTCTATTTAGTGCCTAGCGCCAATAGTTGTAAAATCTTCTAATGTTTGCCCCATGTGCTAAAGCATGAGGAAGACAATGGAAGAGGGGTTGATTCAGTGATAGCTATGGAATGTGCAGAAAAGGAGAGGGAGGGGAAGGGAGTGAGTGGGAAAAGCCAAGTACCCGTACTTCCTACAACACATCATTAGAATTAAGTAATTTTACAAGGAGAACCCGTTGTTAGCTGATTGGAGGATATTGTCAGAAAATGGACGAACTGTCACGCAGGTTTGCTGACCGCTGGAACAGAATTGTCGACTTTCCACTCATTTGCCTTCTATTTAGTGCCTAGCGCCAATAGTTGTAAAATCTTCTAATGTTTGCCACATGTGCTAAAGCATGAGGAAGACAATGGAAGAGGGGTTGATTCAGTGATAGCTATGGAATGTGCAGAAAAGGAGAGGGAGGGGAAGGGAGTGAGTGGGAAAAGCCAAGTACCCGTACTTCCTACAACACATCATTAGAATTAAGTAATTTTACAAGGAGAACCCGTTGTTAGCTGATTGGAGGATATTGTCAGAAAATGGACGAACTGTCACGTAGGTTTGCTGACCGCTGGAACAGAATTGTCGGCTTTCCACTGATTTGCCTTCTATTAAGTGCCTAGTGCCAATAGTTGTGAAACCTTCTAATGTTTGCCCCATGTACTAAAGCATGAGGAAGACAATGGAAGAGGGGATGATTCAGTGATAGCTATGGAATGTGCAGAAGAGGAGAGGGAGGAGAAGGGAGTGAGTGGGAAGAGCCAAGTACCCGTACTTCCTACAACACATCATTAGAATTAAGTAATTTTACAAGGAGAACCCGTTGTTAGCTGATTGGAGGATATTGTCAGAAAATGGACGAACTGTCACGTAGGTTTGCTGACCGCTGGAACAGAATTGTCGACTTTCCACTGATTTGCCTTCTATTAAGTGCCTAGTGCCAATACTTGTGAAATCTTCTAATGTTTGCCCCATGTACTAAAGCATGAGGAAGACAATGGAAGAGGGGTTGATTCAGTGATAGCTATGGAATGTGCAGAAGAGGAGAGGGAGGGGAAGGGAGTGAGTGGGAAGAGCCAAGTACCCGTACTTCCTACAACACATCATTAGAATTAAGTAATTTTACAAGGAGAACCCGTTGTTAGCTGATTGGAGGATATTGTTAGAGAATGGACGAACTGTCACGTAAATTTGCTGACCGCTGCAACAGAGTATCGATTTTCCAATGGAAGAGGGGTTGATTCAGTGATAGCTATGGAATGTGCAGAAAAGGAGAGTGAAGGGAAGGGAGTGAGTGGGAAGAACAAAGTACCCGTACTTCCTACAACACATCATTAGAATTAAGTAATTTTACAAGGAGAACCCGTTGTTAGCTGATTGGAGGATATTGTTAGAGAATGGACGAACTGTCACGTAAATTTGCTGACCGCTGCAACAGAGTATCGATTTTCCAATGGAAGAGGGGTTGATTCAGTGATAGCTATGGAATGTGCAGAAAAGGAGAGTGAAGGGAAGGGAGTGAGTGAGAAGAGCCAAGTACCCGTACTTCCTACAACACATCATTAGAATTAAGTAATTTTACAAGGAGAACCCGTTGTTAGCTGATTGGAGGATATTGTTAGAAAATGGACGAACTGTCACGTAAATTTGCTGACCGCTGCAACAGAATATCGATTTTCCAATGGAAGAGGGGTTGATTCAGTGATAGCTATGGAATGTGCAGAAAAGAGCGGGAGTGCAGAAATACCGGCCGGCCTATAGGCCTTAAACTGCTGGAGACAGGCAGCTCAAGTACCCGCACTTCCCCCAACACATCATTAAAATTAAGTAATTTTATAAGGAGAACTCGTTGTTGGCTGATTGGAGGATATTTTTATTTCTATCTAAAGATAGAAATTTTAATGAATTTTACAAGGAGAACCCGTTGTTAGCTGATTGGAGGATATTGTTAGAGAATGGACGAACTGTCACGTAAATTTGCTGACCGCTGCAACAGAGTATCGATTTTCCAATGGAAGAGGGGTTGATTCAGTGATAGCTATGGAATGTGCAGAAAAGGAGAGTGAAGGGAAGGGAGTGAGTGGGAAGAACAAAGTACCCGTACTTCCTACAACACATCATTAGAATTAAGTAATTTTACAAGGAGAACCCGTTGTTAGCTGATTGGAGGATATTGTTAGAGAATGGACGAACTGTCACGTAAATTTGCTGACCGCTGCAACAGAGTATCGATTTTCCAATGGAAGAGGGGTTGATTCAGTGATAGCTATGGAATGTGCAGAAAAGAGCGGGAGTGCAGAAATACCGGCCGGCCTATAGGCCTTAAACTGCTGGAGACAGGCAGCTCAAGTACCCGCACTTCCCCCAACACATCATTAAAATTAAGTAATTTTATAAGGAGAACTCGTTGTTGGCTGATTGGAGGATATTTTTATTTCTATCTAAAGATACTTTTGTGGAGTCAAATGGGTGAATGGACTAATTATGTTGTCGATATACCCTTACACAAATTTTGGAGTTCTTTTCATTTTCTTATACTACTTTTTAGTGCATTTTTGTCGTGTACAGAGGGTAACAATAAATCATTATTATTATTATATATGCTACCACAAAGTAAATGAGGTTTTCACAAAATTCAAAAGAAATTTTATCTATACACTCCAAAGGAAACGTTATGTACAGTAGCATTTACACTATCGGAAGGAAAAGTTTTACCAGCTCTTTGACCTAAAAAAATGGCAATAGTCACATAATTGACAACACTGTATTGTATAGGCTTCAGAAAGATTTGTTATATTTTTTCCCAGAGGAATGGTCTAAGGACCGTCTTGGGTACTCGTTTCCCTGACTGTATACCAAACAATAAGCTCTGTGAAAAAAAGCAGCCCTATTCCACTTTCTAGGGCTATAACGAAAGAGACGTTAAGATGCCAAGGCTGCTTTTTACGGATGAAGGATGCAGTTTTAGGGTTAAAATGGGCTATAATGAAATAAATAATGGGCTATAATTAGATATAACAATGGACTATAATGAAAAAAAGGTTAAGATGCCAAGGCTGCTTTTTACGGATGAAGGATGCAGTTTTAGGGGTAAAATGGGCTACAATGAAATATATAGTGGGCTATAATCAGATATAACAATGGACTATAATGAAAAAAGGTTAAGATGCCAAGGCTGCTTTTTACGGATGAAGGATGCAGTATTAGGGTTAAAATGGGCTATAATGAAATATATAATAGAAATACATAATGGGCTACAATTAGATATAACAATAGACTATAATGAAAAAAGTTTAAGATGTCAAGGCTGCTTTTTACGGATGAATGATGAAGTATTAGGGTCATAATGGGCTATAATGATATATATAATGGGCTATAATGAAATATAGCAATGGGTTATAATGAAAGAAAAGTTAAGATTCGTCTCCAAATAGGGAGGGAAGAGGTCATAAGAAAGGATTTAAATGAAAGTCGAAACTTTATGAAGAGGAGGTAAGGAGTTACTTGAAAGTAATTCACTCATTACGTAAAGAGTGACTTTGAATATATTAGCATGGAATAGGGGGGGGGGTGCAGTCGTGTGTTGGCCTCAGGCAGCTTGGTGGTCAAGAGGGTTGTTTGTAGTACTTACCATGGTCAGAAACAGTAAGAGATTGTACACCTTTTTGCAAGGCTTCCTCTGTGTCACTACCAGCTTCCGCTTCAATCCTAGACGATCTGCCACGAAGCGGACGTCCAGTTTTCTGTTGAGTATTTTCTCGATAAACTTCTACATTTTCTATACTTTTCTTTCGAAATTCTTCCTTTTCTTTTCGAACTGTTTGTGGCTGAATGTATTCTCTCTTATCCTGTCTTTCTGTAAAAAACATAAAAGTTGGAACGAAAAGCTACTGAGTTGATTTTCAGAACGAGTTAGCTTTGTCAGGCCTTTCAGAAGTCAGCATTGAAGTCGGACAAAGTCTACACTTAAATTTTCAATTTATTTTAGCATATTTTTTTCTCTTTACATTTACTATTATTTTATACATATTTACTTTATATTATTTTTAGCTATACGTTTCTAAGTACATGAGTGTCAAAACGTTATACAACCATAATAACATTCTCGAAAAACAAAAAGGATTGAACACCGTCTTCCTTCAAATATTGAACAATTTAAAAAAAAAATAATTAATCAAATTACATCAAATAAATATGAAAACAACTTAAAACTTAATTAGACTAAGCCTAGTCTAAAGAACAATGTATGCAATCCATTCTGTAGGACATTCTTGGGCATTCTTTTTCAACCACAATTAGCCTATTAGAACATACCGCAGTATCTAATTCGAATATGTCATATCTTTCATTTGGGGGTGGAGGAGAGGGGTTTCCGGCCCTTTAAGCCAACGTTTTGAAAGAAACACGCTCAGTCAATGTTGCCAACCACAACCTATTCTAAATTTCAAATAATATTTTAATAACAAAGATGGCACTTATGAATGGGATTTTTGAGGATACAACAAAGTATATCTGTGGTTTTTGATATTAATTTCGACATGTGGGCATTGAGCTGCTTTATGATTCAGTTAAACCTGTCAAACATAAAAACCATAAAATAACTTGAAACTTAATTTTTAAAAAAGGTTTATTTTGTCTATTCTTGTTGTGTACCACTGAAGATTCATGTTGCCATTCCAAGTTTTAAGTATATTGCTTTTCTGAAGTCATAGGGTTTTAATGTTTTTTATGCCACAGTTTTCCTATAGCTGAGATTCAATCCATCAGTCAAAATACACTCCAGAAATTTGTGCTGAGCTTTTTAGGATTTATTGATTAGTTGGCTAATTGTCAAAATTACACGTGTTAACTTTCTCATACTATAAATAAATAATTTCATTAAATTAATGCACATACAAAAGATTCTTATTCCAAGCAGAATTACTGATGTCAATTTATTATGTTGAGTTGATTATAAGCAATAAAAACAGTGTAATTTGTAGACAATTCACCTTTCCAGTTGATATTCCCGACAGTTTTATCCTATACGGCCCTCCAAGCCAGCTTCTTTTTCCCTTTATATTCACTACTGGCCGTTTTGTACCTCTAAGAAACACAAGTTTTGCGAAGACCTGCTCAAATTCTTCTGCGATATTCTCAACCGAGATTCTAGAGACGCTCCAAGTCACTTATTCTGGAGTTACTGGGCTCGTACAACTTTTGCCCTTGGAGCTCGTAAGGCATATATATGGTCCAGGAGAGTCAACAGCTCAATATCATTAACTGTTTATTAGATTTGTTCAGAAAAAAAAAATGAATAAATAAAACAGATTTTCTTCATGCGCCTATTATTAGAAAACAATTTGATATTTTTATATTATAAGACATGGGTAAACACGGAAATCTTCTTTGAGAGGAAAATCTCTTTCTTTACAACTTTTCCAAACCTAAAATCACTAAAGCCCATAAGCCCTTAGGCGCTGCCTGAGGCGGCCTCAGGCGGCTTGGTCCTCCAGTAAGTTTTTAGTAGCATTAACAATAGACTATGCAGGGGTGAATAACTCCTGTCAACTAACGGTTGTTAATTTATTGACACAACCACCAATATAGTTTAATTTCCAAGATTCGTCTTGATTACATTGTTTCTTGATTCTCTACATTTTTCTCATCTAAAATAAAAAGTTGTAGGATATCAAGCAACTATAGTAGAAAGCAAAGGTCCTTTTGGAAAGCAAAGGAGGTTTTACTTTCTTGTGGTTCATTGTCTTTTTTTAGTCAACAATCTCTTTTGGTGCCACTCGAAGAAGTGTTATTTTTTCAAGATTTTTAGACTATAAAAACATAGGCATCGCAGAAATAGAAAAGGAAGAAAAAGCTTGTTTTATAGCTTCTTTTGAAAAAAGTGTTGATTAGATTCAGAAAATTAATTTCATTCGGACTTAGGATAAGTAGACCATACCGCCTTTCCCTTTACCACTTAAATAAAATGAAAATACATAAAAAGTGAGAAAGATTTAATAAAACAATGAACTTTGCAAAACCCAATAACTTCTTTGTATATATAGTAATACAATTCCAAACATAAAATTAGATTTTCTTAATAAATGAAATGTTAAATAAGTGGATCTTCCACTCCCTCTTTACAATTTATTATGTAATGATTATTTATTAAATTTTTATATTTAATTTATGCAGTCAACATTTAATTAAACTAAACTAACTAACTTAAGTTTACCCTCCCAAAGCCCTGGTAAACCGTTAGTTTAAAAAATACAATAAAATGTGCCATTAGGGTGACTCACACCCACGCAGAGTAGAGAAGAAGAAATTACAAAACCCTTTTGCAATTGTTGTTTTTTGTATATCTGACCCCCCCCCCTCCCCCTGAATGATTAACTGACTAATTGACAAAATTCAGTTTGTTAATTGAAAATTTTCATGGAATGAATAATTTTCTTGAAAATGAAACCGACTTGCATTCTAAGATGAATTAAAGATGCCAATTGATTGAGTGGATTTGATTATAGAAAGAAGCAAGGTTCTTTTTTAAACAATTTGCTTCTTTGGTTGATATTCACAGTAGTTTTATGCTATACGGCCTGCTATGGCCGTGTATATACTGTGTTATGCTATATACGGCCGTATATGCTCTGCTATATGCTTGATATTTTAACGTCTTAGGTTTTAATTTGAATCTGTTTGTGATATTTCAATTCAATATATAAATTTGTACGACGAAGGCTATGGCTGGGATTTTTACATGTTTAGTGCCTTATATTTTATTATAACAAGAACTGCCACTCATCGGCATGACCGTGTAAGGCGTTTGCAAATAAAATCATTTGAGTTTGAGCATAAAGCCATCAAGGTCTTTGCCATGATGGATGAGTACAAAACAGGCTAATGCTGTGACAATGAGGATTCAGTTATGTCCCTTATTCACTCATACGAGATTTCCAACCAAGCTCCAAAAAGTACCATAAGAAAAAAATACCAGATTTTGATAAATCCGTCCCATAAGCGTATCTTAAGGAACAAGTATGGCACAAACCGGGAAAATTACCAAAAATTGTACATTAATTCCATGGATTAGTCTTCTTGGTGATTAGATTTTCGACGTAATACCTTAAGTTATGTTTTTTTCCAAGATCACACTGCCTTTCTGTGACGAACAAATAAACGTTCGAATGGGGATAAGTCCATTTATTAGACAGGGAAAACAGAAACAAAAGTCTGGACATTTCAACCACATATACAGCAATCGTCATCTGCAGAAATACAAAAGCATTAAAATTAAAACTAACATATTTATACAATATAAAATAATTACTTCCAGTTTATTCACTAGATTTGTTTGAGAGTTCAATAACTCCGTTCATTCAGTCTTGAGTGGTAAATTTTCTTCTTTAGTATTGCCTAAATGTAAGTTGAAATTCTAATGAAGATGGCAAAATCTTTCTCTTCTTCAAATTGCAAAATAAATATTGTTGAATTTATAGGTATATACTAGATTGGTCCATGGGCGTAGGCAGCATTAGGCAGCATATTGTCTAGGGGGGGGGGGCAGTCGATAGTGTGATGGAGTTTTATCAACTGCTTTTTCCAAACCATCTGCTTTTTCAGCCATATTTAATGTAAATTTGAAGGTCTAGGGGGGGCAGCTGCCCCCCTCCCTACGCCCATGGATTGGTCACACTCCCCATCTACGCGACATATTTTCGACTTAATACCTAAAATACAGTTATTCAACTCTCTCAAACAAATCTAGTGAATGAACCGGAAGTAATTATTTTGTGCTGTACAAATATGTTAGTTCTAACTTTAATGCTTTAGTATTTCTGCTGATGACGATCGCTGTATATGTGGTCCAAATATCCAGACTTTTGTATCTGTTTTCACTGTCTAATAAATTGACTTATCCCCATTTGAACGTTTATTTCTTCTTGGTGACCATGACTGGTTAAGTTGGTTTTAAGAATTATCTAGGCAGGAGTAAAATTAAGACAAATATCTTGTCCCAGAAGAGGAGAAAAAGCGACCCTAAAATACCAAAAACTTGCTACCCCTGGTTTTAACCTAAAAAAGGCTTCATGTTAGTATCTGTTTTTTAAAAATTAATAGTTAAACTGAAAAGTATCTCTAGCAAACCTATTCTCTGAGGTTTTTCCTCCTTTGTTTCTAATGAAGGAAATTCTTGAGTATTGTCGGTAATGGGTGGGGCAACCTCATTGTCAATGGGTCGTCTTTCAGCTGTGCTGGATTTTCTACTACCTCCAGAAGCTGCCAAGGAACTTCGCCTATACGCCTCTTCGTCTTCCCATGACCTTGTGTACTTTTTCGGACCACCACTGAAAAATAAGTAATAATAATCAGACAAGACTCGTTTTTCGTCACATTTCAGTTACTAGTTATTACAATTTAATTTATTTTTGGTTTGCCTTACCCCAGAGCTCAGCCCAATATTTGGCGCTTTATACGTGTAGCTCCATTTTATTAGTGGAGATTCAACATTGTAAAATGGCAACTTCACAATTACTGGAGCTCTTCCCAATGTTTGGAGCTTTACCATTGTAAATTTTCTTTGTCAACGCGCGTAAACAATAGTAAAACGGCGAGTCCACATATATAAGTAACTGGAGGTCTACCCAATGTTTGAAACTTTTCCACTGTAGCTTTACTTTGTCATTAGAGGTAAAACATTGTACAATGGTAACTTCACATTTACCATATACGGGAGCTCTATCAAATACTCGGAGCTTTTCCATTGTAGCTTGATTTTGTCAAGGCACGTAAAACATTGTAAAACGGTAACGCCACATTTAAAATTAACTGGAGCTCTATCCATGTTTGAAGCTCTTTCACTGTAACTTTACTTTGTCACTGGAGGTATAAAATTGTATAATGGTAATTTCACATTTACCATTTGCTGGAGCTTTATCAATGTATTCTTCATTTGACACATATACTTGCCTTTACCTTACCTGCAACGATATTTGGGCTTTGCCACTGTAGCTTTGTTCCACCATAGAAAGTAAAACATTCTAAATGGTAATTTACCGTTTACTGGAGCTTTCACACTATATTTTTCAATACACTTACATTTATCTTTACCTCACATTTGAGCTTTATCTCCCAATAGGTCCAGTTTCAAATTAGCATGTGTAAGTGTCTTTCCGTAAATGCACCTCTCCCGATGTTATTCTCTTTTTCTGTTCTTCATGGACATTCCTTGATGAGTGCTACTTATTTTTATGACATAAAAGATGAAATTTGTTTTATCAACTGTTTCAAACAAAATATTTTTTCGTCACCTGTTTCGAACAATAGCCTAAAGAAAGAACTAAAAAGTTCTATCTCTAAATATGAATGAAAGCAGGGAGGCTGTTACCATCCTCCCGGAGCACTCCCAAAGCATCCTCGTGGCCACACCCTCTGGAAGCACTGAAACACTTCACTGATCGTTAGTAATACTACTTGTTGATACTATTTTGGTTAAATATGGTTTGCATAATCTGCCCCTATTATGTTCTATCTCCTCCTTCCGTATCAAACTAGCTATTAAAATAAATATATAAAAATAAATATTTTAAAAAATCAGTCATCTTATGGAGCATATGGGAAAGTAACAGGACTAGAATAGGTCAAGACTTGGGATGACAGCTTGGCAAAATTTGAGGTTGAAAATCATGCCATACGAGAAGACAGTAAAGCGCGTGGATAATTTTTTTATATGTCACTTTCAATTTTTTTTTTAATTATATATATTATCTAATTGTTTTTTTAGCTTTACCAGTTTTTTTTACCTTTTTAACTTAATCTAACACTTATTTTAATTACTTTGACTAAGAAATGATTTTCGTTCTGTTATTGTTGCTTTGGCACTGTTTGCCAGTTTTTCAGTTTTCTTGTTTCTTATAATTTTTTTGTATTATTTTGTTTTTTATGACTCTGAGAGGTGAATTCGGCCCTTCGGGGCTTGTGATAGAAACTTTTCAAACTAAATGTATCTTATCTTATGGCAAAGAAATATGCTGTATTTTTTGAGACGAGGTACAGGCCTCTCAGCCCAACACGTCACCGATAAAAGTCAAAGTTTCAGTTGCCGGGTCTTTTTTGCAGAGACAAGTAGCAAGCCTGTCAAGTCAACCTTTCCGCATCTAGGATAAAACACAGGGAATATGTTAACACCCCTCTACATTGTTCTCAGGCAATTCCAGATTGTCTACATAGTCTAAGTTCACAACCATCTTACCATCACAGTACAATCGCTCATCGATATATTCCTCTAAGGTTTTACGCAAAACAATATCTACCAGAATAATTTAAATGAAAGAGGAAAGGATACAACCTTGTTTAACACTAGGATGCAACCTTGGTAGTATTATTATTAAAGATGGTGGGAGTAGTGAAGATGTTATAAATAGAACAGCCAAGGCTCAGGGTGTTTTTTCACAGTTAAAAAAAGTTTGGAAGAATAGGAATATAAGTCTGCAAACCAAGATTAGAATATTAGAAGCTACAGTGATGACAGTGGTCAAATATGGCTCTGAAGTATGGGCGCTTCGAAAAGCGGATGAAGATTTGTTAGATGTTTTCCAGAGAAATTGCTTAAGGATTGTTCTGGGTACCCGGCTGACTGACCGTATTCCAAACAATAGGCTGTACGAAAAATGTGGTTCAATAACGCTCTCTAGGGCTATAATGAAAGAAAGGTTGAGATGGCTAGGGCTCGTTGTGCGGATGAAGAATGACAGATTGCCGAAGATCGTTCTATTCGGCCAACCGTCTAGGGCTAAACGGAAAACAGGTCGTCCTCGTCTGGGGTGGGAGGACGTCATAAAGAAAGATTAAAAGGAAATGGGAACTTCGTGGGAGGGTGTAAAAAGGGAGGCTTTGAATAAATTGGGACGGAGGAGGAGCGTGCGTAGCTGCGTTGGCCTCAGGCGGCTTGGTGCTGCGGTGAGATGTTAGTAGTAGTAGTATACAATCGAGGACAAGCACTGTCACTTGTTATCTACCTTTGCAAAAGCTGTATTATTTTGATGTGACCAATTACGTTAACATACCATTCTGGGAATCCACCAGGAGAAGGGACTTTGAGCAGGTCCTATCTGTCTACTGAATCAAAACATGTTCATGCTAAATAAAACTAATCACTAATGATAAAAATAATCTATCGCCCCATTTGAGCTAAATATCCTATTTCTAGAATAAATGCCAAAGATCAGGTTGGGCAAAATTTGTAAACATGAACTAGAACCGATTTCTGGAAAAGTGGCCACACCCGAGGATTTGAACAGAGTAGGATGAAGGAGGATTGATCATCATTTCACACAGCCTGACATGGCCTAAAGCTATGACATATTTTTAGCCGAATTAACTACCCTACACTAAATCGTCTACATCCAACTACTCTTTACTAACTTTCTTCATATTGTGAATTCCTTATTTCCCTTAACTACTTCTTCTCCATTTTCTTCTCTCAATCACTTCGTTCAGAAGATATAAAGCGTATTTAGAGAATATAATATTGGAGAGAAACACATTTCTGAAATCAATGAAAAATTAATAAGCTACTGGAAGGAATGTACAATCACAGCCAAATTAAAATTACCCATATCTTCTTCTTCTCCTAGCGCGCGGCGCAGTTTCTCCCTTTCGGATGTTATAGCCATACATGGCGACTAATTCTTCCTCAGACTTTGGTCCTTGTTGTCTCTCATCATATCGATCGTGAAGCCATCTATCAGCAACAACTCGTGGTGGTTTTTTTGGTCTTTCTTCTTGTTCTTTGACAACAGGTATTTCTTCCCTAAGGACAAGAAAAAGAAGTGATGATTTAGCAAACTGAAAAATATTTTCATTAAAAATGCTTCCAAATTCTTTTCTTTCCACTATTTGTCGAGAATATTAAAGATAGATGAAATTTAAGAATGAAAGGAACTATTATACAGAGGTTGTTAGAATCTGACTGTTAAAATCTGACTGGCTGTTAGAATCTGATTACATACAAGTAAAAATCAACATTTTTGTAGATATTGACTACGTCGCATCTAAAAAATGCAAATTGACTAGTGCCACAAAATAGATATGGAAATGTTAGACGACTATACATATGATACATGACCGTATTTTTTGCTTTAAAATACATCTTATCTTATCTACCTAAGTGGTAGCTGGAATTTTAATATATTTTTTCTTTTTTATTCTATAGATGCTTACACGTATGTAAATACTACACCCAATTCTGAGGGGGAGGGGGTTACCACTTTGGCGGCCAAGATTTGTGTAAATGTAAGTATAAAATACACAATATTGAACTGCGCTCAAGCTAAGAAGGAGGGGGTAATCCTATCCTTGACCTGATACTGATATGGAGTGTTTAAAGGGCATAGAGTGAATTATCCTTAGAAATAAACAGCGTGAGAGTGGTTTGGAGAATTCATTTTTTTTAATAATATTCTTTTTTTCAGTTTTTTTTTTTCGTTTTATCATTGGAAATGGGTCCCAGGGGTAGTCCTAAAATTTTTTCATTTTTATTTTACAAAAGAAACTGGTGGTTCTTTAAATATATATATATATATATATATATATATATATATATATATATATATATATATATATATATATATATATATATATATATATATATATATATATATATAATATATATATATATATATATATATATATATATATATATGTATATATATATATATAGATATATATATATATATATATATAATATATATATATATATATATATATATATATATATATATATATATATATATATATATATTATATATATATATATATATATATATATATATATATATATATATATTATATATATATATATATATATATATATATATATATATATATATATATATATATATATATATATATATATATATATATATATATATATATATATATATATATATATATGTATATATATATATATATATATATATATTATATATATATATATATATATATATATATATATTATATATATATATATATATATATTCGATTACGAAACAACGTTAGGAAAAGACATCCCAAAAGGCTCAAGGAATGTAGATTTTCTCATCCAAATTTTTATCATCTCATACCTGGAACCGATTCCATATCTAGGCATACTCCAAAACATGCATTTACGCAGAAAATTTTTTCGAAGGGGGGGGATAAAAAAAATAAGGGGAGAGGATAAAAACCTTACTCTGAATATTCTATTGAGGGGTATCCTTCGTTGGGTCAGCTGAACTTAGTGATCAGTGGGTTTTACATTTAATCTTTCCGTTTTTTTTTTTTTTTTTTCAATTTGATTGGTTGTCAAAGATCTAAATAGGATCTTACTTTAGTAGAACTTTTTTTCTTAAGTGGGATTAATTCAGTATTTGTGGGCAAAATCACAAATATCTTAAAATTTGAGGAGACAATAAACACAATTAGACCCCGGCGCCGCGCCGGCGGATCGACCGAACGCCGCCGGCGCGTTGCAAGCACGCCACCGCCGGCAGAGGCGGCGGCGTTCGGTCGACTTTAAATTATTTTTCGGCAATTCTTTATTGCGTCAACCGCAAAGTCGGAGCTTTTCCTTCTCGTGTGGTTTAGTATTTCGATTTTCCTGATTAGAAATCAAGCAGAGCTTGCACTATCCCCGAATTTTCGGGTATTTCCCCGAAAATCTATGCGTCACGCCGAAAAAAATTTGGTTCCCAGAATCCCCGAAAATCACGCAATCACGGTGCCACCCCTAGTGATTTATCACCAGTGACTTTCCCTGCCTTATATTACTTTGCATACCATAATTCTTCACTGCTCTCTTGTTCATTAATTTTCGTTTCTTTTGTTACTTTGCATAAAAACCAGACAGATGCAATATGCTATTGCAAATATTGCAATATACACAGTTCTTCATATGCTGAAAAAAAAAAGTATCGTCTTTATGAAATGAGTTTAAATCATTTCGAATCCATTTTCCCAATCGCTATTTCTTACATCATTCGTAGTCAAGTCAAGTTGAATAGAATTATAGAACGCATTCACTACTATACAGCTTCAGCCTTTTGTTGGATTTTGAAATTGACAGCCGACAGATTGTTTCTACAGCTGAATTGTAAGTTTGCAGATTTTTTTTTTTTTTTTTTGCTGTTTTTAGATAAGATTTTCTTAATGTTTAATACTCAATTATTGAACACCTGATAGAAAATACAATCTTGTTTCTGGAACATTTTTACCCCCACCCCCCCCCCCCCCCCCCAAAAAAAAAACAGCCTTCGGTTGAGACAAAATTTAGCTATAGACTAAGCTATGTACAAGGTTGGGGAATTAAAGATTGAACCGGAAGTTACCCCAAAAATATGATTCATAAATAAATTGTAAATTATTGCCTATAGGGGAGGGGGATAGGGGGCTATCATTTTTAAATGATAACACCTCATTTTTTTTTTATTGAAAGCAGGGATGCCAAAAAGATAATTATTTTTTTCATTTAAAGTGGAGACAGAAGAAAATGATATCAAATTCCCTGGAAAACCATTGAAATATTTTGATAGACCCAGGGTCCCCATATAGGACTTGTTCATTGTCTTGGGTATTTTGCGATTTCTCATAGGCTACTGGCCTTATTTGGCTTTTGTGTGTGCTCCCTTTTAATTCGATTCTTTGGATCTTATGGAATGGCATGGCGAATCTATCACTCAGTTTTCCAATAATTTGAGGTATATCTGAATAATTTTGACAATTTTGTTGTTGTCTTTGTGCCCCTTTACTCATACCCTCAATTTTTTTTTTTCAAGGAACACTAAGCTGTTTAACGTTATTTTGCGTGTTTGTTTGAACCATATAGTGACCTTGTTAATTATTCAGTAAATAGTTTTTCTAATGAAAGCTGAGACGGTATCCTATCAAGGTGGTATCCAGAGGGGGGGGGGTAGGGAGGTATTATATTTAAATGATAATAGCTCGAAATTTTATTTATTTAAAGCAGGGATCCCAAAAAGTTCATTTTTTTTTAAATTTAAAGCAGAAATGGCATCTTATCAAGGTGGTATCCAGAGGGGGGGGGGGGGTATTGAGCTATCATATTTAAATGATAATACCTCGATTTTTTTTTAAAGCAGGGGTGCCAATAAGTTAATTATTTTTTTTTTCATTTAAAGCAAAGACGGTATCCTATCAAGATGGTATCCAGAAGGGGGGCATAGGGAGTTATTATATTTAAGTGATAGTACCTTGATTTTTTTTTTATTGAAAGCAGGGATGCCAAAAAGTTGAAAAGTTGACAAAATTAACAAGATTTTCGTGAGTTATACTTGCATGGTTTTATCGTCCAAAGGGAAAGGGATATATGCGTCCAATCCGGTTTTTTTTTTTCTATTGATGAAACGGGTTTACTTTGAAAACATTCATTCATATGTACCAGGCAGATTCACACTAAAACGAATTGGTGTGACGAAAGCGATATCGACAACCCCACCTAACGTTGCGCTCGAGAAACAATGGCGCCCTTGGTCCAGTGCCCCAAGTTACATTAAAAGGCCAGGTCATAATAAAAGCTTTCAATTTGGGAGGTTCAAGGAGGAATCTTTGACAGTCTTATGACCTCAGGGTACTAGATGTTGCAACGTTCTTACGTATCTACAGTGGTTTAGAAAATTCGATCACCCCACAAATGATTACCAAAAATATGCACAAATGTAACATTTGGAATATTAGCACTTTTTTCAAAGCTTTGAAGAAAAGCAAAAAAGTCTAAATACCCCTAACTACGCTTGAAAGCTATTTTAAAAAGAAACTCTTTGGAGGTTTCCATGGAAATGACCATAGCAGAAGCTTTGAGCCTGGGTGGGGATCAAAGAGGAGTCTAAGTATTTTGACCACAGGTGACTTATTGTTGCGACTTTCTTAAATTTGGTAATTCTTGTGAGCATTTGGAAATCAAAGCTTAAACTCAATAACTGATACTAAGTGTCCTAACATTTTGCTTGGATTAAAAGTGACGAACTAGGATGAACATTTCAACATCTTCCTGGAGCTACTTCAGTCTGCATATTATTTCATTTAATTACACTTAAAACGGATTAGCTTTTCATTTTTTACCTAAGAAAATAGCTGGCACTTCATTTTTCTTCATAGCCAATAAACTATTAAGTGTTTTTTGTGTCATTGTAATTGAAGTGTTCTCATGTGAAGTGTTCATCATGTATTTTTCAATTTGATAAATTTACTCCTTTTAGATACAGTTTATAATTTGACTGATATTAGGTATTTATCAGTTTATAATTTGGAATGAATCCCTGGAGAAAAAAAAGCCAAAAAAAAACTTTAAAATGCATTTTTTTAAAATTGTAATTAAAAACCTAGTTTTTAATACAAGAAGGCTTCTTAGGAATCCAAAAGAGCAAAAAAAAAAAAAAAACAATCAATATCAAAGTCGCCCATTTCAAATGTTTTAAAAGTGACAAAACAGATATAGGCAAAGGGCATTATGAAAAAATTAAGCTTCTAAGTTCAAAGTTATATTCAAAGTTTCTACCCAGATAACTGACGAATTTTGTGATACGGTATTTGAAGTTTTATATGCAGTAATGCTCGATGAAAAAAACTACTAATTTTGATAATTATTTATGTTAAGAATACATAGCTAATAGATACTTCAACTACTCGTATTATGCAAGGGTTCTGAAACGCCACAGCCATTTCCTTTCTACCAGATTTCTACTTCTCTTGATGAATAACGAAGAAGACCAGTTTCCAGCCAGCGACTTGTGAATTTTTGAACTCATGAATAGGCTCAAATCTGTTGTAAATTGAAGCTGTTGTTCGAGAAAGACTGATGAAAACATTAATGTTTGCGGTCAACATTGATCGCGCCGGCGGCGCACCGCCGACATCTTACCGGCGGCGCGCCGCCAACGTCTTACTGGCGGCGCGGCGTGCTGTTTTTTGCCCCACCGCCGCCGGTCGTCCCTCATCGGCGCGGTGCCGGGTTCTAAACACAATATAAATACATATAAACAAATAAATATAAATACGAAGGACATGTTTGCATTTAGTTTAATCATCAAAACCATCTAACTATTTTACAGCTATTCCAAAGTTTTACTGTTTTAAAGTTTGATTTCCCAGCGTAATTTCAAATAAATCTTCTTTTTGAACTTCCAAATGTAACAGATTCTTACAAGAACTTTCAGAGTAAGACAAGATAAGAAGAAGTTTAAACTTGGCGAATAAACAGCAAAAGATATTGGCAAATAATATTGGTGCACCCTGACAAAGCTAAGCAAATTTTTCCATTTAAAAACACAACACAAGAATTAATGAATGGTACTACTATGGCGGAGAGTATTCACAGAATCACCAGTGCCTTGCAAAAGGGAAGATCAGCAGTAACTGCAGAAAATCCAACCATTTTGCACGTGCCTGTCGAGGTAGCAAAAAGACTGTGAACATCATCATCTTTACTATTCTTGAGCAGGTGAAATACTGTATTAACTTCAAACGAGCTGACTGTCTATGTTTTAATATCAAGTTAATAGAGTGACCGTTCATTTAATGGTGCAACCTCCAAAACCCAATTATAAACGGTTCATAACTTCGACTGTGAACATCATCATCTTTACTATTCTTCAGCTGGTGAAATGTTGTTTTGACTTCAAACGAGATGATTGTTTATGTGTTAATATCAAGTTAGTAGAGTGGCCGTTCATTTAATGGTGCAACCTCCAAAGCTCAATTATAAACGGTTAATAACTTCGACTGTGATCATCATCATCTTTACTATTCTTGAGCAGGTGAAATACTGTATTAACTTCAAACGAGCTGACTGTCTATGTTTTAATATCAAGTTAATAGAGTGACCGTTCATTTAATGGTGCAACCTCCGAAACCCAATTATAAACGGTTCATAACTTTGACTGTGAACATCATCATCTTTACTATTCTTGAGCTGGTGAAATGCTGTATTGACTTCAAACGAGCTGATTGTTTATGTGTTAATATCAAATTAGTAGAGTGGCCGTTCATTTAATGGTGCAACCTCCAAAACCCAATTATAAACCTCCAAAACCAATTATAAACTATTCATAGCTTCGAATTCTATGCCTTATATACCCAGAATAAGAAAACATTTTCAACAATTAACAATTATTCTGCTGCACTGCGACAGAACAAATAGGATAATGGTTCGTTTTCCAGTGTGAAAAATGATCTAGATAGGTCACGAGTTAGCGAAAATTCTTTTACGGTCCAAATTTATTTTGGGAAAGCATTTTTCACGTGAACAACGTCACAATTTCTCAGACGTTCAACACCTCAATTATTGGTTTCACTTTCTAAAGCAAAGAAAATGAAATTAAAGTTGTTCTTCTTCTCAAGGGAAAGGGGAGAAGAGACTTCCACCTTATTACAAATCTCGAAATAAATAATCTCGTAGACCAAACTCTTTTTTTAATATAATTATTAAATAAAACTAAATATAATAACGGGATAAACTTTTAATTTAAACAGTAAGCGTTTAAAACGCTTCTAAAGTCTTCCTAGAAAGTTTTACCCGATACTATATTTTCATTTCATTTTTCCTCCCTCTCGAATTCGTGGAATTTTTACAATCTTTTACACAATTTATTATATGACCCATACGACCCGTTTTATGGCATATTTTTGCCCCAGGAACTCTTTTGTACTTACCTGTACATCACCAGTGATATTTGACCAGGGAAAACGAGGTTAAACGTTATATAAATCGCAAGTTGGTCAATTCTGCTTGTGAAATCTGGCCAGAGAAAATGCACTATCTTATCTTAGATACCCTTTCGCTTTCTATTTTGTAAGCCGTTCTTAGGGTAGATGTGTCTTTGAATTACTTTAGACACTCATTTTCTTTCAACATAGGTAGATATTAAGTTTTACTTAAGTTACTGACTGTGTTCAATTGCATCTTGTTGTGAATTGTTAACCTCATTTACATGTCTAAGCTGACTCTTAGTAATCGTACTAAATAGAACATATTAAATGTTGGATTTACTTTATGAACTTGAGAATTTTACCAACCAAAAGTAAGAGAACATGGTGGGAACCCCCCTCCCAGAAAATTAATCGCAAAGAAATACGATTTCCCGTGTTCGGATCCGTCCTCCCAAAAAAACACCATTCACCTCCCTTCTTAAGTATCAGCCATATGAGTGCCTATGTCCATAAGAAGCTCTACAGGGGCGCTGTACTGACAACGTCACCAAACACTTAGTCAGGTGGGTTACGTCACAAACTGGGCGAAAGAAAAGCAGAGGCAAAGTCACCCCTTTGTAGTTCAGGTTAGAAATAGGGGGAAAGAAAAGGCAGAGACAAAGTTACCCCTTGGTGGCACGAGTTATCAAAGACAACGGGCAAAGGAAAAAGCAAAGAAAGATTTACCCTGGTTCTAGAGGATCGTCCTGTTCATAAAAGTCTTTGTTCATAAAGCAAAGAAAGATTTACTCTGGTTCTAGACGATCGTCGTGTTCATAAAAGCCTTTGTTCATAAAAGAGCCTTTGTTCATAAAGCAAAGAAAGATTTACCCTGGTTCTAGAGGATCGTCGTGTTCATAAAAGTCTTTGTTCATAAGGCTAAGAAAGATTTACCCTGGTTCTGGACGATCGTGGCGTTCATAAAAGCCTTTGTTCATAAAGCAAAGAAATATTTACCCTGGTTCTAGACAATCGTTGTGTTCATAAAAGCCTTTGTTCATAAAAGTCTTTGTTCATAAAGCAAAGAAATATTTACCCTGGTTCTAGACGTATAAAAGCCTTTGTTCATAAAAGAGCCTTTGTTCATAAAGCAAAGAAAGATTTACTCTGGTTCTAGACGATCGTCGTGTTCATAAAAGCCTTTGTTCATAAAAGAGCCTTTGTTCATAAAGCAAAGAAAGATTTACCCTGGTTCTAGACGATCGTCGTGTTCATAAAGGCCTTTGTTCATTAAAGAGCATTTGTTCATAAAGCAAAGAAAGATTTACCCTGGTTCTAGACGATCGTCGTGTTCATAAAAGCCTTTGTTCATAAAAGAACCTTTGTTCATAAAGCAAAGAAATATTTACCCTGGTACTAGACGATCGTCGTTTTCATAAGAGCCTTTGTTCATAAAAGAGCCTTTGTTCATAAAGCAAAGAAAGATTTACCCTGGTTCTAGACGATCGTCGTGTTCATAAAAGCCTCCTCTCTTCGGAATATACTGAGGGTTTTTCTTATCCTCGTCATCGTCAAGAGACTTTGAGGGCTGACTTTCCTAAATATAATAAACAACTTAATTAAATATTATGACGTCGCTGTTAAAATAACTAATAGACGTTCACGAGGTTTCATAAAGAAAAGAAACAAATATAGCATAGAGGAAACATAGATATACTTCTGCTACAATGCTAACAATTTAGGGCATCACCAAGCAGCCTAAGACTAACCGCGCATCAATGGCTTCCCCTCTATCCCAGTCTACTCACAGCTTCACTCCCATGAAGTTCCAACTTCCTTTTAATCCTTTCTTATGACCTCGTCGACCCTATTCGGGGGGCGAGCTAATTTTCGTTTGACCACAGATGATGAACAGAAATAGTGTTTGGTAGTTTATCAGCCTTAATCCGTAAAATGTGATCTAGCAATCTTAATATTCTATCATTATAGCCTGAGAAGGCGAAATCAAACACTTCTTGTACATCATGACATATGTTCTGTTTGACATGTGTTCATTCAAACAAGTAATTAAAACTACCATATGTATTGTTTGACATATGTTGATTCAAACGAGTAGTTAAAAATACTATGTATATTGTTGGCATATGTATTGTTTGACATGTGTTCATTCAAACAAGTAATTAAAACTACCATATGTATTGTTTGACATATGTTGATTCAAACGAGTAGTTAAAAATACTATATCTATTGTTGACATATGTATTGTTTAACATATGTTGATTCAAACAAGTAGTTAAAACTACCACACCCGATCAAAATTTAGAGATAGCCATTAGCATAGTTGAAAGGTCCAATAACTATGCCTTTGGGGATGACATGATCCCCCCCCCCATTGCCCCAGAGAAAAGAGCAGTGAATTACATAATTTGTCCATTGTTCATTACAACATTGTTAATATACACTTTTTGGGGGGAGGGGTTATTTTTCATGGGGAGGATTTTCCGTGGAGAGGTAAGTTTCTTTGGAGAATTATTGAGGGTAAATTTTACACGGTGGGGGGGGGGATTAATTACCTGTTCAGATTTGAAAAATGGTGAGAAATGAAATAGAAAAGTAATTCTTCCAACTGAAAGTAAGAAGCACCATTAAAACTTAAAACAAACTGGAACTATACCGTATATGAAGGGGACTGGCCCTTCGTCAGCTCTCGCTCTTTACAGTAAAGTTTGACTTTTTGTCACAATTATTTAAGAAAGACTGCTCAAACACAAGGGCCGCTGAATTTTAATGAAAAGCATTTCTTAAGAACTGTAAGACTTTGGCATATAGAACGAGGGTTGGGGAAGGGGCAGCCCTCTGACAGTCATTATCAGCTGAAAAAGATTAAAGATAATACTTAACTGACAAACCTGATGGGATTAGAACACAATATTGTCATCATCCAGTTTACGTGTGTTTATTTGATGTTTATAACTAAACATCAACTTTATATTTTTTGTAAGTCAAATCTTTGTAAAGGGAATATTTATAGAGCTAGTAAGAAACGTATTATTGTTTTAATTTCCGTTTGTTAGAAGATAATTTCAAAATCTAAAAAAAGGGGTTATTTAACAGCAATATAAATGATACAGAATATTTAAAGAAGTGACAACAGGAACAGCTACCTTAAACTGACTACAATAGATTTTCTTCTCAATGATCGTAATTTACTGACATCCATATTGGCTGTTAAAAAAATGCGATGGCCGGGAGTCGAACCCGGGTCAACTGCTTGGAAGGCAGCTATGCTAACCGCTATACCACCATCGCTTGTAAAGATAAATTATTTAAACAAAAAATGATGAAGCATTTGACATAACCCGATTGAATGTTTTGAAGTTCTATTCAAATGTTCTAATCGCTTCCTAGGTCCAATTCAGCATTTAAATGGACTTATAAAGTGATACCCAGCTCTTTATTACCGGCCAGTAGTAGAAAAGGGAGTCGTTTTTTTCTTTTTTTTTTTGGGGGGGGGGAGGGGGGTTCAAACAATGTGGCGAAAGAATTAGGTACTTATGTATTAGCTGGTACCCACGTGATATATTGTGCTAAAGGAAACTAGTCACACAGGTATCTGTCAATAGAGAAATGCACCGCAAAAGCGTGGTTTGTCATTGCGTTTATAATATTTAAACTATTGTTTTTGGGGGATTAGGGGGGGGGGGGAAGGTACCTAGGTTAGATCAGGTTACGTATTTAATACATGCTATACTTTACCCCTCACCCCCTAATGTGCAAACATATAGCCCAAATTTGTTCATAAAGTATTATATTTTCATCATATTTTGCTTTATTTCATTAGCATTAACCAAACATGATTTCTCGCGTGGGTAAAAGTACCAAAAAGTATCATATATCCCATGCCCTTTGACTATCCAGATATAAACCCCTCTTGCCCACCCCCCCACCCCCCCCCCCCCCCCCCCCAATAAAATGCTGGAGATTCGCCCCTGGTAATAAATGGTTGAAAAAAAAAAACTACTTGAAAAAATTTTAATATATACTTGTCTAGAATTCAGTAGTCACGCGATAAGAGAAGTTTCGTTAACAAATTTGTTTATGAACAAATTTGGGCTATATATTTGCACATTAGGGGGGGGGGGGGGTTAAAGCATAACATATATTAAATACGTAACCTGACCTGGGGGGGAGGGCGCCATCCCTCCTCCCCGGCTGAATAATGCTTTATTTTTAGATTTCTATTATACAACTAGACCCCGGCACCGCGCCGATAAGGGAAGGTTGGCGGCGCCGGGGACAAAAATAGCAGTAGCGGCGTGCCACTGGTGCGATCATTGTTGACCGCAAATATGTATGTTTTTATCAGTCTTTCTCAAATCCCAGCTTTAATTTATATCAGATTTGGGCCTATTCATGACTTAGAAACTTCGCGAGTCGCTGGCTTGACGCTGGTCTTCTTCGTTATTCATCAAGAGAAGTAGAAATCCAGAAGAAACGAAATGCCTGTGGGATTTGAGAACCCTTGCAGAATAGTTGAAATATCTAAGAGCTATGTATTCCTAACAGAATTAATTATCAAAATTAGTAGTATTTTTTTTCATCGAGCAACCGTCACCATCGAGAAGAACTGTCACCATTTACATCACAGCGGATTGGTAGAAAAATCTTTCCACTTAACTTTCATACAATCAAACATCCAGAAGGGATTTGGAAGGTATATCCCCTTTCAATCCAGATTATTTTCATAATGAAGGTCTGTGCTCTTAACTACAGACCACAGTAGACAGAATATACCAGTAAGCTTATCGCAGATCATTTCTGGTCTTCGTGAACAAAAAGCTCCTCCCACTTATTTCTTCCTTATTTCTGCATTAGCTTGTTTCTGCATTAGCTTTATTTCCGTTTGCTTCAATGCACTTTGATGGAAACAGTCGGAAACAGACTAACCTGCATTCCCGCTAATCTGACTTCGCCTATGTTTATATCTGCCAAAACGGAAATAAAGCTAATGCAGAAACAAGCTAACCCCGGTCCTGGTTTTTATAATGGGTGAGATAGAGAATGATCATACTGCTAATTATATAAACTGTGCTACAGACCAACTAAATACTTTTTAACCCATAAAGCTGGTGGTAAATTACCAAGCTTATCAGAGATTCTAACTCCAGCCCCATCCCTACCTGCACTGCCATCCTCTCACCCAATGCTTTCAGTAAGCCCTATGATTTTGCAGCCACTGTGAAATAGGACAGTCACACCTGAACAAATACAACCACATCCCAGCACCACCAAGAAAACAAAATGCGTCAAGGAAGGAAGGAGGGCAGAACAGAAGTGCTCACTGATACATCAGTGAAAGCCAAGATTGAATCTGCCTTTGCTACAAGGAAGGCAAAGAAGAGGTGGAAAAAAAAATTGAAGCAACAAAAGCAAGAAAAAAAGAAACAGGCTGTGAAGATTTGGTGAGAATACAGCACTGAGGGTGAAAATGAAACTGAAAAGGTTCAGACAGTGACTGTTGATGACAACTCGGACAGTTCTCTTGGGTAAGATAGTGAGAAGGTTTGTGAACTTAGTTTAGATTTGGGTTGCAGTTGGCAACTTTGTAAAAATCATCTATGACGGCCATTAGGTAGAAAGTAGAACCTACTGTAGAGGTCAGTGTGAAAACTATGAGTGGTGAAAGAGATAATGTGTGAAAGTGGCTAGAACAGCCAGTTCATATCTACTACATGAAAGAGGATTTAGGGTAAAAACGTCCAGCACTTAGACTGTGTGTGATCTTGGACATTTTTGACATTTTGGATTTGTGATCTTTTTGAAAAAATATATTGTTGGGGCTTCCTGCTCCTTTTCTTTCTTTTTTCAGAAAAATGACCTGTTTTCCTTTTCGTAATGAAATTTCCTTAAATTTACCTATAATATAATTTTCAAGTACAAGTCAAAGTCCCGTTGCTAAGACAGTGGTGTTGCAATAAGTAAACTTTCGGGCTAAAATCTATTTCTGTCTTACTGGACTTGGCCATTGATAGTTAATGGTATTCAAAAAGTGTTTGATTTTGAAGCTCTCATTTATAGGATTTGCCAGGGTCAAGCTAGGGTCCACCCCTACACAAAGTTCTTTGTGCAGAAGTGATTTTGGTTTTAGTCCGTTTTCAGAGTTTGTATAGTTTGTTCCTAGACTGCAAACTGTGTTTTTAGAATTTACAGATAATGTGTTTCGTTGGAGTGACCTTTGGGAAAATACAAATGAGCTATTTTCTACAACCGTGTAAGATTATTTTCCCAAAACCCAAGCAGGGTAGGAAAAGAGTTGGCGAGAAATACCGTCATTAGTATATCGACAGGTGGGTCCGTTTACCCTCCGAAGAGATAGCTAGAGATATTAGTGGTGACACAGGTTGTGGCAACCATGGTCCAGAGTTTGGCCCTTTTGATCGTTCGATCACGTTACCATACCCTAAAACCGCCAGCGGCCCTGGTGTAGCGTCAGAGATATCAAAGAGCTGGTAGCCCCAGGCATTCAGTACGAGCAGTGGTGCCAGCGTTGGCCCAAAATATAACTGTACCAACAGCTGTCCCACTGATAACATATATCTTCCCTAAGCAAGGACAGCGGGTTCCTAATCTTGGACCTAGTGCAGATAGTTGGGATTTGCTGACTACAATCTTATAGCCAAGCCTATTTAAATATGATTACTCTTTTTCACACCATATGTCAGTGATTGAATCTGTCCATGATTGAGATACTTCAATTTCAAGATCCTTTATTCAAGATTGGGCAATAGCCTATTTTCCAAGATTAGGCTCAAGCTAAAAATTTGCAATTACAATTAGGTCTCTACTACTAACTATCTGTGCATTTGAAATAGTTGCTATTGTATATGGGTGAAATATTCAAACAGATAAAAGACTTATTAAGAATTTTTAGACAGATTTTAGTAGAGAAAAATTAATTTTCCAGGTTGTATAATAGATATAACTACTGAAATGGTGATTAGGGAGACGTGCATTTGCAGTTTCCTTCCCATTCATTTCGGTTGATGTCTGAAATAAGTCCCAGTCCTGTAATTAGACACCTCCAGTGGTTTCATAACAAACAAGAAAACACATTAATAGTCCTTGATTTTAAATTCAGAATTTAACAATTAGGAACTTGAGAAATTTCAGAGCCTACAGTTTCAAGTAACGCTGCTATGTCATGGAATCAAAACCTCAGTATTTATAAACACCGGCATATGGCAAGGACTTAAGAGACATTGATTCTTTGCTATACCAAGGTATCTTGAAATAGAGAGGTCCTTAAGTCTCAAGTTCCTACCTGGAACTAATCAAAAAAAACTTTTTGCACAAAATAAGTTTTTTCAAAAAAAAGCAAAGAACTCCATTAAACTAAAAATGAACAAAAAGAAAATCAAATAATCTAACAAGCATACAACTACCACAAATCAGTATTAATAAATAAATGAAACCCAAAACAAACAGAAATTAAAATAAGTCAAACTCAAAACGAGCAGAAATTAATCTGAGTAGGGTTCTAAACCCCAAGATTTCTAAGAACCAGAATATAATTTGTACTTTACTGAAAAAATACAAATGAATTTACTGAAAAAAATGTGCATTGTCAGTTTAATATACATATGCTGATATTAATTCCTTCAAACCTTAATTAATTTTTGATTTCTTAAAGTTATAAAAGTGAAAACATGGTTAGGTACCTAGGTTAGGTTACGTATTTAATATACGCAATGCTTTGCCCCCCTCCCCCTAATGTGCAAATATATAGCCCAAATTTGTTTCTAAACTATTATATAGCCATCCTATTTTATTTTATTTCATTAGCATCAACCAAACTTACTTTTTAGAGAGGCCCATATAAAGGGATTGTACCGATTTGTGGTAGTTGTATGCTTGGTACATTATTTGATTTTATTTTTGTTCATTTTTGGTTTAATGGAGTTCTTTACTTTTTTTTGAAAAACTTATTTTCTGCAAAAAGTTTTTTCGATTAATTTCTGGTTGTTTTATATTGACATAGTCTTTTTCAGGGAGAAAGAGTGAGCCTCTTCTGAAGTTAAACAGCCACCCCTTCCATAAAAACCTCTAATACTCCCTGGGCCTGTGTTCCCACTTATACCGCATTTTGCGGTATAATACCGCAATTTCAAGAGAAATGCCGCACTTTTTTCTGATCATACCGCAATTATACCGCGAAATGACTTTGATCAGCGTATTTTTACCGCGAAATGACTCTTATCACTGAATTTATACTAAGTAATGTCACCGTACGGGAAAAGGGACAAATGTCGCTCTCATCTTCTAATGATATATGGCTGGATAGGCTACTGCGGAACTCGCGAAATTTTTCGTTTTCGAGGCCGGTATATCAGTGGATCCAAAAAAAAAGAAAATGGGACAAAACCGACAGTATACACAGTATTTCTGGAGAAAGTGCCGAAAATGAAACAAATATTGGTAAATAAACTTCTAATCTAGTTTAAAACAGAAAAGAGTAAATTATCCTGCTTCCAATTTTCTAGAGAACGGGTGGTATGCATGAGCTATTAGTGATGAAGAACGGGTAAGAGTGCCAGAAAGTGGGAAAAAGATATCATTGGGGACTATTTTCCCCTCTTTATATATCGAGTGGGTATCTAGGGGATGTCTCTTTTCATTTTTATTCAACCTTTCTTGTTCAAAATTCATAGCAGAATATACCACTTAAGAAAATAATAAAGAATAGTATCCATTTGCTAGAAAAGTAGCAAGCAATTAATTGCTTTTAAAAAGTAAGTTTTTGTTGAAACTAGTGGCAACGTATTTGTATTACGGGTATCAAAATACACCAGAAATTATACCGTGTTTCGGCAGAGAGGATACCGCAAAAACACCGCTTTTTCATCGACCAGCACCGCTTTTTGGTATCGGTCCAGTGGCAACACTGCCCTGGGCATAACTTACAACCCTTGCCCCTAGTCTCTGAGTTTTTTTTTAACCCCAAAAGCCTTGTTATATGATATTTAGACTATTTTGAATAGAATGGCTATCTCAAAATTTCTATTAGACGCACTTCGGGACAATATGACGTGTGTGTAGGGGGGAGAGGGTAGCTGCCCTCTGATCACTTTGACTCTTAAAAGGGCACTAGAGCGTCTGATTAACAATCCAATGAGCCCCCTTTGAAGTTTATATGACCAAACTTTCTATAAAAACCCTATATGTCCCCAGGGCAAAACTTAAAACCCTTGCCCTGAGGGCTGGGGAGATTTGTTATCCTCAAAGACATAATTTCCAGACCTGTCTGATAGGCTATATCGAAATTTTGATTGGAACTGTTTGAGGAAATGATAGGCTTGGAGGGAGACATTTGTCCTCTGATCATTTTCAACTAATAAAAAAGGCACTAGTACTCTCAGTATCCCATCAAATGAGCCCTTTTTGAAGCTTCTACGACAAAAATTTTAATAAAAAACGTTAAATACCCTAAAGTCATAACTTGCGACCCTTGTCTTGAGGGTTATGGGGGGAGGGTTGTCATCCTCAAAGACATAATTTACAGACCTTTCAACTACGTTGAACAAAATAGCTATCTCAAAACTTTGATTGAATGTGTTTGGGGAAATGGTGGGCGTGATAGGGGGGTTAGTTGCTCTCCATTCACTTTCGACTATTAAAAAGGGCACTAGCCCTTTCAATTTGCAATCAAATGAGCCTTTTTTGAAGTTTCTACGACAACTTTTCTATAAAAACCATATATGACCCCAGGACATAACTTACAACCCTTGCCCTGAGGGTTGTGGGGGGGGGGGGTGTCATCCTCAAAGACCTAATTTTCAGAACTTTCAATTACTTTGAACAAAATAAATATCTCAAAATTTCGATTGGATGTGTTTGGGGAAATGGTGGGCGTGAGAGGGGGTTAGTTGTTCTTCAATCACCTTGGACTATTAAAAGGGGCTCTAGCCTTTTCAATTTCCAATTGAATGAGCCCTTTTTGAAGTTTCTACGACAACTTTTTCTATAAAAACTTCATATGCCCCCAGGACACAACTTACAACCCTTGCCCTGAGGGTTGTGGGGGGGGGGGGGGGGTTGTCATCCTCGAAGACCTGATTTCCAGAACTTTCAACTACGTTGAAAAAAATGGCTATCTCAAAATTTTGATTTTATGTGTTTGGGGAAATGATGGCCGTGAGAGAGGGTTAGTTGCCCTCCAATTACTTTCGACTATTAAAAGGGCACTAGGCATTTCAATTTCCAATCGAATAAGCCCTTTTTGAAGTTTCTACGACAACGCTTTCTATAAAAACCTTATATGCCCCCGGGGCATAACTTACAATCCTGCCCTGAGAGCTGTGGGGGGGGGGGGGGTTGTCATCCTTAAAGACCTAATTTCCAAAACTCTCAACTACGTTGAACAAAATGGCTATCTCAAAATTGGCTTTTTGGGAAAAGGTGGGCGTGAGAGGGGGGTTAGTTGCCCTCTAATCCCTTTCGACTATTAGAAAGAACACTAGCCCTTTGAATTTCCAATCGAATGAGCCCTTTTTGAAGTTTCTACGACAAAGCTTTCAATAAAAACTTTATATGCCCCAGGGCATAACCTATAACCCTTACCCTGAAGACTGTGGGGGGTATTTCCTGCTCAAAGATATAATTTCCAAAACTTTCAACTAAATTGAAAAAATGGCTATCTCAAAATTTTGATTGGATGTTTTTGGGGAAATGGTGGGCGTGGAAGGGATGTTAGATGCCTTCTTATCACTTTTGACTATTAAAAAGGGCACTAGCCATTTCAATTTCCAATCAAATGAACCCTTTTTTAAGTTTCTACGACAACGCTTTCTATGAGAGCCGTCTATGCCCCCAGGGCATAACTTATAACCCTTGCCCTGAGGGTTGTATAGGGTTTGTCATCCTCAAAGACCAAATTTTCAGAACTTTCAACTACGTTGAACAAAATCGCTATCTCAAAATTTTGATTGGATGTGTTTAGGGAAAAGGTGGGCGTGAGAGGGGGGTTAGTTGCCCTCTAATCCCTTTCGACTATTAGAAAGAACACTAGCCCTTTGAATTTCCAATCGAATGAGCTCTTTTTGAAGTATCTACGACAACGTTTTCTATAAAAAATCTTACATGCCCCTAGGGCATAACTTACGACCCTTACCCTGAGGGTTGTGGGGGAGTGTCCTCCTCAAAAACATATTTTCTAACTGGAAATTAACTACGCTGAACAAAATGGCTATCTCAAAATTTTGATTGGATGTGTTTGGGGAAATGGTGAGCGTAGAAGGGGTGTTAGTTGCCTTCCAATCACTTTCGACTATTAAAAAGGGCACAAGCCACTTCAATTTCCAGTCGAATGAGCCCTTTTCGAAGTTTCTACGACAACTTCTTCGATACAAAGTGCCCTGGTCTAAAGAAAAAAAAAATAATAATATTACATTGTGCCAACATTGTTCTTTACTTAGGCAGCGTTATTGCGTTGCCTATGATTTAATCAGGCGTCTGTTCGAAAGACGATTTTCCATTCCATGGATGTGTTACAAGAACTGGTGCTGACAAAACTCACCCTGGAAGCACAGGGAATTCTTGCAAAGTGTTTGCGTGTGCATTTTTTGCTTAATTTTGAACACCGCACTTGATTTCTAAGCAGGAAAATCAAAATCCTTAACCAATCGAGAAATGAAAAGCTCCAGCATTGCGGTTGACACAATAGATTGCCTTAAATTAATTCAAAGTCAACAGAGCACTGCCACCTCGGCCGGCGGTGGCACGCCGGCTGCGTTGCGACACTTCGGAGGCGTTCGACCGGGCTTCTCGGATTTAAAAAACGATCAGAAATAAAATAAGAAAAAACATTACAATAAAAAACAATAAAAAAAAAACTTTTTCAATTGAAAGTAAGGAGCAACATTAAAAGTTAAAACGAATAGAAATTATTACGTATATAAGGGTGGTTTCCCCCTCCTCAATACCTCGGTCTTTAGGCTAAAGTTTCATTTTTGTCCCGTTTCTTTCAGATTGACTCCTGAAACACAAGGACCATGCAATTAGATTGCGAACGATAATCAAAGTTTTGGTAATGGGAGGGGGGGGCCTTGAAACCAGTCTGTGGACTTGCGCTGTATTTGAACCATTAAACGAGAGTGCTCTACAATACCCAACAAGTCCTAAAGTCCTCTATTGCAGAGGCTATATTGATGTAGCCTTCTTTTTTTTTTAGTTTTGGCAAAGTTAGAAAAATTACAGAAAAAAAGATTACTGAAAATTAGGCTCATAGAAACAAGAACAGAAAATGTGATCAGGTTATGTTTACACAATATGCGAGAGGCAAAATATTTTGAATAATAAGATGTTAACAAGAAGTGTGAGTATATCCCTATTACCTCTGCAATAGAGGTAATAAAAAAAGGTAATTTCTGTTCGTTTTAAGTTTTAATGTTACTCCTTACTTTCAATTGATAAAACTTGTTTTTTTATATTTAATTCCTCACAAGATCAGTGCTTGCCTGATCTACAATTAGGTGCACAATCAAGAGAATCATCTCATCCTATTCCTAATATTCTCCTTATCATCCACCAATTTTTTTGCACTAACCACATACCCCATATATCCCATATACCTAATTCCTTTGTATATGTCGGGACACAAGTGACTTTCAATTTAAATAAAATTTTAGCATATATTGATTCTTTTTATATTAATTATAAACTCATAATTTTTTCTGGAGGAGTGAGCACGAAAAAAAGCAGGGAAGGGGAGAGCTCTATACTTAACTCCCAAATTCTATTCTTTACAATTTTAAGTGTTACATCTTGTTGTTCTCCACATAAACACAACCTCTAACTACCACGTGCAGGAGCGGATTTAGTGGGCAGTTTTAAAAGCAGGTGCCCCCCTCAGATCTTTGACATTTACACTAATTAGTGGGGTGGTAGGGCGAACAACACCAACAAGGGAAACCAAGTTTTGTTTGTAAAACCACCCAAACAGTAATTCTGTATCCCCCTTACACACCCGGAGATCTGCACACCTGAAGAGGAGGAACCATGGAACTCCAGTTTTAAGGTCTCTTTAAACACTCTCCAGTTTATAGAAGTATTTCTGTATGGAATTCAATTAATGAATCTATTAAATCCATAAATTCATTTGGCACACTCCAAAACGATACCTCTCTTACACAGTATTGGATACTACATGAGTTAATGCCTCAATTTTTCGTTTGTATCTTATCCTCTCACTCTCCTGCTTTCACTCCGCCTCGTTCTTTCCTTCTTTTCCTTCATAATTCTTTATCCCTCTCTTATGTTATCAACTCTTCTCTTTTCATTTCATAGTGTTATATAAATTTGTTTATCAATGTCGGGTGTGACTCGTACAAGCATTGCTTTGAGTCGACATGTTCATGTTAATTGTTTCGTTTGTTCATTTATTTAAAAATTAAAGGTTGATTGATTGATTGATTGATGGGCAAGAGTCTTACATATTCATAGATATCCCTTCACTTGACATTCCTTGAGACTCCTTAGTTTCTTCAAAAGGGAATATTAATGAACTAATCAATAAATTGAAAACACACGAGCTAATTATATGATTAGGGAAATTATTGATAGGAATATACATACCTAATTAGAAAAGACTCAGTCAGTTAGTCACCCAGTTTATGCTGAAGGGGTCAATTTCGGATTTTAGTTTTTTAAATAGAGCTCATTTTTTTTTTTTTTAGTTTTAGATGAAGTTTAAGTGTTACACATTCCATTTTTAGTTGTTTTGGATATCTTTTGTCATCGTAATCCTACTTAGATATTGTTTTTACTACTAATTTTACATTATACATTAGAGCCAGACGGAGGTAGTTTTTCCAATCCATGGAACTGTCAATAAGGGGGGGGGGCGGATTTCTCAATTTATAAAAAGACATTTCATAAAATCCAGGACGAGGCCTTTTTATTCTTTTATTAGAATTATAGAAAAAGGCATTTCTCAAAATCTAGAGGGGAATATTGCCCCCACTCCCTGTCCATCCAATTGAAAACTTTGATAAGAACTCACTCAGGTTAAGCGTTTAGTAGGATAAACGTGGTCCGGTTAAAGGAGATTAATTTTTAAGCAGTTTGTGCCGTAAAAACTGTTATTGCCGCATATTTTGTTGCGGCATGGGCCTGTTGTTCTATTGAAATATAGAGTAGTGACATAGTCAGGATTCAGTTCAACGAGGGATCAGCTTCGGCCCGGAAGGGATCAGCATATGAGAAATTACGCTTTTTATCTCGCAATAAATATTATATTTGAGTCTGCTTTCATGCTCTTAGTATTTGATTTTTCATTCAGAATGACTTTTTGCGGGCATCCGTGCTTTTCCGTGCTAAGTTTGTGACCATGTGACATTTTCCGTGCTTCTTTTATGACCATGATATAGTCAGATGACCTGTTTCAATACGCATCTTTCTGTTTTATTTTAGGTTGAACGGTCACAAAAGGATCTAAGATAAAGTCTTGTCTAAAAACTTTAAGTGCAATCATAAAAAAATTATAGCAATTGAAGAATTAGTCAAGTCTTACCTCCTGGCAAACATATATTAAGAAAACTATAGATAGTTAGGAACATATTTAGATAAACCTGAGAAGTAGGCTTAGAAAATTACCCAGAAAAGACGCTTTAAAGCAGTTTTAGCGGGAAATTGTTATCATTAGCGTTGGTCATAATGCTTCACTACCTGTCCATCACCTGCTTCTCTTTCTCCAATGCTGCCTTCGATTTCTAACTCACTTCCTGAGTCACTGCCAATAACTAATTCTTCATCTCCCGAAGAGAAATCTTCTTCTTCAGAGGGATGCTCAACCACCTTTTCTTCTCCAGGATTTGGCTCTACTTCGGAAGTTGTCATTGTTTTTTACTTCACCCCGCTTAACCTGAAATAAGTCGACGGGTTATTCATTTAAATATTCACTTTCTCACTGCATAAAAGAGGGGGGAGAGATACAAGGAGAGAGAGAGAGAGAATTGGTATCCTTTAAATGGACCATGCAGAGCTTTCTTCAACTGAAGTTCTCACTGCATAAAAAAGGGGGAGAGATAGAAGGAAAGAGAGAGAGAGAGAGAGAGAGAGAGAGGAGAGAGAGAGAGAGAGAGAGAGAGAGAGAGAGAGAGAGAGAGAGAGAGAGAGAGAGAGAGAAAGAAAAAAGTAGCATGCTAATTGACAAACGTAAATTGGATTCGGTTTTCTGTGTGTGCTGTACCACATTTTTGTGCATATATGGACAGAGGTCAGTGGAAGAAAGCTCTGCATGATCCATTTAAGGGATACCAAATAAAAATTTTAGAAAAAAAGTTAAGACCGTAATATGTATAACGTAAAAAAAACAGCAAAGATAAGATACTTCGGTGCAAGACTGTGTTCAGTACGATAAAAAAAAGATTGCGCTCTGCAGGGCAGAGATATCTAGAGATACACCAGTAATCACTGAGAGTAGCTACTTTTCTGTTTCCTTAAGCAGTTCTCTCTTTGTTCCTTGTGTTTCTACTAAATACCATGTCTACTTTATTTCTCTTTCATTTATCCCATTTTTTCCTGAAACTAGTTATGTGGAAAAACAGGCTAAATAAAATCGCTTTGAAAACATGCTCTGTCTAAAATAATTGACCTTTTTTTAACTACCGGCAACTCTGCTCACAAATAATGTTATCAAAAATCTCACAGATAATAAAAACATGGCCAATAGAATTTAATGGGCGTGTAAATTATTTTCCCGTATAACTTGATCATTTATCACAGGGTTTGGCTTGTGTTTTTCTCTTGTTTTTGTTATATGGATCCTCATCTCCTCCTAAGATAAAGAAAGGGGAGCACGTTAAATTTGTATGTTTCTACTATATTATTGTTAGTTATTACTGCAGCAACAAATTGGGAAAATTGTTCACTACAACTTCCTTTTTTGTATTCAAAACGTAGAGACAGTTGAAATCCGGATAACAGACAATGGAAAGATCCAGATAACAGACATTTGAAAGATCCAGATAACAGACAGTTGAAAGATCCAGATAACAGACAGTTGAAAGATCCAGATAACAGACAGTTGAAAGATCCAGATAACAGACAGTTGAAACATCCAGATAACAGACAGTTGAAACATCCAGATAACAGACAGTCGAAAGATCCAGATAACAGACATTTGAAAGATCCAGATAACAGACAGTTGAAAGATCCAGATGACAGACAGTTGAAAGATCCAGATAACAGACAGTTGCAAGATCCAGATAACAGTTGATTCCAGAAGAGGGAGGGGGGTTGGACAAAAAAGAGAAGTATACTCTTGTCTTGAGTACTTTCAGTGATAGTAAAGTGATAGTGATCAGTATTCCTTCTTCTTGTTTGATTATTTGGATATATTTATAAACCCTTTTCTATTGAGAAGGGAGTAAAAAAAGGTACATAATCAAAATAAAACTAGCGGTTCTCTCTTTTAATAAAGAGCGATATGTGCACAATGTATAATTTTTTTTTTAATATTTTGAAAAAAGGCTTAAAGGTGTATTCCATTTTAGGGTAAGTGGGTGGTCTGATCACTGTGTATTTTTTTTCCAAGAATTAACAGAGATTGGAAACATATTACTTAAAAGTGTTTTATTCCTTCAAAAGTGTCACTAAACCCAAAGCTGGAGAGTAGAAGGTGTGACTGATATTACCGACTCAGTGGTCAATTTTCCCGAATGAGCAAGTCGACGTTTCGGTATAAACTGGCAAACTTTTTTATGCCAACTATCAAAACAAATCCTGGGGAGGCCCATCCCCCTCCCAACTTTTCAGTTTCGGACTGTGGAGTATAGAAAAGCAATGTAGTTTGTCAGACTGGAAATAAAATTAAGAGCAAAAAGGCCCCATTTTACAGATTCGCCGGTAAACAACAAAAATAGTATCGTTTGTCTTCACCTCTATCGTCCCAGTTTATCCCCCTTCTATCCTTTTTGCAAGAAAAGCAGCAAGATTAGCTCTGGAAACAGGACCGAGGGGATAGAAAAAATAGCCATGATTAAAGCTTAGTTTATAGCTTTGTAATAAGCTATATTGTTGATGAAATAGCTCTTTTGTAGGTCTTCCAGCCACTTTCTTTTTTAATCGAGGAGAATAAAGTATTTCTACCTTGAATAGCGTGCCCCTTATACATGTTAAATAAAAAAAAATTGCAAGCAATTTTGACAAATGACGTTTGGAACATTAAAAAACGATGGTAGTTAATTCGACAACAGATGAAAACACCGTTACCATTATCGAAATAAAAACATGATTTAAATAGGAGAAACAGCCAAAAGGGTAAAAACGAGATAGTAAACCAAGTACTAAAATGCAGTGTCAGAATCAACACACTATCGAAAACTGAGTAAAGAGCGAAATCTTTCCGATGTAATATCCCCAGCCATTCCATGTGGGATGGGTTGATGTAGAAGCATGATAGCGGGCGCATTCGATTAGAAACTTAAAAGTTTCGGCTTTTTTAAAGAGGCAACACTGATTAGAGGGCAAACCCATCTCCCATGATTTTCGCCCCTGGAAGCCACGTTTGCTGTAAATTTAGGTGTAAGACAACAGAATTTTCCTGGGGGATTTTTCGTATTCTCCAGATAGGCAATCAACAATCTCTGAAGTTATTTTACTAACTTCTTTGTTGAGGGGCGCTAAAAACTACGTATTCCTTCGTTCGATTGCAATTTTGATTCGTAAGGCAATTTCCAAATAGTTTGTCTATTAAATTACGACTGGAAATCATACCCTCGGGTATTTCATTGAAATCGTTATTGGGTAGAATTTCATGTTCCAGTTACAAGAGATAACATGAATGGGAGATAACATGAGAAGACATAGGGCTGACAACCCCCATGTCTTCTCAAGACCAGAACATAATTTGCGCTTTACTGAAAACAAAATAAGATTTTAAACGTTTTCACTTTTTTAACTTTACCAAATCAAAATTATTAAGACTTTAAGGAATATATGTCAGTATGCGTATATTAAACTGTCAATCCGACGTTATATTAGACGTCACATATTTTTGTTGTTGTTTTTTTTTCAGTAAAGTGCAAATTATGTTCTGGTCTTGAAAAGGTATGGGGGTTGTCAGCCCTATTCATGTTAATATCTGCTCGTTTTGAGTTTGAGTCGGTTATTTATTGTAATTTCTGTTCGTTTTGGGTTTCATTTATTTATTGAAGGTAATTTGTGGCAGTTTTACGCCTGGAAGATTATTTGACTTTATGCTCATTTTTGGTTAAAAAAAGCTCTTTACTTTTCTTCGAAAAACTTATTGTGTGGAAAAGCTTTTTTTTAATTAATTCACAGTAAAGAGGCTTTCAAAACTTGTTGCATCCTTCAAATGATAGAGAAGTACTCGCCAATCGAATCATTCTTGATGAGATACATAATTTACGTTGCGTCTTTGACCAACACACAATCGACGGATCCGTGGTTCCCAATTACTCGTTTTTCCATCCCATTGAAAATGTTTGGGCATTTACAAATAATACTAGTAAGTCTGGTTTGTTTGTATTTGCTTCAACGCCTGGTTATGTCGAAAATACGCTTCTAATATTGAGCCTTGGCGCCAAATATCTACCGAATTTTCTTTGGCTTGGTTTATTCACTCTCTTGAAGACGGCAATAATTGCATATTAATTTTAATATTAATAGGTTTATCTATTTACTATTGAAAACTGTTCCACTTTTTTGTGTGAAAATTGGAACACTGAGATTGTCTGTACTGAAAAAGATCTAGTAGGGTCACGAGTTTGAGAAAGTCCACCAAGAGCCTTAATTTTGGAAACATATTTTTCATGCATATGAATCTGCCTTAATATGCAATTTAAAGAGCAAAAAGATACAAGATGGTACTGCAATGACGTCACGTGCTAATATAAAAGGTTGTATATGTGTTACAGCAATAAATGACGTCATATTAAAAACTACACCACAGTATTGCAATGACGTCATGCACAAAATAAAAGTGTTGAACATAACCAGTATTTCATTAGTATAAAAAAAAAATCCCTAGAGGACAACCTGAAAAAAGCAAATTTAAAATTGTTCAAGATGAAAAACGATCAGTTGCATGTACGGAAAGTGAATTTTAAATTTCGTTTCATTTAAATTTTACTTTTATAACGAATGCTAAAGTTCTTTTCCCAGTTCATCTTAAAAGCCACAAGGAAGGAAAAGGAGGAATTGGAAACAATCTTTGTGTTGAAGCAAGGGGGAATTAGGAACTAGAAGGATACAAGGACAGATCCACAAGGATAGAAAAGATCAGTTTCATGTAAGTGAATTTTATATATTTCGTTTCATTAAAGTTTTAAATTTACAATGAACGCTAAAATTCTTTTCCCGGTTCACCTTATAAGCCACAAGGAAGGAAAATAATGAATTGGACATAACCTTTGTTTTGAAGTAAGGAGGAATTAGGAATTACAGAAAAAAGAAAGATTACAAACAAACTTTGTGTTGAAGTATGTGATTAATATTATGCATTGATCATATACTTCAAAACAAACACACAAGGATAGAAAAGATCAATTTCACGTAATTGATTATGGTTCTAGGCGTTTACCCCCCCCCCCTGGAAAATACCCCAGGAAAATGCTCCCCCCGGTAAAAAAAAACCGTGGAAAATAAGACTTCCCAATTTGAGAATTTTATTTGAGTTTTTTTTTATTTCCGTAGGGGGAAGGAATTTAGGTACCTGTGTATTATGCGCCACTCACTCAAGTTTACACTGAGTAAAATTCGAGAACACACCAGTTTTTTCCTTAGTTTCTTCGTTACTTTAGAAATAACTTTGAACAATAGATTTGCATATTGGGGGGGGGGGGTAAAGTATAGCGGGTCTGCATGCAAAATGTGTTTGGTACAATTATTCTGCATATTAAATAGATAGATAGAGAAGTGTATTTTAAAGCCAAATATACGGCCATGAACATAGTAAAATCATAGGCAGCGTGATAGCGGAGCCTAAGTAATGAACAATGTGGGCACAATGTATTATTTTTTCTTTTTTTTTCTTTCTCCATACCCGGGCACTTCGTATCGAAGGAATTGTCGTAGAAACATCGAAAAGGGCTGGATTAATGATTGGAGGGCAACTAGCTCCCCTCCCCGCGCCCATCATTCCCCCAAACACATCCAATCAAAATTTTGAGATACCCATTTTGTTCAGCGTAGTTGATTTCCAGAAAGAAAATATGTTTTTGAGGAGGACACTCCCCCACAACCCTCGGGGCAAGAGTTTTAAGTTATGCCCTGAGGGCATATAGAAACGATTTTGGCACAATGTATCATTTATTATTTTTTTTTTCCTTTAGAGCAGGGCACTTCGTATCGAAAAAGTTGTCATAAAAACTTCGAAAAGGGCTCATTCAATTGGAAATTGGAGTGGCTTGTGCCCTTTTTAATAGTCGAATGTGATTGTAAGGCAACTAACACCCCTTCCACGCCCACCATTTCCCGAAAAACATCCAATCAAAATTTTGATATAGCCATTTTGTTCAGCGTAGTTGATTTTATGCGTACCAGATAGAAATTATGTTTTTGAGGAGGACACTCCCCCACAGCCTTCAGGGCAAGGGTTGTAAGTTATGCCCTGGGGGCATATAAGGTTTTTATAGAAGGCGTTGTCGTAGAAACTTCAAAAAAGGCTCATTCGATTGGAAATTCAAAGGGCTAGTGCCCTTTTTAATAGTCGAAAGTGATTGGAGGGCAACTAGCCCCCCCCCCACGCCCATCATTCCCCCAAACACACCCAATCAAAATTTTGAGATAGCCATTTTGTTCAGCGTAGTTGATTTCCACATAGAAATTATGTTTTTGAGGAGGACACTCCCCCACAGCCTTCTGGGCAAGGGTTGTAAGTTATGCCCTGGGGGCATATAAGGTTTTTATAGAAGGCGTTGTCGTCTTGTTTGTAAAAAAATACAAATGAATGTGCATTGTCAGTTTAATATACATATACTGATATTTAGTAATCAAAATGTTAATATCTATTCCTATCTTTAACTGGGACAAGTCCGGATTGACTACTCCCTCTCAATTTGTTAACGTGCCAGTACAATATTTTACTTTATAAGAAAGATGATAAGAGTGAGTGTGGTAATTATCGAGGCATTAGTCTGGTCTCTGTAGGTAGTAAATTACTTAGTAATATGATACTTTTTAGACTGAGAGATGCCGTAGACAAAGTTTTAAAAGAAGAGCAGTGCGGTTTTAGAAAAGGTAGAGGATGTGTCGACCAAATTTTCACTCTTAGGCTAATAATCGAGAAGTGCCTGAGTTTTCAAACACCTTTGGTCCTCAGTTTTTATAGATTACGAGCAAGCGTTCGATTCTGTTGATAGAAGAGCTTTAGTAAAGGTTTTATCCTTGTATGGTATACCAGACAAATACATTAAAGTGATTAGTGCTATGTACGAGAATAACACTGCTGCGGTTAAGGTAGGAAATGAGGTTAGCAGCTGGTTTTGTATTAAATCAGGAGTTAAGCAGGGCTGTGTTCTATCCCCCTTTATATGGCTTATTTTGATGGACTTTGTTTTAAGGACACAGGAAAGGCAATGGGAGACCACGGAATCAAATGGGGAGGAAAAAGTCTCCTGGACTTGGATTATGCTGATGATTTAAGCATCCTAGACGAAAGTGTGAGCAAAATGAATGAAGTTTTAGAGGTTTTGCGAGTTCAGGGTGCTAGAACTGGTTTGAAAATTAATGTTAGGAAGACTAAGTCACTAAGGCTAGGAATAAGTGAAGATGAAAAGGTGACGTTGGGTAATGAAAAGATTGATCGGGTGGGCAGCTTCACTTACCTTGGTAGTATTATTAGTAAAGATGGTGGGAGCAGTGAAGATGTTAAAAATAGAATAGCCAAGGCTCAGGGTGTTTTTTCACAGTTAAAAAAAAGTCTGGAAGAATAGGAAGATAAGTCTGCTAACCAAGATTAGAATATTAGAAGCTACAGTGATGACAGTGGTCAAATATGGCTCTGAAGCATGGACGCTCCGAAAAGCGGATGAAGATTTCCTAGATGTTTTCCAGAGAAATTGCTTAAGGATTGTTCTGGGTACCCGGCTGACTGACCGTATTTCAAACAATAGGCTATACGAAAAATGTGGTTTAATACCGCTCTCTAGGGCTATAATGAAAAAAAGGTTGAGGTGGTTAGGGCACGTTGTGCGGATGAAGGATGACAGATTGCCGAAGATTATTCTTTTCGGCCAACCATCTAGGGCTAAACGGAAAGCAGGTCGTCCCCGTCTGGGGTGGGAGGACGTCATAAAGAAAGATTTAAAGGAAATGGGAACTTCGTGGGCGGGTGTAAAAAAGGGAGGCTTTGAATAGATTGGGGTGGAGGAGGATCGTGCGTAGCTGTGTTGGCCTCGGGCGGTTTGGTGCTGCGGTGAGTTGTTAGTAGTAGTAGTAGTATTTATTGTAATTTCTGTTCGTTTTGGGTTTCATTTATTTGTCGATGATGGTTTGTGGTAGTTTCACGCTTGGTAGATTATTTGATTTTATTTTTGCTCATTTTTTGTTTAATGGAGTTCTTTACTTTTCTTTGAAAAACTTATTTTGTGGGAAAAGTTTTTTTTAATTAATAACATAAATGAAAGGCACAAATAACATAAACTTTGATCAGAGATCATCATAAAACACTTAAATGAAACACTACGTTAACCTAATAATAGTACATATAATATAGTATATATATTATTATTTATTTTATTTTTAACCCACTGTACAATAAATGTAAAATAGTGGAGTAATACAAACAACAACAAAAAAAAGAAAAAGAACAACGACAATCTAACCACAAATATAATCACTAATAAAAAAAAAACGGATAAGACTGTGATGTGGGCCCAACCGAAAACTAGCATCCTGACTGATCTTCGCTTGCACCGTTTCGAGCGAGGACAGAATTGATGTTGCACCATAACGACCAGCAAGGCGCCTATTGCGCACAGCAAGCGGCAAATACAATAGAAACTTACAGTATCTAAAATAATTAACCTTCATTTGTTTCAGATCATGCTTAGTAAAAAGCGGATACAGCCCAGAAGTGGATAAAATCGCATGGTCACAGAAACTACAGTAGAGTTTAGCAAGACCATGCCTATTAAAACGTCCACGGTTTGCAACTATTTTCGCATAACCAGCTTTAAGCTTATCCTTCGAATCACAAATAAAATGAAATGAAACTTTACATTTACTTTATACTGGGATTTTTTTTTTTTTTTTTTTTTTTTTTTTTTTTTTTTTTTTTTAGTTAACAAAATTTCCAGATACCCCGCTATTCTTCGGTAATTTTTTAGTGGCCCCATACCTAGAAGGAATTGTTTTCTGACTTCAAACTGTCCAAATACTTTACCCCCCCCCTTATGTGCAAATATATAGACAAAATTATATATTTCCCATATATTCTGTCACTTGTCTTGGTCTTGTCTCGCGCTAAGCTGAAAAAAACTAACGAAGAAACCGGTTTGTTCTCGAGTTTTACACAGCGTAAACTTGAGAGAATTGCCCATAATACACAAGTACCACAACTCCTTTCCCATACAGAAATTAAAAAAATAAAACCCAAATAAAATTCTCAAATTTGGAAGGCCTTATTTTCCATGGGGGGGGGAGGGTATTCTCCACGGGGGGATTTTCCGGGGGGGGGGTATTTTCCACAGGGGTTATTTTCCGGCGGGGTGTTCACCGGGGCTGGGGGGTAAACGCCGGCCACCGAATTTTACATATAATTCGATTTAGATTTCTACATTTATATAGAATGCTTAATTTCTTTATCATGTTCATCTTATAAGCCGACAAGGACGAAAAAGAACGACTTAGAAATAAACTTTGAGTTGAAGTTTATTTGACTGATAGTTTGACTGATAATGTGTATAACTAATATACTTCAAAAATAAGCCACAAGGATAGAAAAAGTCGGTTTTACAAAATTGAATTTTAAATTTCACGTCATTAAAATTTTCCCTTTATATTGAATACTCAAATACTTTTCCAGGTTCATCGTAGGCTATAAGCGACAAGGAAGTAAAAGGAGGAATTGAAATTAAATTATGTGTTGAAGTAAGAAGGAATTAGGAATAAAGCAAAAGGAAGAATTACAGATAAACTTTGCGTTGAAGTATATGACTAATACTATGCATTAATCATATACTTCAAAACCAATCCACAAGGATATAAAAGATCAGTTTTATGTAACTAAATTTTATATTTCTTTTCAAATAAGTGTCAAATTTATAATGAAAGCATAAATTCTTTTCCAGGTTAATCTTATAAGCCACAAGGAAGGAAGAGAAGGAATTAGAAATAAACTATGTGTTGAAGTAAGATGGAAATAGGAATTATAAATGAACCGTGAAGTATATGACTAATAGTGTGTGTTCATCATATACTTCAAAACATAGCCACAAGGATAGAAAAGATCAGTTCATATAGGTGAGTTTTATATTTCGTTTCATTTAGGTTTCTATGTTTATATTAAATACTTGAATTCTTTTCCAGGATCATCTTATAAGACAACAAGGAACAAAAAGAAGAAACTGCAAACAAACTTTCTGTTGAAGTATATGATTAATACAATATATTAATCATACATTACAAAATCAAAAAACGATGATGGAAAGGATCAGTTTCAAGTAAGTTAATTTCATATTTCGTTTCATTTATGTTTCTATATTTATATGGAATACTTAAATTGTTTTCCAGGTTCATCTTATAAGCCACCAAGGAAGAAACAGAAGAAACTGCAAACAAACTTTCTGTTGAAGTATATGATTAATACAATATATTAATCATATACTTTAAAATCAAGAAACGATTATGAAAAGGATCAGTTTCACGTAAGTTAATTTTATATTTCGTTTCATTTATGTTTCTATATTTATACTGAATGCTTATATTCTTTTTCAGGTTCATCTTATAAGACAACAAGGAACAAAAATAAGAAACTTCGAACACGCTTTCTGTTGAAGTATATGATTAATACAATATATTAATCATATACTATCGATATATTAATCATATATAACGATGATGGAAAGGATCAGTTTCACGTAAGTTATTATATTTCGTTTCATTTATGTTTCTATATTTATATGGAATACTTAAATTCTTTTCCAGGTTCATCTTATAAGCCACCAAGGAAGAAAAAGAAGAAACTGCAAACAAACTTTCTGTTAAAGTATATGATTAATACAATATATTAATCATATATTACAAAATCAAAAAACGATGATGGAAAGGATCAGTTTCACGTAAGTTAATTTTATATTTCGTTTCATTTAAGTTTCTATAGTTATATGGAATACTTAAATTCTTTTCCAGATTCATCTTATAAGCCATCAAGGAAGAAAAAGAAGAAACTGCAAACAAACTTTCTGTTAAAGTATATGGTTAATACAATATATTAATCATATATTACAAAATCAAAAAACGATGATGGAAAGGATCAGTTTCACGTAAGTTAATTTTATATTTCGTTTCATTTAAGTTTCTATAGTTATATGGAATACTTAAATTCTTTTCCAGATTCATCTTATAAGCCATCAAGGAAGAAAAAGAAGAAACTGCAAACAAACTTTCAGTTGAAGTATATGATTAATACAATATATTAATCATATACTTCAAAATAAAGAAACGATGATGGAAAGGATCAGTTTCACGTAAGTTAATTTTATATTTCGTTTAATTTGTGTTTCTATATTTATATGGAATACTTAAATTCTTTTCCAGGTTCATCTTATAAGCCACCAAGGAAGAAAAAGAAGAAACTGCAAACAAACTTACTGATGAAGTATATGATTAATACAATATATTAATCATATACTTCAAAATCAAGAAATCAAGAAACAACGATGGCAAGGATCAGTTTCACGTAAGTTAATTTTATATTTCGTTTCATTTATGTTTATTTATATGGAATACTTAAATTCTTTTCCATGTTCATCTTATAAGCTACCAAGGAAGAAAAAGAAGAAACTGCAAACAAACTTTCAGTTGAAGTATATAATTAATACGAAATATTAATCATATACTTCAAAATCAAGAAACGATGATGGGAAGGATCAGTTTCACGTAAGTTAATTTTATATTTCGTTTCATTTGTGTTTCTATATTTATATGGAATACTTAAATTCTTTTCCAGGTTCATCTTATAAGCCACCAAGGAAGAAAAAGAAGAAACTGCAAACAAAATTTCTGTTGAAGTATATAATTAATACGATATATTAATCATATACTTCAAAATCAAGAAACGATGATGGAAAGGATCAGTTTCACGTAAGTTAATTTTATATTTCGTTTCATTTAAGTTTCTATAGTTATATGGAATACTTAAATTATTTTCCAGATTCATCTTATAAGCCATCAAGGAAGAAAAAGAAGAAACTGCAAACAAACTTTCTGTTAAAGTATATGATTAATACAATATATTAATCATATACTTCAAAATAAAGAAACGATGATGGAAAGGATCAGTTTCACGTAAGTTAATTTTATATTTCGTTTAATTTGTGTTTCTATATTTATATGGAATACTTAAATTCTTTTCCAGGTTCATCTTATAAGCCACCAAGGAAGAAAAAGAAGAAACTGCAAACAAACTTACTGATGAAGTATATGATTAATACAATATATTAATCATATACTTCAAAATCAAGAAACAACGATGGCAAGGATCAGTTTCACGTAAGTTAATTTTATATTTCGTTTCATTTATGTTTATTTATATGGAATACTTAAATTCTTTTCCATGTTCATCTTATAAGCTACCAAGGAAGAAAAAGAAGAAACTGCAAACAAACTTTCAGTTGAAGTATATAATTAATACGATATATTAATCATATACTTCAAAATCAAGAAACGATGATGGAAAGGATCAGTTTCACGTAAGTTAATTTTATATTTCGTTTCATTTATGTTTATTTATATGGAATACTTAAATTCTTTTCCATGTTCATCTTATAAGCCACCAAGGAAGAAAAAGAAGAAACTGTAAACAAACTTACTGATGAAGTATATAATTAATACGATATATTAATCATATACTTCAAAATCAAGAAACGATGATGGAAAGGATCAGTTTCACGTAAGTTAATTTTATATTTCGTTTCATTTGTGTTTCTATATTTATATGGAATACTTAAATTCTTTTCCAGGTTCATCTTATAAGCCACCAAGGAAGAAAAAGAAGAAACTGTAAACAAACTTACTGATGAAGTATATAATTAATACGATATATTAATCATATACTTGAAAATCAAGAAACGATGATGGGAAGGATCAGTTTCACGTAAGTTAATTTTATATTTCGTTTCATTTGTGTTTCTATATTTATATGGAATACTTAAATTCTTTTCCAGGTTCATCTTATAAGCCACCAAGGAAGAAAAAGAAGAAACTGTAAACAAACTTACTGATGAAGTATATAATTAATACGATATATTAATCATATACTTCAAAATCAAGAAATGATGATGGAAAGGATCAGTTTCACGTAAGTTAATTTTATATTGTGTTTCTATATTTATATGGAATACTTAAATTCTTTTCCAGGTTCATCTTATAAGCCACCAAGGAAGAAAAAGAAGAAACTGTAAACAAACTTACTGATGAAGTATATGATTAATACGATATATTAATCATATACTTCAAAATCAAGAAACAATGATGGGAAGGATCAGTTTCACGTAAGTTAATTTTATATTTCGTTTCATTTGTGTTTCTATATTTATATGGAATACTTAAATTCTTTTCCAGGTTCATCTTATAAGCCATCAAGGAAGAAAAAGAAGAAACTGTAAACAAACTTACTGATGAAGTATATAATTAATAACGATATATTAATCATATACTTCAAAATTAAGAAACGATGATGGGAAGGATCAGTTTCACGTAAGTTAATTTTATATTTCGTTTCATTTGTGTTTCTATATTTATATGGAATACTTAAATTCTTTTCCAGGTTCATCTTATAAGCCACCAAGGAAGAAAAAGAAGAAACTGTAAACAAACTTACTGATGATGTATATAATTAATACGATATATTAATCATATACTTCAAAATCAAGAAACGATGATGGAAAGGATCAGTTTCACGTAAGTTAATTTTATATTTCGTTTCATTTATGTTTATTTATATGGAATACTTAAATTCTTTTCCATGTACATCTTATAAGCCACCAAGGAAGAAAAAGAAGAAACTGTAAACAAACTTACTGATGAAGTATATAATTAATACGATATATTAATCATATACTTCAAAATCAAGAAACGATGATGGAAAGGATCAGTTTCACGTAAGTTAATTTTATATTTCGTTTCATTTATGTTTATTTATATGGAATACTTAAATTATTTCCATGTTCATCTTATAAGCTACCAAGGAAGAAAAAGAAGAAACTGCAAACAAACTTTCTGTTAAAGTATATGATTAATACAATATATTAATCATATACTTCAAAATCAAGAAACGATGATGGAAAGGATCAGTTTCACGTAAGTTAATTTTATATTTTGTTTCATTTATGTTTATTTATATGGAATACTTAAATTCTTATCCATGTTCATCTTATATGCCACCAAGGAAAAAAAAGAAGAAACTGCAAACAAACTTTCTGTTAAAGTATATGATTATACAATATATTAATCATGTACTTCAAAATCAAGAAACGATGACGGAAAGGATCAGATTCACGTAAGTTAATTTTATATTTCGTTTGATTTATGTTTATTTATATGGAATTCTTAAATTCTTTTCCATGTTCATCTTATAAGCTACCAAGGAAGAAAAAGAAGAAACTGCAAACAAACTTTCTGTTAAAGTATATGATTAATACAATATATTAAACATAAACTTCAAAATCAAGAAACGATGATGGAAACGATCAGTTTCACGTAAGTTAATTTTATATTTCGTTTCATTTGTGTTTCTATATTTATATGGAATACTTAAATTCTTTTCCAGGTTCATCTTATAAGCCACCAAGGAAGAAAAAGAAGAAACTGCAAACAAACTTTCTGTTGAAGTATATAATTAATACGATATATTAATCATATACTTCTAAATCAAGAAACGATGATGGAAAGGATCAGTTTCACGTAAGTTAATTTTATATTTCGTTTCATTTATGTTTATTTATATGGAATACTTAAATTCTTTTCCATGTCCATCTTATAAGCCACCAAGGAAGAAAAAGAAGAACCTGTAAACAAACTTACTGATGAAGTATATAATTAATACGATATATTAATCATATACTTCAAAATCAAGAAACGATGATGGAAAGGATCAGTTTCACGTAAGTTAATTTTATATTTCGTTTCATTTGTGTTTCTATATTTATATGGAATACTTAAATTCTTTTCCAGGTTCATCTTATATGCCACCAAGGAGGAAAAAGAAGAAACTTTAAACAAACTTACTGATGAAGTATATAATTAATACGATATATTAATCATATACTTCAACATCAAGAAACGATGATGGGAAGGATCAGTTTCACGTAAGTTAATTTTATATTTCGTTTCATTTGTGTTTCTATATTTATATGGAATACTTAAATTCTTTTCCAGGTTCATCTTATAAGCCACCAAGGAAGAAAAAGAAGAAACTGTAAACAAACTTACTGATGAAGTATATAATTAATACGATATATTAATCATATACTTCAAAATCAAGAAACGATGATGGAAAGGATCAGTTTCACGTAAGTTAATTTTATATTTCGTTTCATTTGTGTTTCTATATTTATATGGAATACTTAAATTCTTTTCCAGGTTCATCTTATAAGCTACCAAGGAAGAAAAAGAAGAAACTGTAAACAAACTTACTGATGAAGTATATAATTAATACGATATATTAATCATATACTTCAAAATCAAGAAACGATGATGGAAAGGATCAGTTTCACGTAAGTTAATTTATATTTCGTTTCATTTATGTTTATTTATATGGAATACTTGAATTCTTTTCCATGTTCATCTCATAAGCCACCAAGGAAGAAAAAGAAGAAACTGTAAACAAACTTACTGATGAAGTATATAATTAATACGATATATTAATCATATACTTCAAAATCAAGAAACGATGATGGGAATGATCAATTTCACGTAAGTTAATTTTATATTTCGTTTCATTTGTGTTTCTATATTTATATGGAATACTTAAATGCTTTTCCAGGTTCATCTTATAAGCCACCAAGGCAGAAAAAGAAGAAACTGTAAACAAACTTACTGATGAAGTATATAATTAATACGATATATTAATCATATACTTCAAAATCAAGAAACGATGATGGGAATGATCAATTTCACGTAAGTTAATTTTATATTTCGTTTCATTTGTGTTTCTATATTTATATGGAATACTTAAATGCTTTTCCAGGTTCATCTTATAAGCCACCAAGGCAGAAAAAGAAGAAACTGTAAACAAACTTACTGATGAAGTATATAATTAATACGATATATTAATCATATACTTCAAAATCAAGAAACGATGATGGAAAGGATCAGTTTCACGTAAGTTAATTTTATATTTCGTTTCATTTATGTTTATTTATATGGAATACTTAAATTCTTTTCCATGTTCATCTTATAAGCCACCAAGAAAGAAAAAGAAGAAAACTGTAAACAAACTTACTGATGAAGTATATAATCAATACGATATATTAATCATATACTTCAAAATCAAGAAACGATGATGGAAAGGATCAGTTTCACGTAAGTTAATTTTATATTTCGTTTCATTTGTGTTTCTATATTTATATGGAATACTTAAATTCTTTTCCAGGTTCATCTTATAAGCCACCAAGGAAGAAAAAGAAGAAACTGTAAACAAACTTACTGATGAAGTATATAATTAATACAATATATTAATCATATACTTCAAAATCAAGAAACGATGATGGGAATGATCAATTTCACGTAAGTTAATTTTATATTTCGTTTCATTTGTGTTTCTATATTTATATGGAATACTTAAATGCTTTTCCAGGTTCATCTTATAAGCCACCAAGGCAGAAAAAGAAGAAACTGTAAACAAACTTACTGATGAAGTATATAATTAATACGATATATTAATCATATACTTCAAAATAAAGAAACGATGATGGAAAGGATCAGTTTCACGTAAGTTAATTTTATATTTCGTTTCATTTGTGTTTCTATATTTATATAGAATACTTGAATTCTTTTCCATGTTCATCTTATAAGCCACCAAGGAAGAAAAAGAAGAAACTGTAAACAAACTTACTGATGAAGTATATAATTTATACGATATATTAATCATATACTTCAAAATCAAGAAACGATGATGGAAAGGATCAGTTTCACGTAAGTTAATTTTATATTTCGTTTCATTTGTGTTTCTATATTTATATGGAATACTTAAATTCTTTTCCAGGTTCATCTTATAAGCCACCAAGGAAGAAAAAGAAGAAACTGTAAACAAACTTACTGATGAAGTATATAATTAATAAGATATATTAATCATATACTTCAAAATCAAGAAACGATGATGGGAAGGATCAGATTCACGTAAGTTAATTTTATATTTCGTTTCATTTGTGTTTCTATATTTATATGGAATACTTAAATTCTTTTCCAGGTTCATCTTATAAGCCACCAAGGAAGAAAAAGAAGAAACTGTAAACAAACTTACTGATGAAGTATATGATTAATACAATATATTAATCATATACTTCAAAATCAAGAAACAATGATGGGAAGGATCAGTTTCACGTAAGTTAATTTTATATTTCGTTTCATTTGTGTTTCTATATTTATATGGAATACTTAAATTCTTTTCCATGTTCATCTTATAAGCCATCAAGGAAGAAAAAGAAGAAACTGTAAACAAACTTACTGATGAAGTATATAATTAATAACGATATATTAATCATATACTTCAAAATTAAGAAACGATGATGGGAAGGATCAGTTTCACGTAAGTTAATTTTATATTTCGTTTCATTTGTGTTTCTATATTTATATGGAATACTTAAATTCTTTTCCAGGTTCATCTTATAAGCCACCAAGGAAGAAAAAGAAGAAACTGTAAACAAACTTACTGATGATGTATATAATTAATACGATATATTAATCATATACTTCAAAATCAAGAAACGATGATGGAAAGGATCAGTTTCACGTAAGTTAATTTTATATTTCGTTTCATTTATGTTTATTTATATGGAATACTTAAATTCTTTTCCATGTACATCTTATAAGCCACCAAGGAAGAAAAAGAAGAAACTGTAAACAAACTTACTGATGAAGTATATAATTAATACGATATATTAATCATATACTTCAAAATCAAGAAACGATGATGGAAAGGATCAGTTTCACGTAAGTTAATTTTATATTTCGTTTCATTTATGTTTATTTATATGGAATACTTAAATTCTTTTCCATGTTCATCTTATAAGCTACCAAGGAAGAAAAAGAAGAAACTGCAAACAAACTTTCTGTTAAAGTATATGATTAATACAATATATTAATCATATACTTCAAAATCAAGAAACGATGATGGAAAGGATCAGTTTCACGTAAGTTAATTTTATATTTTGTTTCATTTATGTTTATTTATATGGAATACTTAAATTCTTATCCATGTTCATCTTATATGCCACCAAGGAAAAAAAAGAAGAAACTGCAAACAAACTTTCTGTTAAAGTATATGATTATACAATATATTAATCATGTACTTCAAAATCAAGAAACGATGACGGAAAGGATCAGATTCACGTAAGTTAATTTTATATTTCGTTTGATTTATGTTTATTTATATGGAATTCTTAAATTCTTTTCCATGTTCATCTTATAAGCTACCAAGGAAGAAAAAGAAGAAACTGCAAACAAACTTTCTGTTAAAGTATATGATTAATACAATATATTAAACATAAACTTCAAAATCAAGAAACGATGATGGAAACGATCAGTTTCACGTAAGTTAATTTTATATTTCGTTTCATTTGTGTTTCTATATTTATATGGAATACTTAAATTCTTTTCCAGGTTCATCTTATAAGCCACCAAGGAAGAAAAAGAAGAAACTGCAAACAAACTTTCTGTTGAAGTATATAATTAATACGATATATTAATCATATACTTCTAAATCAAGAAACGATGATGGAAAGGATCAGTTTCACGTAAGTTAATTTTATATTTCGTTTCATTTATGTTTATTTATATGGAATACTTAAATTCTTTTCCATGTCCATCTTATAAGCCACCAAGGAAGAAAAAGAAGAACCTGTAAACAAACTTACTGATGAAGTATATAATTAATACGATATATTAATCATATACTTCAAAATCAAGAAACGATGATGGAAAGGATCAGTTTCACGTAAGTTAATTTTATATTTCGTTTCATTTGTGTTTCTATATTTATATGGAATACTTAAATTCTTTTCCAGGTTCATCTTATAAGCCACCAAGGAGGAAAAAGAAGAAACTTTAAACAAACTTACTGATGAAGTATATAATTAATACGATATATTAATCATATACTTCAACATCAAGAAACGATGATGGGAAGGATCAGTTTCACGTAAGTTAATTTTATATTTCGTTTCATTTGTGTTTCTATATTTATATGGAATACTTAAATTCTTTTCCAGGTTCATCTTATAAGCCACCAAGGAAGAAAAAGAAGAAACTGTAAACAAACTTACTGATGAAGTATATAATTAATACGATATATTAATCATATACTTCAAAATCAAGAAACGATGATGGAAAGGATCAGTTTCACGTAAGTTAATTTTATATTTCGTTTCATTTGTGTTTCTATATTTATATGGAATACTTAAATTCTTTTCCAGGTTCATCTTATAAGCTACCAAGGAAGAAAAAGAAGAAACTGTAAACAAACTTACTGATGAAGTATATAATTAATACGATATATTAATCATATACTTCAAAATCAAGAAACGATGATGGAAAGGATCAGTTTCACGTAAGTTAATTTATATTTCGTTTCATTTATGTTTATTTATATGGAATACTTGAATTCTTTTCCATGTTCATCTCATAAGCCACCAAGGAAGAAAAAGAAGAAACTGTAAACAAACTTACTGATGAAGTATATAATTAATACGATATATTAATCATATACTTCAAAATCAAGAAACGATGATGGGAATGATCAATTTCACGTAAGTTAATTTTATATTTCGTTTCATTTGTGTTTCTATATTTATATGGAATACTTAAATGCTTTTCCAGGTTCATCTTATAAGCCACCAAGGCAGAAAAAGAAGAAACTGTAAACAAACTTACTGATGAAGTATATAATTAATACGATATATTAATCATATACTTCAAAATCAAGAAACGATGATGGGAATGATCAATTTCACGTAAGTTAATTTTATATTTCGTTTCATTTGTGTTTCTATATTTATATGGAATACTTAAATGCTTTTCCAGGTTCATCTTATAAGCCACCAAGGCAGAAAAAGAAGAAACTGTAAACAAACTTACTGATGAAGTATATAATTAATACGATATATTAATCATATACTTCAAAATCAAGAAACGATGATGGAAAGGATCAGTTTCACGTAAGTTAATTTTATATTTCGTTTCATTTATGTTTATTTATATGGAATACTTAAATTCTTTTCCATGTTCATCTTATAAGCCACCAAGAAAGAAAAAGAAGAAACTGTAAACAAACTTACTGATGAAGTATATAATCAATACGATATATTAATCATATACTTCAAAATCAAGAAACGATGATGGAAAGGATCAGTTTCACGTAAGTTAATTTTATATTTCGTTTCATTTGTGTTTCTATATTTATATGGAATACTTAAATTCTTTTCCAGGTTCATCTTATAAGCCACCAAGGAAGAAAAAGAAGAAACTGTAAACAAACTTACTGATGAAGTATATAATTAATACAATATATTAATCATATACTTCAAAATCAAGAAACGATGATGGGAATGATCAATTTCACGTAAGTTAATTTTATATTTCGTTTCATTTGTGTTTCTATATTTATATGGAATACTTAAATGCTTTTCCAGGTTCATCTTATAAGCCACCAAGGCAGAAAAAGAAGAAACTGTAAACAAACTTACTGATGAAGTATATAATTAATACGATATATTAATCATATACTTCAAAATAAAGAAACGATGATGGAAAGGATCAGTTTCACGTAAGTTAATTTTATATTTCGTTTCATTTGTGTTTCTATATTTATATAGAATACTTGAATTCTTTTCCATGTTCATCTTATAAGCCACCAAGGAAGAAAAAGAAGAAACTGTAAACAAACTTACTGATGAAGTATATAATTTATACGATATATTAATCATATACTTCAAAATCAAGAAACGATGATGGAAAGGATCAGTTTCACGTAAGTTAATTTTATATTTCGTTTCATTTGTGTTTCTATATTTATATGGAATACTTAAATTCTTTTCCAGGTTCATCTTATAAGCCACCAAGGAAGAAAAAGAAGAAACTGTAAACAAACTTACTGATGAAGTATATAATTAATAAGATATATTAATCATATACTTCAAAATCAAGAAACGATGATGGGAAGGATCAGATTCACGTAAGTTAATTTTATATTTCGTTTCATTTGTGTTTCTATATTTATATGGAATACTTAAATTCTTTTCCAGGTTCATCTTATAAGCCACCAAGGAAGAAAAAGAAGAAACTGTAAACAAACTTACTGATGAAGTATATAATTAATACGATATATTAATCATATACTTCAAAATCAAGAAACGATGATGGAAAGGATCAGTTTCACGTAAGTTAATTTTATATTTCGTTTCATTTATGTTTATTTATATGGAATACTTAAATTCTCTTCCATGTTCATCTTATAAGCTACCAAGGAAGAAAAAGAACAAACTGCAAACAGACTTTCTGTTAAAGTATATGATTAATAAAATATATTAATCATATACTTCAAAATCAAGAAACGATGATGGAAAGGATCAGTTTCACGTAAGTTAATTTTATATTTCGTTTCATTTGTGTTTCTATATTTATATGGAATACTTAAATTCTTTTCCAGGTTCATCTTATAAGCCACCAAGGAAGAAAAAGAAGAAACTGCAAACAAACTTTCTGTTGAAGTATATAATTAATACGATATATTAATCATATACTTCAAAATCAAGAAACGATGATGGAAAGGATCAGTTTCACGTAAGTTAATTTTATATTTCGTTTCATTTATGTTTATTTATATGGAATACTTAAATTCTTTTCCATGTTCATCTTATAAGCCACCAAGGAAGAAAAAGAAGAAACTGTAAACAAACTTACTGATGAAGTATATAATTAATACGATACATTAATCATATACTTCAAAATCAAGAAACGATGATGGAAAGGATCAGTTTCACGTAAGTTAATTTTATATTTCGTTTCATTTATGTTTATTTATATGGAATACTTAAATTCTTTTCCATGTTCATCTTATAAGCTACCAAGAAAGAAAAAGAAGAAACTGCAAACAAACTTTCTGTTAAAGTATATGATTAATACAATATATTAATCATATACTTCAAAATCAAGAAACGACGATGGAAAGGATCAGTTTCACGTAAGTTAATTTTATATTTCGTTTCATGTGTGTTTCTATATTTATATGGAATACTTAAATTCTTTTCCAAGTTCATCTTATAAGCCACCAAGGAAGAAAAAGAAGAAACTGCAAACAAACTTACTGATGTAAGTTAATTTTATATTTCGTTTCATTTAAGTTTCTATATTTATATGGAATACTTAAATTCTTTTCCAGGTTCATCTTATAAGCCACCAAGGAAGAAAAAGAAATAACTGCAAACAAACTTTCTGTTGAAGTATATGATTAATACAATATATTAATCATATACTTCAAAATCAAGAAACGATGATGGAAAGGATCAGTTTCACGTAAGTTAATGTCATATTTTGTTTCATTTATGTTTCAATATTTATATTGAATGCTTAAATTCTTTTCCAGGTTCATCTTATAAGCCACCAAGGAAGAAACAGAAGAAACTGCAAACAAACTTTCTGTTGAAGCATATGATTAATACAATATATTAATCATATACTTCAAAATCAAGAAACGATGATGGAAAGGATCAGTTTCACGTAAGTTAATGTTATATTTTGTTTCATTTATGTTTCAATATTTATATTGAATGCTTAAATCCTTTTCCAGGCTCATCTTATAAACCACCAAGGAAGAAAAGAAGTAACTGCAAACAAACTTTCTGTTGAAGTATATGATTAATACAATATATTAATCATATACTTCAAAATCAAGAAACGATGATGGAAAGGATCAGTTTCATGTAAGTTAATGTTATATTTTGTTTCATTTATGTTTCAATATTTATATTGAATGCTTAAATTCTTTTCCAGGTTCATCTTATAAGCCACCAAGGAAGAAACAGAAGAAACTGCAAACAAACTTTCTGTTGAAGCATATGATTAATACAATATATTAATCATATACTTCAAAATCAAGAAACGATGATGGAAAGGATCAGTTTCACATAAGTTAATGTTATATTTTGTTTCATTTATGTTTCAATATTTATATTGAATGCTTAAATTCTTTTCCAGGTTCATCTTATAAGCCACCAAGGAAGAAAAAGAAGTAACTGCAAACAAACTTTCTGTTGAAGCATATGATTAATACAATATATTAATCATATATTACAAAATCAAAAAACGATGATGGAAAGGATCAGTTTCACGTAAGTTAATTTTATATTTCGTTTCATTTAAGTTTCTATATTTATATGGAATACTTAAATTTTTTTCCAGGTTCATCTTATAAGCCACCAAGGAAGAAACAGAGAACTGCAAACAAACTTTCTGTTGAAGCATATGATTAATCCAATATATTAATCATATACTTCAAAATCAAGAAACGATGATGGAAGGGATCAGTTTCACGTAAGTTAATGTTATATTTTGTTTCATTTATGCTTCAATATTTATATTGAATGCTTAAATTCTTTTCCAGGTTCATCTTATAAGCCACCAAGGAAGAAAAAGAAGTAACTGCAAACAAACTTTCTATTGAAGTATATGATTAATACAATATATTAATCATATACTTCAAAATCAAGAAACGATGATGAAAAGGATCAGTTTCACGTAAGTTAATGTTATATTTTGTTTCATTTATGTTTCAATATTTATATTGAATGCTTAAATTCTTTTCCAGGTTCATCTTATAAGCCACCAAGGAAGAAAAAGAAGTAACTGCAAACAAACTTTCTGTTGAAGCATATGATTAATACAATATATTAATCATATATTACAAAATCAAAAAACGATGATGGAAAGGATCAGCTTCACGTAAGTTAATGTTATATTTTGTTTCATTTATGTTTCAATATTTATATTGAATGCTTAAATTCTTTTCCAGGTTCATCTTATAAGCCACCAAGGAAGAAAAAGAAGTAACTGCAAACAAACTTTCTGTTGAAGCATATGATTAATACAATATATTAGTCATATATTACAAAATCAAAAAACGATGATGGAAAGGATCAGTTTCACGTAAGTTAATGTTATATTTTGTTTCATTTATGTTTCAATATTTATATTGGATGCTTAAATTCTTTTCCAGGTTCATCTTATAAGCCACCAAGGAAGAAAAAGAAGTAACTGCAAACAAGCTTTCTGTTGAAGCATATGATTAACACCATATATTAATCATATATTACAAAATCAAAAAACGATGATGGAAAGGATCAGTTTCACGTAAGTTAATGTTATATTTTGTTTCATTTATGTTTCAATATTTATATTGAATGCTTAAATTCTTTTCCAGGTTCATCTTATAAGCCACCAAGGAAGAAAAAGAAGTAACTGCAAACAAACTTTCTGTTGAAGCATATGATTAATACAATATATTAATCATATACTTCAAAATCAAGAAACGATGATGGAAAGGATCAGTTTCAAGTAAGTTAATGTTATATTTTGTTTCATTTATGTTTCAATATTTATATTGAATGCTTAAATTCTTTTCCAGGTTCATCTTATAAGCCACCAAGGAAGAAAAAGAAGTAACTGCAAACAAACTTTCTGTTGAAGTATATGATTAATACAATATATTAATCATATACTTCAAAATCAAGAAACGATGATGGAAAGGATCAGTTTCACGTAAGTTAATGTTATATTTTGTTTCATTTATGTTTCAATATTTATATTGAATGCTTAAATTCTTTTCCAGGTTCATCTTATTAGCCACCAAGGAAGAAAAAGAAGTAACTGCAAATAAACTTTCTGTTGAAGCCTATGATTAATGCAATATATTAATCATATATTACAAAATCAAAAAACGATGATGGAAAGGATCAGTTTCACGCACTGCAATAAGAGTTGCAATTTTTAAATTGCTAAAATCAATGTTCTCTCTTAACATTAACCGTGATGGATCTCTGCTAATAGCTGTAGAAGATCAGAAATCAGCAGATACAATAATTAACCTTTTCTGAATACCCCAATTATTGCATCTAATTAAAACCCAAAACAATCACCAACAAAAATAGTAGTTTATAATGTTCCCCCAGAGATATCTACTCAGGAGTTAAAAGAAGGCCTTTCAGATAGGGCTGGAAACACAATCCCAGTTGAGGATGTTACCCAACTTGGAAAACCTAACTCTAATGGCCTAAAAACTAGTAGATCTTTCTTATTCACACTGAAGGATAAAATTGATATCCCAGAAAAATTATTCCTATTTGGGCAAATCAAACCACACAAGGAATAAAAACCTAAGCCTATTCAGTGTCAGAAGTGTTTCAAACTGGGACACACGACAAACAAATGCAATGAAATTCTCCAAGAGTGTAGTAATTGTAAATCTTTCCATCCTAAAGAGGTGACAACTTGCAACAACACTCAGCCTACATGCATCAATTGCAAAGGCCCACATGAATCTACAAATAAATCATTATGCCCTGCATACAAGAAAAGAGCTCTAACACTCCAAATATCAACAGAGAAGGCCATCCCATACCCCTTTGCAGCAATGGAAGCAAATGCTGCCCAACAATACCAAATAAAGCCTGTAATGAAACCGACCAAAACCCCCAAGTCAAATGCCCCCAATGCATCAAGCACCCCATATAAAACACCATCTTCTAAGCCCCCTAGCTCAAATCCCTATAAGAAGGAATCACCAAGCCAACAAGCCTCCTTGTCCGGTGAGATGAGGCCAGCCTGGCCCTCCCTCCCAAGAAGAAACAAACCAGAAACACTACCAGGAATCAATCCCTTAACCAACAAACAGGATGCACTACCAAAAATGCAATCCCCAAATATATGCTTATTCATTCTAAACTGTAATGCAGTTCAGGCCATGAACATACATCAACTACAGAAAACAAAAATTATTGCAGAATTGGCAAAAACCTACATCCCAGATGATATGCTCATTCAAGCAAAAAAAGATCTTGCTTTACTCTTAACAAAGCTGAACATTGATACACAGTCATATGAAGAATAAATCAACAACACAACATTTATCAATACTCCAATGGAATGTAAGATCACTCACAGAAAATAAGCTAAATGAACTAATATCATTTATGAATAATAATTCAATTAATATTGCTTGCCTCCAGGAAACTCATTTAACCCAAAACCAACAAATTAAGTCTCTGGGATATACTATCCTGAGAAAGGATAGATCTTCAGAGAGAAAAGGAGGTGGTGTAGCTTTATTAGTTAATAATAATATAAAATTTTGTGGCATCAATTTTCCAGATTTTGAAAATGATGTTGATGTAATTGGTATAAGTGTTTGGCTGAATAATTTAAAAACCTACATAATAAGCTTTTATAACCCTAATGGCCAAACTACAGATGCCAAGAATTTCTTTAATTATATAAGTAAATCTAATATGTTAAAAAATATCATTATTTGTGGTGATTTCAATGCCCACAGCCTTTTGTGGGGGACTAAACCAGCAAATAAAGCTGGTAAATTTATTGAGCATATGACTTCAAATAATAATGAATTAGTTGTTGCTACCCCTCCAAACCTGAATACTTATTTCAACCCCAAAAGTGGCAATTTCTCCACAATTGACCTACAAATTGTGTCTTTAAATTTTTTGAACAAAATTTACATAAATAAAATTGATAGTCTATGTACAGACCACTTTGCTATAGTTTGCTCCCTAAATGAACCTGCTGAAACTTCATCTCATACATCCAAATATATCAACACTAAAGCAAATTGGTCTATTTTCCAAAATAAGCTAAATGATGAAATTACAAATTTCGCCCAAAGTTCATGCATTTCTAACACAACAGTTGACACACATGCTGAAGCGTTGACATCTTTACTAATAAATACAGCTAATCATGCTATCCCCAGGACAACACCTAAGAAAACATTCCCTAAACAAATTCCTAAAGCATGGTGGACAAATGAGTGCCTAAATAAATGGAGGATAAAAAAGGTAGCTAGGACAGAATTCATAAAAAAACCAACACCTACTACATATTTAAAAAAATTACAAGCAGAATCTAATCTAAAAAGGACTATAATAGATGCTAAATATAAATACTGGAATAATTTTGCAAATAATCTCTCCAGAGAAACAAATGAGCCAATTATACATAAAGTCATAAGCCACATATGTGGGAAAAAGACTTCTCCCAACCCACTCCTGTATGAGCTTATACATAATAATACCCATTATGACAATGATAATGAAAAGGCTAACCTATGCGCAACTATTTTTGTTAATAAGCTAACATCAAATAATCAAAGCAAACTGTCCACAATTCCTATGACCCCTAGTTACCAACCACGCCCCGGATCCGAGTACATAACTAATCCATTTTCAATCCAGGAATTGAATAATGCAATACATCATATTAGGTCCAAAACTAGCAGTAGCTATGACAATATACACCCTACATGGATAAAGAATCTCACACCTTCATACAAACAAGAACTGCTAAATTGTTATAATCACGCTTGGGCATCTTCTAGGTTCCCCAATATATGGAAATGTTCGTCCCTCCTACCAATCCTAAAGAAAAATAAACCAAAAGATAACCCTGAGTCTTATAGGCCCATAATGATTACACCTGTGATGGGGAAAATAATGGAGAAAATGATTTATCACAGACTCCTCTGGTTTGTTGAGAAAAATAACATGATCCCACACACTCAAACTGGATTCAGGAAATACCACTCCTCAACAGATGCTTTCATTTTGCTAACAAATGCAATAAATGAATCTTTCTCAAAAAATAATATCCTAGTGGCAGCTTTCCTAGATTTTGAAGGAGCTTATGACAATGTGAACCACCAAATCCTTTTAAATAAACTTGCAAACCTTGGAGTACCTCCTAAGCTAGTATCCTTTATTAAATCCTTCATAGAAGTGCGAAGTTTCATTGTTTGTGTTGGTTCAGCCTCTTCACCCCAAAAGACAATATCCAAAGGCCTACCTCAGGGAGCAGTCCTCAGTTGCCTCCTTTTTGCCCTATATCTCTGGGACATGAACCTACCCCACACGAATCTACAATATGCTGATGATCTGGTGCTATGGTCATCTGGCAACACCTTTCAGATAGCACAGTCAAATCTGCAAAAGTCACTTTTCCAGTTTGAAAAATTCTCTCAACATTCAGATTTACCCATTGCACCCACCAAGTCAAAAATAATCCAATTTCACCGGAAGCGAAACCATGTTAATGCAAAACTAACTCTAAATAAAACAACTATTCCAGAAGATAATAATATTAATTACCTAGGTCTCATGCTTGACCAAAAACTTAATTTCCACCTCCACATTTCAAACACAATAAAAAAATGTTATAGAAAAGCAAATATACTAAAAAGACTTCTTTCCACACCCTGGGGTTGTAAGGAGAAAACCTTACTCCAGTTTTATAAATCACATATAAGACCCCATATTGACTATGGGCTCATTGTCTATGGTGCATGTGCAAAGACCCAGATGCAAAAAGTTGAAACAACACAAAATGATATAATACGTCTCATATTTGGTCTTAGGAAACCCACAAGCACCAAGTTTCTGCTTATGGAGAGTGGATTAACAACAATAAGGGAGAGACGTAGCTTTCTCTTGATAAAACATCTTACAAAAATTGAATCAAATAGCTCACACACATTACATAATTGGTTAAGAAATCCAGCCATGTATAGAGGTATTGCAGATGAGTATGCCAATATTCAAAAGAAGTTCCCTGTACCAGCAAAGTCTATTGCACCTACTTTCCCCCAATCCCCCCCATGGAATTGGTCATTTCCCATAATAAATACTGAATTTTCAAAATGGAATAAAGATTTAACCCCCATTGCTTTTGTCCAGAAAAAATTTGCAGAACTTAATACAATTACCTATAAAAATCACTTCCAAATATTTGTTGATGGGTCAAGAATGAATGAGAAGGTTGCAAGTGGTGTTTTCCTTCCTCACCTGAAAATTGCAATGGGCGAGAGATTATTTAATAATTTATCTATAATGTCTGCTGAGTTAAATGCCATAATCATGGCATTAGAACACCTTAAGCAAAACCAACCTTTGATTGAAAATTCGAATAATATTATCATCTATTCCGACTCTTTATCAAGCCTTGAGTTGCTGGCCTCAGCTCCTCAATATAAGTTGGACATTGACACTTATCATTGTCATCAGTATTATTGATAATCTTGCTTCAAGTGGCATAAAAACTTACTTTCAGTACATTCCTAGCCACTCTGGCATAAGTGGTAATCATCAGGTTGATGAAATAGCAAAAAATGCTATAAATATTGACCAGCCAAGTGGGAGACCAATCCCAATTAGAGATATTTACCGATGGAGGCTATCAGATATTAATTTTAATAAGATTAATCCTATCCTTTCCCCCTTTCCCAATAAGTATCTTTCTAAAATTTATCATAGAATTCGTTCTGGAACAAATGGACTAAATTTCCTTGCATTCTCATATAAGCTTTCTAATTCAAGTGGTTCAATTCCCCTGTCCCCTCTTTGCAGGCATTGTAATATGAATAATGAAACAATTGACCATTGCCTATTTGAATGTAATATGCTGACGTCTGCACAACATACCTTGCTTTGTAAACTGTTAAAATACCTCAAACACCACAAAATCCCACTATCAGCCAAGAGCCTAGCCAACTATACCTGCACACAGAGCATGGAAATCGACATCTATCATCTTATATTTGAACTCCTAGAGTCGAAAGATCTGCTGAAAGATATCTGAATATATCTAATAAATATGAGGCAATCAAGCCAGTAGCTCTGTAGCCCACAGAGTGAAGCAAAAGGAAAAGGGCTAAATAGTTTTACTGAAAAGCCCGCCTGCTGTTAAATAGAAGAAGAAGAGTTGAAGTATATGATTAATACAATATATTAATCATATACTTCAAAATGAAGAAACAATGATGGAAAGGATCAGTTTCACTTAAGTTAATTTTATATTTCGTATCATTTAGGTTTCTATATTTATATTGAATGCCTAAATTCTTTCCCAGGTACATCTTATAAGCCACTAAGGAAGAAAAAGAAGAAACTGCAAATAAAATTTCTGTTGAAGTTTATGATTAATGCAATATATTAATCATATACTTCAAAATCAAGAAACAATGATGGAAAGGATCAGTTTCGCGTAAGTTAATGTTATATTTTGTTTCATTTATGTTTCAATATTTATATTGAATGCCTAAATTCTCTACCAGGTTCATCTTATAAGCCACCAAGGAAGAATAAGGAGGAATTGCAAATAAACTTTTTTTTGAAATGTATAAATAATACTATGTATTAATCATATACTTCAAAACCAAGCGACAAGGATAGAAAGGATCGTTTTAATGTAAGTAAATTTTATATCTCGTTTCATTTTTGGAGGACAACTAACTTCCCTCTCACGCCCACCTTTTTCCCAAACGCATCCAATCAAAATTTTGAGATAGCCATTTTGTTCCATATAGTTGTAAGTTCTGGAAATTATTGGAAATTGAAATGCCTAGTGCCATTTTTAATAGTGAAAGTGATTGGAAGGCAACTAACACCCCTTCCATGCCCACCATTTCCCCAAACACAGCCAATCAAAAATTTGAGATAGCCGTTTTGTTCAACACAGTTGAAAGTTCTGGAAATTATACCTTTGACCTGGACGCTCCCCCCACAGTCTTCAGGGGAAGGGTTATAAGCTATGCCCTGGGGGCATATAAGGTTTTTATTGAAATATTTGTCATAGAAACTTGAAAAAGGCTCATTCGATTGGAAATTGAAATGCCTAATGCCCTTTTTAATAGTCAAAAGTTATTGGTAGGCAACTAACACCCCTTCCATGTCCACCATTTCCCCAAAAACATCCAATCAAAATTTTGAGATAGCAATTTTGTTCAGCATAGTTGATTTCCAGATAGAAATTATGTTTTTGAGGAGGTCACAGCCCTCAGGGCAAGGGTTGTAAGTTATGCCCAAGGGGCATATAAGATTTTTATAGAAAGTGTTGTCATAGAAACTTCAAAAAATGCTCATTTGATTGGAAATTCAAAGGGCTAGTGCCCTTTTTTATAGTCGAAAGTGATTGGAGGGCAACTAACCCCCCTCTCACACCCACCTTTTCCCCCAACACATCCAATCAAAAATTTGAGATAGCCATTTTGTTTACGTAGTTGAAAGTTCTGGAAATTAGGTCTTTGAGGATGACTCCCCCCCCACAGCCCTCAGGGCAAGGGTATGTAAGTTATTAACATGAGTAGGGCTCAAAACCCCTATGCCTTTCCAAGGCCAGAACATAATTTGCACTTTACTGAAGAAAAAAAAAACAAGTGAATGTGCATTGTCAGTTTAATATATATATATATATATATATATATATATATATATATATATATATATATATATATATATATATATATATATATATATATATATATATATATATATATATAATATATATATATATATATATATATATATATATATATATATATATATATATATATATATATATATATATATATATATATATATATATATATATATATATATATATATATATATATATATATATATATATATATATATATATATATATATATATATATATATATATATATATATATATATATACTGATATTTATTAATTAAAATGTCAATATTATTTGATTTATTAAAGTTATAAACGTAAAAACATTTATATTTTTTTCAGTAAAGTACAAATTATGTTCTGGCTTTGGGAAGGCATAGGGGTTTTGAGCCCTCATGTTAATTTCTGCACGTTTTTTAGTTTGACTCGGTTATTTATTGTAATTTCTCTTCGTTTTGGGTTTCATCTATTTATCGATGCTGTTTTGTGGTAGTTACACGCTTGGTAGATTATTTGATTTTATTTTTGCTCATTTTTGGTTTAATGGAGTTCTTTGTTTTTCTTTGAAAAACTTATTTTGTGGAAAGTTTTAATTAATTGCATAAAAAAAGCACAAGTATCAAGCTATAGCTACAATTTGGGATTTCTCCAATGACAATGAAAAAAGGTTTTTTTCTGTTTTATCATGATTATTATCCAAAAGTGGGAACAGAATTCATCCCAATTTTAGATGTGTAAGAAATCCAAAATACCCAAGACAATGAACAAGTCCCAATTACTTGGACTATCTGTCTTGGCTTTTTTCCTACAATTAGCCATGTCTTGATGCCTACTGCAAAAATACTTGATTTTCAATTCAAGAACAAGGCCCTGGGTCTATCAAAATATTTCTGGTTTCCCAGGGAATTTGATATCATTTTCTTCCATCTCCAATTTAAAATAAAAAAAAATAATTAACTTTTTGGCATCCCTGCTTTCAAAAAAAAATCAAGGTATTATCATTTAAAAAAGATAACCCCCTAGCCCCTCCCTCTGGATATCGCCTTCATAAGGTAACCTCTCTGCTTTAAGTTAAGAAAATAAATAACTTTTTTGGCATCCATGCCTTCAATAAAAAAATCGAGGTATTTTAATTTAATAAATATTGACGAAGACCACACTGCCTTTCCATATCAAACAAACACAACTTAAAAACAATAGGGAATTTTTTTCCAAGACAGCGCAATTTAAATCGGTGAATATTTCGGCCCTATGTCCAAGGGCTGTCTTCAACACAACATTAAAGAAAAATTATATATATATATATATATATATATATATATATATATATATATATATATATATATATATATATATATATATATATATATATATATATATATATATATATATATATATATATATATATATATATATATATATATATATATATATATATACCGTATATATATATAAAACTTACATTAAAATACGAACTTTAAACTAAAAATGCTCTTAAAAACTTTTAAAACAGCCCCAGCATCCTTACTTCAACGAAGTTCAATCAGGACTGATAAATAAATGAGAGAGGATGAATTCATTCAAACAAAATAAAATAAAATTATTAACTGCAAGTTTTCAAAGCTAATCCTGCTTTTTTAGCAGCTAGTCTTAAAGGCCTTTTTGTAACGGGTTCAATACAATTGTCAATTGGTTTAATAAAATATTTTGTAAGATCATTTTTAATTAGATTTGAGTATAAAGAATTCAGTGCTATAAATAAAATTTTAATAACTCAGTTATAAATAAAATATTTTTATTTATTTTGAGCCTAATTTCGATAGATTCCCGAACTACCTGTTTTATCCCCAAATCACTACTAATGAGAGAAGATTTTTCAAAAAGTATTGTGTGGCTTGGATTATCAGATATATGGCTAGCTAAAGCAGAATCAAAGGAGTTATTAGAACTATTAGCAACCAACGCTTTGTCTATGTCTTCTTTATGATGGTGTATCTGCCTTTCCAGATTCTGATGAGTTCTGCCAACGTAGTAATTGCCACAATCACATGGTATTTGATAAATCCCTCTTTGGCGAGTAACTGGGGTTTTATCTTTACCGGAGTTTAAAAAATTTGTGATTTTAAAATTATTAGTGAAATCTAAATATAGATTATTTTTTGTGCAAATATTTTCTATTTTTGTTGTGATTCTTGGGATGTACGGAAGATAGATTATATTAGAAGGTTTTTCCGGAGCCTCACATTGTGAAATATCATTGATTTTACGAAAATGTCTTTTTAGTCTACAGTTAATCGTATTATTGACAAAAGTAATGGGGTATCTGTTGCCAAAAAGAATATCTCTGATAAAATTTATTTCTGCTTTTATGTATGAATTGGAGCAAATGTTCAGGGCACGGTCAATAAGAGAAGATACAACTGCTCTTTTAACTTGTGGGGGGTGATTTGAATTAAAATGAAGATACCTATTGTTTTGCGTTGGTTTTCAATAGATAGTAAAATCCAAATTATTAGTATTACAGATAATTAGCACATCTAAAAATGGTAGTTTATTTTCAAGTTCAATTTCTAGGGTAAACTGCAAATTTCTATCATAAGTATTAAGATGATCTAGGAAACCCCGAAGTTCAATTTCCCCATAATTCCAAAGTGAAATTACGTCATCCATGTTACAACCCCAATAAACATGTTTTAAAAAATAAGAATTTAATGCCCAATTTTCAAGGTTCTTGACATAAATATTTGCCAGTAGGCCAGATAAAGCTGCTCCCATTGGTAACCCATTTATTTGTTGATAAAAAGAATCACAAAACTGAAAATACACTGAAAACTTATTACAAATTTTAAAAAGATTAAATAAAACTTCACAATCAATCCCTGTTGCTGAGTCTTCGATTAAGAGATAATTTTCTTCTATTTTGTTTTTTAATAATTTCTCAGAAGTAGCCACATCTATTTTCGTGTACATGGAAACAATATCAAAACTACTAACTATTGTGTTTTCTGAAATACTTGTGTTATTAAGTTTTTTAACTAAATCTGCTGAATTACTAATGTAGGAATTTTGTGAATACAGTAGAGGTTTGAAAGCTGTGCAAAGCCATTTTCCAACATTGGAAGCGGGGGCTTTAGTACATGCTACAATGGGTCTTAAGGGAATACCTAGTTTATGCAGTTTTGGTAGACCGTAAAATTTTGAACAGAAACTACCACAGGGGTAAAATTTGTTGTATAATTGTGGGGTGATTTTACCATTCTGTTTTAGCTGCTTTAATTCATTTATAATATTATTAGTAAATTGATCAGTAGGATCATGAGTAATCAGTTTATATGTACTTGTGTCCTTTAAAAGTGAAAAGATTTTGTTGTCATAGTCTGTTGTATCCATGACAACAAGTGAATTACTTTTGTCTGCTTTGGTTATTATAATAGATGGGTCTTTGCGGAGGTTAGATAATATTTTTATGTCGTGCAAATTTTTTTGGGTGAAAGTGGTAGGAGACTTAGCCTTTTTTGGCTATTATAAAGGGTATATTTGAGACAAGGCCTAACTTCATCAGGGTTAGAAACAGATGGGTAGCATTTATGCAATGCAGACTCTAAAGAGGAAACTTATGTCTGCCACAGGAACTTGTTTTGGTAGAAAAGAGAATTTTGGACCTTTTTCCAGTGTTTCGATTTCCTGGGTTACAAATGTTCTAGAAGAGAGGTTAACAACAGCGGGTCCAGGAGTGAATCTTGGAGAATAAATACGGTTTCTCATCAAAGATTCCTCTCTCTATTTTTCCAATTTTGTATAAAGTTGTTCCTTTGACAAGCGAAAATCATGGCGAAACAAATTCCTTTCTAATCTAACAACTTGAGAAAAATCAACAGTGGACAGACCTCTCTGTTAACCTCTCTGTGACAGACCTCTCTGTAACAAACCTCTCTGTTTCAAAAGCAATCCAAAACAGCAGCATTTCAGCATTAGCCTACATGACATATTCTATAAGGAAGCCAAGAAAAAACTACAAAAGTTTTTTTTTTTGTTTTAATTGTTATTAAAAACCAGTTTTTAATACAACAAAGGCTTTTCAGGAATCCAAAAGAGCAAAAAAAAAACAATCAATATCAAAGTCACCCATTTCAGCTGTTTTAAAGGTGACAAAACAGATATAGGCAAAGAGCATTATGAAAAAATTAAACTTCAAACTTCTATTCAAAGTTTTTACCCAGATAATTGACAAATTTTGTAATACAGTAGGCTATTTGAAGTTTTTTATGCAGTAATGCTTGATGAAAAAAAAACTACTAATTTTGACAATCAATTATGTTAAGAATACATAGCTAATAGATACTTCAACTATTATACAAGGGTTCTGAAACATCAAAGCCATTTCATTTCTACTTCTCTTGATGAATAACAAAGAACACCAGTGTCCAGCCAGCAACCTGCAAAATTTTCAACTCATGAATAGGCCTGAATCTGTTGTAAATTCAAGCTGGGATTTGAGAAAAACTGACGAAAACATCAATGTTTGTGGTCAATGTTGATTGCACTGGCAGTGTTCCACTGACATCTCACAAGCAGCAGCACAGAAAAATTCTTGGCAGCATGCTGCTGCTGCTAGTTTTGGCCCCACTGCCACTGGCCTTCCCTTATCAGCACAGCACTGGGGTCTAGTAGCAACCATTTTAATAGTAGTACTAGCAGTATGCTCTTGATGACCATTGTTTATATCTTAATTACAATTTATCTTAATTGCAATAAAACCATTATACCTTAATTGCAATTTTTCTATCTACTATAATGGGCTTAAGTTTTTAAAATATAATTTGTCATTTAGATAGAATTTTAAGCCATATCAAGGTTTCTTTCTAAATTCAAGCATTAGTTTGACAGATCTTTAAAACCCCATAAATCATTGAGCAAAGATAAGAGGCTCAAATCATTACCTGAAAGTTTCGTCTTACTACCCTTACCATTATTAGTATCAATAGTGGACAAATCTACATAGTGCCTTTTTGTTAGCTCAACAGCCCCCTCAACAAGCTCTGAAAGTATCAATTTAATACTCTAAGCTGTTCCTAGGACATTGCTGGTACTACCTTTTGACAACATATATACATAGAGTATCTTTTAATTTTGTTTAACATCCCCTTCAGCATTTCCAGAAAATTTTCCCTTAATACCCTTACCCTAAGGAGTTCATATGGGAGATGTGCCAAGTTGCTATGTCAAGCTCATTGAATAAAGCACACCTTAATTGTAGATGGCATGCAGAGTAATCAAAATTGGAAGAATAACTGCACAAATACAATTTAAAAATAATTGTTAATTTACGGTGATGTTGATGGCTAGAAATGATTGCTACTATTACTGAGGCTAATGGTATTAAGGTGAAACGTTGAGGGAATGTTTAGGAAGATGTTGAATTTACCAAATGGTACCATGTTCATGCTAATACTGCTATTACTATTACTACTGCTACTACTAATACTACAAAAGAGTATTAAGGTAAAAACTTCAGAAAATTTTAAGGGGATATCAAACTAAATCAAAACACCTTATGTGCATTTTGTTTGTCTAAAGGGAATATCAGCAATATCTCAGGTACAGCTTAGAGTATTAAGTTGAAAATGTCAGGACATGTTGAGGGACATCCCCCTTAACATACACTGAAGTGTCCAACTTAATACTCTAAGCCTTTCCTGAGATATTGCTGATACACCCTTTAGGCAACATAAATGCAAATATTGTTTTTTTTTTATTCAAATTCACCCTAAACACTACCTGAAAGATTCTAGTCAAGCACTGTGGATATGCTGATGAAAGTGAGATGGTGAGAGACAAGATATTACATGGAGCTACAAATCCTATACTCCATGAGAAACTCTTGCAAATTGGTGACAGCCACACATTAACCCAAGCTGTCACAATTTGTCTTGCACATGAGTTGACACAAAAACAACTCAAAACATTTAAACAGAAAGAAATACAGCAAGAACCAGATGTCATTTCAAAAAACAGATATTATCTGCCTTGCAGAGTGCAATTTTTGTGGTGGCATCTACTGTCTCCAACATATATACCTTGCTAAAGGAAAAACATGCTCAAAGTGCAAAAAGAGTAACCACTTTGCCAAAGTCTGCAGAAGCACCAACTACCAACTACTGTGGCTCATATATACACTACCTTGGGAAAAAAATGGACCTGTACAATAGTATATATTTAATATAGTCAAATAAAACACCCCACCTATAATTGGCCTCAAGACAAGCAAAGATCTGAATCTGATCAAGCTTGTCTTGAGTATTGAACAGTCTTCAGAAGCTGAATATGTTGATGTGTTTAAGTGCACAGGGAAAATTAAAACAGAATGCAAGATATGTTTGAAGGATAGTTCAATCCCACTTCTGACACCACATAAAATTCTTCAATTCAATGACTTAATTTAGACCCAAGCCCCTATAATAAAAGCATAGCCTAAATAAACACAATGAAGCAATATAAGCAAGAGCATACACAAGCAAATATAATAAATAATGCTACACCCAACAACCTCTGATAAGCAATATTTCTTGTAGAATTTCTAACTGCAAAATTACACTTAAACCAATACATTCTTGCATCTCTTTTTAATTAATTTGCCCTTCTTAACATTCTGTATCTTGCTGCCTATTGTGCAATTTTTGCAAAATAGAAGAAAAATTTATTCATGGTTCTTCAGGTTTGCTAAATATCTGCTTCAATTATCTTCATAGTTATGAAATTCTAGAGTAACTCAGAGGTTTTGAGTAGCTCACCCTGAGGAAGCTGTATCTTTCATGAATAAGAAACAATATAAAGACATTTAACTGTCCCTGGAACATGGGCACCCATAGGGGAGGGGGGGGGGAATTGGGGATCCAGCCCCCCCCCCTGGCTGAATGACTCTGCCTTATATTTGCAATAAGTAAAAAAAAAATCCACAAAAAAAGTTTATCAAAGAAAATTAAAGAGCTCCATTAAGCCAAAAATGGGCAGAAAAAAAGTAAAATAATCTTCCAAGTGTAAAACTACCACAAATAAATGAAACTCAAAACAAATAGAAACTAGAATAAATAGCCAAGTCGAAACTCAAAAAGAGCAAAAATTAGCATTACTAGGGCTGACAACCCCCATGCCTTCTCAAGGCCAGAACATAATTTAGGCTTTACTGGAAAAAAAATTACCATGGATTGTCAGTTTAATATACCTATACTGATACTTATTCCTTAAAGTCTTGAATTTTTTGTATTTATTTAGGTAGAAAAAGTGAAAACATTTAAATTTTTTCCAGTAGAGTGCAAATTATGTTCTGGTCTTGAGAAGGCATAGGGGTTATCAGTCCTACTGATGCTAATTTTTGCTTGTTTTGAGTTTGACTTGGCTATTTATTCTCATTTCTGTTTGTTTTGAGTTTCATTTATTAATTATTAGTGATTTGTGGTAGTTTTATGCTTAGACAATAACTTGACTTCATTTCTGCCCATTTTTTGGCTTAATGGAGCTCTTTACTTTTCTTTGAAAAGCTTGTTTGGGTGAAGAGTTTCTTTTAAAATAATTTCTGTTTTTTTTTTATTGACATAGGGATTTTCATGAAAAAAAAAATTTATATGTTTTTGTTTTTTCTATAAGAATCCATAGTTTGGCTTGCTATTTGTATGTTGAGTCAACAATTTTTAATCCTGACATATAGTATTTCTTAATATAATTTAATACCTTCTCAAGTTGACCTGAAAAATAAAACTTAATATCATTCCTAAAAGATTATATCTATGCTCTTTGACAACCTGGATACACTTACACTCTATTTATTTGTTTAAATTGTAAGATTTAATTCCATTAAATGGAATGGAATTAATTGTAACTTGTTTAAAAAACAGAATTAGTAACAGTAGTAGCCCCAAAAACCTAAACTTAATAAACTTAAGTTGTTCTTGATAAATTGCTGAAGTGTCTTATTGGCAACCACAAACACAATGTTTTTTTTATTTATTTTTAAAGTAGCATTTACTTATGTAGCATAATGGGCCAATTGCATGATTGTGGGCAGTTGACATGCCCAATATCCCTAAAGACATAGTTGCTGGACTGTTCTACTATGCTGAGCAAAATAGTTGTCACAAAATTTTGACTGGGTATGTTTAAGAAATAATTCAGCTTGAGAGACAGGCTGATTACCTTCCAATCTCTTTTTACTCTAAGAAAGGACACTAGAACTTTTAATTTTGAATCAAATTAGCTTCTTTAAATGTTTCAATGATATTTCTAGCTATTATAGAGTGGTGCTGCCTATGATATTGCTTATATGGCTTTTTGAAAACCTGCATGCATACAGTTTTTTTGTTTAATTGGAACTTCCCCTAAATAATTCCTAAAAGTTTCACCTTAATACTCTTAGCATCATTAGTTACAGTAACTGTAGTAGTAGTATTAAAAGTACATACATTGTGCCTTCTGGCTTGTTCAAAATCCCCCACAACTTACTCAAGTCTACATGCTCATAGTTTGTTTTGATTTAGTTCAACATCTGCCTAAATATTTCTTATATTTGATTACTGAAGACATATTTATATTCTCTTTGGACTCTTGGCTACAAAATGGCTATCTCACAATTTTGATTGAATGTGTTTGGGGAAAAGAGGATATCAGAAATGAGGGTTCTCTCCATCATGCTTGACTGAAAATTGAACTAGAGCTATACATTTCCAATCAAATGAACCTCCTCTAAAGTTCACAAGACTATCTCTTCATAAAAACCTTACATGCCCCCAGGCATAACTTACAACCTTTACCCCATACTCTAGGGGTTGTGTCAACCCCAAAGGCCATGTTATTAGATCTTTGGACTATTTTTGAACACATGGCTATCTTAAAATTTCTATTGGATGCATTTTGGGAAAAAATGACATGGGGGGTGTATAGGTACCCTCTGATAAATTTGACCCTTAAAAATGAAACTTAAAGGTTGGTTGCCCTCCATGAGCTCTTTTTGAAGTTTCTATGACATTACTTTCAACAAGAAGTGCTCTGGTCTAAAACAATAAAACCAAATAATATATTGTGCCCAAATCACTCTTTACTTAGGCAGCCCTATCATCCTGCTTATGATATTTTGTCTTGAGATTCCAATTATACAGCATTAGAAGGGCTAATTAGACCAGGTAAGCCCCCCCCCCCCTAAAATTCAGCCTATGGGCACCCATGCCTGGTACCCTATTCTGTTGAAATTGCTTAGAGAGAGTGATTTAGTAGGTAAAGAATATACATAGCTTGTTATGACATGATGATAAATAATGAAGCAATATATTATTTAGGACTACATTTGGAACTGTCAGGGGTGCAATGTCAGAAAACTAGCCATAATGTTTAGAAAGAGTATAAAGAAGGAATCTAATGGAACTAGGCTACTATTTTTGCCTTAATGTTTATACTTATCTTAATTCTGACAAAAACATTATGCCTTAATTGCAATTTTTCTATCAGCTATAATGGGCTTAAGTTTTTAAAATATAATTTCTGTCATTTTGATAGAATTTTAAGCCATATCAAGGGTTCTTTCAAAATTAAAGCACAAGTTTGACAGATCTTTAAAACACCATAAATCATTGAGCAAAGGTAAGAGGCTCAAAACAGTTTCCTTGTACTACAATTGGGAAGGTTTCACTTTTTTAGTGCAAAATAGATAAAGGTCATCAAAGGTTAGTGCCCTCTGGGAGGGAGGGGGGAGAAGGAGTGAAGAGAGATGCTTCAATATCTTTCCAAGAGATCATTGAGGCTCTAGATATATTCTTGAGTTTCATTTGCCTATCTCAACTACTTTCCAAGATAGAAAAAGCCCCTTACTAGTATTTTACCCTATCCTTTTTAATTCATAGCCTAGTTAAATTTGGACAATTTGTAGGCCTACAGGATTTCATAACTGACACAGGGACATGGTGAAAATACTGCTCAATATACCTATCTTTTTCATCCTCTTTTAGGTATAGGCTACTAATCAATTCACTTTCCTTGTACTACAATTGGGCAGGTTTCACTTTTTTAGTGCAAAATAGATAAAGGTCATCAAAGGTTAGTGCCCTCTGGGGGGGGGGGAGAAGGAGTGAAGAGAGATGCTTCAAATATCTTTCCAAGAGATCATTGAGGCTCTAGATATATTCTTGAGTTTCATTTGCCTATCTCAACTACTTTCCAAGATAGAAAAAGCCCCTTACTAGTATTTTACCATATCCTTTTTAATTCATAGCCTAGTTAAATTTGGACAATTTGTAGGCCTACAGGATTTCATAACTGACACAGGGACATGGTGAAAATACTGCTCAATATACCTATCTTTTTCATCCTCTTTCAGGTATAGGCTACTAAATCAATTCACCCCCCCCCCTTCCTGATAGTCTGATCTATAGCCCTAATAATATATTTTCCTATTATGCCAATGGAATATAGGGAAGGTTCCATGTGAATGGACCAAGGGAATATTGGTGAAAATATTCAAAAAGGGAGACACAATGGTGTGCAATAATTGGAGAGGTATCAATCTTCTGCCACTACTGTGTAAACTATTGGCTACCATTATATTGTACTGTATATGAGATGCACTAGATGCAGGAGTAGATAGCAGCATGGTTTTAGAACTGGCAGAGTGTGCTCTGACTTGAAATTTGTACTGAGAACGCTTGTCAAGGAATCAAAAGAGTGTAAAACAAGTTATATCTACTATTTATTTACTTCAAAAAGGTGTTTGACTCAGTTGACCAAGAATGCTTGTGGAGAGTCCTTAAGTATTATGGGGTGCCAGAAAAACTAGTGAGCATGATGATACCCCTGTACAAAGAGACCTAGTTCTGCATTAAGACTGAGAATGGCACACCCAGATTTTTCAAGATAATGTCTGGTGCATGTACTTTCCCCATTTCTTTTTGTAATTATAATGGATTACATATTAAGACAAAACTCTGGGTATGGTGTAAAAGTAAGCAGCAAGCAACTCTGTGATTTAGATTTTGCAGATGGTGTAGTCTTGCAAGAAGATTCTAAACAGAGGTTGCAGCAGCTACTTGATGCAGTTACAAAAAATCTTGGGCTAAGCATACATGTTGACAAATCAAAGAGCATGTCCATCAAAGCTCACCACTTGTTCTGCATCACAAGAATACAAGTCTAGAACAGGTGAAGGACTTCAAATACTTGGGTAGCTGGATTGATTGTGATGGTGAAATAATGACTGAGATTAAATGCAGAATTAGTCAGTCAACTGGAGCTTTCAAAAGACTTAAGTCCATTTGGAGAAGCAGCAAATATTCCTTGCAACTGAAGCTACATCTCTTCAGTAGCAATGTGCTGCCCATACTCCTCTATGCTAGTGAGTGCTGGAAAATGAATCAGCAGCTTGAAAAGAGAATTCTTGCATTTGAAAATAAGTGCCTGAGGAGAATTTTAAACATAAGTTGGCAACAGAGAATCAGTAATGTTGAAATCCAGAATAGAACAGGACAGCCTCTCATTACTGCTGTTCTGAGGAAGAAGAGGTGTTCATATTTAGGCCATGTACTCTGCATGAAAGAAGTCCACCTTCCTTGGACAGCATATAACTGGAAACCAGGCTGTAGAAGAAGACAAAGTTGTCCAAAGAACACTATGCAGCAAACTTCTGATTGAGATCTAAGGACAGCTGAGACATCATTAATACCTGAATGGGAAGATGTCATAGCTGCAGCATTGCTTTGGGACAAGTGGAGAGGCTTTGTCAACACCCTATGTGCCACCAATGGCTCAGGAGGATCTAAGTTCTAAGTAAGTAGGCTATTACACCAATGCAGTCATATATATAGACATTATAGCCTAGCTCTGATATTAAACTGGATATCATCTCAGGCTATAATTTATAAACATGATAATCTGATTAATAGGCCTAGGAAACAGAAACACCCTACACATTATAATGAGAGAATTTCATTGCTTTAGTGTTTATTTTGGCTTTAGATTTTCTTTGGGTTATGTAATCAAGATTCTATTGATTATTATATTTGGAAGGAAAAGGAAGTGAGAGTAGGCTATAAGGAATTATGTGGGCTAGGCTAGTGTATTCACCTTATCAGTTTTATAATGTTCCATATATTGACCTTAAATTTAACTGGAGGCAAAACCTATGTATCAAGTGAAAATGCTTTTAACATACCTGAATGTCAAATATGAAGAATTACAATTGAAAAATTACATGGACTAGCCTACTAGCTCACCAAAATATAGTAATATTCTATTTCATTTTAGATGATTTAACGGTTAAACGACACAGTTGCCAAATGAAAAGATTTTCGCTCTGGAACAGAGTTGATCTGGGCAGAGACAAAATTTATGTAATACAGACGTCCAACTGAAGCAGTTCTATGGTACCAATAAATTTTGTCCTTTTCTCGTCTGAACTCAGTTACTCAGGCTTCTAGCATGTATGGACGCCATCATACATATCCTAAAGACACCTGAATACCCAACCTTTCTTTTAACACTATAAGGTAGGGCACACAGGCATCTGTATCATATGCTTTTTGTCTGTAGATTTGGGAAAGTAAGCCACATTAATTATATCTTTAGAAATCGATTTCTCTTGTTGAATGGTAAAGGTTAAGAATAGTAGTTTTCCGGAAGGAGATATGCTAGAACGAAAATAGAGTCTTTTTTCAGATTGCTGATATTCTGCTCATTTTATGGTTTAGTTTGTGTTTTTGAAAGTTCATCCCCAGCCCCCCTCCCTGTATATCCCTAGGCTATATACAACGCATATTAAAATTATGCCATTAGATTTCATATTTATGTTCTTTTTTACATAATATTCGTTACCCTGCCAATACAATCCCTCATCCCAATGGACATATACCTAACCCTAATAATATATTTGTTTGTTGTCCTTTCCATTGATCAATCGGTTGTAAAAACGTATACTCTGTGTGGAGATATTCAATTTACCTTGACTGAGAATGCAGAATATTGGATTAAAAAAAATTTAATGTTAGATGACTTTAAAAAATTGAATAATGATAGAAGAAAACATGATGATCTGATTAATGTAAACAAGCTGTATATTATATAATAAGATTTTTATTGTTTTTCACGTTAGTTTTTTGTATAGTCTAGGGCTATATGAAACCATTAGGGGAAAGGGACTTGGGATGAAATGTCGAGAATACGAACAAAACCATAAAAATTAACAGTAAGTTAAAAATCTAAAAACATCTCTTTCTGTTCTAGAATGTCTTTTTGTAGAGTGCTGCTACATTTAACCTTTACCTGTTGAATTTTTTTGCACCCAAATTTAGAGTTCGCACTTTTTCAGGCTATTGGTCAAAATTTTTGCAAGAAAGATATTTGTGACTGGGTTTATTGTAAGCGATTTTATTTTCGCTCAAAATTTTACAAGACGTAATCTTAAATATGCCAAAGGACTTCTCTGGTCAGAATTGCAGCTAAATACCCAAATTCTTATGACTTTTCTCACGTTTTTGTATAATTGTCCTCTTTGAATAGTTTGCAAACTTATCCCTCCTCACCATAAGAAAAGTGAGCTCATTCGTGTCTGACTTAAATACTGTCTAAAAATCAGAACCTTCCATTCCAGGGGACTTGTTGGTCATATGTCAATATTTATGGCACGGTATTCCAGCTTTAGACCAAAAGCGGTCAAACCTATTGGGCTTAGGTTTCACTTGTTTGCCACCTGTAAGTCTAACCAAATTAAGTCCCAGATTTTACATACAAGTCCAGCGGACATTGTCCGTCACGCGACAACCCAAAATCAATCCAATCTTTCATCCCTTAATTCTATAACTATCTACCTTAGTCCTCGCCTAAGAATAGCCTATGGATTGATGATAGATAGACTTATCTATCAATAAATTAAATTTAAGAATAAAGACGTCATCTTTATTTAATCCTAAAAAGGTCTTATCCCAGATTTGCCTTTCAATTACTCGGACTATCTGTCTCGGCTTTTTCTACAATTAGCCATGGCTTGATGCCTACTGCAAAATACTTGATTTTAATTCAAGTAACTCGTCAAGAAACAACTATTTCATTGTTACCATGCCAATGGATTTCGAGAGGCGTCCAACCACCGTCTGTGATCAAAACTTGAGTGAACCAAAACCAACCCATGAACCAATAGGCTTACATAACTTTTATCTCTATAGAGATATTTTTATGATGACCACGTTCAGAATGACGAAAATACAAAGCATGCAAGTCCAAAAAGACATGATGTCTAGAAGTCCCCCACGATTAATTCGTGCGTCTACAAATATTTTTTTTGACGTTTTTAATTTACTAGATGAGGCAAATACACACGGAGTGTTCAAAAGCCATGGCGGTAAAATTTTAGCTAACAACCACTAGGCAAACTTACTTTCCAGTGTTCACTAGTGGCCCACTCGTTTGTAAAGCTAATTCTTGCCAAAAATCGATATCAATTAAACAAGTTGTAATTGAGTATGAATAACAATACAGATTAAAGCCGACCTTAGCAGTGATCTAGCAGAATTGTATTAAAACTAGGTATTGAAAGTACAAAACGGACACAGATTTAATCGATATCCATAGTTGAAAATAAGGAAAGGATGTAGCGACTAGTATAAAGATATATTCTTAGAATCAAATTTTGTTTATAGACTGCATTCTAAAAGAATTGTTAAAACCATCAGGACCCAAATGTGTCCCCACACTTTTCTCGATTGAGTTGGAGGGGCATCGCGTTCAAAAATTTGCTAAATTTACCAAGATTTAGCTCTATATACTTCATCAGAATTCGCCAAGATGCTTCTGAAAATTATTTCCTAGGCTCCTTTAGTCTAATTCTGGCAGTTTCTCCAAGTAATAATTAGTTAGATTCCCTAACATCCCGAATATCGGATGAATTTCACTGGCACAGTTTGGTTACGCTAGTTTGTCAAATTTTCACTTCCGCACTTTCAGGAACACCCTTCCCCACGAAAGTCTTGGAATAATGGATTGTTAAATACAATTATGCTCAACATGATGAACCTCCACCAAAAACAAAATACTTTGTACCTGTTCTCTTACCTGACAAATTAACTAACATATATACCTCAAAGTAAGCTATTTAAAGGCTATATTTGATGTGAATAAAACAAAAAATTAGAAGGGGAGGGAGGGTTTAAAAAAACAAAATTCTGTACTTGTTTTTTTTTTCAAATGCCAGTCGAATTCGTTCATAAAAAAATATATATTATTTCTTTTATTTTTCGCTATTGCGCTTGTCAAGGAGAAGGTCCTTCCAGAAAAATTACTAAGTTGGTAAAATTTACTGGAAAAACAACACCTCGCTTAATTATCAAATTGGGTAAAAAGATAAACATACACTTAACATCAACTAGAAAGTATATTTTTTGTCAAAAAACCAACAAAGAGAAAAATCTCAGTGAAAAAACAAAAAAACAAACGAGACTGCGGCCAGTGGAGAGAAAAGAAACGAAAAAAGTAAAACAACGCGGATATTTCGCTTGTATCCAAAAAAGGCGTCTTCAGCAACGTCGTCAGCACGAAAGCACTTCAGAAACGTCCTGGCAGTATTTGTCAGGTTATTCACTTCACTTTCCTCAAAACATTTTTGGATGTATATAATAGGGTTAACGAGGTCACTACACTCGTTAACCCTATTAACCATTAGTTAAATTAATAATTTAGCATAATTAAGCATAAATTTCCAAATAATCCATTTATCTTGTATAAACTAAGTGACTTTTCAGGAGCGAAATCACCGCCGTGCAGCATCACCTCCTCAGCAACTGGGCAGCTGAGCAACTTCTCAGGAGCTCAATGTAAAGCGTTTTGACACTTTTAGATCGGTTAGCTATCTCACAATTTTCAATCACTAGCAACTTCGTGCTCTTTGAGGCAAAATCGTTCTTTGATTTCAAAATGCTCTTTGAGGCAACTGGGCAGCTGAGCAACTCCTCAGCAACTCAATATTAAGCGTTTTGATACTTTTAGATCGGATAGCTATCTCAAAATTTTCAATCACTAGCAACTTCATGCTCTTTGAGGCAAAATCGTTCTTTGATTTCAAAATGCTCTTGAGGCAACTGGGCAACTAAGCAACTCCTCAGCAGCTCAATATAAAGCGTTTTGATACTTTTAGATCGGTTAGCTATCTCACAATTTTCAATCACTAGCAACTTTGTCCTCTTTGAGGCAAAATGTTTCTTTGATTTCAAAATGCTCTTTGAGGCAACTGGGCAGCTGAGCAACTCCTCAGGAGCTCAATGTAAAGCGTTTTGATACTTTTAGATCGGCTAGCTATCTCACAATTTTCAATCACTAGCAACTTCGTGCTCTTTGAAGCAAAATCGTTCTTTGATTTCAAAATGCTCTTTGAGGCAACTGGGCAGCTGAGCAACTCCTCAGGAGCTCAATGTAAAGTGTTTTGATACTTTTAGATCGGTTAACTAGCTCACAATTTTCAATCACTAGCAACTTCGTGCTCTTGAGGCAACTGGGCAGCTGAGCAACTCCTCAGGAGCTCAATGTAAAGCGTTTTGATACTTTCAGATCAGTTAGCTATCACATAATTTTCAATCCCTAGCAACTTCGTGCTCTTTGAGGCAAAATCGTTCTTTGATTTCAAAATACTCTTTGAGGCGACCGGGCAACTAGGCAGATGATCAACTCCTCAGGAGCTCAATGTAAAGCGTTTTGATGCTTTTAGATCGGTTAGCTATCTCACAATTTTCAATCACTAGCAACATCGTGCTCTTTGAGGCAAAATCGTTCTTTGATTTCAAAATGCTCTTTGAGGCAACTGGGCAGTTGAGCAACTCCTCAGGAGCTCAATGTAAAGTGTTTTGATACTTTTAGATCAGTTAACTATCTCACAATTTTCAATCACTAGCAACTTCGTGTTCTTTGAGGCAAAATCGTTCTTTGATTTCAAAATGCTCTTTGAGGCAACTGGGCAGCTGAGCAGCTCCTCAGGAGGTCAATGTAAAGCGTTTTGATACTTTTAGATCGGTTAGCTATCACACAATTTTCAATCACTAGCAACTTCGTGCTCTTTGAGGCAAAATCGTTCTTTGATTTCAAAATGCTCTTTGAGGCAACTGGGCAGATGAGCAACTCCTCAGGAGGTCAATGTAAAGCGTTTTGATACTTTTAGATCGGTTAGCTATCAAATAATTTTCAATCACTAGCAACTTCGTGCTCTTTGAGGCAAAATCGTTCTTTGATTTCAAAATACTCTTTGAGGCAACTGGGCAGCTGAGCAACTCCTCAGGAGCTCAATGTAAAGCGTTTTGATACTTTTAGATCGGTTAGCTATCACACAATTTTTAATCACTAGCAACTTCGTGCTCTTTGAGGCAAAATCGTTCTTTGATTTCAAAATACTCTTTGAGGCAACTGGGCAGCTGAGCAACTCCTCAGGAGCTCAATGTAAAGCGTTTTGATACTTTTAGATCGGTTAGCTATCACACAATTTTCAATCACTAGCAACTTCGTGCTCTTTGAGGCAAAATTGTTCTATGATTTCAAAATGCTCTTTGAGGCAACTGGGCAGCTGAGTAACTCCTCAGGAGCTCAATGTAAAGCGTTTTGATACTTTTAGATTGGTTAGCTATCACACAATTTTCAATCACTAGCAACTTCGTGCTCTTTGAGGCAAAAACGTTCTTTGATTTCAAAATACTCTTTGAGGCAACTGGGCAGCTGAGCAACTCCTCAGGAGCTCAATGTAAAGCGTTTTGATACTTTTAGATCGGTTAGCTATCATACAATTTTCAATCACTAGCAACTTCGTGCTCTTTGAGGCAAAATCGTTCTTTGATTTCAAAATACTCTTTGAGGCAACTGGGCAGCTGAGCAACTCCTCAGGAGCTCAATGTAAAGCGTTTTGATACTTTTAGATTGGTTAGCTATCACACAATTTTCAATCACTAGCAACTTCATGCTCTTTGAGGCAAAATCTTAGTATAGTGCCAAAAAAGGGACAAAATGTCACTTTCCCATGGCAAAATCTTTTTGGTCACTTTAAAAAGGGCACTAGAACTTGGTAGTTCCACTCGAATGAGCCTTCTTCTAATCTTTTAGGAACATTGGCTTAATGCGATCACGATCATCCCTTGAGGGAAAAAAACAGCAAATAAACACGCATCCATGACATTTGTTCCGGGTAAAAATGCAAAATTCTGTAGATAGGAGCTTAAAATGTGTACAGTAGTGTTTTATCCAGGGAAAGCTTTACATAGGGTTGGGGGGTTTCCCATCGTGATCGAAAAATCGATTGGTGTGATTATAATTAAGATTTCTTGACTTTTTGGGATTTTTCCTCCTTTTTCGACAATTAGTCAAATTTTCTCAGGCTTGTAGCTTTAGATGAATAATATTAAACTTACCTAGTTTTACACATTTGGAACCTGCACAAAAACCAAAATCGTTTGATTAAAATTAATTGTTATCAGAATATCTTTTTCTAAAATTCCAGTTACTATTGACCCGAGTTGCTCCTTATTAACAAACTGTACCAAGAACATCAAGATACAAATATTAATTTTTTCAGCCACAGAAAACCAAAATTTTCTCAGATTTTTTTTTTTTTTAAGTTCTTCCAAAATTCTGAAGTTTTTAGGGCAGCATCACATTTTCATCAGTGTAGCTGCGTTGAACCTTGAAAATACATGAGCAAAAACTAATAAGCTAAAAAAAAAATATACTTCATTTTCGTAGGTGTTGCCACGTTGAATCGTAAAATAAATAAGCAAAACTAATTATCTTAAATTTGACAACGCTTTTTGTCCGTAAAAGTTCAAATATTAAGAATTTGTTGATAACCATAAGACAACTAGACCTCCAAATGAAACCTACACCTTCTTAAGTTATTCGGTGCCATATGTTCTTGCCTTATTTTTTACGCATGTTTCTTTTCTTGAAATTTGGCACTTGCTACTACCAAAATCCGTCAAAAATTGAATTCCTGTTTTTTCTAACTTTTTAAAATGTAGATGGTTGCATAAGTTTCCACTTAACCAATCGAAACAATCAGATTTCATCTTCACCGTCCCTGGTACAACAAAAATGAATACTTTCGAGATTTTTTTTATTTTTTTGGTTACTGGAAAAGTCATTCACATGTTACCATTTAAATTTATGATTTGCTTTCCATGTCATTAATGGTCTAATAATATAATATCTTTATAATATAATATAAAGATATTATAATAATATAATATCTTTTTTTTTTATAATTGCTTATTCAATTAAATAAATGAGACTCCGACTGAGATCACTTGCTGCACTAATAAAATTAGGCTAAGGCTACAGCAATGTAAAAATTTTACTTCAAATGTAAACAAACAAAAATTCAAAACACACGAATTGCAGAGAAACAGAGGAACTACTCGTGAAAAATCTTGTAATTGAAAGACTTTCCGTTCTTTTTATACGGCTAACATTTCACACAACAGAACCAATCAGGTAGAACTAAAATTTTCGTCCTTTTTCCTTGCTCGAAATTTTATACAGATAAATAATTCACTGATAGACTTCGATAATTTCCCAGCTCTCTCCAGAATCGGAAAAACACCTTCTTTTGGTGTTTTCATTTGAAAAATCTAAAAAAATAGATAAAAGATACCCCTTTATTTATCTTCATAAAGAAATGGAAAAAAAATTACCCCCCCCCCCCCTAAATTTTGGTGAATTTGTGCTGCTGGTGTAAAGGTTGAGTATCACAGACCAAAACTATACAAGATCCTAGATCTTACAAGGCTATAAAAAAAGCTGTATAAAAAAGGCTACAGACCTTATGCAAAGACGTCATAAAACTAATTCGACACTAATAGAAAATAAATAGCGTTATAAAATGGGCTAGGATATCTCAAGGCTTGAAAATTCGTGCGATAGCAAACAAATATCCGAATTTCACAAAGCTAGTAAAAGAGCAAGAAAGAGAGAGAGAGAGAGAGAGAGAGAGAGAGAGAGAGAGAGAGAGAGGAGAGAGAGAGAGAGAGAGAGAGAGAGAGAGAGAGAGAGAGAGAGAGAGAGAGAGAGAGGAGAGAGAGAGAGAGAGAGAGAGAGAGAGAGAGAGAGAGAGAGAGAGAGAGAGAGAGAGAGAGAGAGAGAGAGAGAGAGAGAGAGAGAGAGAGAGAGAGAGAGAGAGAGAGAGAGAGAGAGAGAGAGCTAACCATTAAAACGGATTAACCAATCTGGTTTTAAAAAGGCGAAATTATTGGGTTTCCCTCTCTGATGTAGGCTTAAGAATTAATTTGATTGGTTAAACAAAATACCTCATAAATGTAAACCAATGAGATTAAAGCAAAGTTTTAGCCACATAATTATAGGAACATAATCACTCTTTCTCTAAATATAGAAGCGGTTACGAAAAGACTACGGCGCTTAGATGGAAAAAAAATTAACGAATATAAAAAAAATTCAAAAATGTAAACTTTTTTGAATTTCATACAGAGATTTTGCACATTTGTGGAGATCTGCTAGCTCAGCGCTGTTAAGCGTTTGTAGAATGATTCGGGAAACTCCGGTGTCACCGAGTATACAAGGAACGGAAAGGAATACATCTTCAGAAATACCATGAATTCCCTAAAAAAAAAGGATGAATAATAAAAGTAACAAAAAGAAGAAAATTAATTAAAAAGCCTGACATGGTATAAAGGCTCTCGGGTAAATGAAAAAAAACTCATTTAAAAGCTGAAATAACGAGCATATACTGTCAAAGTTCCCAGGTGAATAAACAAAAAAAAATCCATACAGGAGGTGAAACGGTAGAAATAGGTTGTCAGGGCTCACAGGTGAATATTAAAAAAAAAAATTAAAATAAAATGAAAGCTGAAAACAGACACATTGTCAGGGCTCCTGGGAAAATAAATAATCTGTTGAAAAATGCATATAAAAGCTGAAATAATAGACCAATGGAGTGAGGACTCCCAGGCTATTAAAAAAACACATAAAAGCTAAAATAATAGAAATACACTGTAAACACTTCCGGGATAATAAAACAGACAATATGAAATTAACAATTGTTCTATTCAATGCGGTATGCCATGTATATCATAGGTTGACATATGTAGACATTAACGCATGATGATTATACACGTCGATTAAACAACCATTTATATTGAGAACTGAAAGAATAAAAAGTATTATTATTATTTAGTATCAAAATCATTATTATTATTTTTTCTTTCTTTCTTATTATAGCGAATTTAAATGATGCTATATGTATGTTTTTCTGCCTGATTCACCACACGTCAACGGTTTGGTTTTGGGTTAATCCTATTGTTTTTGTACGTAGATTGTTGTTGTTGTTAAATAAATATATCATCATTACCATCAGAATGAACTTATTGAGAACCCGTCGAATTAATAAAAATAATGACAGAGCAAAGAAAACAAAATAAAACACTGAAGAAAAATCATAAGACGAAACACAACAAAACAAAAGAGTGAACAAATAAACCAAAAATCACATATAAATAAACGATACAGCTAATAAAACAAATCACCTGATCACTGTAGAAGTAAATTGTGGCCATGCGGGTTTATGTGTGTGCCACAATCCAGTGTGCCGCTGCGTTATGTGTTAAAATTTGTATTTCATTCTCCATAATAGCATAAACACCCCTGGGACACCAAAAAATAGCTATAAATGTTTATTCACTTGTTTTCAAGACTCTAAAAGAAACCTCAGGATATAAAATTACGCAAAAAGTAAGGTACAAATGAAGACAAGAATCGGTCACCCAAATTAGAAAATTCTGCGAACCAGTCGGTCGATTAGGAAAAGTTTCTGCGAATGATTATTGCGAATTTTGTCTGTGATGATGGTGAATTTAAACAAAAAAAGAAATTTCAATAAAGAAAATATAGAACTAGCTAAATTTGGAAAAATTCGTTTCCCCCTGCCAGCCCCCTGGATATTTTTCATAAGCCTTCTGCTGACTAAAATTACAAATTCCTGGAGGTTGAAAGCGCTGGGTATAAGTAGGAGAAGTTTCACAACGCATTTTTTGTTGTTGACAAATCAGCTGATTCCGAGCTCTTAGAGAAAGACATTCCCGCTTGATAGGTGTGAAGTGAGTCTCGGATTCTTAGTTGCTTCATTTCCTTTTAACGTTATTCCTAAGTCTTTTTTTGCAAAAGGGCTAGCTTCTTTATTACAACGAAAAAGCACGGCAGTATAAGGTAACGGTTTATCAAATAGTTTGTCGTAACGAACTGTTGAGCAACATGGCCCAATAGTAACCAAAATTAAAGCAGGATTTCAATAACAATTAATACATCAAAGGAATTGACTGCTTGAATTGATTAAATAAAAAAAAAAAAAAAACAGTTTTTTTAACTGAAAGTAAGGAGCGACATTAAAACTTAAAACGAACAGAAATTATTCCCAATATGAAAGGGGCTGCCCCCTCCTCAACCCCTCGCTCTTTACTCTAAAGTTTTTTATTGTTTTAAAAAACAAAGTTGCGAGACAGAGTCAAACTTTAGCGTAAAGAGCGATGGGCTGAGGAGGGGGCAGCCCCTTTCATATACGGAATAATTTCTGTTCGTTTTAAGTTTTAATGTCGCTCCTTACTTTCAGTTAAAAAAATTGTTCTTTTATTTAATTTCTGAAAGTTTTCGAGTCAATGAAGCTTTTATTTTGGCTCACCGTACATAAATAGTTAAAACGAAATTTGCAGATTAATTTTACTTTTTTTTGGCTAAATGGTTTTCTCGAAATTTTGATCTGACGTAACTTACGAATTAACTTACGTAACAAACTTCTATATTCGTATATTTTTATTACGTATATTAGGGGGTTCGCCCCCTAGTTAATACCTCGCTCTTTATGCTAAGTTCAAATTTTATTCTAATTCTTTAAGAAAGAATTGGCCGTTAATTAATCACAAAGGCCATTAATTAGGATAAACAGCTCTGATGAAAGTACAAAAAAACTTGAGCGTAAAGAGCGAGGTAATGAGTAGGAGGCGAACCCAATCATATACGTATTAATTTCTGTTCGTCTTAAGTTTTGATGTTGCTCCTTACTTTCAGTTGAAAAAATTGTTTTTTTTATCTAATTTCTGATCGTTTTTTTAAATAATGCTGGGAAATACGGCGCCCCATTCATAGCAATGTGCCTTCCCCCATGGAAATATCCTCCAACTAACCCCCCCCTGAAATATCCTCCAAACCCCCTCCAACAAAAAAAAATCCCCCCTGAAAACTTCTGTATACTTCCCAATAACCGTTACTATATGTAAACATTAGGCAAAGTTCATAACTTGCAGACCTTCCCCCGGAGACTGTGGGGGATTAAGTCATCCTCAAAGACATAGTTATTGTTTTTTTCGACCATGCTGAACAAAACGGCTATCTCAAAATTTTGATCGGATGACTTTGGAAAAAAAATGAGCGTAGGAGGGGGCCTAGTTGTCCTCCATTTTGTGATCACTTAAAAAGGGCACTAGAACTTTCAATTTCCGTTCGAATGAGCCCTCCCGCGATATTCTCGGACTAGTGGTTCGATACGATCACCCCTGGAAAAAAAAAAACAAAAAAAAAAACAAACAAACACGCATCCGTGATCTTTGTTCTGGCAAAAAATACAAAATCCCACATTTTTGCAGATAGGAGCTTGTAACATCTATAGTAGGGTTCTCTGATACGCTGAATCTGATGGTGTGATTTTCATTAAGGTTCTATGACTTTTAGGGGGTGTTTCCCCCTTTTTTCGAAAATAAAACAGATTTTCTCAGGCGCGCAACTTTTGATCGGTAAGACTAAACTTGATGAAATTTAAATATTTGAAATCAGCATAAAAATCTTTTGATGTATCTATTGGTATCAAAATTTTTAGAGTTTCAATTACTATTGACCCGGGTCGGTCCTTACTTACAGTTCGTTACCACAAAATGTTTGATTCCATATATATGAAGATCAAAAAGTTTAATGTCGCCCATGATAAGCTACGAGCCTACGAAAATTTGCCCGGTTTTCGAAAAAGGGAGAAAACACCATCAAAAAGTCGATCAATCTTAATGACAATCACATCATTAGATTCAGCATATCAGAGACCAGTACTGCAGAGACAGGGCTCATTTTTTTTGTTACTTTTTTCGATATAAAGAAAGACTTAAGGCTTAGTCTTACATATGCAATATGAAGGGTCCTTAGGCTCAAGTGAACCACAGCGTGGGCTAATCTCTTGACTAAACTAAAAAAAAAGTTTTTTTTCAACTAAAAGCAAGGAGCAACATTAAAACTTAAAAAGAACAGAAACTATTTTGTATATGGAATGGGCTGCGCCTTCCTCACTCTTTACTCCTCTTCCTCACTCTTCCTCACTTTCACTCCTCTTCCTCACTCTTCCTCAACCCTCACTCTTTACGCTAAAGTCTCAAAGATCTTTAAAATATTTCTCAGTCAAATCCTAACGGCCTTTGTGTTTCGGGAATAGTTCTTAAAGTATCGGGATAAAATTCAAACTATAGCGTAAAGAAGGAGGGATGAGGAAGGGGCAGCCCCCATTATATACGGAGTAATTTCTGTTGGTTTTAAGTTTTAATGTTGCTCCTTACTCTCTGTTGAAACATTGTTTTCTTATTTGATTTCTGACCGTCATTGGGATCACGACGGGAAACCCCCTACTCCCATGTAAAGCTTCCCCTGGATAAGTTCCCACGAAAGATTCTCCCCGTGCGAAATACCCCGCCTCTCCCCCGAGGAACTTTTTCCAAAAAATCTCCCCAATAATTCCCGATAACATATACTACATGTAAACAATGGACGAACTTCATAGCTTATAGCCAATACCTCAGGGGTTGTGAGGGATAATTTCATCCCCAAAAGCAGTTATTGAACCTTTTAACTATGCTGAGCCACATGGCTATTTAAAAATTTTGATCAGATGTCTTTGGGGAATAAGGGACATGGGAGGGTGAATAGTTGCCTTCCACTTCTTTTGGTAAGTTAAGAAGGGCTGGAACTTTTAATTTCCTTTCCAATGAGCCCTCTACCGATCTTAAAGAACATCTGGCTCAATACGATCGCCCCTGGGACAACAAAAATAAACAAACAAACCAAACAGTAAGTAAACACACATCCGTGATCTTACTTCTGACAAAAAAAAAAATAAAAAAAAAACACAAATTTCACATTTTGAAGATAGGAACTTGAAACCTCTACAATTAGATTCTCTGATATGCCAAATCTGATGGTTTGATTTTCACCAAGAAAGGCAGCAAGAAAGGCTTGAATAGCACCCTAAAAACTTCTTAAGACTTAATTCTTGCCCGATGTCAGAGCTCTCCACTTATGGCAATTTATAACAGATATTTATGCTGATCTTCTAAAAGAAGCAGTAAATGATGAATTTCTTTAAAGTTTAATATATAAAGATACGAAACTTTGAAAATATAATTTAATTAACTATAATTTAATATGTTAACTATATGTTAGTTTCTTACATATAGTTAAATTTTGTACAGTTCAAATTCTATACAATCTACACACAGTTCAAACTTTTAAATATATGTTAACTATGATTTAAAAGTTAACTAAACTTCTTCATATAATGTTATCTAGCGAAAAGAAACAATCCTCTGAGTTTTTATTCAGTTTTATTACAATATTTAATATCACCTCAAACATTTCTCTAAAACGCCTGCTAAAGGAAGAATTTGTGGAACATATAAGAGCCCAAAAATGAGTTAGGATGCTTTTCTTAAGGTTAGAGACAAGACATATGGCAATGTGATAATTGAAAAAGCATGCCACCTAAACATGGGAGCACAATGATTTTAGAATGACACTGAAGGACTATCTAGTAGAACAAAACTCGAAAGCATGGTTTCAACCATCGTCTCCAAAGTCTGCTTCGTAGATTTGTGAAAAATACGGATCCCCTAAGACGACTACTTCCTTTTCCGCTAAATGCTTCAAATACTTGATTCTAAAAAGAACATGATATTTAAAACATGATATTTTTAATACTTTGTAGATGCTTTTCCTTTTAAACCATTTTTTTTATTGACTACATATGATTAGACCCAGGTCAGGTCAGTATTCAGAACATAGAATGTTTGAAAACAATATACAGATATGCCATTTAAACTCTGTTAGATAAAACTTTGTTTTTGTTTTTAGCTTTGGCTCAAGCTTTTATATCAAACTTCTGAATTTTTCTGGGTAATGCTAGATGACACTTTTTTCCCTCAGAGACGAAGTGGCCTAATTCAGGAGCATTGGAGAAGGGGGGAAGGGATTGTATTTTTGAAAATCTAGGAGGCGCGCAGTTCTGTTTTTTCCAATTTTTTCAATGATTTGTTTTCCAAAAGGGCATTTTTCACTGATAATAACACAAAACGGTATTTTCCATAATCTACCGGGGCCAATACCTCTCCCTCAATTGCTGCTGGGCAGTCAATAGCCCCCAACCCCTATTGACACCACTGCAGGGAAGAACTAGAGTTCTGTATTTTAACAGTTCCTTATACCCTTAGTTTAAAGATATGCAAATCCAGTACCTGTACAAGTGTGGAAACAGCATAGCTGGATTGGCTATTCTCCAGAATAGCTCTAGTGAGTGCAGCCACACTAAGACCAATACCCCAGGAGGTGTAGCCCTTGAGCTTGATAATCTCTTGGGCACTGCCAATCACTTCTTTATGCAGTTGGGACCAATTTTCTACGTCCTTTTTTGTTCCAACACGAGAATCAACGTCACGGAGCTTTACACCAGCTAAATTGGCATCGGACCAGATTGGAACTGAAAATCAAACGATGGCTACAATCTTAGTATGCATAGCTATGTATGCATAGCATTAGTATGCAATCTTAGTATGTTGTTGTTTAATGAACTAGATTATGTCGTTCAAATATAAATTTCTGGCAGCATTCTGTGTACTTTCCTCCCCCTCCCCCCGAGCAAAGCAGTTTTCATTTTTTTTTGTGGGATGGGAGAACAATGTTTTGCGATCCTCAAGAAATTTACAAGACCACACTGACAAAGCATGAGAAAGGAAAAAAAATTAAGGGAAAAAACTAGGAAAACGCCAGCCAGTGAAAAAATGAGAAAAATACAAATATTTCGGTCAAGATCTTAACTCAACCGTCCTCAAAGCAGGATTGAGGATAGAAAAAAAAATACAGATCAAAGTCCACAGGGCAACATTCAAACACAAACTCTAATAAAACACATTAGAATAAAGACCCGTTCTCAATTAACTGTGAAAAGGCAAGTTAATAAAAAAAAAAAAACATATTGAATGGCAATTCTAACTTTCATTTGGGAATTTATTTTTCGTTGGGCTTTCTTAAATCCCTATTAATTTCCGGGCATGGCATCAGTAAAGTTTATCTAAAGCCTATTTAGATGGTACCTAAATCCTATTGCGTCATTTGCACTTTACTGAAACCGAATTACATTACAAATATTTTCTTTTATAATTACAGTATTGAAAATAAAAATTACAGTGAAATAAAATCTTGAATTGCTGAGCCTTCAGCATTTAATATAATTATATATCAAAAACTAAGTTTCATTTTATTAGTTCTTTCCAAGGGCTATATAAGACACATATTGTTTTCAATAAAAGGCAAATGATGCAGTAGGATTTAGAATTTTCCAGGTAGTGGAGGGCAAAGGGGGCAGTTGCCAAACTATTACTAGTAGTATTTTTTGTTTGTTTCAAGTTTCGTTTGAATATTCATTTTAAGTTTTATTCAATTAGTACCTGTTGTATGTTTGTTTCCTATGATTCTTTATTTAATTATTTGAAAAAAACTACGTTTTCTAAAGAGTTAAAGAGGCTGAGTTACAAGGTCGAACCTTAAAACGTACAGGGATTAGGAGGCACAGTTGGGGGCTGCCGCCCCCCAAACCCCCCGCTTTCGCAGCCTGTAAATAAATAAAAAAAGTTTTTTAAACTGAAAGTAAGGAGCGACATTAAATCTTAAAACGAACAGAAATTATTCCGTATATGAAAGAGGCTGTGCCCTCCTCAACGCCTCGCTCTTTACGCTAAAGTTTTTATTGTTTAAAAAAAGAGTTGTGAGAAAGTCAAACTTTAGCGTAAAGAGCGAGGCGTTGAGGAGGGCACGTTGCAAGGAATATTTGCTGCTTCTCCAAATGGGCTCAAGTCTATTGAAAGCTGGAAATAGACAAAGCCACTCCACTTGTCCCAAAGCAATGCTGCAGCTGTGACATCTTCCCATTCAGGTATTAATGAGGTCTCAGCTGTCCTCAGATCTCAATCAGAAGTTTGCTGCATAGTGTTCTTTGGACGACTTTGTCTTCTTCTGCAGCCTGGTTTCCAGTTGTATGCTGTCCAAGGAAGGCAGCCTTCTTTCATGCAGAGTACATGGCCTAAATATGACCGCCTCTTCTTCCTCAGAACAGCAGTAATGAGAGGCTGTCCCGTTCTATTCCGGATTTCAACATTACTGATTCTCTGTTGCCAACTTATGTTTAAAACTCTCCTCAGGCACATATTGTCAAATGCAAGAATTCTCTTTTCGAGCTGCTGATTCATTTTCCAGCACTCACTAGCATAGAGGAGTATGGACAGCACATTGCTACTGAAGAGATGTAGCTTCAGTTGCAAGGAATATTTGCTGCTTCTCCAAATGGGCTCAAGTCTATTGAAAGCTGGAAATAGACAAAGCCACTCCACTTGTCCCAAAGCAATGCTGCAGCTGTGAGATCTTCCCATTCAGGTATTAATGAGGTCTCAGCTGTCCTCAGATCTCAATCAGAAGTTTGCTGCATAGTGTTCTTTGGACGACTTTGTCTTCTTCTGCAGCCTGGTTTCCAGTTGTATGCTGTCCAAGGAAGGCAGCCTTCTTTCATGCAGAGTACATGGCCTAAATATGACCGCCTCTTCTTCCTCAGAACAGCAGTAATGAGAGGCTGTCCCGTTCTATTCCGGATTTCAACATTACTGATTCTCTGTTGCCAACTTATGTTTAAAATTCTCCTCAGGCACATATTGTCAAATGCAAGAATTCTCTTTTCGAGCTGCTGATTCATTTTCCAGCACTCACTAGCGTAGAGGAGTATGGAGAGCACATTCCTACTGAAGAGACTAACCAACATTACGCAATACTACTGCACTACCATGCAATTCCCTCATACAATTCCAGTTACTGACTATTCGTTGACTGAAGTAACATTAACTGACTTTTTCCCCCCCTTAAACATTTTTAATCGGAAAAACTGATAGTTATATCATCAACGATCATTAATAATTTACTAATTTTATTTATGAATTTATTAATTTAATAATTTATTTACATCCTGGTATATACAAAGACTGGCATAAGCAAAAACTGGCAAATTCAAGTCCATTTGTCGTTGGAGCAGCAAATGGATAAGTTGTCAGGTTCAAATCGCCCATGCTTTGTTCGTGGAGACTTTATTCTTGATCTATTTTCAGTAAGTGTAAACCCGAGAGTTCGAGATTTTTTAAATGTTATGTTGGGTTATGGTTTAAGACCGACAGTTAATATATGCAGTCGAGTAACTTTGTGCTCGGAATCACTTTTGGATAATATATTTGTTAACGTGAAGTATGATTTTGCTGATGTTACGTTGTCAATAATGCTGATGCTGACGTTGTCAACAATATCCAATTAACTAATAATTTGAAGTGTTTAGTTTTTAATAGTTTTAATAATGTCCATATTAATGCATAGCTTCCACTCTTGCAAATATCTTCAACAGTTGCCAATTTGGACTCACAATCAGTACATTTCGAGTAGATATGGCGCTTTTGACATTTCTTCAAAAATGGACCAGCTTGTGGACAGGTTCCGTAAGCGTCGAGAATATATTGTCGACTTTCCACTTAACTGTGTTGTCTACGTAGCTGAGATGTTAGCTGAGATGCTCAGCTACGTAGCTGAGCTTTTTTCTTGATAGTGCTTTAATTTTCCGTTAATTTTCTGTATCTTTGTACTCCTCTAAGTGCATTTCATGCTTGCATAGAGGATTTAAATAAATTACTATAGATTAGATTTATAGCCATGTTCGTTTGTTGATAGAACAATCAGGGAAGTTACAGTGTCTAGAGCTCCATGATGATATATTTTTCACTTATTTTCTGCCGATTTTTATACACATTTTTTATTTTCAAATTTGGCACCCGCGAGGCGTAAAACTACGTAACTGCACACGGAGATCTTCCGCATTAAAAATTGCGTTCCCGGGGGGCAGTTGCCCCCCTCCAATAACCTAAAAAAAATATGATACAGCCCATGCCACTTGAATATCCGGATATGAACCCCTCTTGCCCCCCCCCCCCAATAAAAATGCTGGAGGTTCACCCCTGATTATTGGTAAGGTATATTGCATATGAATCTTTTGAGGATTTTCCCGACTAATTTTCATTACCATAATTATCCATAATTATCCCCATTAAAAATTGCGTAATTTTTCAATACACATGTGGTTGTGTAAGTTTCCACTTAACCAGGTTCAGATTTAATTTTTAGTATCCCTAATACTTTAATAAATAAGGGCAGTAGAGAAAGCCTAACTAAATTTCTGAATTGAGCATGCAAAACTGAATTAAGATATTAATCGAAAATGGATAAAAATTATCAGAAATACCTAAATTAAAAAAAAAACTGCAGAAAACTGCAGCACATGAAACAGTTACAAATGCATTTTCGACTCCACACTTTATCAAAATTCTAATTTTCGTCTAGATTTCTCAGAAGAGAAGATTCAGGTCATGTCTACACGGAGGGACAGCCTAATTTGTAGGAACGAGTTCCCCTTCTCAAGGATCCCACTCAGAATATTTAACCAAAGAATGTACTTTTCTCACATTTTTTACAAAAAGAAAATGTGAAATCCTCTCCCCCTCCCCAAAAAAAACTTATGATAGGAAAAATTGCCTAGACAGCTTCAGGATACAAAGCCTAAGGCCTATAGATAACACCATCCAGCTAATGCTATATAATACCCGTCTATAATAAGGTTTAGCAAGTATCTAGGGCTACCCAAATGACTATGCGGCTCATTTTGGAAATGCATTATAAGTCTATAAGTCTATAAGCCGCATATAAAATATTTAGATTATGAACTGCGTTTTTAGTTCTTAGATCCGCGTTATGTTAGGAGGATTTACACCTTCCGAACATTTTGGAGAATTATTAAATTATTAAATAGGTAGTTAAAACGGTAGTAAGGGCTGGAAAAAATCTCTCTAGAGTTATGAGTTATCTCTAGAGTTATCTCTCTAGAGTTCATATTAAATAGGTAGTTAAAACGGTAGTAAGGGCTGGGAAAAATCTCTCTAGAGTTATGGTAAGTAGACTTGAAGCTAAGTAATCCTGAACAGTTTCTATGAGATTGTTTTCACTGTATCTGAATGATAGAGTGGAAAAGTTTTAGAAAAACCAGGCACCAGTGTACCTGGTGCCTGGCAGTGGCAGATCCAGGGGGGGGGCGAGGGGGGCGCGCGTCCCCCTAGCGCAGTCTAAAGTAGTGTAATTTACTTAATTAACTCAAGTCTGCGTTAATAAAACTTGCTCCTAACGCAAGTTTATCGGATCAACCTATTTTGCGCCCCCCCCCAAAAAAAAAAATCGGATGAACCTATTTTGCGTTTCCCCCTAAAAATAATCCTGGATCCGCCACTGGTGCCTGGTGCCAGTCTACCAGGCACCAGTAAAGCGTAATTTGATGCGTCTTTTAGCTCTATGACTTTGTCCTGTTGGTTGACTCAGTAAAGAACCTACAGAGGCTTTTGAGCATTTTAGAGTGATATCTACGAGAAAAACAGTTACTTTACACTTACGGCTCTAGGCCCCTAGACACTTCACACTTACAGCAATATATACGAAATTTCACAACTGATAGAGACAAGGTGAATATACTACTCGATTCCTTTTTGTATATTCTTTCAAAATATATAATAGTCAGGTCACCCTCAAATGCACTCCCCACCCCTTGGTAGTCCCATATTTAGCTCAAAGAATATCTGAAAACTAAAAGAAAATACCAAAACAATAGAATTATATTTCTATTAATCAGATTATCATGTTTCCTTCCATTTTTAACCAGTTTTAAAACCGTTTCTAATAAAATTTGAACAAACTACACTCTCATCCAAACACTGTCCGTGTTTGGACCTTGTCCATGTCTGGACGGAGATGAAATGCAAACTGAGAAGATTACCGGTTTAAAATAGGAGCTAGAAGGTATGACTACATTGATGTTACGAAGAAATACATTATTAGGGCTATATAATCTTAGGGCATTATTAGGGCTAAATACATTATTAGGGCTACATATGTATGGCTATATAATCTTGTTATAATGTTAGTAAATCAGCGGTTTTGGTTTTTGGGGTAACTGAAAAGGGCAAGAAAGAGGAGTTTAGGTTTGGAATGGACAATTCACCTGTTGTGGATGAGTTTATCTACCTTGGGTGTAGGTTAATGAAGGAGGGTAAGTGGGGCAAGCATGTAGAATTAATTGACAAAAGGGGAAATAGGGTAGTAGGAATGATTCAATGGTTCCCTTCAAGTGAGTAGGTATTGGAGATATTAAGTTATAGAAGCGGATGTTTAAGACTAAGATTAGATCGGTAATGGAGTGTGGAACAGAAGTTTGGGGGATTGATAAGGGTATTATATTTGAAAGGTTACAATTGAAAAATTATAGAAGGATGCTAGGTTTAAGTGATGGCAGTGGGAAAATATGGCTCTGAAGCATGGGTACTCTGAAAAGCGGATTAAGATATACTAGAAACTGCCTACGGATTGTTCTGGGTAGCCGGCTGACTGACCGTATTTCAAACAGCAGACTGTACGAAAATGCGTTTCAATCCCGCTTTCTAGGGCTATAATGAGAGAAAGGTTGAGATGGCTAGGGCACGTTCTGGGGATGAAGGATGACAAGTTGCCAAGTATTGTCCTTTTCAGCCAACCACCTAGGGCTAAACGGAAAGTAGGTCATCCGCAGTTGGGGTGGAAGGATATCATAAAAAAGGATTTAAAGGAAATGGGATCTTTCTGGGAGGGTGTAAAGAGAGAGGCTTTGAATTGATTGGGATGGAGGAGGAGCGTGCGTAGCTGTGTTGGCCTCAGGCCGCTTGGTGCTGCGGTGAGTTTTTAGCAGTAGTAGTAGTAGTAGCTAGGTTTAAGTGATAAATTTAATAGCTTAGTTATTATAGATGATTTGGGAATTTTGTCGTTAAGAAGCAGGAGGCTATTAAAAATGGTGAAGCATTGGGAAAGAGGGGTAAGTACGGAAAAGCATTGATTAGCAATGGAATCATTTGCGGAGTTTCTTATAAACGGAAGGAGATGTTCCTGGATGGGGTACATTAAGGCAATTTCGGATTCGTATGGAATGTCGGGTGAATGGAATGGGGGTAGGGAAGTTGGGTAGGTGTCTAAACAGGTATATTCAATTTCAGTTTATCAGGAAATTCAGAAGAGGGGTGCTAGATCAGAACGTCTGACCTTGGTTTGTATCTTAGGGTAAAAGGGACATTGGGAAAGAAGGTATATTTGAGAGTTGGGCTGTTTAGAGATGATATTAATGGGTAATTTCTTAATTTTTGGAGTGGATTTGGAGGGAAAGAGATGTGGGTGGAAAATTGTTGGGAAACGGGCCTTTTATTAGAATTAGCAATCTGGCGCGGTTTATTCGTGTGGGGATAACCCACCGTGCGGGTGTTATGTGATCACTTGTGTTTGTTTGTTTTAGTGTTTTTGAATGGTGTTTTTTCTTGTTTTAATCATTTTGTTCAAAAGGCTAAATTAAGTCTTTTAATTGTATTTGTATTTTGTTCTCTTTTTTTGTGGCCATGGCCCTGTTTTTTTGCCAAATAGACTGCACTATACTATACTGTTATATACTATCACATGAAGGTCCACTACATCTATTGCCAGCGTTTTATTCCACTCCCTTTCACGAATTATTCCACCATTATTTTAGTACTCATCAATTACTTTCATTGTATGTGTTTTTTTTTTATAGAAATACATCAAAAAGGTAAAAGCTAAATTCAGTACTCACTGCTAGAGTCGCCATGTTCACCAATTATCCAGCCATGACATATAGATGGCACCACCTTCAACCGCTGTGACAACAGAAATCGAAAACGCGAAGAATCCAAATTAGTGCCCGACCCAATGACACGGTTGGCTGGGAAGCCACTTAGTTTCCACGCAGCATAAGCCAAAGTATCAACTGAAATAAATTGTTAATAGAGATATAACATTTCGATAGCATAAAATTTTCACAAATTAAATTAATACAAAAAGTTACGAAGTTAGACTACACCGTTGAACCAAAGAGAATAAGAAAAATTACCTTCTCAAGCGCTTCAATGGAAAGACAGAGGGGCAATGGCACTCTATGTTCCTCTTAGATTTTGAAGAATAACTGTTACGGTATTTTCATTGAAAAGACTTTATTTTTAATATTTTAATAAAACTGCCCCTAGATTTGAAAGTTGACTTTGTCCCCCACCCTAAATTTTTGTAAATAAACACCCCTTCCGACTTGTCGATACAGTGCGAGGGGGTAAGCTGGGTGTCTATATGAAAGTGCATAATACTGTGGAAACTGGCTTTCAAGACAAAGGCTCCCAAGCTCCAGAAGCCAAATGTAATCCCCTACTTTCGGTTATGAAATGTGCTTAGTATCTTAAACAACGGTATATAATTTGAGATTTTTAATGTTGAGAGGAATATTTGAAATTCTGAAATGAATATTTAATGCTGAGAGGAGTAAACAAAATCAAGGTTATATTGGCAGAAAGCCAATAATCTAACCTAACATTTAATTAAGTGAATTCCAGTAGGGCCGCCGCCGCATGAGGAAAAAAAGAAATTAAACACTCAAAATTTCAATAGAAAATAACTTACTTTAAATACGACTATTCGTTTAATTAATTATCAGTAATCATTTTAATCATGGATAATACATTATCAGATAACAATTTAATTTATGAATGAATCAAGAAGGATATACACGATTGTAGTAAATTATCCCGAACCAGAATTTCAACGGTTTGATTCAAATTTCTTCCTCACGATAGTTAGGTGACTTTCCTTAAAAGTTAAAAGGTATGTTGTCGAACACTATTGAAAGTGCTGCACTATACAGTACACTATTACAACTATTGACAAATACACCATTGACAATATTATTGACAAATACAGTACTGACAATACACTATTGCCGTACTGCTATGAAGAATATACTCAATTTTCAGTGATTCAGCAACAGCTCTTATCCCAGTCGATACCCAAATCAGGATTTCATTTACGAAGGAAATGAAAAGCCTTGAGTAACGTCATTCAACGTCCCAATGTTAATTATCCTCGTTGTTTCAGGGATGCAGAACCCGTGACACACAACGCAAAAATAGGAATTTTTTTTCAGAAGAGAGTAAAGATGGCTTCTGAAATGAATTATTCTGTATTTGTTACGTAAAATAAATTTATTTATTGAAAAGAATAAATCGACCTTTCTAACTAATTCAGCATGGAATATATGCTTATCGTCTAGCTCAATATTTTTTACTTCCAAGGTTGCAATTTCCTAGAACAAAAGTTGCTTTTACAGATTGAGTGCAGTGCAGATAGAAGGTGAAAAAAATTATCGACCAAAAACCAGAGCCAGGGGTGCCAATTCACCTAAACGCAAGGGAAAGTCAGTATTTTTTTTCAATTTATTTCTAACAAAATAAAAAAAAATTTGCCACAGTGGTTTATTATTAATTTTACAATTACATTATTATTAATTATATTAATTATTATTAATTATTATTTATTTTACAGTTACAGTTTTCTACAATACAAAAGTTCCTCTTAATTATTGAGTGCAGATAGAAGGTGAAAAAAATTATCGACCAAAAACCAGAGCCAGGGGTGCCAATTCACCTAAACGCAAGGGAAAGTCAGTATTTTTTTTCAATTTATTTCTAACAAAATAAAAAAAAACGTGCCACAGTGTTTTATTATTAATTTTACAATTACATTATTATTAATTATATTAATTATTATTAATTATTATTTATTTTACAGTTACAGTTTTCTACAATACAAAAGTTCCTCTTAATTATTGAGTGCAGATAGAAGGTGAAAAAAATTATCGACCAAAAACCAGAGTCAGGGGTGCCAATTCACCTAAACTCAAGGGAAAGTCAGTATTTTTTTTCAATTTATTTCTAATAAAATAAAAAAAAACGTGCCACAGTGTTTTATTATTAATTTTACAATTACATTATTATTAATTATATTAATTATTAATTATTATTAATTATTGTTTATTTTACAGTTACAGTTTTCTACAATACAAAAGTTCCTCTTAATTATTGAGTGCAGATAGAAGGTGAAAAAATTATCGACGAAAAACCAGAGCCAGGGGTGCCAATTCACCTAAACGCAAGGGAAAGTCAGTATTTTTTTTCAATTTATTTCTAACAAAATAAAAAAAAACGTTGCCACAGTGTTTTATTATTAATTTTACAATTACATTATTATTAATTATATTAGTTATTAATTATTATTTATTTTACAGTTACAGTTTTCTACAATACAAAAGTTCCTCTTAATTATTGAGTGCAGATAGAAGGTGAAAAAAATTATCGACCAAAAACCAGAGCCAGGGGTGCCAATTCACCTAAACGCAAGGGAAAGTCAGTATTTTTTTTTCAATTTATTTCTAACAAAATAAAAAAAACGTGACACAGTGTTTTATTATTAATTTTACAATTACATTATTATTGATTATATTAATTATTATTAATTATTATTTATTTTACAGTTACAGTTTTCTACAATACAAAAGTTCCTCTTAATTATTGAGTGCAGATAGAAGGTGAAAAAAATTATCGACCAAAAACCAGAGCCAGGGGTGCCAATTCACCTAAACGCAAGGGAAAGTCAGTATTTTTTTTCAATTTATTTCTAACAAAATAAAAAAAAAAAGTGCCACGGTGTTTTATTATTAATTTTACAATTACATTATTATTAATTATATAAATTATTAATTATTATTAATTATTATTTATTTTACAGTTACAGTTTTCTACAATACAAAAGTTCCTCTTGATTATTGAGTGCAGATAGAAGGTGAAAAAAATTATCGACCAAAAACCAGAGTCAGGGGTGCCAATTCACCTAAACGCAAGGGAAAGTCAGTATTTTTTTTCAATTTATTTCTAACAAAATAAAAAAAAACGTGCCGAAGTGTTTTATTATTAATTTTACAATTACATTATTATTAATTTTATTAATTATTATTAATTATTATTAATTTTACAGTTACAATTTTCTACAATACAAAAGTTCCTCTTAATTATTGAGTGCAGATAGAAGGTGAAAAAAATTATCGACCAAAAACCAGAGTCAGGGGTGCCAATTCACCTAAACGCAAGGGAAAGTCAGTATTTTTTTTTTTCAATTTATTTCTAACAAAATAAAAAAAACGTGCCGAAGTGTTTTATTATTAATTTTACAATTACATTATTATTAATTTTATTAATTATTATTAATTATTATTATTAATTATTATTAATTTTACAGTTACAATTTTCTACAATACAAAAGTTCCTCTTAATTATTGAGTGTAGATAGAAGGTAAAGAAAAATTATCAGCTCCCAAGGGGGTATAATAGCAGTTGTATCCTATAAGGCTGACTTTTTAACGCTAAAATAACCCTAGAAAACAACCCTAAAATTAATTAGCCTTTTCTCAATTCAAACTGAGCATCGCCCTGGTGCCAAACAGCAACTTTATTTTTTGCCAAAAAACGGAGTCAGGGGCACCAATTCACACAAATGTAAGGGAGGGTTAGAGATTTTTTAATTTGTTTCTAATGAAGATAAAAAAAAGGATTTTATAAAATCTATGGGGAGGGGGCATTTTTCTTTCATTTTCTTTGTCAATAAAGTGCTGTAATACCGCTGTCTCCTAGCCAGGTGGGGAGCAAACCGTTTATGAGGGGAATTACCCCCCCCCACTTGGCAAGCCTGACTGGAGTAATGATTTAATTTTAAAATGATCTAATAATTTAATTTTAAGAGCATGCTTTTAGATGAAATAAAAATAATTTAAGAACTTTTGAGTCGTTGCCAAATTCATATTAAAAATATGATAAAATTATAGGAAGTAGAGTCCCAAATGGGACTAAAACGAACTCTTAAATACCGCTTTAACAGTCCAGGAATAACTACGAATGGAGGCTCTATACCCCCCCCCCCCCACTTGGCAAGCCTGACTGGAGTAAAAGGAAAATGATTTAATTTTAAGAGCATGCTTTTAGATGAGATAAAAATAATTTAAGAACTTTTGAGTCGTTGCCAAATTCATATTAAAAATATGATAAAATTATAGGAAGTAGAGTCCCAAATGGGACTAAAACGAACTCTTAAATACCGCTTTAACAGTCCAGGAATAACTACAAATGTTGCTTCAAACTATTGTAATCTTCAGACTAAATAGACCCTGGGCCCCAAGATTTTCCGAAACCTGTGACTATATACTATTTTATTTGCTTTCTCCAGTTGGATTGGAAAATATATGGTGAATGGGAACGGTGCCTTGTGCTACTTAATATCTCTCAAGACATGCGAATTCATCATCGAAAGGAATTAATTCAGTCGTATGTTTATTTTCGTAAAGGAGATTGAGTTGAGTTTTTGCTGTTGATTTTGGTTTGTTATAGAGGAGATAAAGCCCATCTTAAAATAATGTATAATGGTTTTCAATATTGAGCATACAAAATACTGATAATTATTGATATTCCAGAGACCCTTAAATTTTCAGAATAAAAGATAAGCTTTGGCAAATCGAAACGTGTTTGCGTCACTGCTGCAACACACAGAGCTCAAACATCAGACATCAAATTTTAGCGTCTGATTTCACTGTGGCAACGCAAAGGGCTAAATCATAAGATGTACAGCCTCAGCATTTGTTGTCACAGTTGCCACTTACAGGGCTCAAGCCTAAGGCATCGAGTTTCAGAGTTTAACGCCACTGTTACGACACACGGGGCTCGAGTATCAGAACTTATACGTTTCAGAACTTACTTGTTAGACCAGACGTGAACCCCTAACCCGGAATCTAGAAGACTGCACATGGCTGTCTCTCACTTGTCGCGATCTTGCACCAGCTCTTCAGAAAACCAGAACCAGCAGCTCAAAAAATTTTTGCCAAAATTTCAAAATCCATCAATGGTACTGAGGTCATTTTTGACAGTTGCCCGGAAATTCATCAATTGACCCCCAGGACATCTGCGCCAATTTGACAAAGAAGCACTTGCTTGATGATGCGGTCATTGGGTCTTCTCGTGACCTGGTCAAGTCAACACAAACTTCTCTGTTTGACAATCGTGGCTGTGGGCTGGATGTTACAGCAGCGATGACGCATCAGCATTTGAGAATTCGTCGGAGTATTGAATCCTCAGGACTTTTTGTAAAAAGTTTCAACGTTTGATATCACTGCTGCAATATACAGGGCTCAAGCATCAGACCCAACGTTTCAGCACAGTTAAAACTGTAATAGACACATATTTGCAGAGAAACAAACTCAGTTTCCAGATTTTCCGTTTCCTAAATTATGCAAACAAATTTAATTTGCAGAAATCATTTTTGTGACAATAAAAGAAATTTAATTTGCAGAAATCATTTTTGTGTAACTAAAACAAATTTCATTTGCAGGCACCATTTTTCTGTCAATAAAAAAATTTAATTTGCAGAAATCATTTTTGTGACCATAAAAAAAATTTAATTTGCAGAAATCATTTTTGTGACAATAAAACAAATTTAATTTGCAGGAATAATTTTTTTGACAATAAAACAAATTTAATTTGCAGAAATCATTTTTGTGACAATACTGACGTAGCTGTTCAGAGAATTGCTACTAGGGCACTAATAAAAAGTATATATAAGCGATAGTATTCACACTATCATACAATGATGGATAATTAAGAATCTAAAGGTTTAAATAAAGCAGCGGAAAAAATAACGAAAAAAAAAACAACAACAAGAAAACATTAAGTAATAGAAATAAATCCGAATGTTTCGGCTCTACGTCTTGGTTCAATGCTTTATTATTAATACCATATTTACACAACATATTAAATTCCCGACAGAGAAAAAATCCGACAGAGTCGGTAACAAAAACACTTAACACATAAATCTAAATTAATCGTAACTCTACTAATATTCCACAAATACACACACAGACACACAGACACACACATATATATATATATATATATATATATATATATATATATATATATATATATATATATATATATATATATAATCTTTAATTTTCTATTTCAAACTACCCTTACAAATAAAATAAAAAAACAATAAGTAGTTCACCTTTCCAGACCCCTCAAACCAAAAAAAAAAAAAAAAAAAAAAAAAAAAAAAAAAAAAAAAAAATCTAAATTTTATTACCATTTATTCCCCTTTAGCCTTTTTCAAGAGAAAGAAAACAATTCTATAAAGAAGAAAAAACTGATTTTTAAAATAAAACTATCTAAAAAACGACAAACTAAGGACATGGGAGAAAGAAAGAGAAGAGGAATTTAGGATGTATCCGATTGATAATAATTTAATTAGGGGATGGGGATCAAATTTTCTAACAGCAGTGAGTTACGAAATAGTTCCCGAACCCGTGAAAACCCTGCAAACGAAAGTCAGGATGAGGTCAAAGCTGGAAAGAGTCAACGGACTGCAGCTAAACTAGCAAATAAGAAAATCCATTTAATTTATAATTCAAAAGTTTCTTTGACCTGCTGCCATATATAACATAAATGTTATTCACCTGGTAAATTTAATCAGGGGTGGTGACCTGAGGTTTTATGACCTTTTTTTTCAAATAAATATAGTCTTCATTTTCAATAGATCTCATTTATCCACTAATTTTAAAGAGGAGAATTACCTTTTGTGCTTTTATGTGATTTTTGTGATTTTAAAGAGGATAACTACCTTTTTTATACGTTCGTTTTGCCTTGTTCAGTGAGTAACAGCAATTCTAGAGGTCATTAGAATGTGAGTTGTATTTCCTTTTTGTTTTTTTTGTTGTTTTTTCTTCTCTTTCTTTCTCCCGTATATTTAGTTTGTCATGTTTTTAGACGGTTTTATTTTAAAAATCTGTTTCTTCTTCTTTAAAGTTTTTTCTTTCCATTGAGAAAGGCTCCCAGACGTGGAGCCAAAACATACGAATTTGTTCTATTAATTAATGTTTTGTTGTTTTTTTATTTTGTTTTTTGTTCCACTACTTTATTTAAATTAAACCCTTTTTTCTCTCTTAATTTTTCGTAAATGGAAAAACAGTGTGTTTTAAGAAATTATTTACAATAATGGATAATTAGAAAATAGAATGACATCTACAGAACAAACAAAATTAATTACAATGTTAACTACTAACCAGGATTTGTAACTATAAGAAGAATTGTTTCTGGGCTATACTTGACTAATCTGGGAATTATCTTCTTGAAGATTTCAAAATTCTTTGGTGCCAAGCTAGTGCGTGAATCTCCAGGTCCTTGTGGCACACCAGCAGTAACAATGCACAACTTTGAACCAGCTGTGGCAGAGTATTGAGTATCTCCGTAAACTTGTGCATTTCTTACGAAGGCCAATCCATGCTGAAGATCCAGTGTTTCTCCTCGGAGTTTATCAGAGTTACGATCAACGAGGACCAGCTCACTAACAATGTTCTGAGAAAATAGTCTTAGCTTACAAATAGTCTTTGAGGAAAAGAGAAAGAAAGAAAGAAAAGAAAAAAGAGAAAGGGGGGCCTGGGTAGTAAATATACTACCCCGATAGTATATTTACTATGGGAGTTACGATCAACGAGGAATGGCTCACTAACAATGTTAGAAAGAAAACTGTTTGTGAGATAAATAAAGCGTGGCTCTTAAATTCTGTCTGATTCTCTAAGATTTTAAACTTCTTTTGTGGCTCCCGCACAAATAGAGGGATGAGAGAGTGAGAGAGAGAGAGAGAGAGAGAGAGAGAGAGAGAAAGAGAGAGAGAGAGAGAGAGAGAGAGAGAGAGAGAGAGAGAGAGAGAGAGAGAGAGAGAGAGAGAGAGAGAGAGAGAAAGGAAGAGAGAGAGAGAGAGAAAGGAAGAGAGAGAAGGGGAGAGGAAGAAAGACAAAATCATATCAAAACTTATGAGTATATCATGACTTATGAATAATATGTATGTTTGTTTTAATAATTTTTTGATAATATATTTCATTATTTAATGATGTGAATATGTCTAAAGCATGTGTATTTTAATTGATTTTATTTCATTACATTTACCGGAACTTCAGGTCACTTTCAGAATGGCACCATCCATGGAGAGAAAATTTTCACCCGAGACCTTAATAATTTTCTTAGTTGACTAAAACAAAGTCCATAATGCTTTCAGCAGACCTTTCACACCTCCATACGCATCAGTAGACTGAGCTTATGTCAATTCGGTGATTATATTATCATAATACACATACAATACTTAGATAATATATATATCATATTAACATGCAATATGTTCTGATCCCGATTTCTTAGTTTAAAAGATTGTTCTATCGTTAAAAAAAATTAATAGTAAATTTAATTTGCGTGTGACAACAGTTAAGAAAAGAGGCACTATTTGAAAAAAGTCTACAAGGTTATATGATACTATATCATACTATCATGTAATATTTTCTGACCCCGATTTCTTGAGAAGTCAGAAAACTAAGAAAGTGAACTTTAATATTACTCAGCCAGGAAAGTTGAGTTTAAAAAATTGTTCTATCGTTAAAAAAAAATAATAGTAAATTTAATTTGCGTGTGACAACAGTTAAGAAAAGAGGCACTATTTGAAAAAAGTCTACAAGGTTATATGATACTATATCATACAATCATGTAATATCCTGACCCTGAGTTTTTGAGAAGTCAGGAAATAAAGTCGAAGTTTTTCATCAGTTATGAGAAAGTTAACAAGAAAAGAGGCAGCATTAGAAAAAAGCCTACAACGCGGTGCGATACTAGAATTTAATCAATACTATTGTATATGTATTGTATATTGTATATATAGTAAACGACACAGCATTCGCACGGGATTCTGACTAATGGACAATTCTTCTGGGCTTGGTATGTTTTGATGGGCGTCTTCGGGCTGAAAAACCTCTTCCTAGCTAATTTATCTATTACGGGTTGCCTCCCCGTAGTAGCATAATATTTGTAGGCATGAATATATAATGAGTCGGAGGTAATAGGCACTGGTATCCGGGATCATTGCTTTTCCTGAGGCGAAAATAATTTCAATGATTTAAAGAACATGAAAATTGGAACTTGGAATGTTACGACGTTAAAAAATGACTATCGTATCGACATTTTGACTGACGAATTCAGACGATTCGAACTGGATTTATTAGGAGTTTCAGAAACTCATATCCCAGGGGTAGGAAGCATGAAATTAGGTGATATAGAATTTGTTTACTCAGGCAGGAAGGATGGGTTACATAGACAGGGAGTAGGGCTCATGATGAATAAGGAAGCTGCTAAGTCTTGTTAAGGCTGGGAAGGTATTAATAATAGAATACTTATTGCTCATTTTATGACCAAAAAGTTCAGCGTATCAGTTATAGTAGTATACGCCCCTGTAGAACCGACTGACGGAGATACTAGTGACTCAGATGAATTTTACTTACAGTTACAGGAGAAAATAGACAGGGTCCCCGGTAGAAATATGATGTTGCTACTGGGAGATTTTAACGCCCATGTCGGTAGAAATAGGGATAGATGGTATCCTAGCCTAGGTAAATTTGGTGTAGGAAAAGAAAACAGTAATGGATACAGACTTTTGCAATTTTGTAGGTATAACAATCTTGTTATACCAATACGGTGTTTGGTCATAAAATGGCTCATAAGTTAACATGGTATTCACGTGATGGTAAGACAGCAAACCTTATTGATTATGTTATAGTAAACCGAAGACTGGCAGGATCAATACAAGATACTAGGGTATATAGGAGTGCCGTTATTGATGTTAAAAGTAAAGATCACCATCTAGTAGTGTCAAGGGTTAATTTAAAGCTGAAACATCGGAAGGGTAACTACCTCCCGGGAAGTTATGATGTTGGTAGACTCCAGGATGAGAATTTGAGAGAAACTTTCCAGGAACAGTTGAATATTAAACTTGAGAGTTTAAAATCTGATAATGTGGAAGATGGTTGGAATAATTTTAGAAAAATAATTTGTGAAGTTGCTGAAAGTGTGTTAGGGAAGAAAGCTAGAAAGGACTTGTACAAGAATTATCTGAGTGATATATCATATGAAAACAAAAGGATTGTAAAGAAAGTGGAGAAGGCATTAAAATATGAACTAAGGAGGTGTGAAGTGGAGGCCATAGATAAAATTGCCGAGGATCTGGAAGATGCAGCTAGACAGCATAATAGTAAAATATTGTACTGGCATGTTAACAAATTGAGAGGGAGTAGTCAATCCGGACTTGGCCCAGTTAAAGATAGGAATGGGGCCGCAATTAGCGATAAGGAAAAAACTAAAGAGAGATGGGCCGAACATTTTGAGAATTCGCTTAACCGAGATAGAGTTGCAGGAAAAGATATAGAGGAAAATGAAAAAGTTTGTGATATCTTGGATGTGAAGGAAGATTTGTTTTGTGAGGAAGAATTAGCAACAGTACTAAAAGGATTAAAAAATAATAGGCTCCAGGTGCCCGATAGGGTGGTAAATGAGTTCCTTATATATGGTGGCTCTGAGGTTAGACATAAGTTACTGAAAATTATGAATATGATTTTTGAAAAAGGGGAAGTACCTAACAATCAGAGGCAGCGCTGTAGCGTTGCCTATAGTAAAGGCCATACGGCTCCAATGTTTTATTATTTTTTTTCCCCCAGAGGCACTTCATATGGAAGGGGTCGTCGTAGAAACTTCAAAGGGGGCTCATTCGATTGGAATCGAGAGTTCTAGTGCCCTTTTTAATAGTCGAAAATGATTGGAGGGCAACTAGCCCCCCCCCCCCACGCCCATCATTCCCCCAAACACATCCAATCAAAATTTTGAGATAGCCATTTTGTTCAGCGTAGTTGATTTCAAGATAGAAAATATATTTTTGAGGAGGACACTCCCCCACAACCCTCAGGGCAAGGGTTTTAAGTTATGCCCTGGGGGCATATAAGGTTTTTATAGAAGACGTTGTCGTAGAAACTTCAAAACAGGCTCATTCGATTGAAAATTAAAGGGCTAGTGCCCTTTTTAATAGTCAAAAGTGATTGGAGTGCAACTAGCCCCCCCCCACCCATCATTTCCCCAAACACATCCAAACAAAATTTTGAGATAGCCATTTTGTTCAGCGTAGTTGATTTCCAGATAGAAAATATGTTTTTGAGGAGGACACTCCCCCAAAACCTTCAGGGCAAGGGTTTTAAGTTATGCCCTGGGGGCATATAAGGTTTTTATAGAAGGTGTTGTCGTAGAAACTTCAAAAATGGCTCATTCGATTGAAAATTCAAAGGGATAGTGCCCCTTTTTAATAGTCAAAAGTGATTGGAGGGCAATTAGCCTCCCCCCACCCCGCCCATCATTCCCCCAAACACATCCAATCAAAATTTTGAGAAAGCCATTTTGTTCAACGTAGTTGATTTTCAGATAGAAAATATGTTTTTGAGGAGGACACTCACCCACAACCCTCAAGGCAAGGGTTTTAAGTTATACCCTGGGGGCATATAAGGCGGTGTCGTAGAAACTTCAAAAAAGGCTCATTCGATTGGAAATTCAAAGGGCTAGTGCCCTTTTTAATATTCGAAAGTGATTGAGGGCATTTAACCCCCCTCTCACGCCCACCTTTTCCCCAAACACATCCAGTCAAAATTTTGAGACAGCCATTTTATTAAACGCAGTTTTAAGGTCTGGAAATTAGGTCTTTGATGATGACAACTCTCCCACAGCCCTCAGGTCAAGGGTTGTAATTTAAGGATTCTCCGAATCCTTCATATTATTTTTTATGGAAGGGATACTCGTATAAACTTTAGAGAGGGCTTATTTGATTGGAAATTGAAAGTTCTTGTTCACTTTTTAAGATTCAAAAGAGATTGGAAGGCAACTAGCCCCCCCCCCCTCCTCAACGCTCTAAATTCATCAGATAAAAATTTTGTTAAAAATAGTCGAAAGGTAAAGTAACAAAACTCTGGCGTCGACAAAACCCCCCAGGGCCCGGGGGCAGGAAGGGATTCTCGTATAAACTTCAGAGATGGCTTATTTGATTGGAAATTGGAAGTTCTAGTCCAGCTCTTACGAGTCAAAATCGATCGAAGGGCAAATACCCCCCCCATGCCCTTTTTACCCACCCCTCCCTTTGAACTAATTCTGTTTATACCTGAAGGCCCAATGAGAGTTAGAATGTTTTGGTATTAACACAGACCTATTAGGCATCTGCTCTCCTCCCTAACAAGGAAAGAAACAGAGAGTGTAAGGCAGTGGCGGATCCAGGGGAGGGACGAGGGGGCGCCCCCCTAAAGTAGTCTTAAGTAATGTAATTTACTTAATTAACGCAAGATTGCGTTAATTAAAGTTGTTCCTAACGCAAGTTTATCGGATCAACCTATTTTGCGCCCCCCCCTAAAAATCCTGGATCCGCCCCTGGTGTAAGGACACTATAAACTTTAATTTATAATTCAATGAACCCCGTTCCAAAGTTTATGCGACCACCTCTTCCACATAAAGTGCCCCTGGAATAATTCATTGAACCCTTATGGCTCTTTACTTAGGTAACGCTATAGCATTGCTTCTGACCTAAAAAGTTGAGTAGAAATTTCAGCTTCCATTTTTATGAATATCCGAAATTATCTGAGGGGAATATGTTTGGAGAGCATATTCCACGGCTGGGAAATTTCTGCTGGGTGGAATTTAACGCGGGGGAATAATCAGCAGGAAAAGAAAATGTTCTTTGAGGAGGAAGGAATTTCCCAGGGGTGGGTTTTCCAAATGTGAATTATTCAGGGAGGGGACGACTAAACCCATTCGATAATATTCTAAATTTTACATCTGAAAGTAAGGGGAATAAAGAATCAACGGAAATGTCAGAGATAGCACTTCAGGTTCCTTTAGACGATTTTGTTCGTGTCTTTTGAAAAAAGACATTTTCAAAAGACAGATTAATTTCATTTGTTTTACTTTCTCTGTGGCTGATAGTCTCCAACCTCACCCTCCCCCTCTCCTACTGTCTACGCTAAAGTTTTCTTCCTTCTGCCAACTACGCCGCCCCCACCCCAAAGACTTTAATAAGGTAAAGTTTTGTATGCGAAGAACACATAGCAAATCTAGTATAATTATCCAATTATAAGATTAAAATACATACTCCGTGATAGATGCAAAATTGCTTTGGCACACAAAATCCTATTAAGGTCAATTCCAAACAGTCGTGATCCCTTTGTGTCAGCAAGTGAAATGGTCAAAACACCCTTATTAGATATTTTTTCAATCCATTCATTGTTGCCAATCGCTGTCCACAAGTTAGGCAAGCTGTCTATTGTTCATATATAAGGTTTTTATGAAAAAGGTAATCGTAGAGACTTTGAAAAAAACCTCATTCGATTTAAATTGAAAGTTCTAGATTCGTTTTTTAAAGTCAAGAATAATCGGACAGTAAGCAACCCCCCATGCAATAAAAACTTGAAACTTTTTGCAATCAAAAACGAACAAAAATTAATTTTAAAAAAACTTTCCGAAAAATAAGTTTTCCAAAGAAAAGTAAAGGTCATTTTAAACTTAAGCTCAGGAGATACGAATACCTTTAAAATTCAAATTCAAAACGACCAGAAATTACTATTTAAGAATAAATGAAACCCAAAACGAACAGAAATTAAATAAACAATCATAGCAAAAACATACAACAAGTAATAATATAAATGAATAAATAGATTTTAAAGCGAGTAATGCTTAGGTTGAATATGAAAATCAAGCTTAAAACGAAAAAAAAAAGTTTGCTACTAAAGTATAAACGAAACTTAAAACGAACAGAAATTAAATAAACAATCAATGCGAACAAACACACAATATATATTAATGTAAATGAATAAATAAATCTTAAAACGAGTGAAACTTAAATTGAATATGCAAATCAAGTTTGAATCGAATAAAAATAACTACAAACAAGAGTTTGGGTATCGCCTCACTGCAGAAGCCTAAAACCTACTGCGTCATTGGCGCTTTACTGAAAACGAATTATATTACAAATGTTTTCTTTTGTACTTAATATTGAAAATAAATATTGAAATTACAGTAAAATTTTGAACTGATGAACTTTCAGCAATTGATATCATTATATATCAAATATTCAGTTTAATTTATTAGTTCTTTCCAAGATTGGTCAAGACAAATATAGTTTCACTACAAACAAAATTTGGATACTGTCCCCTTCTTTAGCTGCAAAAACCTAAAGCCTTCTGCGTCATTGGCGCTTCACTGAAAACGAATTACTCTTATATTACAAATTTATTCTTTTCCAGTTCTTACAGCATTGAAAATGAAAATAAAAATTACAGTGAAAAAAAATCTTGAACTGATGGATCTTTCAACAATTAATATACCATTTTATATAATAAATATACCATTATTAATATACCAACAATAACAATTAATATCATTATATATCTAATATTCAATTTGATTTTGTTTATACTTTCCAAGACTATTCAAGACTCGTATAGTTTTCAGTAAGGCGCCAATGATGCAGTAGGTTTTAGGCTTCTGCAGTGAGGCGATACCCAAACTCTTGTTTGTAGTTATTCTTATTCGATTCAAACTTGATTTGCATATTCAAGTTAAGTTTCACTTGTTTTAAGATTGATTTATTCATTTACATTAATATATATTGTATGTTTGTTCACTTTGATTGCTTATTTAATTTCTGTTCGTTTTAAGTTTCATTTATACTTTAATAGCAAACTATTTTTTTTCGTTTTAAGCTTGATTTTCATATTCAATCTAAGCATTACTCCCTTTAAAATCTATTTATTCATTTATATTATTACTTGTTGTTTGTTTTTTGCTATGATTGTTTATTTAATTTCTGTTCGTTTTGGGTTTCATTTAGTCTTTAATAGTAAGTTCTGGTCGTTTTGAGTTTTAAATTTAAAGGTATTCATATCTCCTGAGCTAAAGTTTAAAATGGCATTTATTTTTTTTTTGAAAAACTTATTTTTCGGAAAGTTTTTTTTTTAAATTAATTTTTAGGAAAACCTTAATTAAGCCACTTTATAAGAAAGGTGATAAAAGTGAGTGTGGTAATTATCGAGGCATTAGTCTGGTCTCTGTAGGTAGTAAATTACTTAGTAATATGATACTTTTTAGACTGAGAGATGCCGTAGACAAAGTTTTAAGAGAAGAACAGTACGGTTTTCGAAAAGGTACAGGATGTGTCGACCAAATTTTCACTCTTAGGCTAATAATTGAGAAGTGCCTGAGTTTTCAAACACCCTTGGTCCTCAGTTTTATAGATTATTAAATAAAAAAAAACAAGTTTTTTAAACTGAAAGTAAGGAGCGACATTAAAACTTAAAACGAACAGAAATTATTCTGTATATGAAAGAGACTGTCCCCTCCTCAACGCCTCGCTCTTTACGCTAAAGTTTTTTATTGTTTTAAAAAATAAAGTTGTGAGACAGAGTCAAACTTTAGCGTAAAGAGCGAGGCGTTGAGGAGGGGACAGTCTCTTTCATATACAGAATAATTTCTGTTCGTTTTAAGTTTTAATGTCGCTCCTTACTTTCAGTTTAAAAAACTTGTTTTTTTTATTTAATTTTTGAACGTTTTTGAATAAATGCAGGTTTTGATCTTGGCTCACCGTACATGAATAATTAAAACAAAATTTTCATATTAATTTACTTTTATTTAGTTAAATGGCTTTCTCGAAACTTGTTTAATTTTATTTACGAACGTTTTTATTAGTAATAAATATACGTAACTTACGAATTAACTTACGTAACGAACTTCTATATTCGTATATTTTTAATACATTTATTAGAGGGTTCGACCCCTAGTCAATACCTTGCTCTTTAAGCGAAAGTTCAAATCTTGTTCCAATTCTTTAGAAATGACCGCTTAATCACAAAGGCCGTTAATTAGAATAAATAGCTCTTATGAAAGTACTAAAAAATCTTTGGCTTAAAGAGCGAGGCATTGACTACGGGGTGAACCCAATTATATATGTAATATTTTCTGTTCGTTTAAAGTTTCGATGTTGCTGCTGTTGCAGTTGAAATACTTGTTTTTTTATATTAAATTTATGATCTTTTTTTAAATAATGCTGGGAAGTCCGGCGTCCCCTTCATAGCAATGTCCCTTCCCCCATGAAAACTTCCTTCATGGAAAGACTCCTCCCACATAACCCCTGACCCCCCCCCCCCTCCCCCCCACTACCAGGAAAAATCTCCCCTGAAAACGTCTGTATACTTCCAAATAACCAATACTATATGTTAACATTGGGTAAAGTTCATAAATTTCAGCCCTCCCCCCGGGAAGTTCGGGGGATTAAGTCATCCTAAAAGACATACTTATAATATTTTCGAACATGCTGAACAAAATGGCTATCTCAAAATTTTGATCAGGTGACTTTGGGAAAAAAATGAGCGTGGGAGGGGGCCTAGTTGCCCTCCATTTTTTTTGGTCACTTAAAAAGGGCACTAGAACTTTCAATTTCCATTCCAATGAGCCCTTCCACGATATTCTAGGACAACTGGTTCGATACGATCACCCCTGGGGAAAAAAAAACAAATAAACACGCACCCGTGATCTTTCTTCTGGCAAAAAATGCAAAATTCCACATTTTTGTAGATGGGAGCTTGAAACCTCTACAGTAGGGTTCTCTGATACGCGGAATATGATGGTGTGATTTTCATTAAGGTTCTATAACTTTTAGGGGGTCTTTCCCCCCTTTTTCGAAAATCAGCCAAATTTTCTCAGGCGCCTAACTTTTGATGGAAAGGATTAAACTTGATGAAACTTATATATTTGAAATCAGCATTAAAATGTGATTCTTTTGATGTATCTATTTGTATCAAAATACCGTTTTCTAGAGTTTCGGTTACCATTGAGCCGGGTCGCTCCTTACTTACAGTTCGTTACCACGAACTGTTTGATGAGCAAGCGTTCGATTCTGTTGATAGAAGAGCTTTAGTAAAGGTTTTATCCTTGTATGGTATACCAGACAAATACACTAAACTGATTAGTGCTATATACGAGAATAACACTGCTGCGATTAAGGTAGCAAATGAGACTAGCAGCTGCTTTTGCATAAAATCAGGAGTTAAACAAGGTTGTGTTCTATCCCCCTTTATATGGATTATTTTGATGAACTTTGTTTTAAGGAGCACAGGAAAGGCAATGGGAGACCACGGAATCAAATGGGGATTATGCTTAGATTATGATGATCAAAATGGGGATTATGCTGATGATTTAAGCATCCTAGATGAAAGTGTGAGCAAAATGAATGAAGTTTTAGAGGTATTGCGAGTTCAGGGTGCTAGAATTGGTTTGAAAATTAATGTTAAGAAGACTAAGTCACTATGGCTAGGAATAAGTGAAGATGAAAAGGTGACGTTGGGTAATGAAAAGATTGATCAGGTGGACAGCTTCACTTACCTTGGTTGTATTATTAGTAAAGATGGTGGGAGCAGTGAAGATGTTAAAAGTAGAATAGCCAAAGCTCATGGTGTTTTTTCACAGTTAAAAAAAAAGTTTGGAAGAATAGGAAGATAAGTCTGCAAACCAAGATTAGAATATTAGAAGCTACAGTGATGACTCTGAAGTCAAATATGGCTCTGAAGCATAGACGCTCCGAAAAGCGGACGAAGATTTGCTAGATGTTTTCCAGAGAAATTGCTTAAGGATTGTTCTGGGTACCCGGCTGACTGACCGTATTTCAAACAATAGGCTATATGAAAAATGTGGTTCAATACCGCTCTCTAGGACTATAATGAAAGAAAGGTTGAGGTGGTTAGGGCACGTTGTGCGGATGAAGGAAGACAGATTGCCGAAGATTGTTCTTTTCGGCCAATCGTCTAGGGCTAAATGGAAAGCAGATCATCCCCGTCTGGGGTGAGAGGACGTCATAAAGAAAGATTTAAAGGAAATGGGAAATTCGTGGGCGGGTGTAAAAAGGGAGGCTTTGAATAGATTGGGAGGGAGGAGGAGCGTGCGTAGCTGTATCGGCCTCAGGCGGCTTGGTGCTGCGGTAAGTTGTTAGCAGTAGTAGTAGTATTGTATATCCTGTATCAGTCAGTGTTGCCACTCGATTTTATTCACACTAGTACATGACCAATTATTTATTTTAATTTGCTACTTCAATTAACTCTAATCATGTACTTTAAATCAGCCAAGAAAAGAAGTTGTATCTGCGTTATATATTGATTTCAAAATCTAGGAAAAAGATACTGATTATTTTATATTGATGATTATTATATTGATTATTGCAACTGTTATATAAACGTGGTGGATCATGGTCGTAATCATATATAAATTCATATGAGTTAAGTATCCCATGATGATTATGAGGAAGAGATCAATATAAGATATATTCCAACAAAAAACAAGATAAATCAAACAACGTGCAACAAATGTACAATCCCTAATGTACTAATCCTCACAAATGCTTCATAGTCTGCAAAGGAGGGAAAAAATACACATACCATTTAAACAGAAACTGATGAACAACAGTAAATATATAAAAGAGAGAAAGAAAGAGAGAGGGGGAAAGAGAGAGAGGGAGGGGGAGAGTGGGAAGGATTTAAGCAAATTACCAGAATAATTTTAAGAACTCTAGGAAATACTCTGCAATATGGTGCTGAGGTAAATTACGGCCTGCATTGTTCTATTTCCAGTAATTACAATCACAATTTATTACAATCCAAGCGAGGGTACACAAAACAGAATTCATAAATACACAAGAAAAAATAAATACAAATATTCTCTCCCCTCCGCCAAAGGAAAAACACTAAATTTCAGTTCTTTCTTTCACCTCTTCATTAGATTACTTAGCAATCTGTCCTGGGTTTCTTAAGGGGAATTTACGCCTTATAATAATTCTGCCAATCCTAGTGTCAGCTTACCGTCTCAAAGATAAAGGGTCCATTAGCAGATTCACCCAGAGAATTAGCCACCATCGACAGCAATTGAGAATCTGTGGTTTAACATTGACATTTGATTGAAAAGGCGGTAAAATTATGCCACCAAGGTTTTCAGTCAAAGAGAGTTGCACCATAAGGAGCTCCCAAAGCTCTCAATGATACTCCCGTTGGAGCTGAGTTGCACCATAAGGAGCTCCCAAAGCTCTCAATGATACTCCCGTTGGAGCTGATTTTATAATTCTCCTACTGTTTATGGTAGAAAATTCTTAGGGACTGTCCTTTCCTAGACTTTAAAAATATAAATCTGCTACGTTTATCCGAAAAAACAAAATTCACACTTTCTAATAATGTACGCTTAATTAAATTTGAAACCTGACAAACAGTCCCTTTACACTCGTCTACAGAATATTCTAGAATTCAAGGGTATTCAGAATATTCTAGAATTCTAGAATTCAAGGAATATTCTAGAATTCTAGAATTCCCCAAATTCAAATTAGTCTTCATTCAAGTTATTCCAAAATTTTGCTTGTTTACTTCGAGAAAGCGTGCGATCTACAAGTCGCGTTTGCTAGAGTTTGATGACGGTACCCTAGTTAGTGTGCAGAATGGAAAGCACCTCCAACTGAGCTTTCCAATGTCAGCTCCAATGTCAGCTTTCCAAGCTGACATTAAGGAAATTCGAAGTGTTTTTACAAGTACATAAAACATTCGTTTCGGGCACCCACCTGGTCTGGCAACAATCCATTATCTTAATGATATAGAGTTACCAATTTGGTTAAGAAAAAAGTGACAGCACTGGTTAAAGCATCTTTGAAACTGTTCGCTGTTGGCTATTTCGTTTCCTTTAGGTTAGTTCTTCCTGGTATTTTAATCCTTTTCTTTTATCCTCTTCTTGTTGTTTTCGATCGTTTTTTTTTAGTATTTTATTTTTATTTTCTCCCATGTGTTTTAATTCTTTTCTTTTTATCTTCTTCTCAGTGTTTTAATTCTTTCCGTATCCAAATTCGTTATAAATGTGTCAATTTCTGTTTTTTTTTCTTTCCTACTCCGTCATCATTGTATTTCTAGATTTATATTGGGTAGTAAATTATAGTTAAATATTTACATATTCACATAATTTAGCTAACAAGAAACTCTGTGCATCATTTTATACCTTTTTTATGTTCTTTTGAAACTCAATAATCGCTTCTGGGGTAGATTCCATTTTGACTCTTTAATGGGGCCTCAAATGCCAACTTATTACCCTGTCTATAGTTTTTAGACTATGATGTAAATTAAAAAATTAGTTAAAAACTAATTAGATATAAAAATTAGCTTTTTAAAAGGGCTTAAACAACTCACTACGATGTTTAACTGCCCTGTTAACCAAAAAAGAGGAATCAGTGGAGCCCATGCAAAAAAGTGATTTTCCTTGTTGTTCAAGGTGGGACCGTACGTTCCCTATTTGAGATTTTCAGCAAACGGTTTTTCCAATGGTGTACTTTTGGTGTGACAACTTTTTCAAGGGATTTCAGGCTCTTTTGAGAAATTTTCTCAAATAGCATTTTGCTACTAAGATCAGGGGCGTCCCGAGGGGGGGGGGCTTCAGGGAGGGTTGCACCCCCCCTCCAACTTTTTTTACATTCGGTAAAATTTTCCCCGAAGGCGAAAATTCCGGCAGAAATTTTGCAAAATCGGCAGAAATTTAGCAAAATTATTAATTTCTGCGGAAAATTCGGCATAAATAAGGTAGCGATTTGGTAAAATTTAGGAAAATCGCCCCACCAATAAAATGAGCCTCAGGACACCCCTGACTAAAATTTTATATATATATATATATATATATATATATATATATATATATATATATATATATATATATATATATATATATATATATATATGTACACTTTTTTATACGCAACTTGTCTAGAAGAGGGCACTAGTTTTTTTTTCTTGTCCAGTCTTTGGGGAGGGAGCCACCAGCTAAGTCTGACCATGGTGGAGAGAGCAGCAGAGGTGAGTCTAATGAAGTCAAAGTATATTTGTTGTCACTAATTGTCAATACACACCTAGTGCAGCAATGTTCGAAATGTGTGGTGACTTCAAGAACGTGCATCTTATACCAAAACAACTAAAAACAACACATAAAACCATGCATTTCTGTTCAATGAATGTTCACTTGAGTAGGTGAAAGGTCCAAGATACCGCCGTGTGTCAACACTTTGGAAAATCTGCCTATTTACCTTGAAAATTTAGCTAATGTGTCTGCATTTGTCGGCATACTGGACAATCTTTTCAACACGTTCTTTAAATCCCGTCTCCAAACTTATAACTCTAGCTGGACCCCCTGTATCCAGTGTGCCTAGCATGAATTCGTTAGTAGGAGAACATATCATGTGAACATAAAGTAAAGTTTTCATATTAATATGTGAGTGATTAAAATTCAAAGTCCCGCTATTGAAACCTGGGCTTTGAACAATCAATTTCAATAAATATCTTACGTTTCTTTCAATCAGATTTTCACATATTTGTGTTTATGTAACTAAACCGCTTCTCTGACTAAATTTTTTATTTCTTATTAGTCACTTTCGTAAATATCCGCCATTTCGTTTATGTGATCAGAAGCTGCTGATCAGAAAAGGCAACAAAAATCAAACAATTCTTGGAATCCACAGTGAATTATTGAGGCTATTCTTTGGTGTGTAATAGACCAGGTATAATCATGTGAATATGAATGGGGAGTCTCTCTCTCTCTCTCTCTCCGTCTCTCTCTAGAAGGGACAATCGTGTGCAAACGTAACAGCGGTTATAAGTGTTTATTGATGTAATACTCGTATTAATTTTATGTAATATAATTTAATGATGTTGATGTCATAAATCTTATCTATCATAACCACACCACTTTGCTGATGACACGACAGCAGAAACATCAATATGGCAGATGAATGGGCAGAGAATGGGGAGTTTAAACTTTATTTTTTTTTTTCAGAAGGAGAATTTATCGGCATATTTTATCGGTACGATACCAGTATATCGGTATCGGACTCCAAAAATACATATCGGTCGGGACCCAATTAAGACTAATGAAAATGATAATTACTATTCCCGAATCAACTACAAATAGTAATTTTTTCTCACTAGAGTTCTTTCGGAAACATGCCTTTAAATTTTTGGTTACATGCCTTTTAATTTTTGAGTTCTTTCGGAAACATGCCTTTAAATTTTTGGTTACAATGGGCTGTTTTGAGCCTCTTAAAGGGCTCAACATGGAATTTGTCCCAATAGTGATTACTGAATTTGGAAAGAACATAAAATAAAGGCATCAAATGATGTATTTACATTATTCAATGGATATTGACATTTTTTTGGCTTATAATAAATTTATTAATATTATTATTGTTCTCTCAACAAAACAAAAGAAAAAAATAGAACAGTTTAAAAAGAGTTTTTAAAAATATAACACAAATTTGGTTTCAACCATGAAATTAATAATTTCTTAGTCTTGATGCCAATTTCTAGATCCTTGATTTTCTGAAATTACCTCTGCCGGCAAGCTATTCCATGTGGCGAACGATCGCCGGGCGAAACTCGTTTTCAGATATTCTTGGCGGGGAGTACCCTGCTGAATAGGGTGACACAAAATAAAGCCAATCTTGTTCTTGAAACTTTATATTCTGATTTTAAGGAAAACAGAGTTACAACACAGTTACAACAGAGTCCCAATAACGCGACCTGTTACCTTTAGAAGTCAGTTTGGGGTATTCTAAGAATTTTATGGGTTTTTGCATAATATGTCTTGGAATTAACAATTTTTTATTAAAAAGTACTTTGAAACTCAATTTTCAAACATAATGAACCCTTTGTTCAAATTTAGTCTTTTATTCTGTGGGGATTACCTGACTAGTTTACCAAAGAAAGTTCCGCTTGACAGGTAAAAAGGAAAAGGAAACATAGCATAAATATTGAACCTGGTAGACAGCATCTACCAGAAAATTGGGATCTTGGAGGAAATGAATCCTCGAAGAAGCTGTAGAAGATCCAGGACCATATGCAAGCAAGAGGATGAAAGTTTCATTTGCAAGGGATTTTAAAGACATTTTAAACATGAAATTGTCCATTTTGTTAGATATCCGACAGAAATACCACGAGACTTTTAATAGCTACTCTAGAAGCACTAAATCTTAACCCTCCTGAGTACAAAGTCACGGAGACTTCATTATGTGAAGCGAATAGCTATTGCAATTTCATATGGTGAAAAGGAACAATTGTTAGGAGGTCCTGTAACAGCAAACAGCTAAGGAGAGGAGCAAGCCATAGCCGTATATGAATGCCTACATGAATGGGGTCTTTCCAACACCGTCAAGGCGATGTGCTTCAACACTACAGCATCCAACTCGGGAGAACTCAAAGGAACATGCGTCATATTGGAGCAAATGTTAGGAAGAGAGTTGTTTTACCTAGCTTGCCGTCATCATATCTTGGAAATTCTGTTAAGAAGCGTATTCAACACAAAAAAAGGATCAACTACCAGACATTTTTAAGAGATTCCTCACTGCGTGGCCTAATACAGACAAAAGAAAATATGACAGAGGTATCAGTGACAATCTAGTACAAAAGAAGCTAACTCCAGAAGTAATTGTAAATGTTGCTGCTGAAATCGAAACCAAATTAACTGAGAACCACCCCAGGGATGACTATAAGGAGCTATTACAGTTGACTCTGGTATTTATTGGATCTTTATACGGCAATGTTGTGGGCTGTAGAACTCCAGGAGCAATTCATCACGCTAGGTGGATGGCAAAGGCTATTTACTGCTTTAAAATGTTCATTTTTCACCTTCAATTTAAGATGTCTGAAGAAGAAGTAAGTTCTGTACGTGCCATATCTGTTTTCTAGTTAAAATTTCTTGTAAAGCATCGTTCAATGCTCTAAAAGTTCATGTTGCACCAAAGCAAGATTTAAGTATTATGCCTAGTCTGCTAGACTATAAAGAATATGACAACGAAATTGCAGAAATATCCCTGACCAAATTTTTGAACCCTTTGTGGTATATGAACGCAGAGTAGGTGGGATTATCTTTTTTCGATCCCACCATTACAGACGACGAAAAGTTGTTATTGGCTAATAAATTGCTCGGTAGAACCAATGAACGTCAGAGCACACTAGGGTTGTAAACTCAAAAGTCAGGAAAGAAAAATTAAAACAGGTAGTTGATGAAGGATTGGTAAACTTACTAACCAAAGAAAAGTTTACATTCTTTGACCGATTTAATATAAAAGCAGCTTTCCTAAGACAACGTCCAAACACCTGGCCTCTAAACAATGGCTTCCAAGAAGGTTTGAAGATTGTCAAAAAATTAAAAGTAGTTAATGATATGGCTGAGCGTGATGTTAAATTAACGAACGACTTTAACAACCTTTTGATAAAAGATAATGGCCAAAAGGCCGAAAGTTCCCCAAATTGTAAACAAGTGCCGAGTATTACATCCTGACGTTTCAAAAACTACTTTAACAAAAGCTCTAGAATAGATTAAATAACAATGTAAAATTATCAACTCATGATTGTAATACGTCTGTATTATTTTTGGGTCGGTGTTGTATGTATTATATACCTGACTTTATATTTAAAAATAAAAAATGTCATTAGACTTATCAGTATTACTGTTTTTGCTATATTCCTTCTTTAAACTAAACAAAATACAAAACAAAAGCAAAATTTATCACTTAATAACAAAATTCACTAAGTGCACTCCTTGTGATATTAGGTCGCGTTTTCGGGGCTAAATACTGTTGTAACTCGGTTTGACTTAAAATAACAACAATTATGCATAGAATATGAATTTTGATTAACAATATAGGCTTTCTTTTGAGATGTTAAGCCGGTTTTTATTATTTACCGTTCTGGAGTTATGGCTCGATATGTCAACTTTTTGGCCAAAAATTTGAATTTTTTTTAACTTTGAGTGACGAGCGGCACGGGTTAACGTCATTTAATCGAACTAAAATTTCGGCTATCTCAATATCTGGAAAGGGGAATCGCTTTGTTGGGTTGAGACAAACAAAATTCAGAGATTCTTTTTCCCTCTAGGAGATCCGGTTACCCTACTGCTCAAGGTAGACCTGACGAGCTTTACTTTGGCGAGTTGATCGCAAGAGCTTTGCTCTGTCAGGAACGAGCTTCGATAGCTCCTCTGATGGAGGGTTATACATGCACTAGTAGAAAACCAAGATAGACACCACATCGAAGCATTCCTGGATCAACTGTGGGGTTTTAGCTTTCGTGTTGCCAGAGGTGGCTGCAAGATCTGCTCGATTTTGAATCCGCTAGAGTGGAGCGATGTGGCGTTTTGGTGCACCCGTGAAGAGAGGACATGCATATTCCATGACAGGTCTAGTGCATGAAATTAATAGTGGCAGAATATACTCATCAGAGCGGAGACTTTTCCATCTTAGGATAACTCCTAGCTTCTAGAAGCAAGAAGATCTAATTTTACTGAGATGCTCAGTCCATGAGAGATCCGAAGATAAGTTAACTCCAAGTAGGCGTATTGTATCAACTCGTGTTATTACTTCTCCCTTGAAGACGAAATCAGAATGTGCCCTCATATTATGCGCCTTAGAAATTAGGAGCTCTTTCATTTTCAATGCGTTAAAACTGACTAGCCATATATCTGCTCACGCCTCAATTCTCTCCAGGTCAGCCTGAAGGTCTTTGTGGGGTTCGCTGGGATCTGCGTCCTTAGCAATTGATGTTTTTGCTGTCATGTCACCAGCAAAGTGGTGAGGTTATGATAGATAAGATTTATGAATTGCATCAATAAACACTTATAACCGTTGTTACGTTTGCACAAGATTGTTTCTTCCAGAAAGAGAGGGAGAGGGAGAAGGAGAGAGAGAGAGAAACAGAGAGAGAGAGAGAGAGAGAGAGAGAGAGAGAGAGAGAGAGAGAGAGAGAGAGAGAGAGAGAGAGAGAGAGAGAGAGAGAAAGACAGAGAGGAAGAGTATGAAGCTAGAAGAGAAAGAAACGTACCTGTGATAAAATACTAATTGCACATGCCATACCAACGTGTCCTAGCCCAACAATGGTGACTTTACCACCAGATAAAGGTGAGGGTAGTTCAAAATCATGCATTAGCTTTTCTCTAAGGGGCTTTTCAGAATTTACTAGAAAAATCAAACAGGCAAACGTTCAAACAGGTAAGAACTTTCATGCAGGAAGGTGAGCAAAGATTGGAGCTGAAGCGACTGAGACAAATAGAGAAAAAATAACATTTCATAAGTCAATCTAAACAAGTAACTCAAATCTAACAGAATTAGTGTCAGTAATTTTAGGATACGAGAAGGCAAAAACTTAGTGATAAAGGATCTGTAAGACCCAATATCCTTTCTAGCATTAATGTAAAAAGAAATATTTTTCAAAAAATAAGGTGTTCAAAGAAAAGTAAAGAGCCATACTAAAACCTAAAAGGAGCAAAAATAAAGTCATCTAATATTCAAATTTGAAAAGAACAGGAACTAATATCAAGGAATAAATAAAACACAAAACTAAGGATGAATGAACAGTATGACCCAAATATCCTATCTAGCATTAATGTAAAAAGAAATATTTTTCAAAAAATAAGGTGTTCAAAGAAAAGTAAAGAGCCATAAGCTACTAAAGCCTAAAAGGAGCAAAAATAAGGTCATCTAATATTCAAATTTAAAAAGAACAGGAACCAATATCAAGAAATAAACAAAACACAAAACAAAGGATAAATGAACAGTATGACCCAAATATCCTTTCTAGCATTAATGTAAAAAGAAATATTTTTCAAAAAATAAGTTGTTCAAAGAAAAGTAAAGAGCCATAGGCTACTAAAGCCTAAAAGGAGCAAAAATAAGGTCATCTAATATTCAAATCTGAAAAGAATAGGAACTAATATCAAGAAATAAACAAAACACAAAACAAAGGATAAATGAACAGTGTGACCCAAATATCCTATCTAGCATTAATGTAAAAAGAAATATTTTTCCAAAAATAAGGTGTTCAAAGAAAAGTAAAGAGCCATACTAAAACCTAAAAGGAGCAAATATAAAGTCATCTAATATTCAAATTTGAAAAGAACAGGAACTAATATCAAGGAATAAATAAAACACAAAACTAACGATGAATGAACAGAAAGACCCAAACATCCTTTCTAGCATTAATGTAAAAAGAAATATTTTTCAAAAAATAAGGTGTTCAAAGAAAAGTAAAGAGCCATAGGCTACTAAAGCCTAAAAGGAGCAAAAATAAGGTCATCTAATATTCAAATCTGAAAAGAATAGGAACTAATATCAAGAAATAAACAAAACACAAAACAAAGGATAAATGAACAGTATGACCCAAATATCCTATCTAGCATTAATGTAAAAAGAAATATTTTTCAAAAAATAAGGTGTTCAAAGAAAAGTAAAGAGCCATAATAAAACCTAAAAGGAGCAAAAATAAGGTCATCTAATATTCAAATTTAAAAAGAACAGGAACTAATATCAAGAAATAAACAAAACACAAAACAAAGGATAAATGAACAGTATGACCCAAATATCCTATCTAGCATTAATGTAAAAAGAAATATTTTTCAAAAAATAAGGTGTTCAAAGAAAAGTAAAGAGCCATACTAAAACCTAAAAGGAGCAAATATAAAGTCATCTAATATTCAAATTTGAAAAGAACAGGAACTAATATCAAGGAATAAATAAAACACAAAACTAACGATGAATGAACAGAAAGACCCAAACATCCTTTCTAGCATTAATGTAAAAAGAAATATTTTTCAAAAAATAAGGTGTTCAAAGAAAAGTAAAGAGCCATAGGCTACTAAAGCCTAAAAGGAGCAAAAATGAGGTCATCTAATATTCAAATCTGAAAAGAATAGGAACTAATATCAAGAAATAAACAAAACACAAAACAAAGGATAAATGAACAGTATGACCCAAATATCCTATCTAGCATTAATGTAAAAAGAAATATTTTTCAAAAAATAAGGTGTTCAAAGAAAAGTAAAGAGCCATACTAAAACCTAAAAGGAGCAAATATAAAGTCATCTAATATTCAAATTTGAAAAGAACAGGAACTAATATCAAGGAATAAATAAAACACAAAACTAACGATGAATGAACAGAAAGACCCAAACATCCTTTCTAGCATTAATGTAAAAAGAAATATTTTTCAAAAAATAAGGTGTTCAAAGAAAAGTAAAGAGCCATAGGCTACTAAAGCCTAAAAGGAGCAAAAATAAGGTCATCTAATATTCAAATCTGAAAAGAATACGAACTAATATCAAGAAATAAACAAAACACAAAACAAAGGATAAATGAACAGTATGACCCAAATATCCTATCTAGCATTAATGTAAAAAGAAATATTTTTCAAAAAATAAGGTGTTCAAAGAAAAGTAAAGAGCCATACTAAAACCTAAAAGGAGCAAATATAAAGTCATCTAATATTCAAATTTGAAAAGAACAGGAACTAATATCAAGGAATAAATAAAACACAAAACTAACGATGAATGAACAGAAAGACCCAAACATCCTTTCTAGCATTAATGTAAAAAGAAATATTTTTCAAAAAATAAGGTGTTCAAAGAAAAGTAAAGAGCCATAGGCTACTAAAGCCTAAAAGGAGCAAAAATAAGGTCATCTAATATTCAAATCTGAAAAGAATAGGAACTAATATCAAGAAATAAACAAAACACAAAACAAAGGATAAATGAACAGTATGACCCAAATATCCTATCTAGCATTAATGTAAAAAGAAATATTTTTCAAAAAATAAGGTGTTCAAAGAAAAGTAAAGAGCCATACTAAAACCTAAAAGGAGCAAATATAAAGTCATCTAATATTCAAATTTGAAAAGAACAGGAACTAATATCAAGGAATAAATAAAACACAAAACTAACGATGAATGAACAGAAAGACCCAAACATCCTTTCTAGCATTAATGTAAAAAGAAATATTTTTCAAAAATAAGGTGTTCAAAGAAAAGTAAAGAGCCATAGGCTACTAAAGCCTAAAAGGAGCAAAAATAAGGTCATCTAATATTCAAATCTGAAAAGAATAGGAACTAATATCAAGAAATAAACAAAACACAAAACAAAGGATAAATGAACAGTATGACCCAAATATCCTATCTAGCATTAATGTAAAAAGAAATATTTTTCAAAAAATAAGGTGTTCAAAGAAAAGTAAAGAGCCATAATAAAACCTAAAAGGAGCAAAAATAAGGTCATCTAATATTCAAATTTAAAAAGAACAGGAACTAATATCAAGAAATAAACAAAACACAAACAAAGGATAAATGAACAGTATGACCCAAATATCCTTTCTAGCATTAATGTAAAAAGAAATATTTTTCAAAAAATAAGGTGTTCAAAGAAAAATAAAGAGCCATACTAAAACCTAAAAGGAGCAAAAATAAGGTCATCTAATATTCAAATTTAAAAAGAACAGGAACTAATATCAAGAAATAAACAAAACACAAAACAAAGGATAAATGAACAGTATGACCCAAATATCCTTTCTAGCATTAATGTAAAAAGAAATATTTTTCAAAAAATAAGGTGTTCAAAGAAAAGTAAAGAGCCATAATAAAACCTAAAAGGAGCAAAAATAAGGTCATCTAATATTCAAATTTGAAAAGAACAGGAACTAATATCAAGGAATAAATAAAACACAAAACAAAGGATAAATGAACAGTAAGACCCAAATATCTTTTCTAGCATTAATTTAAAAAGAAATATTTTTGAATTAAAAGAAATATTTAAAAGAAAAATTAAAAAAAAAATATTTTTCAAAAAATAAGGTGTTCAAAGAAAAGTAAAGAGCCATACTAAAACCTAAAAGGAGCAAAAATAAGGTCATCTAATATTCAAATTTGAAAAGAACAAAAATTAATATCAAGGAATAAATTAAACACAAAACAAAGGATAAATGAACAGAAAGACCCAAATATCCTGTCTAGCATTACTTTTCTTTGAACACCTTATTTTTTGAAAAATATTTCTTTTTACATTAATGCTATAAAGAATATTTGGGTCTTACTGTTCATTTATCCTTTGTTTTGTGTTTTATTTATTCCTTGATATTAGTTCCTGTTCTTTTCAAATTTGAATATTAGATGACCTTATTTTTGCTTCTGAAACGAATTCTAAAACGAACAACAGCTAAAATGAATGACAAAGTCAAACTTAAGACGAACAGAAATTATCCAGCGCTCCGATTCGGTCCAATTTTTCGTGGCTACTTTTAAGTTCCAGCATAACGGATGAATAAACAGTTTGTGTTATTTTCTCAAGGTCATCTTGCGAGAGTTTGACCTTACCGAGCTCCTTTGCTATATTTTTCTTAATAATATCACTAATTGAGTCATTAGCCTGCGAAATCTCCGCTCTCAGTTCAGAAATCTCAAGCCGCACTTCCTGTCAGTGTGCGCAGGGGGCGGAGATGAACTACCGCCCCCTAAACCTTCTAAAAACTAGACTCTATAACTGAAAACAATCTGTATTTTGAGCAGTGTGTCTTTATTTGCCATAGAATTAACAGCGATACAATAAAAACAGAACAACACAGGATGAATCAATGTTTCAAAAAAATATTGTTACAACGCTGTGCACTTCCTCTAATACCTCTGAACAGCTTGAGTGCATGGGCGTCATTTGCTATGGGGCAGGGGGCAACTGGCCCTCCCAGACCTCAATTTGCCCCCCCCCCCCATTTGAAATTTAGTTTCTTCAAAAATCTGGTCAAAACTAAGATAAACCTGCATAATTCAAGCATTCAAAGAAACGGGTCAGTTTTCTTTAGTATATCTTTAATTTTATGGTACTACATGGCTCATTTTTCAGTTTTCACTGTCATTTTCACTTGAATTGGGAAAAATGGCTCCAACTTTGCTCCTCCCCCTCCAGGATTTTGACAAAATTACGCCACTGCTTCAGTGTCAGCTGTTTTTTTATCTTAAATACTGTGCATTTTGAGCAGTGAGATTTTTACTTGACAAAGGACAAGCAGATGCACAACATTGACTACTTACATTACAATCTCGAGACTGTTCAAAAACGTGCTACAAAATTCATACTGGGTCCCAAATATGACACATATGTAACTGCAATTGCAACTTTGAAAATACCAACACCGAGAGAACGGAGATTCCATCTCATGTGCGAATTTGAACAGTCGCTCCTCGCTAGTGAAAAGCAAAGTACGTTGTTGCCTCCTCTTATTGCCCTCAAAGCCAGTACTTGACACACAAACAAGTTCGAGCGAATAAGATACAGAACGAATCAATTCAGCAATTCTTTTATTCCGTTTATTCAAGTGTCATCAATCATGCTTATTTTTTTCCTTTTTTTATTGTAAGAGATAGCTTTATTTAGTTGAAGCTCTTTCTAATACTATGAATGCTGTTTTTAAATAAATGAATCTTGAAATAGAAAAAAAAAAACAGAAACAATAGATTTTACTTGACAAAATAGAAATGAACTGACAAAAATAGAAAAAAACATAATAGCTAATCAAGAATACTGGAAAGAAATGATGTATTCATTGAAATTTCTGTTTGTTTTTGGGTTTTGTTTACTCATTGATAGTAATTACTGTTCATTTTAAGTTTGAATTATTGGATGACTTCACTCTGCTTGTTTTAGCGTTTCTTTTTATTTGAAAGTCTTCCTTTTAGAAAATGTTTTTTGTAACTCGATTTTTCCTATCTTTTTATCTTTTTCAGTTTTTCTGAATTCTCAAATGTTGGATCGTAATTTGTATTTCGCAAAAATTTGAATATTCAATCAAAATTTTCATTTACCAGTAGTTTTGTGGAATAATTATTTTAATAATAGTTTTGCTACAAAATTTAGGCTGGATTGGGAGGGGGAAATTTATAGAACTGGAAGATCTATGGAGCTTTCGGTCTTTTATAGGGCTAAAGCCATCCGGACGTCCTTCCAATAAGCACCCTTGAACACAGGCCTATCTGAGTCAACGGTTTCAATAAAGAGTCTTTTTATACTATTAATTAAAAAAAACTTTTTCTACAAAATAAGTTTTTCAAAGAAAAATAAAGAACTCCAATAAACAAAAAAAGAGCAAAAATAAAATCAAATAATCTACCAAGCGTGAAACTACCACAAACCATCATCGATAAATAAATGAAACCCAAAACGAACAGAAATTACAATAAATAACCGAGTCAAACTCAAAACGAGCAGAAATTAACATAAGTTGGGCGCAAAACCCCTAAGCCTTCCCAAGGCCAGAACAAAATTTGCACTTTACTGACAAAATATAAATGTTTTTACTTTTATAACTTTAATAAATCAAATAATATTAACATTTTGATTACTAAATATCAGTATATGTATATTAAACTGACAATGCACATTCATTTGTATTTTTTCACTAAAGTGCAAATTTTGTTCTGGCCTTGGGAAGGCATAGGGGTTTTCAGCAGTTTTTAACAACATACACCCTTTTAAAAATCTGGACACAAATAGTACTGTTTAATTTAGTTTCATACCTCCTCTAGTTGACCTGAAATGGAAAACTTGATACCATTCGCAAAAAAAATCTGTTTACTTTCTTTGATAGCTTTGATACACTTACGCTATTTTGATTTGGTTAAATTTTAAGAGCAGAAGTAGCCCCGAAAGTTTGAACATAATACCCTCAGTCGTTCTTGGGATACTGCTGAGATGCCTTATTGGGAATTAGCATTATCACAGTGCATTTTGATTTAATCTTAAGGCAACAATTAGTTTTTAAACATAATGGGCAAATGGGAGGGTGGGAGTGGAAGGGGGACTAGTTGCCCTCCAATCATTTTCGACTATTAAAAAGGGCATCAGCCTATTTTATTTTCAATCGAATGAGCCCTTTTCAAAGTTCCCACGACAACTCCTTCGATACGAAGTCGCCTAGTCTAAACAACAACAAAAAATAATACATTATACCCACATCGATCTTTACTATAAAAATGTCAAGCCTTCCAATCACTTTCGACTATTAAAAAGGGCACAAGGCCTTTCGATTTCCAATCGAATGAGCACTTTTGGAAACGACAGCACTTTCTATAAACACCTTATATTTACAAACGGGTTATGCCCCCAGGGCATAAATTACAACCCTTACCCTAAGGTTGCTCTCAAAGACCTAATTTCCAGAACTTTCTACTTCGTTGAACAAAATGACTATCTGAAAATTTTGATTGGATGTGTTTGGAGGAATGGTGGGCGTGAGAGGGAGTTTAGTTACGCTCCAATCACTTTCGACTGTTACAAAGGGCACTAGCCCTCTCAATTTCGAATTGAATGAGCCCCTTTTGAAGTTTTACGACAACTCTATCTATAAAATCTTATATGCCCCCAGGGCATAAACTACAACCTTTGCCCTTGGGGCTCTCGGGGGTTTGTCATCCTTAAATACATAATTTCCAGAACTTTCAACTATGTTGAACAAAATGGCTATCTCTAAACTTTGATTGAATGTTTTTGGGGAAATGGTGGGCGTAAGAGGGGGATTAATTACTCTCCACTCACTTTCGACTATTAAAAAGGGCAATTTCAATTTCCAATCAAATGAGCCCTTTTTGAAATTTCTATAACAACTTTCGGTATAAACTTTAATGCCCCCAGGGCATAACTTACAACCCTTGCACTGAGGGCTCTGAGGGGGTTATCATCCTAAAAGACCTAATTTCCAGAACTTTCAACTACATTGAACAACACGGATATCTCAAAATTTGATTGGATGTGTTTGGGAAAATGATGGGCGTGAGAGGGGCGTTAGTTGCTATCCAATCGCTTTCAACTATTAAAAAAGGCACTAGCCCTTTCAATTTCCAATTGAATGATTCCTTTTGAAGTTTCTACGACAACGCTTTCAATAAAAACTTTATATGCCCTCAGGGCATAACTTACGACCATTGCCCTGAGGGCTGTGGGGGGAGGGGTTGTCATCCTTAAAGACCTAATTTCCAAAACTTTCAACTACGTTGAATAAAATGGTTATCTAAAAATTTTGATTGGATGTGTTTGGGGAAAAGGTGGGCATGAGAGGGGGGGGGGGTAGTTGCCCTCAAATCGATTTCGACTATTGAAAAGGGTACTAGCCCTTTGAATTTCAAATCGAATGAATCCTTTTTCAAGTTTCTACGACAAAGATTTCAATCAAAACCTTATATGCCCCCAGGGCATAACTTATAATCCTTGCAGTGAGGATTGTGGGGGAGTGTCTTGGGAAAAGGTGGGCATGAGAGGGGGGTTAGTTGCTCTCAAATCACTTTCGACTATTGAAAAGGGTACTAGCCCTTTGAATTTCAAATCGAATGAGCCCTTTTTCAAGTTTCTACGACAAAGATTTCAGTAAAAACCTTATCTCTATGTGTATATATGTGTATTATCTCTATGTGTGTCGTCTATGTGTGTGTGTCGTCTTTGTTTGTTTGTCGTTTCTGTGTGTGTGTCGTCTCTCTGTGTTTGACGTCTCTGTGTGTGTGTCGTCTCTGTGTGTGTTTTGTGTCTGTGTGTGTGTCGTCTCTGTGTGTGTGTCGTCTCTGTGTGTGTGTAGTCTCTGTGTGTGTGTCATCTCTGTGTGTTTGTTGTCTGTGTGTGTGTGTCGTCTCTGTGTGTTTGTGGTCTGTGTGTGTGTGTGTCGTCTCTGCGTGTGTGTTGAATCTGGTTTATGTTAGATTAGGTTAGGGGGTTTAGTTGCCCTCAAATCACTTTCGACTATTAAAAAGGGTACTAGCCCTTTGAATTTCAAATCGAATGAGCCCTTTTTCAAGTTTCTACGACAAAGATTTTCAATAAAAACCTTATATGCCCCCAGGGCATAACTCATAATCCTTGCCCTAAGGGTTGTTGGGGAGTGTCCTCCTCAAAAATATGTTTTCTATCAGGAAATCAACTACGCTAAACAAAATGGCTATCTCAAAATTTTTATTGGATGTGTTTGGGGGAAGGATGGGTGTGGGGGGTGGGGGGGGCTAGTTGCCCTCCAATCACTTTCGACTATTAAAAAGGGCACTAGCCCTTTGAATTTCCGATAAAATGAGCTTTTTTTGAAGTTTCTACGACAACGCCTTCTTTGAAAACCTTATATGCCCCCAGGGCATAACTTAAAATCCTTGCCCTGAGGGCTGTGGGGGAGTGTCCTCCTCAAAAACATATTTTCTATCGGAAAATCAACTACGCTGAACAAAATGGCTATCTGCAAATTTTGATTGGATGTGTTTGGGGAAATGATGGGCGTGGGGGGGGCTAGTTGCCCTCCAATCACTTTCGACTATTAAAAAGGGCACTAGCTCTTTGAATTTCCAATCGAATGAGCATTTTTTTGAAGTTTCTACGACAACACCTTCTATAAAAACCTTATATGACCCCAGGGCATAACTTAAAACCCTTGCCCTGAGGGTTGTGGCGGAGTGTCCTCCTCAAAAACATATTTTCTATCTGGAAATCAACTACGCTGAACAAAATGGCTATCTCAAAATTTTGATTGGATGTGTTTGGGGAATGATGGGCGTGAGGGGGGCTAGTTGCCCTCCAATCACTTTTGACTATTAAAAAGGGTACTGGCCCTTTGAATTTCCAGTCAAATGAGCCTGTTTTGAAGTCTCTACGACAACGCCATCTATAAAAACCTTATATGCCCCCAGGGCATAACTTAAAACCCTTGCCCTGAGGGTTGTGGGGGAGTGACCTCCTCAAAAACATATTTTCTATGTGGAAATCAACTATGCTGAACAAAATGGCTATCTCAAAATTTTGATTGGATGTGTTTGGGGGAATGATGGGTGTGGAGGGGGCTAGTTGCCCTCCAATCACTTTCGACTACTAAAAAGGGCACTAGCCACTCCAACTTCCAATCGAATGAGCCCTTTTCGAAGTTTCTATGACAACTCCTTCGACACAAAGTACCCGGGTATGGAGAAAAAAAAAGAAAAAAAAACAACACATTGTGCCCACATCGTTCTTTACTTAGGCAGCGCTAGCGCGCTGCCTATGATAACTGTTTGTTTGTTCAAATAAATGTATGTCATGATCTTTTATTAAAAAAAGGTTCTGTGTTGATATTCTAAAAAAGAAGACCACAAACCACTAGTATCACATTCATATCCTTCATTTTTTTTACTCAGTTGAGGTTCCCTTGAGCCTAAAAATTAGTATGGTATATATAGGCTGAAATATTAAAGCTGACAAGCAAAAACAATCGAATTTTACATGCCAAGAATCAACACAATCCCACCAATTTTCCAAAATTTATTGTTCTTATTACTTCCCCAGATCCAGTCAACTACCCTGAAAATGTTATGCCAATTGGAGAGAAATAATGTTTGGCCTAATTTTGTGCTTCATGAAACAATGCAACCCATTGTTTTTCAAATATATATATTTTTTTCTCTTAGGTAATTCAGCAGCTTAAAGATAGAAACTTTAAAGCTTTAAGTAAAATGTATCAATCATATTCCAGATCATCCAATATTTAGGAGACAAAATTTCTTGGCAAGCTTATTCCTTCCCCAAAAAATAGCATATGAACTCCCCAGACCTCCCCAAACATTCCCTGAAAGTTTTAAATTCATTCCTCCAGTTGTTTCCAAGATACTACTTTGATAGCTTGGGTGAATATAGTTTGTTTAGATTACCTACTTCACTATGTACTTCAATTTGTGCTATTGACTATGTACTTCATTTTAAATTTCACTACTTCATCTCACTACTTCACTAAGAATAGAATCGAAGATTCACTCGTTCTAATAGTGTCAAAACTATTAGGCTGATAGGACACACACCATTGTAGGCCCCCACATATGATCCCTATAAACACAGCAATTGAAGTCCTCTTGCCTCCTCACCCCAACACTCCAAAGTTTCAGTTCAATACTTACAGGTCATTACCTCAATGTTGCAAAAGAGTTCTGGTGATAAATGGTTGCTTTAAACTTACCTCTGCCCCTCCCCAAGTCAAAGTTCAAGGCCCACTAGGCCCTAAACCACCCACTGAATATTTCAGATCAATCCCCCAAGCTCTTCCTGAGATAATACAGATTAAGTATTTTAATACCTTTGGTACACATGATTTCTTTTGGTCTTGGTTGCTACTTCACAAACAATAGATTATAGTCCAATGGGGGCTCAGAGGTCCAGAAACTTGAAACAGATTATAGACCAGAATCCATAGACCCCCTCCCTTTGCCCTCTATTCAGATTCACAGTCCACTTTACCCTCTCAAACACTCTTCAAAAGTTGCAACTTGATAATTATGCTATTTTAATTACTTGGCTACACATAGTGCCTTTTGACTCACCTTGCTGCTTGATAGATTATGAGTTTCATATTTGCATATACCGTAGTGCAAAAATGTTTAGGTGGATTGAGAAAAATATTTATACACCCCCCCCCCCTCTTGCTCTTCCTTTACTCAAGTAAAAATTTAAGGTCCTCTGGTCCCCACTAAACATTCCATGAAAATTTAAACTAGATACCCTGAGCCAGTCCTAAGATATTGCAGATACACTGATTCAACAGCCTGGTACCATAAAGTATCTTTTGACTTACCCTGCTAATTAACTGCAAATAGATTCGAGTTCCCAAGGGGGCTTATAGCGCAAAAACATTTAGGTGGATTGGAGACATAGCAATTTTAGCTACCTCTTCCCCCTAACAGAAATTTTTAAGTCCCATTGCCTCCTCCATCCTTGCAAACTACTTGAAAGTTTCTACTTCATCCACAAGATGCAGTCAAAACTTTATATATGAAGTTTCATATTTCATATTTTTTGTATAGATCTACATATGATCCCTCCTTTACACATGGACCTCAAGTTAAAATTTGAGGTCCACTTGACAACCAACACTACCTACAGGTTTCAACTTAATATCTCAAGGCATTCTTGAGATATTGCAGATACCCTATTTTATTAAAAATGATACATACAGTATCTTTGGAGGTTTTGAAAATACCATTTCCGGGGTGTTTTTATTAGAAAAAAAAACATAAATTCTCCCCTTTGGATTTTGAAAAAAAAAAATTTTTTATCTATGTTTTAAAAAGCAAACAAAACCCTTACCCCCTCCCCCCTACATTTTTGTGAATTGATACCACTCATCTTTTGAACCTCTATGTTATTTTCAAAGACCATTTCAGGGTTAATGAGCAAAGAAAACAGACATACCTTGTGAGCTAGCTTCCCTAAGTTGTGACTGATGGATTCTATGAGCTGAAGTAATTACATACTTAGAGCAATTTCGATTTTCAACTTTCTGGAGTCTATCCAAGATTATGGAGGAATATTTTAGTGATGTTGAGTAATAAGTACTGAGAACACTGTGTGCTGGTTCTGTTTGAGCAAAAATAGCTTCCACCAGCTTTGGAATGGGCTTGACCAGATTATGTCCAAAATTAAACATAGTTGCTTAAAATGTATACCTGAAATTAAGTTGACTCACTGAATATTCACAATTGTGAAAATTAATAGGTAAAAAAATAAAGAGTAAGTCAACCAGTTAAGATACTGAAACTGCAAAGAAAGAATTTGAAACCAAACTTAAAGAAAAATTCCAAGTTAAAGGAAAATTCCATGAAAATAATAGGGGAACCTTAGAAGTTGCAAAGATCATGAGCTTAGGGTATCTCTAGGCACTGTTGCATATGTGTCAGGGATAAGCTCTGGTTTTTCAAAAATTAGAAGAGTATATACTAACAATTCAGAGGAAAAAGATGTTCTGAATCTCAGAATAAAATCATTCTCAAGATTAAAATGAGGTAAATAGAAGTCATACAACATAATCAAAGAATATCACAGCATAGGAAAAATTCATTGTTGAAATTTTTACAATGATTTAATTCAATTCATTACATTTATTTTTATTAGTTATTTTATTTATTATTATTATCATTATTTTATTAGTATTACTCTTATTAATTATTCTTTATTAGTTTGTAAGATATTTTATTAGTTGTAGTTTCTGTAAAATTATAGTTTCTAGCCAAGCTGTATCATAGACTATGTTAACTTTTTTAATACTGGCATTAATTTTAATATTAGTAATTTTAGTATATTAGTAATTTTTCATTACTTTTATTATCATCATTATTTTATTAGCATTATCATTAGTTATTTTTTATTCATTTATAAGATATTTTATTAGCTGTAACTTATGTGAAATTATAGTTTCTAGCCTAGCTGTATCATAGACTATGTTAATTTTTTTTATTGATTTTTCAGTATTCAAAAAAGCTTGTTTAGTGGGTTCAATTCAAATAGAGTTCCACTCCATGTAGGCTGCATCTAACTACTTTAAACAAAAATGAACAAACTCTGCTTCCATTAAAATTGGAATGTTTCTTGTTCAATACACACGCGAGTCTTCATCCATGAACTATATCTAGTAAGAATAGCTTTTATGTTCTTCAAATTGATCTGATATTCAAATTTTGAGATTTCTAACAGGACAGTCCTAAAAACGTAACTCAATAACAATAAAAACCCACTGTATTTTTAGTATTATGATAAAAGAATTTAAATTATATTTTGATAGTTAAGGTATGAATTTTGAGTAGTCAAAAGGGCATTAAAAATAGCAGTTAATTTGTGGGTTCTTTAAAGGAGGATTAGAGTGGAGTGTCTAAAGGTATTGTAAGGGTAAAGCATTCTACTCCTCTTAGGTTTGAGGGAGATTGGGAGAATGATGTATAGTTGATTGAGAACAAGGTTTAAAGAAAAATATTAGTGTATATATTACCAAAGTATTTCCATGGTGAAAGGGGTGCCCTATGCCCAAAGGGCACCCTGCAAAACCTGGAATGACATTTTTTTATGGTCTGGTAATTTATAGTAGTATACCTTGTTTTCATTAATTATCTTTGGCTACCCAAAATAAAAATAAAAAAGTATTTAAAGTGTAGGTGACATTAAGGGTTCAAATTTAAGTCAAAAAGATTGTCATATCACCAAGAGGAGAGGAGGCGGCATTAAAAACTAACAAATTATTAAAAAAAAACACTAAAAACCCTATTAGCATTAGTCCAGACATCTGTCTTTTCTAGCTGGTAGGCTATCTTACCTCAGCACCAGAAACTAAAACTGGCTGAACCTGTCAGCAAGTTTTCAATAAAGAATGCCTAAAAGGTTTCTTCACTGATGCTTTTGGTGAAAACTTTTAGTTCAAAAAATAAATTTGCAGAACAGAAGACACTGCTTACCACCTTTGAAAATAATAATTGTCTTAGAATCCTAAGGATCAGCTAGGGAGGCCATGTCAACAGTGACAAAAAATTCATATTTTCATAGGCTAGCAAGACCTTGCCTCTATTGTAAGCCAAATGAAACAGGAATAACTTGGACAGTCCTTTGTATACCAGATCATAGACTTCCATAAATCCTCCTCCACTGGCAACCAGAAGGCAGCTATTACCAAGGAAGACCAAAGAAAAGGCACCATAGAATACACAAACATGACAGAAGAATACTTCAGACAAGCCACATCCCAGTGTGGGAGGAAGTTTACATCAAAGCACATTCAAGCAAAAATTTGAAAACACTGCAGGAACTAAAGGCTAAGCAGGGGTGCCAATTCCCTTCTAGATTTTGAAAAATGCATATTTTTGGTATTTTCAAAGCAATCATAAAAAAACCTATTATATACAAATAGATTCATTATATACAATTCTTGGTAAAAACTCTACTTTAGCTACTTTTAGCTATCTTAGAAAGGGGTTAGGTTAGGAAAATAAAACTTTCAGGATAGGTCTACAGGCTAAATTATGTCCTGGGAAGGTATTTTGAAGTACCTACCTCCACTCCTTCTGCCTCTAGAGGGTCCTGACCTTAGATTACCTTTAATAATCTGTGTGTTATAAAAGTGAAACCTTGCAAAATAGATCTTCTGCTTAAATGAAGTCCAGCAAAATTATTTTCCGCTTTACAACTTTGCTCAATCCCAATTTATAAGGTTTTAAAGATAGGCCTATGCAAATACATTTTGTAAATTTTGAAAGAAAAAAACATTGATATGGCTTAAAATTCTACTCAAACAACAGGAATTGCATTTTCAGAACTAAAGCCAGGGATAAAGAAAATGATAACTGAAAATTAAGGTAAAATGTTGTTTTGTCAAATTTCAATAGGGTGTACCTGTCATGTAGGCAAATTTCAGGACCCTCTAGAGGGAGAAGGAGTGTAGGTAGGTGCTTCAAAATACCTTACCAGGATATACTTTGGTAAATTTTTTGTTATTCATACTAGTGACTTACAAATATAGTAAACATACCACTCTAGGCTTTATTTAATGCTCTTTCCAAATATAATAATCATTTTTGTCAGAAATGAAATTTTTCCCCACCCCTGTATATACCAATTCAGGGTATATATTTGCACATTAGGGGGTGGGGGTAAATTTTATTTCTTATTTAGATGAGAGATAAGTTTAAACTTTCCCCCCACCCCCCTTACTGTGCAAATATATACCCTGAATTGGTATATATAGGGGTGGGGGTGAAATTCATTTCTGACAAAAGGATTATTATATTTGGAAAGAGCATAAAAAAGGCATTGAGTGCTGTGTTGCCATTTATACCACATTTTGCAGTATAATACCACAATTTGGAGAAAAATGCTGCGCTTTTTTCTGATTATACTGCATACAGCAAATATACCATGAAATGACTTTGATCATTGTATTTATACTGCAAATGAATTTTATCACAGAATTTATCCTAAGTAATGTCACTGTACAGGAAAAGGGACAAAAGTTTGCTCTCTACTTCTAACGATATATGGCTGGATAGGTTACTGCAGAACTTGTGAAAATTCAAACTAGTAATTAACGTGCTTCCAAGAGCAAATATTTTAGGTGCTAGGTGCCAGAATGAAAGTAATTTTCAACCATTAGTATGGTAAAGGTGTACAGACACTGCAAATCAGAGCCAATACTATAGTAAAATTAAGTAAAGAAGTAGTCCTGGGCTCTCCTATCTTGCTTCTTTTGGGCATTACCTTTCCACTTTTACAGCTCAATAGACTGAACAGTATACAGTAAAAGAAGTTAAAGTTTATAAACAATTATAAACAAAGAAATAAAGTTTCAGACAATTATGTCTTGGGCACTTATGTAGATGAGGGTGTCACTTCCTTTTTTGCTTTGGGGCAAGGGAAAGAGTAAAAATATGCTGACAAATTAAAAGCCAAATCATGCTGAGGATTTTTTAAAGCAAGTAAATAAAAAGCTCTCTTGAAAAGTTGAAAATTGTAGAAAAGCATCAATAAAAATTTTATTATTCCTTACATTAATTTTTTTGAAATATATTTTAAGGAAGTAAGTTGTGTAAAAACGGCTTCTGTAGTGCAAAGCATATAAAATTTAAAAGGGGAAAAAATGAGCATCTGGTTTGAGAATGTCATTTGGAATATTTGTTGAGCCAGTAAAAACTTTTCAATCTAGCATTCTCATCTTTTGGAGTGTGTCAAACTGTCTACTTTCTTTAAAAAAAATGTAGCGGAAGACTGGAAGTGTAGATTGGCACATTTGTCTCTTTTTTTTTGTTTCAAGGCTGGTATAGCAGAGGATCCAAAAATACAAAAATGGGACAAAAACAACAGTATATACTGTATTTCTGGAGATAAAGCCAAAAATGAAACAAATATTGATAAATAAACTTTTAATCTAGTTTAAAACAGAAGAGAGTAGATTATCCTGCTTCCAGTTTTCTAGAGAATGGGTGGTCTGGACAAGCTATTAGTGATGAAAAATGGGTAAGAGGGCCAGAAAGTAGGAAAAAGATTTGAATATATCATTGTGGAATATTTTTTCCCTTTCCTATTATATGGGGTGGATATCTGGGGATGTCTCTTTTCATTTTATTCTACCTTTCCTAGCAAAATCCACCACTAAAAAAAAACTAGATAAATTTCTACCAAATCATATTATTGACTTATGCATAAAGTGAATATACCACTTGATGCCTTTTTTTATGCTGATTACAAATATAATAATCATTTCTATCGGAAATGAATTTCAGCCTCCCCCCTATATATGCCAATTCAGGGTATATATTTCTACATTAGAGTGGTGGGGGCAAATTTTGTTTCTGATGTAAATGGCAGGTAAGTTTAAACTTTCCCCAGCCCCCTAATGTGCAAATATATAGCCTACCCTGAATTGGTATATATAGGGGTGGGGAGTAAAATTCATATCCGACAAAAAACTACAGATTCTATATAGTCTTCAATGCCTAATAGGTTAATTTAGGCCTGCCTTGCTTCTGTTTACCATGTACAAAAAAAATATCCTCGTTCTTTCTTTTCAAATTACGCCTTTTATATTATTTGTAGGTAGCGCCGTATAAACAAAGAATACTGAGAGCGCGATCGACTTGGATTTTAGTTACAAAACACTGTCGATTTCAAGCGTTGTTCCGTCATCACAGCTGCTCCAACTGTTTTTCCCTTGAAGTTGAGTTTATTTTTCCCAAGTCCTGGCACCGAGTAAAGTCAGCATTGATCTACTTATTGATGTAGACAAAATATTGCTTGTAGATCGTAAACTTTGACAAAGGTGGCCTTAAACTGTTTTAATAGACTCTATTTAAATTTTTCTTAATGTTCCACCTAGCAATATGACAATTGCCTTAATGACAACAAATCCAAGTTTCAATTGCAAACATTTTCAGAACTACTGTTGACTAACGGTAGTCAAATTAGCAATATTCAATTACTGTACTTCAGGGGCCAACGTACTCTCAGGTAAGAAAAAAAAAATCTTTTTCTTTATGCTTGACAATGAGTTGTATAGATAGAGAGAAGACTTAAACTTCCTATATTATAATGCTAGAATGTAATGTGCCGAATATGTCGCCTCCTTCTATCTATCAGGTTTACTAATATGAAAAAACCTGTTGAAGAAATTATTACTTGCTGAATAGATAGCTGTTCTCTGCCAGCTTAATTTCATAAACTTTGATGTACGATATTATGGTGATTTTAGACGGTTTATAAGCACGACCCTAAACTAAAAAATTTCTGCTCAACTCTGGCTTGGACAGCAAAAGTGTCTATCATAAAAATGGAGTAATCTTGTCAATTAACTTTAGATGGAGTAATGCGTTTATGGAAGCAATTTACAGCATGTGTCTCACAGCTCGTTTATTCTTTCATGCAGATGGACAATTCTTAACATTTTAATTTAATTAAAATCGTATTAACATGTTGAAAAAGAAATTGCTTGAGTTAAATCTTCCATTTTAGTTAAGGTAAGTATATTTGTTCAATCGCCAGACTGCTCGAGCCTTATTCCTTTTAGGCAGAATCGAGGTTTTTTTTTACATTGTATTCTAATGAGAGAACTACTGTCCGAGCTACTCCATAGTCATCTCTGTCAATAAAATGCCCAAGTCTTATGAAAAAAATGGTCTTTATCTCGGTTTCAATGTCAGACTTGTACTTCAGAAGCGGAAAATTTTTAATTTGTAAAAAGCTGGTTTGAACCCCGATGCACTAATTTGCTCCCAACTGTTCCCTAGTAATATAAAGTCTTTGTATCTTTGTCAGATTTCTTTTACAGATAGAAAAACCACTATACAAAGCTTCTACCAATTTATTAAATTTAATTTTATGAAAATTATGCCTTAACTCTTAACTCTGACTGGTCAATTAAAAATTTTTCCCACATACTTTGATCATCAATCACAACTGATCAATTTTAAGTAAAAGGTGAAAATTTCCAACATTACTGACAGCAAAATAATATTTTTTTTTCTTGAAGTTTAGATAAGGGGCCCAGATGATATAGTTCTGATAAAAGTGGTCAAAATTAAACGGATTATGTAGAGTAATAATTATAACATCTTCATAATTTATATTAATTTTTTTTTTCAAGCACAAAGTTCATTCTAGTTCAAACCAAATGTTTCGTGTGATGTTCGTGTAACTTTGTTACATTCTCTTATAGATCTTGGGGTAAGGAATATTTATACAAAATAAATATCCCACTTTCAAGCATAGACGTGTTATTATCAAAATTAATAACTCTTTAAAATGGTTTTGTTCTATGCCCCTCTTAACCTCTCTTGTGAATTCTGGAATGTTTTTTTTTTACTCAAGGTTATTGAATTAAGGATCTTGACAAGAATCAAGCTAATTACTGTTTTTTTTTTAGAATGTACACATTGAAGTTGATTAAAATTCTAAATTCTAAGACTTCTGAGGATTTTTATTCATTATAAATCATAAACCATACCAAATTTCTTTCAGAGCACCTTTATTTGGCATTTTCGATTCAGCTACGCACACTAATTTGTGTTCAAGGATGAAAAATGGAATTTACCTGTATAATTAATTGTATATAGAGCCGGCTTAAACCTTAAAAACAGACAATTTTCATTTCTAGTGGTCAAGAAAATGTTCTTGGTAGCTATTGACAACACTTTTGACAACAATATTGACAACACTTTTCTACAACAAACTAAAATGGAGTCATTTTCAATTTTGGAATAAATAGTTAAGTTTTTGTGATGCATGGGCAATGTTGTAATTATGAATACGCAAAAACAGATTTTTATTTTTTATCGTTTCACCAGCTTAGCTGTTGCTCCTTGCTGTTATCTCAAAAGAAAAGGAATTCTAGGACACAAAAAGGAAAAAAAGTGACTATGCAATAAAAAAAATTATGTTGCTTTAGCAACATAATTTTTAAGTTTCAGCTTTAAATCTATTATTTTATACTTTAATCTATCTATTTGCTCTGTAAAAGATTTGGTATGGTTTATGATTTAATATGAATAAAAATCCTCAGAAGTCTTAGAATTTAGAATTTTAATCAACTTCAATGTGTACATTCTAAAAACAAAACAGTAATTAGCTTGATTCTTGTCAAGATCCTTAATTCAATAACCTTGAGCAAAAAAAACATTAACCTATTAATTAATTAATTAATCTATTAATCATTAATCTTTAATCTATTAATTAATCTTTAAATCTATTATCAATAATTTATTGATTATAATATAGTAACTGAAGACTGGCAGGATCAATACAAGATGCTAGGGTATATAGGAGTGCTGTTATTGTAGGCATGGATATTTAATGAGTCGGAGGTAATAGGCTTGAGATTGTCTGTACAGGATTTCGACTTTTGTTGATAGAAGAGCATCGCCAAGTGCTGAAAACCATATTGTAAAAAACATAAAGTTTCTCGGGAGTTTTGGATTAGCCTAGTTTCACCCAAAAATGTTTTGGGTGAAACACTCCTGTGTGTTTTGGGTGAAAACTTTGATTCTTCGCAATTGATTTCTTCAAGCAAAACGAACAATCGGCTCCGTATTTTGCCCCTCGATAGCAATTGATTGGGCGCCTTAGATAATTAATATCGAGAAAAAGTGAATAAGGTGACCGCCAGCAGCTTTAAATTATTTGTGCTCAGAGGTTTTCAAATTCAGTCAGCGCTAAAAGTATTCGAGTGGTTGAAAAGGCTGGAGGAGCGCTGCCTCCCCGCAGTAGCATAATATTTGTAGGCATGGATATTTAATGAGTCAGAGGTAATAGGGTTAAGATTGTCTGTACAGGATTTCGACTTTTGTTGATAGAAGAGCATCGCCAAGTGCTGAAAACCATATTGTAACCAAGATGGACCCAGGATTGCACAAAGCCTCCATTCATACTGGAGGTCCCATTGACTTCTTGCTGTCCGGTTCTAAGCCAGCTTAAGCACTTTGGTGTAGACTTGAGAAGATACGTGATCCCCGTCCTGCACTGGTATCCAGGAGCATTGCTTATTCTGAGGCCAAAATAACTTCAATGATTTAATGAATATGAAAATTGGAATGTGGAATGTTATAAGGTTAAAAATGACTATCGTATCAACATTTTGACTGACGGATTCAAACAATTCGAACTGGACTTATTAGAAGTTTCAGAAACTCATATCCCAGGGGTAGGAAGCATGAAATTAGGTGATATAGAATTTGTTTACTCATGCAGGAAGGATGGGGTATATAGACAGGGAGAAGGGCTCATGATGAATAAGGAAGCTGCTAAGTCTTCTTTAGGCTGGGAAGGTATTATTAATACTTACTTACTTTTTACTTTCGGCGGGAACCAGACGATGAACTGTCCTGCCCGGCACCAAAGGATCTTGGGATGACTTCCGACGACCACTTGGACCTGTCGGCTGCAGCTTCTCCGGCGATCTTCAGCCAGTATTTGTCCCATCTCCGACCGTGTCTCCTGAATCCTCCCCACGGTTCCAGGTCCTCCTTGAATGTTTGCCACAGGTTCTTCTTTTGTCCTCCTGGTTTACGTTTCCAGGAGGGGGCTGGTTCGCAGACAAGGACGTCTCGACATATCGTGCCTTCGGACGGCGCAATGTGTGGCCGAGGAGTTTCAGGCGACGTCTTTTAATGATAAGCGATAGCTCTTCTGATTGGCCACAGCGACTCCTTACTTCACTATTGGAAATCCTGTCTCATCTCTTAATGCGGAGGATGTAACGAAGGCAGCGGTGGTCGAACACATCCAAAGTTCTCGCATCTTCAGTCTTGATCGGCCATGTCTCGCAAGCATACAGTAGTACTGCTCGAACAGTTGCACCATAGATTCTAACTTTTGTTTTGGTTGAGATCTCCCGTCTGGTCCATAATGCTTTTTTCAGACTAGTAAACACTCCCCAGGCTTTTGCTATGCGGGCAGAGATATCCCTTTCAGCTCCGCCATCTGGTGTTATGATAGAGCCAAGATACTTGAATTCCTCAACGCTTTCTATTGGCTCACCGTCGAGGGTAACTTGGCAAGGAGCAGGTTGATTGAGAGCCAATACTTTAGTCTTTGCGCCGCTGATGGCCAGTCCGATGCGCTTTGAGACCTCATAGGTATCGTCGATCATGCCTTGTAAGCTGTCGGCGGTAGTTTCCAGCTCAACAACGTCGTCTGCGAAGTCCAGATCTGTCACGGGCTGGAGGAAACCAGCTATTTGTCCGAAGACTATTCCGCTGTGTTTTCTCATTGCATTATACATGATCCAGTCTATCGCGTAGTTGAATAATATAGGCGAAAGGGGGCATCCCTGCTTTACCCCAAACTCCACTGGAAACTTAGGGGTGTCATTGCCGGAAACACGGACGCAAGTCTCAGTGTCCTTATATGCACTTCGGAGTATCTCAATGATCTCCTGTGGCGCACCGTCTTCAGCCATAATTCTCCATAGCTCCTCTCTGATGAGAGAGTCGAAGGCAGCTGCAAAGTCAATAAAGGCGATGAGAAGGGGTAGATGAAACCTGCTGTACTGCTGAAGGATGAGGCGAATCGTCAATATCTGTTCTGGACAGCCTCTGCCTGGTCTGAAGCCTGCTTGTTCAGGACGGGTTAACTTGTCACGTGCGTCTTTGAATCGATTCAAAAGAATGACGCAGAAGATCTTCATGGCATGGTCGATCAGGGAGATACCTCTATAGTTTCCGCAAATGGCCTTATCTCCTTTTTTGTATAGCGGAACAAGGACTGATACTTTCCAGTCTTTTGGGAAGGTCTTTGTCGTCCACACCTGGACAAAAAGGTCGGTTAGGCGGCATAGTAGAGTTGGTGAGGACTTGAACATTTCAGAAGGGATCCCATCCTCTCCAGGAGTTTTATTGTTTTTCATGCACTTCAGCGCTTTTTGTACGTCCTCAATACTTGGCGGATCGAGGTTTACTGCGTAGGGCTCTCTAGCAGCACTCGAGAAGGCAGGTAGATCGCACGGGGGTTTGACAGGGTTCAGTAGCTCAGAAAAATGCTCTCGCCAGCGTTCCATGCGTCCTTCTTCTGTTCGGATGAGTTCTCCGGACTTATCTTTCAGTGTGTCAACCGTTACAGGAGCTTTTCCAGTCGCTTCTTTCAGTAGTTTGAACATTTTCCTGCTGTTGTGGCTCCTGGACGCTTGTTCCAACTCATTCGCCAGATTTGACCAGTACTGTTCTCTGTCCTGTTTCAGTGACTGTTTAACTGCTTTGCGGGCTACTTTTAAGGGTTCTTTTGCACCTCCCACGAGGGGTCGCTTCTTCTCAACCAGTTCTATGGTGTGGTCAGAGATCCAGGCTCGCTGTTTTCGTTTTGTGTGGCCAAGCACCTCCTCAGCTACGTCCTGTGTCGCAATTTTTATCTGCGCCCATTCTTCATCGACGAGTGAGAGACGATTCAAGGCATCGAACCGGATGCTTAGCTTTAACTCAAAATCGGCTTTGGTTTCCGGGCATCTTAGTTTCGAAACATCGAAGCGCTTCCCTGCCTTCTGTCGCTTCTGCCTACTAAGGCGGTGACGGACTTCGCAAGTGAGGAGATAGTGGTCGGATCCATTTAAAGATCCTGTGTCTGCTCCTCTGTATACCCGGGCATCTGTGCAGGAGCTCCTCCATCTTCTGCTGACTAAGATGTGGTCGATCTGGGCTGTTGTTACGCCGTCGTTCGAACGCCATGTAACGAGGTGGAGTCTCTTGTGCTCAAAGAGAGTGTTTGTGACGCATAGGTTGTTGTATCTGGCTAGCTGTAAGAGCCTTTCTCCATTGATGCATCTGTCACCAACGGTCTGGCGGCCAATAACTGCTGCTGTGTCGGGGTCTACTCTGCCAAGCCGGGCGTTCCAGTCTCCAGCTACAAAGAGCATGTCACGCCTTGGTGTCTTGTCGATGATTCTTTGTAGGTCATAATAAAAGGCATCTTTGACCGCGTCACTACTGTCCCTTATCAGAGCGTACACGGCGATTATGGTTATGTGGCTAATGTGGCCTCTCAGTCTGATCATGGCGATCCTTAGTGACACTGGCTCCCAAGAGGTGACGCATGATGCAGTAGGACCGTCTATTAAGAACCCAACTCCTTGCTGGCCGGAACCATTATTGGGACCCGAGTTATACAACTGGAATGAGTCCGATTCGGAAATGGTCAACTTTTTGGACAGAACATCATTAAGTCTTGTTTCTGACAGACAACAAACGTTGATTTTATACTTTTGCAGCTCCCTTGCAAGGAGCAGTTGCGTGGATTCCAGCTTGCAGCTGCGAACATTCCAGGCGCCAATATTCAGATGTTTTCTTGATCGTTTTCTTGATCGTTTTCTTGATCGGGCGGCTTGCATACTTGTCGGGCCAGGCACCACCCTGACCTGGTCCTCGTCGGCTACCGCGAACACCGTAATAGTAGTATCTCTCTGCATTTGATCTTCAATATCCATTGGTGTTTCATAGGAATTTACTTGACCAAAGGCTCCCCAGACCCTTGGCGCCCCGTTGCGTTAGCCATTCTATTTGTCGGACTAGGCTACTAATAGAATGTTACACCACTCCACCGCTGTGAGGTGCAACTTAGGGCTCTCCTCCCGGCTCGCTAGGGACGGGGGACTTTTTAGTCATTTTATGACTAAAAAGTTCAGGGTATCAGTTATACTAGTATATGCCCCTGTAGAACCGACAGACGGAGATACTAGTGACTCAAATGAATTTTACTTACAGTTACAGGAGCAATTAGACAGGGTTCCCGTAGAAATATGATGTTTTTACTAGGAGCTTTTAACGCTCAGTGGTAGAAATAGGGATAGATGGTATCCTAGCCTACGTAATTTTTCGTGTCTAAAGTTGAAAACAGTAATGGATACAGACTTTTGCAATTTTGTATGTATAACAATCCAGTTACAACAAATTTGGTGTTTGGTCATACAATGGCTCATAAGTTAGCATGGTATTCACGTGATGGTAAGACAGCAAACTTTATTGATTATAATATAGTAAACCGAAGACTGGCAGGATCAATACAAGATACTAGGGTATATAGGAGTGCTGTTATTGATGTTAAAAGTAAAGATCACCATCTAGTAGAGTCTAGGGTTGATTTAAAGCTGAAGTTTCGGAAGGATAACTACCTCCCGGGAAGTTATGATGTTGGTAGATTCAAGAATGAGAATTTGAGAGAAACTTTCCAGGAACAGTTGAATGCTAAACTTGAGAGCTTAAAATTTGACAAGGTGGAAGATGATTGGAATAATCTTAGAAAAAGAATATGCGCAGTTGCTGAAGGTGTCTTAGGGAAGAAAGCTAGGACTGTAGTTAGGAACATTAGTGAAAAAGCTTTATGTTTAATAGAAAGGAGAAGGAACTTGTACAAGAGTTATCCGAGTGATAGATAATATGAAAATAAAAGGAATGTAAAGAAAATGGAGAAAGCATTAAAATATGAACTAAGGAGGTGGGAAGTGGAGGCCCTGGACAAAATTGCCGAGGATCTGGAAGATGCAGCTAGACGGAATAATAGTAAAATATTGTACTGGCATGTTAATAAATTGAAAGGGAGTAGCCAATCCGGACTTAGCCAAGTTAAAGATAGGAACGGGGCCACAATTAGCGGTAAGGAAAGAGTTAAAGAAAGATGGGCAGAATATTTTGAGAATTTGCTAAGCCGAGATAGAGTTGCAGGAAAATATATAGAGGAAAATGAAAAAGATTGTGTTGCCTTGGATGTGAAGGAAGATTTGTTTTGTGAGGAAGAATTAGCGAGAGTACTAAAAGGATTAAAAAATAATAAGGCTCCAGGTCCTGATAAGGTGGTAAAGCCACTTTATATGAAAGGTAATAAAAGTGAGTGTGGTAATTACCGAGGCATTAGTCTGGTCTCTGTAAGTAGTAATTTACTTAGTATTAGGATACTTTTTAGACTGAGAGATGCCGTAGACAAAGTTTTAAAGTGGTTTGGGTTACAATAACACTGCAGCGGTTAAGGAAGTAAATAAGGTTAGCAGCTGTTTTTTTTTATTAAATCAGGAGTTAAGCAGGGTTGTGTTCTATCTTTATATGGATTAATGAAATATAACTTTCCGAAAAATAAGTTTTTCAAAGAAAAGTAAAGGCCATTTTAAACTTAAGCTCAGCAGATACAAATACCTTTTAAAATTCAAGCTCAAAACGACCAGAAATTACTTTTAAAGAATAAATGAAACCCAAAACGAACAAAAATTAAATAAACAATCATAGCAAAAACATACAACAAGTAATAATATAAATGACTAAATAGATCTTAAAGCGAGTAATGCTTAGATTGAATATGAAAATCAGGCTTAAAAGAAAAAAACATATTTTCCTATTGAAGTATAAATGAAACTTAAAACGAACTGAAATTAAATAAACAATCAATGCAAACAAACATGCAATAGATACTAATGTAAATTAAAAAATAAGTCTTAAAACGTGTGAAACTTAAATTGAATATGCAAATCAAGCTTGAAACGAAGAAAAATCACTACAAACAAAAGTTTGGGTATGACCTCCTTCTCTCACTGTAAAAGTCTAAAACCTGCTGCTTCATTGGCGCTTTACTGAAAACTATACGCGTCCTGAACAGTCTTGGAAAGCATAAACAACATTAATTTGAATATTTGATGTACAATGATACTAATTGTTGAAAGATCCATCAGTTCAAGAATTTATTTCACTGTAATTGTATTTTATTTTCAATGCTGTAAAACTGGAAAAGAAAACATTTCTAATATAATCCGTTTTCAGTTAAGCGCCAATGACGCAGTAGGCTTTTGGTTTTTATTTACAGTTAGGAAAGGAGGCAGTATCCAAACACTTGTTTGTAGGGAAACTATATTCGTCTTTAACAACTTTAAAAAGAGCTAATAAATTAAACTGAATATTTGATGTATAATGATATTAATTACTGAAAGCTCATCTGTTCAAAATTTTACTATAATTTTAATGTTTATTTTCAATATTAAGTACAAAAGAAAACATTTGTCATAAAATTGGTTTTCAGTAAAGCGCCAATGACGCAGTAGGTTTTAGACTTTTACAGTGAGAGAAGGAGGTCATACCCAAACTCTTGTTTGCAGTGATTTTTGTTCGTTTCAAGCTTGATTTGCATATTCAATGTAAGGTTCACTCGTTTTTAAGATTTATTTGTTAAGTTACATTAGTATATATTGCATGATTGTTTACATTGATTGTTTATTTAATTTCTGTTCGTTTTAAGTTTAATTTATACTTCAATAGGAAAATATTTTTTTTCGTTTTAAGCTTGATTTTCATATTCAATCTAAGCATTACTGGCTTTAAGATCTATTTATTCATTTACATTATTACTTGTTGTATGTTTTTGCTATGATTGTTTATTTAATTTCTGTTCGTTTTGGGTTTCATTTATTCTTTAAAAGTAATTTCTGGTCGTTTTGAGTTAGAATTTTAAAAGGTATTTGTGTCTGCTGAGCTTAAGTTTAAAAGGGCTTTATTTTTCTTTAAAAAACTTATTTTTCGGAAAGTTTTTTTTTAATTAATTTTTGTTCGTTTTTAATTGCAAAAAAATTTCAAATTTTTAAAAATTACTTATTTCAAAATCAAACTTAAAAAACAAAATCAAATATTCATCAAAGTATCCAAACTGGTATCAAAGTAACAATATCAAAGTGAAAAAATGGGTTTGTGTCCACCTCGGAGTTTTTATTATCTGATGTTTGAACTATTTTTAACAAAATTACTATCTCAAAATTTTTATCGGATGGGGTGTCAGTTGGCTTAGAATCACTTTCGACTATTAAAAAGGGAACTAGCCATTTAAATTTCCAATCGAATGACCCCTTTATGAAGTTTCTACGACAATGTTGTCTATACAAAACCTCATATGCCCCCAGGGCATAACTTACAACCCTTGCCCTGAGGGCTGTGGGGGAGTTGTTATCCTCAAATACCTAATTTCCAGAGCTTAAAACTACGTTTAATAAAATGGCTATCTCAAAATTTTTATTGGATGTGTTTGGGGAAAAGCTGGGCGTGATAGTGGGGTTATTTGCCTTCCAATCATTTTCGACTAATAAAAAGGGCAATAGCCCTTTGAATTTCCAATTGAATGAGCCTTTTTTGAAGTTTTTACGACAACGCCTTCTATAAAAAACCTTATATGCCCCCAGGGTATAGCTTAGAACCCTTGCTCTGAGGGTTGTGGGGAAGTGTCCTCCTCAAAACCATATTTTCAATCTGGAAATCAACTACGCTGAACAAAATGGCTATCTCAAAATTTTGATTGGATGTGTTTGGGGGAAAGATGGGCGTGGGGGGGATTAGTTGCCCTCCAATCACTTTCGACTATTAGAAAGGGCACTAGATGTTTGAATTTCCAATCGAATGAGCCTTTCTTGAAGTTTCTACGACAACACCTTGTATAAAAACCTTATATGGCCCCAGGGCATAACTTACAACCCTTGCCCTGAGAGATGTGGGGGAGTTGTCATCCTCAAAAGACATAATTTCCAGAACTTAAAACTACGTTTAATAAAATGGCTATCTTAAAATTTTGATTGGATGTGTTTCGGGAAAAGCTGGGCGTGAGAGGGGGGTTAGTTGCCCTCCAATCACTTTGGACTCTTAAAAATGGTACTAGCCCTTTGCATTTCCAATCGAATGAGCCTTTTTGAAGTTTCTACGACAACGCTTTGTATAAAAATCTTATATGCCCCCAGGGCATAACTTAAAACCCTTGCCCTGAGGGTTGTGGGGGAGTGTCCTCCTCAAAACCATATTTTCTATCTGGAAATCAACTACAATGAACAAAATGGCTATCTCAAAACTTTGATTGGATGTGTTTGGGGGAATGATGGGCGGGGGGGGTTAGTTGCCCTCCAATCACTTTCGACTATTAAAAAGTGCACTAGCCCTTTGAATTTCCATTCAAATGAGCCTTTTTGAAGTTTCTACGACAAGGCTTTGTATAAAAACCTTATATGCCCCCAAGGCATAACTTAAAACCCTTGCCCTGAGGGTTGTGGGGGAGTGTCCTCCTCAAAAACATATTTTTATCGGGAAACCAACTACGCTGAACAAAATAGCTGTCTCAAAATTTTGATTGGATGTGTTTGGGGAATGACGGGCGGGGGGGGGGGGCTAGGTGCCCTCCAATCACTTTTGACCATTAAAAAGGGCAATAGCCCTTTGAATTTCCAATCGAATGAGTCCTTTTTAAATTTCTACAACAACGCTTTCTATAAAAACCTTATATGCCCCCAGGGCATAACTTGCCATGAGGGCTGTGGGGGAGTGTCCTCCTCAAAAACATATCTCCTATCAGGAGGGCGTGGGGGGTAGTTGCCCTCCAATCACTTTTGACCCTTAAAAAGGGCGCTAGAACTCTCGATTTCCATTCGAATGAGCCCCCTATGAAGTTTCTACGACGATCCTTTCCATATGAAGTGCCTCTGGGAAAAAATAAATAAATAATTATAATAATAATAGTAAAACATTGGAGCCGTGTGTCAGTTACCTTAGAATCACTTTCGACTATTAAAAAGGGAACTAGCCACTTAAATTTCCAATCGAATGAGCCCTTTCTGAAGTTTCTACGACAACGTTGTCTATACAAGACCTTATATGCCCCCAGGGCATAACTTACAACCCTTGCCCTGAGGGCTGTGGGGGAGTTGTCATCCTCAAAGATCTAATTTCCAGAACTTAAACCTACGTTTAATAAAATGGCTATCTCAAAATTTTAATTGGATGTGTTTGGGGAAAAGGTGGGCGTGAGAGGGGGGTTAGTTGCCCTCCAATCACTTTCGACTATTAAAAAGGGTACTAGCCCTTTGAATTTCAAATCGAATGAACCTTTTTTGAAGTTTCTACAACACCTTCTATAAAAACCTTATATACCCCCAGGGCATAACTTAAAACCCTTGCCTTGAGGGTTGTGGGGGAGTGTCCTCCTCAAAAACGTATTTTCTACGTGGAAATCAATTACGCTGAAAAAAATGGATATCTCAAAATTTTGATTGGATGTGTTTGGGAGAATGATGGGCGTGGGGGGGCTAGTTGCCCTCCAATCACTTTCGACTATTAAAAAGGGCAGTAGAACTCTCGATTTCCAATCAAATGAGCCCCCTTTGAAGTTTCTACGACGAACCCTTCCATATGAAGTGCCTCATTCGAATGGAAATCGAGAGTTCTAGGGCCCTTTTTAAGGGTCAAAAGTGATTGGAGGGCAACTAGCCAATCCCCCCCCCATGCCTATCATTCCCCCAAATACATCATTCGATTTTAGCCCTTCCCCCAAAAGGGCTCATTCGATTTTAAATGGCTAGTTCCCTTTTTAATAGTCGAAAGTGATTCTAACGCCCACAATTTCCCCAAACACATCCAATTAAAATTTTGACATAGCCATTTTGTTCAACGTAGTTGAGAGTTCTGGAAATTATATGTTTGAGCAGGACACTCACCCCACAGTCTTTAGGGGTAGGGGTTATAAGTTATGCCCTGGGGGCATATATGGTTCTTATGGAAGGAATGCTCGTATAAACTTCAGAGAGGGCTCATTTGATTGGAAATTGAAAGTTATAGTTCATTTTTTAAGCTTCAAAAGATATTGGTGGGTAACCAGCTTCACCCCCCCCCCCAAAAAAAAAAAAAACTCTTTTTTTCCCAAATGCACAATGTGTTCGCGAGGTCAGTAAGTTTTTTTATATTTTTCTTACATTTTTTTAAGTTAATTTGTGCATTGATATTTTGTGCCTTGGGCTAAACTCCATGTAACGTTGTTCACAGGAGTGGTAAAACGACTGATTATACTAAATGACTAATTGTGCTGGCTAATTATACTGATACCTATAATATTACTAATAATTATACTGACAAAATGACTAATTTTTAGCGATAAGGAAAAAGCTAAAGCGAGACGAGCCGAACATTTTGAGAACTTGCTTAACCGAGATAGAGTTGCAGGAAAAAATATTGAGGAAAATGAAAAAGTTTGTGATACCTTGGATGTGAAGGAAGATTTGTTTTGCGAGGAGGAATTAGCAACAGTACTAAAAGGATTAAAGAATAATAAGGCTCCAAGTGCTGATAGAGTAGTAAATGATTTTCTTAAATATGGTGGCTCCGAGGTTAGAAATAAGTTATTGAAGATTATGAATATGATTTTTGAAAAAGGGGAAGTACCTAACGATTTTAGGAAAACCTTAATTAAGCCACTTTGTAAGAAAGATGATAAAAGTGAGTGTGGTAATTATTGAGGCATTAGTTTGGTCTCTGTAGGTAGTAAATTACTTAGTAATATGATACTTTTTAGACTGAGAGATGCCGTAGACAAACTTTTAAGAGAAGAGCAGTGCGGTTTTAGAAAAGGTAGAGGATGTGTTGACCAAATTTTCACTCTTAGGCTAATAATTGAGAAGTGCCTAAGTTTTCAAACACCTTTGGTCCTCAGTTTTATAGATTATGAGCAAGCGTTCGATTCTGTTCATAGAAGAGCTTCAGTAAAGGTTTTATCCTTGTATGGTATACCAGACAAATACATTAAAGTGATTGGTGCTATGTACGAGAATAACACTGCTGCGGTTAAGGTAGGAAATGAGGTTAGCGGCTGGTTTTGTATTAAATCAGGAGTTAAGCAGGGTTGTGTTCTATCCCCCTTTGTATGGATTATTTTGATGGACTTTGTTTTAAGGAGCACAGGAAAGGCAATGGGAGACCACGGAATCAAATGGGGAGGAAAAAGTCTCCTCGACTTGGATTATGCTGATGATTTAAGCATCCTAGATGAAAGTGTGAGCAAAATGAATGAAGTTTTGGAGGTTTTGCGAGTTCAGGGTGCTAGTATTGGTTTGAAAATTAATGTTAGGAAGACTAAGTCACTAAGGCTAGGAATAAGTGAAGATGAAAAGGTGACGTTGGGTAATGAAAAGATTGATCAGGTGGGCAGCTTCACTTACCTTTTTAGTATTATTAGTAAAGATGGTGGGAGCAGTGAAGATGTTAAAAATAGAATAGCCAAGGCTCAGGGTGTTTTTTCACAGTTAAAAAAAGTCTGGAAGAATAGGAAGATAAGTCTGCAAACCAAGATTAGAATATTAGAAGCAACAGTGATGACAGTGGTCAAATATGGCTCTGAAGCATGGACGCTCCGAAAAGCGGATGAAGATTTGCTAGATGTTTTCCAGAGAAATTGCTTAAGGATTGTTCTGGGTACTCGGCTGACTGACCGTATTTCAAACAATAGGCTATACGAAAAATGTGGTTCAATACCGCTTTCTAGGTCTATAATGAAAGAAAGGTTGAGGTGGTTAGGGCATGTTGTGCGGATGAAGGATGACAGATTGCCGAAGATTGTTCTTTTCGGCCAACCATCTAGGGCTAAACGGAAAGCAGGTCGTCCCCGTCTGGGGTGGGAGGACGTCATAAAGAAAGATTTAAAGGAAATGGGAATTTCGTGGGCGGGTGTAAAAAGGGAGGCTTTGAATAGATTGGGGAGGAGGAGGAGCGTGCGTAGCTGTGTTGGCCTCAGGCGGCTTGGTGCTGCGATGAGTTGTTAGTAGTAGTAGTAGTATGTTAAACATATTATTGAAACTATAAAATTCAAAGATAAAGACTTTCACTTCATCTCTGGGAGAGGGGAGCATTTCAACCCTTTAAATAAATTTTAAATTTTCTGCACTTTTGGATCATATTTAAAAACTGAATCTAAGACTGCCATCTCTACAATTTTGGTTTCACAGCTAGGATAAATTTCACGTAACATTGCAGTAATAAAAAGCTCAAGAACAAAAAAATAGAGAAAGTAACAGTAATTTTCCTAAAAATTTGAAACATTGAGCATTAAAAGCAATTTTTTGAGAATTGTTGCATTAAAATTTGTTACATATTTAAAGTTTGTTACAATTGTTAGAAGTTGTTACATGAGCATTAAAAGTTGTTAACTTAAAAATAATTTTTAGAACTTTAAAAAAAGCTTCCTATTTCAGTTAAATCTGGCTCACTCTCCATGAAAAATTCCCTCCCCTGACGAGAAACTCCTCCATGGAAAGTTCCTCCCGCATAAAACACCCCCCCATAAAGTTCTTTCCAGACAATTATATTGTCGCTGAACCCCCCCCCCCCCCACCCTCTGCAAAATTTCTTGCAGAAGATTCAGCCTAAAAATTCTCCTTATGATTCCAAAGTGCCGTGTCACTCCTTACTTACAGATCGTTACCACGAACTGTTTGATAGTGAATCACAATAGAAATCACAATCGAAATCACAATATCACAATAGAATCACAATCGAATCACAATCGAAAAGTTGATTTATTTGATAAATCCTATCTGCTCATTCAGTGGTTTTCCTTGAATTTTTTCTATTCATTTTTTTTTGTCTTCTCTGTCAGTTTGGTTTTTGTAGTATTTTTTTTCCGCTTTTTGTCGGATTCTGACTTGTTTGGATGTTTTTTTTTAACAAATGAAATAGGTCAACACATATTTTTCTATTCCGCTTGAAAGAGTTCCATTGAAAACAATTGGCTACCTCTGAAAATACGGGAGCCTGGACAAAGAAGACCTGAATCCATAACAAGATTTTTTGCCGAGGAATGTCCCCCCTCAAACTGTGGCCTGAAAATTGGATGATTTTTTAATCCACTTGAATCTTGTATCTGTAAGGTCCTTAAGTGTTCCATAAACTGCCCATATCTTTCTCGAGGCTGTGGTTACTTATTTTTAGAATTTTAGTTTAGTCAGCATATCAATCATTTTCTTTTTATTTGTTAAGACGATCATATTTTCTATTTAATAGACTAACTAAAAAGTTGGTTTTTTGAGCTACACACAGTAAAATAAATAGACTAAGAACTGAAAAGTAGGCTTAGTGGGCTATACCCCCTCTTACCTGGCCACACCTATAATTCCGGTCTCTCATGAGATTGTGCCATCGCTAACACCCCCTCAGTTTATATATGTCAAGTTATTGACCCCTTCCCCGGCCTCTCCCGCTTCTAAGATTGAATGTACGTTAAAAGTGTCCCCTTTGCAGAATTTGACAAAATACGACGTGTTTTTGGGTTGTGTTTTTTCTTTACTACCCCTAGGTTTTTTTGCAAGCTTGTCCGTCCCGATAACAGTTTCTGCAGACCGTAAAACAATGATGCTGATTTATAAAAACATCCTACGTCATCAATGATGACTTAATAATCACACAGGCGTAGCCCACACAGTACTCGCTGTTGGTTCCCGTTTCTTTAGGAAAGAGAGACCAGCCAGATCAGACACAAAAGAGGAAGTTGATTTTGCAAATAATTCAGTTGGATTTGGATTTTATTTGAGGATACTTTGACTGATTAGTATAACCACAGCGAGTCTACTTCAACGTAAGGTAAGATACACAATAATTAGAAGCTCTTAGATGTCGCACTTCTACTATAAAGACATGTAGCGTTCGTGTCACCAAGATTTACTGCCGCTGAAATGCAGAGGTTGAAGTAGCTAACGGAAGTTGAGGGGTGCGTTAATTTTCCGATACCTGGTGTACAACGCCACGTGTGCTACACAATTCCGCCATTCTTAGCACAGTTTCCGTCACGCTTGCACAGTTTCCGCCACGCTTGGCACGCGTCAATTGGTGTATGGGACTTCTGTAAGCGGGTGCCCCCTCGGGTGAAGAATCTAAAGAAGCGAGGATAGAATATGACCTTCAAGCTTGGGTAAAGTTCTACCAAATCATATTATTGAGTTAGGAATAAAGTGAATACACCATTCGATGCCTTTTTTTATGCTGATTACGAATATAGTAATCATTTCTATCGGAAATGAATTTTGGCCCCCTCACTATATATATGCCAATTCAGGGTTACGTTAGGTTAGGTTGTAGAAATATATACCCTGAATTGGCATATATAGGGGGGGGGGGCTGAAATTCATTTCCGATAGAAATGATTACTATATTCGTAATCAGCATAAAAAAGGCATCGAGTGGTATATTCACTTTATGCGTAAGTCAATAATATGATTTGGTAGAACTTTACCCAAGCTTGTCCCCTCAAAGTGTTAATATTTTTCAGGGTAGAAGCCTAGAATTGGGCCTGTTGAGAAGAAAACATGATAAGAAAACAATTTTTAATTCATAATTTGCGGAATAATTGTAGTTAACACATTTTGACTGCAATTTTACTGCACTTGGTACTTATGTATTATACCAACCACATCCAAGAAGTGAAGTTAGGTTATTCCTAATGAAATATACCCAAAATATGATGGATATATAATACTTTAGTTACAAAATTATCGAAACTACAACAGAGAATTATGGAAAGCAGGCTGCCCAGAACGGACTTTATTAAATACCTAACGTAAACAATTCTATTTATTAAATAGACCTCCCCCACCTAATTCGCAAATATATAGCCCGAGTTATTTATTTCCCATATGCTTTTCCCTTTCTTGATATCGTCACAGTTTTATTGAATTTACGGGTACACGGGTTCAAACAAGAGTGATGCATGGAAAAATGCATGGGAAATACATAATTTGGGTTAAATATTTGCACATTAGAGGGTGGGGGTAAAGTATTGTGGAATTGCAGCAAAGTCAAAATATGTTAACTACAAGTATTCTGCATATTATGAAGTAAGAATTGTCTTTTTTTAACATATTCCCTTCTCAACAGCCCCAATTCTAGGTTTGTACCCTTTTCTGTAATTTTTGCATCATTTGTTTGTTTTCTGCTTTTATATGATAATTCTGTCTGAAATAAGATTAAATAAAATAAAAAAAAGTTTTTTTAACCGAAAGTAAGGAGCAACATTAAAACTTAAAACGGACAGAAATTATTCCGTATATGAAAGGGGCTGTCCCCTCTTCAATGCCTCGGTCTTTACGCTAAATTTTTTATTGTTTTAAAAAATAGAGTTGTGAGAAAGAGTCAAACTTTAGCGTAAAGAGAGGATACCACCAGATGGCTAATTTGACAGTGTATATATATATATATATATATATATATATATATATATATATATATATATATATATATATATATATATATATATATATATATAGTATATATATATATATATATATATATATATATATATATATATATATATATATATATATATATATATATATATATATATATATATATATATATATATATATATATATATACATATATATATATATATATATATATATATATATATATATACTATATATATATATATATATATATATATATATATATGTATATATATATATATATATATATATATATATATATATATATATATATATATATTATATATATATATATATATATATATATATAAATCTTTAAATTAGCCAACCGGCCAACCAGTATTTTAAGCCTAAGAGTCCAGCTGGACATAAGGAAACATTATGAAAACAATTCTTACTCCATAATATACAGAATAATCCCAGTTAACACATTTTGCAGGGGGAGAGCCTTTATCTTCACTTCTTTCCTTGTTTTTCCAGTTTTCCTAAGAAATTCATAAATTTCTTAGGACATATATATTCACAGAATATATACCCCATCCCCCTAATGTGCAAATATGTACCTAGAATTGTATCCTCAATCTAAATATAACACCCAGTTGCATCACAAATTAACTTTACTCCCATATTACCCATATGGTGGATGTCCCGTAAAGAGCGAGGCGTTGAGGAGGCTAAATGGCTTTCTTAAAAGTTCTATAATTTTATTTACGGACGTTTTCATTAGTAATAAATATACTTAACTTACGAATTAACTTCCTTCACGAACTTCTATATTCATATATTTTTAATAAGTATATTAGGGGGTTCGTCCCCTAGTCAATACCTCGCTCTTTACGCAAGTTCGAATTTTGTTCTAATTCTTTAAAAATGACCCCTTAATCGCAAAGGCCGTTAATTAGAATAAATAGATCTTATGAAAGTACTAAAACAACTTTAGCGTAAAGAGCAAGGCATTAGGGGGTGAACCCAATCATATACTTAATAATTTCTGTTTGTTTTAATGTTTGATGTTGCTCCTTACTTTCAGTTGAAAAACTTGTTTTTTTTAAATTTAATTTCTGATCGTTTTTTAAATAATTCTGGGAAATCTGGCAACCCCTTCATAGCAATGTCCCTCCCCCATAAAAACTTCCTCCGTGGAAAGATCCTCCCACGAACCCCCCGACCCCTCCCCCACTACCAGCAAAAATTCCCCTGAAAAGTCTGTATGCTTCCCAATATCCTATGCTATATGTAAACATTGGGCAAAGTTCATAACTTGCAGCCTCTCCCCCGGGGACTCCCCCGGGGATTAAGTCATCCTCAAACACATAGCTATTATATTTTTTGATCACACTGAACAAAAGGGCTATCTCAAAATTTTGATCGGGTGATTTTGGGGAAAAAAAATGAGCGTGGAAGGTAGCCTAGTTGCCCTATATTTTTTGGGTCACTTATAAAAGACACTAGAACTTCTAATTTCCGTTCGAATGAGCCCTCCCGCGATATTCGAGGACCACTGGGTTGATACGATCACCCCTGGGGAAAAGAAATAAAAAAACAAATAAACGCGCATCCGTGATCTTTCTTCTGGCAAAAAATACTAAATTCCACATTTTTGCAGATAAGAGCTTGAAACCTCTACAGTAGGGTTCTCTCCTGTGCTGAATCTGATTGGTGTGATTTTCATTAAGGTTCTATGACTTTTATGGGGTGTTTCCCTTTTTTTCGAAAATCTAGCAAATTTTCTCAGGCGCATAACTTTTGATGGGTAGGACTAAACTTGATGAAACTTATATGTTTGAAATCACCATAAAAATCCGATTCTTTTGATGTATCTATTGGTACCAAAATTCCGTTTTTTAGAGTTTCGTTTACTATTGAGCCGGGTCGCTCCTTACTTACAGTTCGTTATCACGAAACTGTTTGATCATGAACCCAATTTTGGACTCATTTGCTGGCATCACGGATGAATGCAGCAAAAATTAGTTTTGAGTTTTTCTTTATTTTGAATTACGTTTGCTTTCCTTAAATAAAATTATGTCTCAATTACTTTCTCTATTGCCTTTTTTTTGGTTTAGCGAAGGTTCAGAACTGGGAGCCAAGAATAAGTTCAGTCTTGAGTCGTTAGAAAACTCAAACAACCGCAGCTCAAACTTTCATTATTCTCCCTCCGATGGAAAATTTTATAGCTTTGATTTAAGCAAAGCTAATCTAAAGCGAATCTAAAGAACAAGTCAGCTATAGTCCGAACCTATTTTAACAACACGCTAAAAACCCAGGTTGGAACATGATTTCATTGAACATGTTCAGCTTGTTATCTGTTCAAACCACAGTTCATATATTATCCAGTATGATCATTCTCTATCTCAACCATTATAAAAACCCGGACCGGGGTGCGAGTGCTCCGGAGAACGTTTTTGCAGATATAAACATAGGCGAAGTCAGATTAGCGGGAATACAGGTTAGTCTGTATCCGATTGTTCCCATCAACGTGCATTGAAACAAACGGAAACAGACTAACCTGCATTCCCGCTAATGCAGAAATAAGTGGGAGGAGCTTTTTGTTCACGAAGACCAGAAATGATCTGCGATAAGCAACTGGTATATTCTGTCTACTGTGGTTCAAACCACCCACACCTGAAGTGGCATAGTCGGCTAAAATTCCTGTACCAGTAGGCATATGAATGTAATATTTTATAGTACAGGGAGAAACATTTAATTGCCACAAGGTATTGAACGCATTTAATATGCATTTAGCGTCTAATATAAGGGCTCTAAAGGTTTAATTGTGTTTACATAATAAAAATTGAAAAAGTAAAATTCTTCTTTATAATAAATACAATTGAGTAAGTAAAATTTGATTTTTATTTCAGTTTTATTTTAGTTTTAATTTTTATTTTTGTTTCAATGCTGTAATAACTAGAAAAGAGAATATTTGTAATATAATTCGCTTTCAATGACGCAGTAGGCTTTAGATTTATACAGCTAGGGATGGAGGTATTAGCTAAATTCTTTTTTTGTAGTGAAACTAAATTTGTCGTGAACGGCTTAGGGAAGAAATGGGATTAAACTAAATATTTGATATACAATGATATCAGCTGCTTAAAAGCCCATTATTTCAAAATTTAATTTTACTGTAATTTTATTTTTGTTTTCAATGTTGTAATAAGTACCAAAGAAAATATTTGTGATATAATTCATTTTCGGTAAAGCACCTATGACGCAATAGGTTTTAGACTTTTACAGTTAGGGAAGGAGGCAGTACCCATACTCTTTTCTGTAGTGATTTTTGTTCGTTTCAATCTTGATTCGCATATTTAATTAAAGCTTTGTTCGTTTTAAGATTTATATATTAATTTATATTAGTACATGTTGTATGTTTGTTTGTTTTGATTGTTTATTTGATTTCTGTTTGTTTGGGTTTCATTTATGCTACAATAGTAAAATATTTTCGTTCGTTTTAAGCTTGATTTGCATATTCAGTTTTAGCTATACTCGTTTACTCATTTATATGAGTACAACAAAAGAATAAAAACGAAAGCAATATGAAACCAGAAGAAGAGATAAGAGAACTAGAAATAATATTTTTAAAACAGAAAACCAAAAACAATTGACCCCCCCCCTTCCGCACAAAAAGCAAGCCAAATGTATTTAAGCTACTTCAACCCCATCCAGGTAATAAGAGTCCAGCCTAATGCAGGTTAGATTTTAATTACTTTTAGTTTTATTGACGAGCAATTCTGATTTTCCCCTTCTCTTCTTCACTTGATTAGTTGCAATTCTTTTTTTCTTATTATTAGACGTTTCTGTTCTTTTTTGTTTTTTATCGGCATTAAACATGCCTCGTTTGGTGCATCTAAGATATTAGCGGTCTTTTTTTTATCTTTTCTTGTCCTTTTTCGGTGGCTGGCGCTAATCCCCTGGAAAATACCTCCCTCCCGCGCAGAAAATACCCCCCAGAAAATAGCCCCCCCGCAGAACGCCACCCCATAAAATACCACCCCCACGCAGCTGGCTGGTCTCCAATTCCTCTGGATTTAAAAAAAGGGACTAGAAATCTTAATTTCTGATCCAATGAGCACACTCTAAAGTTTCTGCGACCTTGAGGTGAAGGTTTGGATGAGGAAGGGACATTCCTCCTCCTGCACGGAATAAATTCTGCTTATTTGGGATTCAGTGTTATTCTTTACTTCCATAACAACAGCATAGATTAGAAATATTCCCAAAAATCGTGAGGAAGTAGATATCAATTTCACATTTTGATGCGTTTTTAAAGTTTTTTTTTTGTACCCTTCCCCTCCCCCCAAAAAATCTTTGCTGGAAAACACCGTTTTTCTGCCTTTTTGCTGGAAAACTTTTACACCGAGGAGGGGGGGAGACTATAGGCATGATTTTAAAAACAATCACAAATAAAAGTATTTTTCAAATGAAAGTGCACTAAGAAAAATTCTTCACCCGAGATAATCCACAAAAAAATTTCTGGTGGAATTTTTAGCTAGAATGGAATTGTCTTGGAGGAATTTCCCTAGAGAGGGGGGGGGGTATTTTTACGTGAAAACAACTTTACACTGTGGATTTTTCCTATGGGTGAAGAAATTTTTCATGGAGGGAGAGCGGGATTTCTCGGTGTTATCTAAAGCGATCAGAAATGAAATTATAAAAAGTTTGTTCAACTGGAAGTAAGCAACATCAAAACTAAACCGACATAAATTATTACATATATGAAAGGGATTTCCCCCTCCTCGAGACCTTGCTTTTTACGTTAAAGTTTTGACTTTTTGTCCCAATTCCTTAAGAACGACTCCTGAAACACAATGGCCGTTTAATAAGAATAATAAGTTTCTTTTTATTTGCAATCACCTGTTATGAAAGAGTGTCCGTGGGTGCAAAGTAGGAGTCTATTGTCTCTAATATCTCTATTGCTTTGAAAAAGCCTTTTATTCTAATTAAACGGCCCTAATGTTTATGAAGTCTTTCTTAATGAATTGGGAAAAAACTCAAACTTTAGCGTAAAGAGAGACGGGTTTAAGAGGGGGAAGGCCCCTTATATATTGAATACTGTGTTTATTTAAAGTTTTAATGTAGGTCCTTATTTTTAGTTTAAAATATTTTTTTTCTATTTAATTTCATAAAAGGGTTACTGTATTGAAATAAACGACACATCATCAACACAGGATTCTGATTAATGGACAATTCTTCTGGTCTGTTTTGGTGGGCGTTTTCATCCTGAAAATCTCTTCCTAGCTAATTTATCTACTATGGGTTGCCTCCCCGTAGTAGCATAATATTTGTAGGCATGAATATATAATGAGTCGGAGGTAATAGGCTTGAGACTGTCTGTGCAGGATTTCGACTCTTGTTGATAGAAGAGCATCGCCAAGTGCTGAAAACCATGTTATGACAAAGAATAAACCCAGTATTGCGTAAAGCCTCCCTTCATACTGGACGTCCCAGGGACTTCTTGCCGTCTGGTTCTAAGCCGGCTTAAGCGCTTCGGTGTAGACTTGAGAAGATGTGTTGGTCCCCGTCTTGCTTTGAAATCCGGGACCATTGCTTTTCCTGAGGCCGAAATAATTTCAGTGATTTAAAGAACATGAAAATTGGAACTTGGAATGTTTTGAAGTTAAAAAATAACTTTCGTATCGACATTTGACTGACGAATTGAGACGATTCAAACTGAACTTATTAGGAGTTTCAGAAACACATATCTCAAGGAAAGGTAGCATGACATTAGGTGATATAGAATTTGTTTGCTTAGTCAGGAAGGATGGGGTTTATAGACAGGGAGTAGGGCTCATGATGAATAAGAAAGCTGCTAAGACTTGTTTAGGCTGGGAAGGTATTAATAATGTGGAAAGATGGATGGAATTATTTTAGGAAAACAATTTGTGAAGTTGCTAAAAGTGTCATATGGAAGAAAGTTAGGACTGCAGCTAGGAATATTACTGAAAAAGCTTTATGTTTAATAGAAAGGAGAAGGGGTTTGTACAAGAATTATCTGAGTGACAGATCATATGAAAAGAAAAGGAATGTAAAGAAAGTGGAGAAAGCATTAACATATGAACTAAAGAGGTGTGCCATGGATGTGGCCAAGTGGAGGCCATGGATAAAATTGCCGAGGATCTGGAAGATGTAGCTATGCATTATATTAGCAAAATATTGTACTGACGTGTTAATAAGTTGAGAGAGAGTAGTCAATCTGGACCTGGCCCAGTTAAAGATAAGAACGGGGCCACAATTAGTGATAAGGAAAGAGTTAAAGAGAGATGGGCAAAACATTTTGAGAATGTGCTAAACCAAGATAGAGCTGCAGGAAAAGATATAGAAGAAAATGAAAAAGTTTGTGATACCTTAGATGTGAAGGAAGATTTTTTTTTTTTGTGAGGAAGAATTAGCGACAGTACTGCAAGTATTAAAAATACTAAGGCTCCAGGTGTTTATAGTGTGATAAATGTGTTTCTTAAATATGGTGGCTCTGAGGTTAGAAATAAGTTACTCAAGATTATGAATATGATTTTTGAAAAAGGGGAAGTACCTAGCGATTTTAGGAAAACCTTAATTAAACTACCATATAAGAAAGGTGATAAGAATGAGTGCGGTAATCATCGAGGCACAAGTCTGGTCTCTTTAGATAGCAAATTACTTAGTAATAAGATGCTTTCTAGACTGAGAGATGCTGTAAACAAAGTTTTAAGGGAAGAACAGTGCGGTTTTAGAAAAGGTGGTAGAGGATTTTTCGACCAAATTTTCACTCTTAGGTTAATAATTGAGAAGTGCCTGAGTTATCAAACATCTTTAGTCCTCAGTTTTATAGATTATAAGCAAGTGTTCGATTGTGTTGAAAGAAGAAATCTAGTAAAGGTTTTATCCTTGTATGGTCCCCCTTTATATGGATCATTTTGATGGACATGTCTTAAGAAGCACGGGAAAGGCAATGGGAGACCATGGAATCAAATGAGGAGAAAAAAAACTTCTGGACTTAGATTATGCTGATGATTTAAGCATCCTAGATCAAAATGTGAGCAAAATGAATGAACTTTTAGAGAGTAGGGGGGGAGGGGGTTCGAAACCCCTAACCCCCCTTACAGCCTTGCCCCCTACTTCCAGTCTATACTGTATACAATCTATTTGCATACAACTGGCAACTGGAATGATTTACGCCCCTTATCCAAGGGGCTAAGGGGGTTATGTAATTCCTGGAGGGATATTTATTCGACCTTTTGACTATTTTGAAGAAATCAACTGTCTTAAAGTTTTGGTTCATTATCGTTGAGGGCTACAGGGAGCTGGGTAGCCAGAAAAGGCATGGGGATAGGTCTGGTTGCCCTTCAGTCACTTTTGGGTCTTAATAAGGTAACTAGAATTTCCAATTTTCAGTTAAATGAGCCCCCTATGAAGTCTCTACAACCATCCCTTCCATACGAATTTGTTGGAAAAAATAGCACAAAGTTGGCACATGGATCTTTACTTTAATTAAATAAAAAAAGATAAGTTTTTTCCAACTGAAAGTAAAGAGCAACAATATAACTTAAAATGAATAGAAATTATTCCTTATATGAGGATGGTATCCCTTCCTCCACCAAGGGGTGCGGGAGGGGGGCTAATTGCCATCTTACCTTTTTGGTCACTTAAAAATGACACTAGAACTTATGATTTCCGATCAAATCAGCAATTGCTAGATCTATAGGATCACTGGTTCGATACTATCAGTAGAGTGCTAAGTACTATTTTGCTTACACATATAGGAATTACCATGCTATTTGCTTACACATATAGGAAAAACATTTCCAGAGCATGTATCTATGGAATTTGGGTAGATTACGTTCCTTCCAATGTTACTGGGACCTCTACACGTGATTACAAACATGTTTTGAAACTATAGTCAAGGTTGTATAAGAGAATTAGACTGTTTTTTTTTTTGCTGTTGATATCAATTGCACATGGAATTACACAAGAACCGTACAAGAAAACCCACGTCTGAGGCACTACAGTATCACATGGACATTGCAAAAAAGCTGGCAAGGTATAAAGTGACCAAGCATGTTTTGAAACTATAGAAACTTACACCTGAGACACTACAGGATCACGTGGACATTGCAAAAAAACGACTGGTTTTTCTGATTTTTTGGAAGATTGCCTTAACTCGAGAGTAGTTTGTTATTAAAAAATTGGATGCTACAATGAGAATTGTTTGATTGACATTTGCAAAAAGGGGTAAGGGATTTGCGGATTGGAGTGTAACTCGAGAGTAGTTTGTTATTAAAAAATTGGATGTTACAATCAGAATTGTATGATTGATATTTGCAAAAAGGGGTAAGGGATTTGCGGATTGGAGTGTAACTCGAGAGTAGTTTGTTATTAAAAAATTGGATACTACAATCAGAATTGTTTGATTGACATTTGCAAAAAGGGGTAAGGGATTTGCGAATTGGATTGTATGAAGGTGGAAAAAAAAGAAAAAAAAGGGTTAAACTGATTATCAGTTAAGGTAACCCCTCGGGGTTGTTAACTCAGGCAATTTGTTATAAATTTGAGACAACATCAATCTATGAAAATGGTTAATGATGATAGAATGACATTGTGAATTGACCTAGCTTTACCTCTCCGATGTGTTCTGTATAATACACAAGTTGTGTTTGAACAGTGTTGTCAGTTTAAAATAGGGTCCAACGTTATAGTATACTAAAAAGTTGATACTAAGAGAGATTTAGATGGGAAGAAAATAGTTTTAATAAAGAAATTCAGAACAAACCTTAGAAATCCTTGCAAATCAAGTACTAAGGTGTATGTGAGTACGAACCATCAAGGATCATAAGCACCAATGACCCTAACCAGCAGAGACATCAACCCCCCAAAGGTCCCCTATCCTCAAACTCGAAGGGTGCCTCCTCCCCTCCAACTTTTTGGCCCCCTCCCCTCATTTTTTTTTGATTTTTTTTTTGCAATTGACATTTTTTCTGATAACAATTATCATTCATTACGATCGTAGCTTTCAAATGTGAAACTTAAGTCCATTTTTGGATCGAAAAATAAAACTATTTCTGTAAAATCTTAGTTAATAAGGGTTTTTGACCTTAAACTCTAGTTTTTTGTAAGAAAATTATGGAAAATACAATTCTATGGTTCAAATGTGAAACTTAAGTCCATTTTTGGATTGGAAAATAAAACTATTTCTGTAAAATCTTAGCTAATAAGGTTTTTTGACCGTAAACTCTAGTTTTTTGTAAGAAAATTATGGAAAATACAATTCTCTGGTTCAAATGTGAAACTTAAGTCCATTTATGGATCGAAAAATGAAACTATTTCCGTAAAATCTGAGCTAATAAGGGGTTTTTTGACCGTGAACTCTAGTTTTTTGTAAGAAAATTATGGAAAATACAATTCTCTGGTTCAAATGTGAAACTTCAGTCCATTTTTGGATCGAAAAAATAAACTATTTCTGTAAAATCTGAGCTAATAAGGGTTTTTGACCGTAAACTCCAGTTTTTTGTAAGAAAATTATGGAAAATACAATTCTCTGGTTCAAATGTGAAACTTAAGTCCTTTTTTGGATCGGAAAATAAAACTATTTCTGTAAAATCTGAGTTAATAAGGGTTTTTGACCGTAAACTCTAGTTTTTTGTAAGAAAATTATGGAAAATACAATTCTCTGGTTCAAATGTGAAACTTAAGTCCATTTATGGATCGAAAAATAAAACTATTTCCGTAAAATCTGAGCTAATTAGGGTTTTTGACCGTAAACTACAGTTTTTTGTAAGAAAATTATGGAAAATACAATTCTCTGGTTCAAATGTGAAACTTAAGTCCATTTATGGATCGAAAAAACTATTTCTGTAAACTACTACTACTACTAACAACTCATCGCAGCACCAAGCCGCCTGAGGCCAACACAGCTACGCACGCTCCTCCTCCACCCCAATCTATTCAAAGCCTCCCTTTTTACACCCGCCCACGAAGTTCCCATTTCCTTTAAATCTTTCTTTATGACGTCCTCCCAACCCAGACGGGGATGACCTGCTTTCCGTTTAGCCCTAGATGGTTGGCCGAAAAGAACAATCTTCGGCAATCTGTCATCCTTCATCCGAACAACATGCCCTAACCACCTCAACCTTTCTTTCATTATAGACCTAGAAAGTGGTATTGAACCACATTTTTCGTATAGCCTATTGTTTGAAATACGGTCAGTCAGCCGGGTACCCAGAACAATCCTTAAGCAATTTCTCTGGAAAACATCTAGCAAATCTTCATCCGCTTTTCGGAGCGTCCATGCTTCAGAGCCATATTTGACCACTGTCATCACTGTAGCTTCTAAGATTCTAATCTTGGTTTGCAGACTTATCTTCCTATTCTTCCAGACTTTTTTTAACTGTGAAAAAACACCCTGAGCCTTGGCTATTCTATTTTTAACATCTTCACTGCTCCCACCATCTTTACTAATAATACTACCAAGGTAAGTGAAACTGCCCACCTGATCAATCTTTTCATTACCCAACGTCACCTTTTCATCTTCACTTATTCCTAGCCTTAGTGACTTGGTCTTCCTAACATTAATTTTCAAACCAATACTAGCACCCTGAACTCGCAAAACCTCTAAAACTTCATTCATTTTGCTCACACTTTCATCTAGGATGCTTAAATCATCAGCATAATCCAAGTCCAGGAGACTTTTTCCTCCCCATTTGATTCCGTGGTCTCCCATTGCCTTTCCTGTGCTCCTTAAAACAAAGTCCATCAAAATAATCCATATAAAGGGGGATAGAACACAACCCTGCTTAACTCCTGATTTAATACAAAACCAGCTGCTAACCTCATTTCCTACCTTAACCGCAGCAGTGTTATTCTCGTACATAGCACTAATCACTTTAATGTATTTGTCTGGTATACCATACAAGGATAAAACCTTTACTAAAGCTCCTCTATCAACAGAATCGAACGCTTGCTCATAATCTATAAAACTAAGGACCAAAGGTGTTTGAAAACTTAGGCACTTCTCAATTATTAACCTAAGAGTGAAAATTTGGTCAACACATCCTCTACCTTTTCTAAAACCGCACTGCTCTTCTCTTAAAACTTTGTCTACGGCATCTCTCAGTCTAAAAAGTATCATATTACTAAGCAATTTGCTACCTACAGAGACCAGACTAATGCCTCGATAATTACCACACTCACTTTTATCACCTTTCTTATAAAGTGGCTTAATTAAGGTTTTCCTAAAATCATTAGGTACTTCCCCTTTTTCAAAAATCATATTCATAATCTCCAATAACTTATTTCTAACCTCAGAGCCACCATATTTAAGAAACTCATTTACTACCCTATCAGCACCTGGAGCCTTATTATTCTTTAATCCTTTTAGTACTGTTTCTAATTCCTCCTCACAAAACAAATCTTCCTTCACATCCAAGGTATCACAAACTTTTTCATTTTCCTCTATATTTTTTCCTGCAACTCTATCTCGGTTAAGCAAATTCTCAAAATGTTCGGCCCATCTCGCTTTAGCTTTTGTCTTATCGCTAATTGCCACCCCATTCCTATCTTTAACTGGGACAAGTCCGGATTGACTACTACCTCTCAATTTGTTAACGTGCCAGTACAATATTTTACTATTATGCCGTCTAGCTGCATCTTCTAAATCCTCGGCAATTTTATCCATGGCCTCCACTTCACACCTCCTTAGTTCATATTTCAATGCTTTCTCCACTTTCTTTACATTTCTTTTGTTTTCATGTGATCTATCACTCAGATAATTCTTGTACAAGTCCTTTCTCCTTTCTATTAAACTTAAAGCTTTTTCACTAATATTCTTAGCTGCAGTTCTAGCTTTCTTCCCTAATACACCTTCAGCAACTTCACAAATTATTTTTCTAAAATTATTCCAACCATCTTCCACATTATCAAATTTTAAGCTCTCAAGTTTAGTATTCAACTGTTCCTGGAAAGTTTCTCTCAAATTCTCATCCTGGAGTCTACTAACATCATAACTTCCCGGGAGGTAATTACCCTTCCGATATTTCAGCTTTAAATTGACCCTTGACACTACTAGATGGTGATCTTTACTTTTAACATCAATAACAGCACTCCTATATACCCTAGTATCTTGTATTGATCCTGCCAGTCTTCGATTTACTATAACATAATCAATAAGGTTTGCTGTCTTACCATCACGTGAATACCATGTTAGCTTATGAGCCATTTTATGACCAAACACCGTATTGGTTATAACTAGATTGTTATACCTACAAAATTGCAAAAGTCTGTATCCATTACTGTTTTCTTTTCCTACACCAAATTTACCTAAGCTGGGATACCATCTATCCATATTTCTACCAACCTGGGCGTTAAAATCTCCCAGCAATAACATCATATTTCTACCTGGGACCTTGTCTATTTGCTCCTGTAACTGTAAGTAAAATTCATCTGAGTCACTAGTATCTCCATCAGTCGGTTCTACATGGGCGTATACTACTATAACTGATACCTTGAACTTTCTAGTCATAAAATGAGCAATTAGTATTCTATTATTAATACCTTCCCAGCCTAAACAAGACTTAGCAGCTTCCTTATTCATCATGAGCCCTACTCCCTGTCTATGTAACCCATCCTTCCTGCCTGAGTAAACAAATTCTATATCACCTAATTTCATGCTTCCTACCCCTGGGATATGAGTTTCTGAAACTCCTAATAGATCCAGTTCGAATCGTCTGAATTCGTCAGTCAAAATGTCGATACGATAGTCATTTTTTAATGTCGTAACATTCCAAGTTCCAATTTTCATGTTCTTTAAATCATTGAAATTTTTTTCGCCTCAGAAAAAGCAATGATCCCGGATACCAGTGCAGGACGGGGATCACATATCTTCTCAAGTCTACACCGAAGTGCTTAAGCCGGCTTAGAACCGGACAGCAAGAAGTCCCTGGGACCTCCATGAATGGAGGCTTTGTGCAATCCTGGGCCCATCTTGGTCACAACATGGTTTTCAGCGCTTGGCGATGCTCTTCTATCAACAAGAGTCGAAATCCTGCACAGACAATCTCAAGCCTATTACCTCCGACTCATTATATATTCATGCCTACAAATATTATGCTACTACGGGGAGGCAACCCGTAATAGATAAATTAGCTAGGAAGAGGTTTTTCAGCCCAAAGACGCCCATCAAAACATACCAATCCCAGAAGAATTGTCCATTAGTCAGAATCCCGTGCGAATGCTGTGTCGTTTACTAGGCTATAATTTCCTCGAGGGGCGCCACTCCTCAAGTGGGAATAGAGTTGACCGCAAGGTCCCCAGTCTTGCAGGTACCCCGAAAAGGTCGAGGCAGCCCTTTGCAGAGGCCGTTGTCCATAGATCTGGATCTTACGCCCTGCCACAGTTGTCCTCCTATAGAGGATCCTCCCGCGATGGTGTTCTGCATCACCATGCAATTTAACCCATTGCTGGGAGAAGGTTTGCAACTCATGGAACTTGTGGATAAACAAGTGGGCCCTTTTGAGTGTACATTTGAGGGGCCTTCTTCCTCCTCCGCCTGTATTTATGACCCCGGGCAAGGGTGCCCCAGATTCTATTATGGACCCCCAGGGACAAGGTCCCCCCTTGGTCCATGCCTCCTATGGAGGTACCCTACATATCTGTAGAGTGTTCCCCTATCGCCACCTGGGGACATGCTGAATGGCCTGGGGGAGGCCAGATAAACGGATCACTTTTGTTTTGCAAAGGCAATAACTCAGTGACATATTTAACCTACTACTTATAAATATACATAACTCACTGACTAGGCCTATATTAGTTATATACAGAAATATATAACTCAGTGACACATTAAACCTACTACTTATAAATATGTGTAACTCACAGACTAGGCCTATATATGTTATATACAGAAATATATAACTGAGTGACATATTTAGCCTACAACTTATAAATATGTGTAACTGACTGACTAGGCATATAAGTTATATACAGAAATATATAACTCAGTGACATATTTAGCCTACTACTTAAAATATGTGTAACTCACTGACTAGGCCTATATAAGTTATATACAGAAATATATAACTCAGTGACAAATTTAGCCTACTACTTATAAATATGTGTAACTCACTGACTAGGCCTATCTAAGTTATATACAGAAATATATAACTGAGTGACATATTTAGCCTACTACTTATAAATATGTGTAACTCACTGACTAGGCCTATATAAGTTATATACAGAAATATATAACTGAGTGACATATTTATCCTACTGCTTATAAATATGTGTAACTCAATGACTAGGCATACAAGTTATATACATAAATGTATAACTCAGTGACATATTTAACCTACTACTTATAAATATGTGTAACTCACTGACTAGGCCTATTTAAGTTATATACAGAAATATATAACTGAGTGACAAATTTAGCCTACTACTTAAAATATGTATAACTCACTGACTAGGCCTATATAAGTTATATACAAAAATATATAACTGAGTGACATATTTAGCCTACTGCTTATAAATATGTGTAACTCACAGACTAGGCATATAAGTTATTTACAGAAATATATAACTCAGTGACATATTTAACCTACTACTTATAAATATGTGTAACTCACTGACTAGGCCTATCTAAGTTATATACAGAAATATATAACTGAGTGACATATTTAGCCTACTACTTAAAATATGTGTAACTCACTGACTAGGCCTATATAAGTTATATACAGAAATATATAACTGAGTGACATATTTAGCCTACTGCTTATAAATATAATATATATAATATATACATATATATAATATAATATAATATATATATATATTATATATAATATACATATATATATATATACATATATACATATATATATACACATACATACATATATATATACATATACACATATATATATATATATATATATATATATATATATATATATATATATACATATACACATATATATACATATATACATATATATATATATATACATATATATATATGTATATACACATATATATACATATATACATATATATACATATATATATATATATATATATACATATACACATATATATATATATATACTTTGTCAACTATTTTTCACCCCCTTAGTTTACCATGAAATGTTTTCAGATTGGGAATTTCTTCAGAAATACTAAATTCCTGCCAATTCCTTTTCTAAGATATGTATCTTTGAAACACCAGACATTTCCTCAGATTCATCTAAATCTAGAGAAAAGAAAGAAGAAGAATAGACAAGGTCTTCCAGATCTTAAATCCAACATTGTATTGTGCAATACAGTTGGTCCAATTTGCTGGTTTATGGTAATATAAAAAAGGCCAAATAATCTTTCAAGACTATTTTAAAACAGTTTTTCTCCCATTTCTATGTGTTTTTTTCTTAGTTCTACAACTTTAATACCAGCTACTCTTAAACACAAAAATTATTTTTTTAAAATGGTAAGTTTTATCAATCCATCATACCTGAATTTCAGCATTAGGCTCCTTATACCTAATTGCTGGGAAAGGAAAGTCAAGTCTATCTACATAATTTGGCTGTCCATTGTAACCATAACCTACAACCTCCCGTTTGCCAATTTTGTCCTTGACATGATCCCTGATTTCATGATGGCCATGGTGTGCAACAGTTCCTGCTGATGCAGACTGAACAGTAATTGCTTTGGCTTGACGACTCAATACCCTTGCAATCTGATGGCCAGATTGCCAGATTGCCATTTCCAGATGGCCAGATTTCTGTAAAATCTTAGCTAATAAGGGTTTTTGACTGTAAACTCTAGTTTTTTGTAAGATAATTATGGAAAATACAATTCTCTGGTTCAAATGTGAAACTTAACTCCATTTATGGATCGAAAAAATAAACTATTTCTGTAAAATCTGAGCTAATAAGGGTATTTGACCGTAAAGTATAGTTTTTTGTAAGATAATTATGGAAAATACAATTCTCTGTTTCAAATGTGAAACTTAACTTCATTTATGGATCGAAAAATAAAACTATTTCCGTAAAATCTGAGCTAATAAGGGTTTTTTTACTGTAAACTCTAGTTTTTTGTAAGAAAATTATGGAAAATACAATTCGTTGGCTCATAGGTGAAACTTAAATCCATTTTTCGTTAAGTCTCAGAGTGAATAAATTCGTTATCAACATCCTTTTCTCGGATACATAGGATAAAATTGACAGAATCTAAGTGTCGGTGTGAATAAATTCATTATCAACATCCTTTGTCGGATATGTCGGATAAAATTGACAAAATCTAAATTTCGGAATGAATAAATTCATTATCAACATCCTTTGCCAGATACATCGAATAAAATTGATAAAATATAAGTGTCAGAGTGAATAAATTTTTCTATCAACATCCTTTGTCAGATACATCAAATAAAATTGACAAAATCTAAATTTCAGAATGAATAAATGCTTTAACAACATCCTTTATCAGATATGTCGGATAAAATTGTCAAAATCTAAGTATCAGAGTGAATATTTTTTTTTAAAAACATCCTTTTCCAGATACATCGAATAAAATTGATAAAATATAAGTGTTAGAGTGAATAAATTTTTTTTTAACAACATCCTGTGTCAGATACATCAAATAAAATTGACAAAATCTAAATTTCAGAATGAATAAATGCTTCAACAACATCCTTTATCGGATATGTCGGATAAAATTGACAAATCTAAGTATCAGAGTGACTAAAATTTTTTATCAACATCCTTTTCTCGGATACATAGGATAAAATTGACAGAATCTAAGTGTCGGTGTGAATAAATTTTTTTTCATCAACATCCTTTGTCAGATACATCAAATAAAATTGACAAAATCTAAATTTCAGAATGAATAAATTCATTATCAACATCCTTTGTCGGATATGTCGGATAAAATTGACAAAATATTAGTGTCAGAGTGAATAAATTTTTTTTAACAACATCCATTGTCAGATACATCAAATAAAATTGACAAAATATAAATTTCAGAATGAATAAATGCTTTAACAACATCCTTTATCGGATATGTCGGATAAAATGACAAAATCTAAGTATCAGAGTGACTAAATTCTATATCAGCATCCTTTTCTCGGATACATAGGATAAAATTGACAAATTCTAAGTGTTAGAGTGAATAAATTTTTTTTAAACAACATCCTTTGGCAGATACATCGGATAAAATTGACAAAATCTAAATTTCAGAATGAATAAATTCATTATCAACATCCTTTGTCGGATATGTCGGATAAAATTGAGAAAATCTAAGTATCAGAGTGAATAATTTTTATATCAACATCCTTTGCCAGATACATCGAATAAAATTGATAAAATGTAAGTGTCAGAGTGAATAAATTTTTTTTATCAACATCTTTTATCAGATACATCAAATAAAATTGACAAAATCTAAATTTCAGAATGAAAAAATTCATTATCAACATCCTTTGTCGGATAAAAATGACAAATATAAGTGACAGAGTGAATAAATTTTTTTTTATCAACATCCTTTGTCAGATAGATCAAATAAAATTGACATAATCTAAATTTCAGAATGAATAAATACTTTAACAACATCCTTTATCGGATATGTCGGATAAAATTGACAAAATCTAAGTATCAGAGTGACTAAATTCTATATCAGCATCCTTTTCTCGGATACATAGGATAAAATTGACAAATTCTAAGTGTTAGAGTGAATACATTTTTTTTATCAACATCCTTTGGCAGATACATCGGATAAAATTGACAAAATCTAAATTTCAGAATGAATAAATTCATTATCAACATCCTTTGTCAGATATGTCGGATAAAATTGACAAAATCTGAGTATCAGAGTGAATAATTTTCATATCAACATCCTTTGCCAGATACATCGAATAAAATTGATAAAATATAAGTGTCAGAGTGAATAAATTTTTTATCAACATCCTTTGTCAGATACATCAAATAAAATTGACAAAATCTAAATTTCAGAATGAATAAATTCATTATCAACATCCTTTGTCGGATATGTTGGATAAAATTGACAAAATATAAGTGACAGTGAATAATTTTTTTTATCAACATCCTTTTGTCAGATACATCAAATAAAATTGACAAAATCTAAATTTCAGAATGAAGAAATACTTTAACAACATCCTTTATCGGATATGTCGGATAAAATTGACAAAATATAAGTATCAGAATGACTAAATTCTATATCAACATCCTTTTCCCGGATACATAGGAAAAAATTGACAAATTCTAAGTGTTAGAGTGAATAAATTTTTTTTTATCAACATCCATTGGCAGATACATCGGATAAAATTGACAAAATCTAAATTTCAGAATGAATAAATTCATTATCAACATCCTTTGTCGGATATTTCGGATAAAATTGACAAAATATAAGTATCAGAGTGAATATTTTTTTTAACAACATCCTTTGCCAGATACATCAAATAAAATTGACAGAATCTAAGTGTCAGAGTGAATAATTTTTTTTATCCACATCCTTTGTCAGATACATCGAATAGAAATTGACAAAATCTAAATATCAGAATGAATAAATGCTACGAGGTTACGTGCGCGCACGTAACCTCGTCTAAATTAACCATAAAAAATGAAATAAAGCTATGTCGACTTTGCATGTCTCTGTCACTATGTATGCACCGTCGCGGTGTACACTCCATGTCTTTCTTGTCAATTTTATCCGATATAGCCGACAAATGATGTTGATAATGCATTTAAAGGATGTTGATAAAGCATTTATTCACTCTGATACTTTGATTTTGTCAATTCTATCCCATGTATCCGAGAAAATGATACTGATATGGAATTTAATCACTCTGATACTTAGATTTTATCAATTTTTTCCTACATATCTGACAAAGGATGTTGATAATGAATTTATTCACTCTGACACTTGGATTTTGTCAATTTTATCCGATGTAACTGGCAAAGGATGTTGATTAAAAAAAAATATTCACTCTGACACTTAGATTTTGTCAATTCTAATCTATGTATCTGAGAAAAGGATGTTGATGTAGAATTTAATCAATCTGATAGTTAGATTTTGTCAATTTTATCCGACAAATCCGATAAAGGATGTTCTTAAAGCATTTATTCATTCTGATATTTAGATTTTGTCAATTTCTATTCGATGTATCAGACAAAGGATGTGGATAAAAAAAATTTATTCACTCTGACACTTAGATTCTGTCAATTTTATTCGATGTATCTGGCAAAGGATGTTGTTAAAAAAAATATTCACTCTGATACTTATATTTTGTCAATTTTATTCAAAATATCCGACAAAGGATGTTGATAATGAATTTATTCATTCTGCAATTTAGCTTTTGTCAATTTTATCCGATGTATCTACCAATGGACGTTGATAAAAAAAATTATTCACTCTAACACTTAGAATTTGTCAATTTTATCCTATGTATCCGAGAAAAGGATGGTGATATAGAATTTAGTCACTCAAATCCTTAGATTTTGTCAATTTCATCCGACATATCCGATAAAGGATGTTGTTAAAGTATTTCTTCATTCTGAAATTTAGATTTTGTCAATTTTATTTGATGTATCTGACAAAAAAATGTTGATACAAAAAAAATTATTCACTCTGTCACTTATATTTTGTCAATTTTATCCGACATATCCTACAAAGGATGTTGATAATGAATTTATTCATTCTGAAATTTAGATTTTGTCAATTTTATTTGATGTATCAAACAAAGAATGTTGATAAAAAAAATAATTCACTCTGACACTTATATTTTATCAATTTTATTCGATGTATCTGGCAAAGGATGTTGATATAAAAATTATTCACTCTGATACTTAGATTTTGTCAATTTTATCCGACATATCCGACAAAGGATGTTGATAATGAATTTATTCATTCTGAAATTTAGATTTTGTCAATTTTATCCGATGTATCTGCCAAAGGATGTTGATAAAAAAAATTATTCACTCTAACACTTAGAATTTGTCAATTTTATCCTATGTATCCGAGAAAAGGATGCTGATATAGAATTTAGTCACTCTGATACTTAGATTTTGTCAATTTTATCCGACATATCCGATAAAGGATGTTGTTAAAGTATTTATTCATTCTGAAATTTAGATTATGTCAATTTTATTTGATGTATCTGACAAAGGATGTTGATAAAAAAAATTTATTCACTCTGTCACTTATATTTTGTCAATTTTATCCGACATATCCGACAAAGGATGTTGATAATGAATTTTTCATTCTTAAATTTAGATTTTGTCAATTTTATTTGATGTATCTGACAAAGGATGTTGATATAAAAATTATTCACTCTGATACTTAGATTTTGTCAATTTTATCCGACATATCCGACAAAGGATGTTGATAATGAATTTATTCATTCTGAAATTTAGATTTTGTCAATTTTATCCGATGTATCTGCCAAAGGATGTTGATAAAAAAAATGTATTCACTCTAACACTTAGAATTTGTCAATTTTATCCTATGTATCCGAGAAAAGGATGCTGATATAGAATTTAGTCACTCTGATACTTAGATTTTGTCAATTTTATCCGACATATCCGATAAAGGATGTTTTTAAAGTATTTATTCATTCTGAAATTTAGATTATGTCAATTTCATTTGATGTATCTGACAAAGGATGTTGATAAAAAAATTTATTCACTCTGTCACTTATATTTTGTCAATTTTATCCGACATATCCGACAAAGGATGTTGATAATGAATTTATTCATTCTTAAATTTAGATTTTGTCAATTTTATTTGATGTATCTGACAAAGGATGTTGATAAAAAAAATTATTCACTCTGACACTTATATTTTATCAATTTTATTCGATGTATCTGGCAAAGGATGTTGATATAAAAATTATTCACTCTGATACTTAGATTTTGTAAATTTTATCCGACATATCCAACAAAGGATGTTGATAATGAATTTATTCATTCTGAAATTTAGATTGTGTCAATTTTATCCGATGTATCTGCCAAAGGATGTTGTTAAAAAAAAATTTATTCACTCTAACACTTAGAATTTGTCAATTTTATCCTATGTATCCGAGAAAAGGATGCTGATATAGAATTTAGTCATATCCGACAAAGTATGTTGATAATGAATTTATTCATTCTGAAATTTGGATTTTGTCAATTTTATTTGATGTATCTGACAATGGATGTTAAAAAAAATTTATTCACTCTGACACTTATATTTTGTCAATTTTATTCGACATATCCGACAAAGGATGTTGATAATGAATTTATTCATTCTGAAATTTAGATTTTGTCAATTTTATTTGATGTATCTGACAAAGGATGTTGATAAAAAAAAATTTATTCACACCGACACTTAGATTCTGTCAATTTTATCCTATGTATCCGAGAAAAGGATGTTGATAAAAAATTTTAGTCACTCTGATACTTAGATTTTGTCAATTTTATCCGCATATCCGATAAAGGATGTTGTTGAAGCATTTATTCATTCTGAAATTTAGATTTTGTCAATTTTATTTGATGTATCTGACAAAGGATGTTGTTAAAAAAAAATTTATTCACTCTAACACTTATATTTTATCAATTTTATTCGATGTATCTGGCAAAGGATGTTGTTAAAAAAATATTCACTCTGATACTTAGATTTTGACAATTTTATCCGACATATCCGAAAAAGGATGTTGTTAAAGCATTTATTCATTCTGAAATTTAGATTTTGTCAATTTTATTTGATGTATCTGACAAAGGATGTTCACAGAAAAATTTATTCACTCTGACACTTATATTTGATCAATTTTATTCGATGTATCTGGCAAAGGATGTTGATAATGAATTTATTCATTCTGAAATGTAGATTTTGTCAATTTTATCCGACATATCCGACAAAAAATGTTGATAATGAATTTATTCACACCGAAACTTAGATTCTGTCAATTTTATCCTATGTATCCGAGAAAAGGATGTTGACAACGAATTTATTCAGTCTGAGACTTAACGAAAAATGGATTTAAGTTTCACCTCTGAGCCAACGAATTGTATTTTCCATAATTTTCTTACAAAAAACTAGTTTACAGTCAAAAACCCTTATTAGCTCAGAGTTTACGGAAATAGTTTTATTTTTCGATCCAAAAATGGAGTTAAGTTTCACATTTGAACCAGAGAATTGTATTTTCCATAATTTTCTTTCAGAAAACTAGAGTTTACGGTCAAAAACCCTTATTAGCTCAGATTTTACAGAAATAGTTTATTTTTTCGATCCAAAAATGGACTTAAGTTTCACATTTGAACCAGAGAATTGTATTTTCCAATATTTTCTTACAAAAAAATAGAGTTTACGGTCAAAAACCCTTATTAGCTCAGATTTTACAGAAATAGTTTTTTTTTCGATCCATAAATGGACTTAAGTTTCACATTTGAACCAGAGAATTGTATTTTCCATAATTTTCTTACAAAAAACTATAGTTTACGGTCAAAAACCCTAATTGGCTCAGATTTTACGGAAATAGTTTTATTTTTCGATCCATAAATGGACTTAAGTTTCACATTTGAACCAGAGAATTGTATTTTCCATAATTTTTTACAAAAAACTAGAGTTTACGGTCAAAAACCCTTATTAGCTCAGATTTTATAGAAATAGTTTATTTTTTCGATCCAAAAATGGATTTAAGTTTCACATTTGAACCAGAGAATTGTATTTTCCATAATTTTCTTACAAAAAACTAGAGTTTACGGTCAAAAACCCTTATTAGCTCAGATTTTACAGAAATAGTTTTTTTTTGATCCAAAAATGGACTTAAGTTTCACATTTGAACCAGAGAATTGTATTTTCCATAATTTTCTTACAAAAAACTATAGTTTACGGTCAAAAACCCTAATTGGCTCAGATTTTACGGAAATAATTTTATTTTTCGATCCATAAATGGACTTAAGTTTCACATTGGAACCAGAGAATTGTATTTTCCATAATTTTCTTACAAAAAACTAGAGTTTACGGTCAAAAAACCCCTTATTAGCTTAGATTTTACTGGAAATAGTTTTATTTTTCGATCCATAAATGGAGATTAGTTTCACATTTGAACCAGAGAATTGTATTTTCCATAATTTTCTTACAAAAAACTAGAGTTTTCGGTCAAAAACCCTTATTAACTCAGATTTTACAGAAATAGTTTTATTTTTCGATCCAAAAAAGGACTTAAGTTTCACATTTGAACCAGAGAATTGTATTTTCCATAATTTTCTTACAAAAAACTAGAGTTTACGGTCAAAAACCCTTATTAGCTCAGATTTTACAGAAATATTTTTTTTTCGATCCAAAAATGGACTTAAGTTTCACATTTGAACCAGAGAATTGTATTTTCCATAATTTTCTTACAAAAAACTATAGTTTACGGTCAAAAACCCTAATTATCTCAGATTTTACGGAAATAGTTTTATTTTTCGATCCATAAATGGACTTAAGTTTCACATTTGAACCAGAGAATTGTATTTTCCATAATTTTCTTACAAAAAACTAGAGTTTACGGTCAAAAAACCCCTTATTAGCTCAGATTTTAAAAATAGTTTTATTTTTCGATCCATAAATGGACTTAAGTTTCACATTTGAACCAGAGAATTGTATTTTCCATAATTTTCTTAAAAAAATAGAGTTTACGGTCAAAAACCCTTATTAGCTCAGATTTTACAGAAATAGTTTTATTTTTCAATCCAAAAATGGACTTAAGTTTCACATTTGAACCAGAGAATTGTATTTTCCATAATTTTCTTACAAAAAACTAGAGTTTAAGGTCAAAAACCCTTATTAACTCAGATTTTACAGAAATAGTTTATTTTTCGATCCAAAAATGGACTTAAGTTTCACATTTGAAAGCTACGATCGTAATGAATGATACTTGTTATCAGAAAAAATGTCAATTGCCAAAAAAAAAGAAAAAAAAAATAAAAAAAAATGGGGGAGGGGGCCAAAAAGTTGGAGGGGAGGGGGCACCCTTCGAGTTTGAGGATAGGGGACCTATGGGGGGTTGATGTCTCTGCTGGCTAGGGTCATTGGTGCTTATGATCCTTGATGGTTCGTACTCACATACACCTTACTACTTGATTTGCAAGGATTTCTAAGGTTTGTTCTGAATTTCTTTATTAAAATTATTTTTTTGTCATCTACATCTCTCTTAGTATCAACTTTTTAGTATACTATAACGTTGGACCCTATTTTAAACTGACAACACTGTTCAAACACAACTTGTGTATTATACAGAACTCATCGGAGAGGTAAAGCTAGGTCAATTCACAATGTCATTCTATCATCATTAACCATTTTCATAGATTGATGTTGTCTCAAATTTATAACAAATTGCCTGAGTTAACAACCCCGAGGGGTTACCTTAACTGATAATCAGTTTAACCCTTTTTTTCTTTTTTTTCCACCTTCATACAATCCAATTCGCAAATCCCTTACCCCTTTTTGCAAATGTCAATCAAACAATTCTGATTGTAGTATCCAATTTTTTAACAACAAACTACTCTCGAGTTACACTCCAATCCGCAAATCCCTTACCCCTTTTTGCAAATGTCAATCATACAATTCTGATTGTAACATCCAATTTCTTAATAACAAACTACTCTCGAGTTACACTCCAATCCGCAAATCCCTTGCCCCTTTTTGCAAATGTCAATCAAACAATTCTCATTGTAGCATCCAATTTTTTAATAACAAACTACTCTCGAGTTAAGGCAATCTTCCAAAAAATCAGAAAAACCAGTCGCTTTTTTGCAATGTCCACGTGATACTGTAGTGTCTCAGGTGTAAGTTTCTATAATTTCAAAACATACTTGGTCACTTTATACCTTGCCAGCTTTTTTGCAATGTCCATGTGATACTGTAGTGCCTCAGACGTGGGTTTTCTTGTACGGTTCTTGTGTAACTCCATGTGCAATTGATATCAATAGCAAAAAAAAAACAAGAAAACAGTCTAATTCTCTCATACAACCTTGACTATAGTTTCAAAACATGTTTTTAATCACATGTAGAGGTCCCAATAACATTGGAAGGAACGTAATCTACCCAAATTCCATAGATACATGCTCTGGAAATTTTTTTCCTATATGTGTAAGCAAATAGCATGGTAATTCCTATATGTGTAAACAAAATGGTACTTAGCGCTCTATTACTATCACCCATGGGGAAAACAGAAAAAAAACAAATAAAGACGAATCCATGATCAGGCGAATAGCGCAAGATTCCATTTTTTTTGTATATTAGATCTTGAAACCTTTATAGTAGGGTTGTCTGATGGGCTGAATCTGATGGTCTGATTTTTATTAAGGTTGCTTGACTTTTGTGGGATCTTTCTCCCCATAAACAAAAATTGGGCAAATTTTCTCAGGCTCATAACTTTTGATGGTTAGCATTAAACTTAATGAACTTTATATATTTGGAATCAACATAAGAGATCAATTCTTTTGTTACAGCCTATCTTTGTTATCAAAATTCTATTCTTTATACTTTCGGTTACTATTGAGTCGAGTCACTCCTTACTCACAGTTCTCTTAGAACGCTGCTTCTGAAAGTAACGCTAAAGCTTTGATAGAGGGCGTCTGTTATGTTGCATAGGCCGGGAAACGGTTATTTTTGTTCATTTCATGGTTGAATTTCGCTCTTTTTTTCTATCGGAAAAACTTGTGTTGTGTTAGGACATTAGTAAATAAAAGTCATCTTTCAAAGTACCGTATTTACAGTAAAAAGTGGCTTTCCGATTTATTATAGTGAGGTCTTAAATAATCGGTCTGTTTCATGTAGCCTATAGTCTTAAAACTCCTACTAAAATGTAGTATGAGAATCTCTCCCAAAAAGAAAACTAGTGAGCATAGTTTTGTTTCATAATTTTATTTTTATTTTATTGTTATTATTATTTATTTTTTTTATTTATATTTTGTTATTTCATAGTTTTATTTCTCTAAAATCTTCAGTAAGCTATGTTACGAATTAAAAGGATCGCCTTGTACATTTTGGAGTCTCCATTGAAATTTTCCAGTCACATAGGGCACATTTTGTTATTTCATCTTCTTCCTTTAAGTTTTAGGTAATTTTCTCGTACGGAACCAATTTATAATTTAGACTGAATGCAAATGTCAGGATAGTCCTCTGTGTTTTTTTTCCTTTTTTTTTGTCGAAGAAAAAACAGACAATCAGCCAAGTCCAGACTGCCGCCATCAGCGGGAAAAATCATCGTAAGCTAAAAAAAAGGATTTTGACCATGTATCTGGGGTTTTTGTAGAAAAGTTATCCAACCCGCTGGATGTTTTGATTTCCTTGAAATATTATTTCCGAATTGGGTGAAAAATCATGGGTGGTCGCCACTTTAACCATGTTTTTCCTTCTTTGGAACACGTTCAATGACAGAGGGGTAGCAAAGCCGCAAAGCGAAAGGAAAAAGAGAGAAAAATCGCTTTCAAAAATCGCTAAAATGAACGATAAATGAGAGCATAATGTCATTATCATTATCTATTTCAATTAATTTGTATTCGATTCCTAGTTCCATGGCTTCCTGGCGTGGGAAGGTGAAAAGATGATAGTTGATAAGATAAGAAAACCTTTGTTCTCATTTTTTGTTTGCTGTAGTCCTCCAGTCTCGTGATAGTCAGTATTCAGTCATAGACAAATCATTTTTTCGTGTCTTTGTTCGGATACTTGTGTAGAGAAAGGTAACCACTTTTCCCTTTTTATATTTTTTTTCCTCTAAGACAATAATCAATTCGATAAAGAACTCTGTTATTTCTCACCAACTCTCAGGTGAAACCTTGACCTACATCTCAGTCTAGGAAAGCCCTAATTATTCCTAAATAGTATCTTACATGGGTACACTTTCCTAGAACTGATTTGTTCAACAGTTTTGTCGATTTTTCCTCTTTTTTCTGGGAGGGGGGGGGGTATTAATTGCGTGAAAGTCAATTCTACTTGGTTGAGTTGTGTAAATGCTGTATTTATTTTATTTGGAAGGATAATAAAAGGGCTCAAACTTTAAGAAAGTTAAAACTTTGAGAAAATTTATTGTATATCTGTTTGTGAAAATAATGTTATCCATACAGTGTAATCTTTGACAAAAACCGTTACACAGAATGTAGTGCAATCTTTTCCGAAAAAAAAGAAAACAAAAAAAAAAAAAAAAAACAAAAAGACAAATGTAATTTTCAGTCAGTGAACGCACCCGAAAGAAAAATCAAATATTTTGCTGATAAAGACTGCCCGCTATGCCGTCCTCAGTGCAAAAGAACAAACTATTCTTTTGAAGTAACCTATACAAAAACAAAAGAATGACCAAAGGAAAATAAACCGCAAATGAAAGACTATTCAAAAATCGGATTGGACATGAATTTTTTCTTGGCGATTAAGACAGACTCTCTACTTATTTGATTTCTTCTAGGGGGGGGGGGCACTCAGAAATCACGGGGGGTGGCGCATACTAAGCGTGGCGGAAGTGTACCAAGCGTGAGGGAAGTGTGCCAACCGTGATGAAAACTGGAAAGCATGGTGGAACTGTGGCAAGCTTGGCAGAACCGTGCGGCACAGAATGGGTTCCCCTCGGATTTGTATTACGTCGAATTTTGTTTTCTGTTTTTTTTTTGTTTTTTTTTTCAAATGAGAAAGAATGTTAATTTAATTTCTTTTCGTTAAATTATCCCAAATGATAATACAAAATCCCCTTTATCTCTGTTTAAAGCGAGTTCTTTATGTATGTATTTTTTCTATTGCAGTTGGTCTCCCTGAAAAATTTAGGTAAATCGTTTACTGAAGAAACTAAGGTTGCATTATAAAAACGAACTAAATAATCTGGTTATTGAAAAGCTTGAAGGGCTAATGCAGAATCAAAGCTTCATTTATACTCCGAGATTGTAGAGATTTTGCTATTGTGGAAGGTTCGTTCGTGCAGCCTTTCTCCCTACTGTTGACGGGTTCTGCCAATGTAAAATCCCGCTGAAGCACAGGAATCTATCAACACAACTACCTAAAAAAGGATCATTTTTGTCTTCCCCGGAATTGAAAAAAAACCCTTAACTTTGAGTTCAGTTTTGAAGGAATTGGAAAGATTGTTTCCGTAAATTTTACCAAATTTGTCACTGAGTCTAGGAATTCGTTCTTGTCGTTAGTCATGCATAGCCAGTGTGGTCTTGGAGCGTATTTAAATCTTTTCTTGTGACCTTTTCGCGCTTCATTTGAGGACGTTCTGGTTTTCATTTGGAATATCTTCAGCCTTTTCTCATTGGTTATAGCAGAGGTCAAATAGACTGTACATCTTGGGAAACTTCTACGCAAATTGTTGAGAGCATATTTCGCTTTGTCTTAAAGCATGTATAAGATGATTAGAACGGACCACGCTTATCTTTCTTTGATTATTATCCTTGTAAGTAGATGTAAGACGATTGGAATAAGTTACACCATCCTTATTTTTTCTGAACCATTATTGACTTGTTTGCGAGTATTGCTTCAATACTAATATGGTGGTGGTCGAACTAAGTAGGACGATGTTCTACTTCAGTGCCGAAGGGACCATTTGCTTTTGTCTCGGTATTGCCCAAAGACCGATTATGTTAATCAGTGCTATTTTACATTCAAGACACAACCACAGCCATTACAGCAATCACGACTGGGTTTTAAAGCAAGATTTTAGGCATCATACCTTCTTCAAACGCTACCTACCGATTTCCACCTTTTAGCATCGACAGTAGGATCAAACGACATAGTTTTTATGCTTATTTTTCAAACACTATCGTTGAAACAAGTACCTACAACAGTTCTTTAACAATTCCATCTATCCAGAAACCATCCCGAAACCAGAAACTTTGCAGAAAACATCGTTTGATATAAAAAATTCTTTGATGCACTATGTTTTAACCATAAACATTGTTTGATACACTATCGTTCAAACGAGTACCTGTAACTATTCTTTAACAATTCCATCTATCCAGAAACCATAGAGAAACCAGAAACCATCCAGAAACCATCCAGAAACCATCCAGAAACCAGAAAACATCATTCGATATACTATCGTCCAAACGAGTATCTACAACTATTCTTTAACAATTCCATCTATCCAGAAACCATCCCGAAACCAGAAACTTTGCAGAAAACATCGTTTGATATAAAAAATTCTTTGATGCACTATGTTTTAACCATAAACATTGTTTGATACACTATCGTTCAAACGAGTACCTGTAACTATTCTTTAACAATTCCATCTATCCAGAAACCATAGAGAAACCAGAAACCATCCAGAAACCATCCAGAAACCAGAAAACATCATTCGATATACTATCGTCCAAACGAGTATCTACAACTATTCTTTAACAATTTCATCTATCCAGAAATCATCCCGAACCAGAAACTAGACAACATTGTTTGATACACTGTCGTTCAAACGAGTATATACAACTATTCTTTAACAATTCCAGGTATCCAGAAACCATCCCAAACCAGAAACCAGAGAACGTTGCAAGTACCTATAACTATTCTTTAACAATTCCATCTATCCAGAAACCATAGAGAAACCAAAAACATCCAGAAACCAGAAAACATCATTTGATATACTATCGTTCAAACGAATATCTACAACCATTCTTTAAAAATTTCATCTACCCAGAAACCATCCCGAACCTGAAACCAAACAACATTGTTTGATACACTGTCGTTCAAACGAGTATCTACAACTATTCTTTAACAATTCCATCTATCCAGAAACCATCTCGAACCAGAAACCAGAAAACATTGTTTGATACACTATCATTCAAACAAATACCTATAACTATTCTTTAACAATTCCGTCTATCCACAAACCATAGAGAAACCAGACACATCCAGAAACCAGAAAACATCATTTGATATACTATCGTTGAAACGAGTATCTACAACTATTCTTTAACAATTCCTTCTATCCAGAAACCATCTCGAACCAGAAACCAGAAAACATTGCTTGATACACTGTCGTTCAAACGAGGATCTACAACCATTCTTTAACACTTCCATCTATCCAGAAACCATCCCAAACCAGAAACCAAAATACATTAGTTGATACACTATCGTTCAAAAAAGTACCTATAAAATAGCGATGAAGACCACACTGCCTTTCCATAACAAACAACAAAAGTACGAAGAACAATAGGGAAATCTTTTTGCAAGACAGTGGAAATAATTTGAATGAATGTTTCGGCCCTTTGTCCAAGGGCCTTCCTCAGCAAGAAAAAAATTTACAAAAGAAAAAAGACTTACAACAACATGCGACCAATAAAACCAAAAATTAAAAATTTTTCAAAGCAGTCCTAGCATCCTTACGTCAGCGAAGTTCAACCAGGACAGATAAAAAGTAAGGTAAAACAAGGCGATTCAATGAGATGAAACAAAAATAATTTAAAAACACGTTCTTATTGCTAATCCAGCCTTTTTGGCAGCTAACCTCAAAGGTCTTTTTGTGACCGGTTCTGTGTTAATGTCCGTCGGTTTTTTGAAATATTTTGTAAGATCATTTACAAAAGTATTTTATATTTTTGAGAACATCAAATGACCTTACAAAATATTTTAAAAAACCGATAGACGTTAACACAGAACTGGTCACAAAAAGACCTTTGAGGTTAGCTGCCAAGAAGGCTGGATTAGCAATAAGAACGTGTTTTTAAATTATTTTTCTTTCATCTCATTGAATCGCCTTGTTTTTACCTTACTTTTTATCAGTCCTGGAATATATTTTTTAAAATTAATTTTATTAATTAATAATAATTATTAGCAATTATTCATTTGGCAAGCAGATTGACAGTCGTTGTTTGATAGAACGCCGTTAAGACAGCAAAACTAATTTTCTGGGAGTAGTTTGAAAATTGTAAGGAATCGTCGAAGTCTAGGGTTACGGCTTTCTCTGTATATAGGCATGTGTTGTTCCTGAATAACCAAAATTGTAGATGAAACGAAAAAAATTATTAGAGCTTGAAGAAAGGTTCTAACAGAAAGATTTATCATGATAGATAAAAGCACCAAGAATTTTCTATCTAGAAAAGGACGTATCACAGCTTATTGAGTTTTAATACACAACAAACTACTGAAATTTAATAGGTTTCTCTAAGCGCTATTTAACGCATTTCAATAAATATAATTGTCCATCGAACGCAAAAAAGTTACAAAAATCAATTATAGTAAGTTTACTGAACATGCGGTATGGTAGCTAATATCCTATACGGTATAAGGCCTGTCTCCGCCGTTCCAATTTTTATTTATTTATCTATGTATTAACTTATGGATTTCATTTTTTTACCGTTGGTGATTTGTGGTAGTTTTACCCTCGGAAGATTAGTTGACTTCATTTCTGCTCAATTTTGGTTTAATGGAGCTCTTTATTTTTCTTTGAAAAACTTGTTTGATGGAAAAAGTTTTTAAATTAATCTAGAAAAGAGCGAATCTCAGCTTACTGAGTTTTGACATACATTAAGCAAATAATTAATTTAGTACGTTTCAATAAGTGCTATTTAAGACATTTCAAGAAATTTAATTGCCCGTTGAACGCAAAAAAAAAATAAAAAAAATACAAAAATCAATCATAATAAGTTTACTGAATATGCGACATGGCAGTTAATATCCTACATGATATAAGGCTTGTCTCCGCCGTTCCAATTGTTACTAACAGTTTTCTGTTCGATCGCTGAAACAAAATTGTAAACAGGAATTTGTCGCCAAAAAAATTTTGAAATAAGCCTCCAAATGTTAAAAAAAAAGGAAAAATAAAAACACTTCAAGCTTCGAGAGGTCTAAAATTATGTAGTGAAAATGTAAAACACGAAAACCTTTCACAATTGTTTCTTTAACGAAGAAATCAAGTTTTGCCTCTATTCCTTAGATTTTTTATTTTTTTATTTTTTTTAAATCTAACAACAAAATTCACTTATTTACCGATTGACATAGTTGATATTGGTATTTTCTGCAGCAATATTTCAGATTGTTGGAGAATATTACCAACAGCTGTTAGTAACAATTTTCTTTTAGCGCCCGGAAACTTAATTGCTAGAGAATTGTTACTATAAACGGGCCTCTACTATCTGATTTCTACCTATTCTTGACAATCTGAAAATTTATCGGTGTTGCTGTGTCACTTTCAAGAAGTTGGAAAACATGACAACCATTTGAGAAAACATATCACGACATTGACCAAAGTAAATTCTGAAGAGAAAAAACTACCCCTTAAAAACTCTCGCTCACCATGATAACAGCAAAATAATTTGATTCTTTTTCTAGTGTGTCTTATCCTGTAAACATAAATCACAAGCCCTTAAAAATTCGATTCGATAGTACCATAGTCTCTTAATACTCGTATGAAGTTAGGCATTAAAAATACGATCCTAATAAAACTTTCTAGACAATGCAATCTGATAAGAGGCAGATGGATTACTAAATCATTTCCTTTGAATGAATTTTTTTTGCATTTGTAGTCTACTAACTCCATTAATTATGCATAAAAAGAACCGTATGCTCCATAATTTTTTTTAACACCACGGGAGAAATCTATTTTGGTGTTCAGCATGGTTATGACCAGGGGTACCACCAGAAAGTTGATCTCTCCAAAACAACTTCCTTTGAAGGATTACGAAAAGGGGTGAGATCTGGATGGGAACTAGACTATAAAGTTAACATCGTTGATAAGCCATGGAAGTTCAACCCCTCTGTCAAAAAAGTAACGACATTCCCTTTTAGAAGGATAGTTAGGAGTGTGAGTCACTTTGTCGTTTTTTCCCTGGGTTTTGTCGTATGAAATTTTTGATCTTAAAAGTTAAGTTGAATGAATTTTCGAGATCTACTGGCCAAGGTAAGTAATACAAAATATCTCCCGTCGTTGAAGTGTCGTTTTCTGTCAATTTGTAACACACAACGACAAATTTGGCCAAGACTTAGGGTCATAATGCCATTGTGTGAAAATTTCAGGCATTTTGAAGTAAGGGATGTCAATTTTGCCCAGATAGGGCTAAGATGCCTTTGGGTTATAATTTAGACTTAGTTAATGATTCTACTCCCGAAAAGCCACGTTAAGGATCTCCCAGATGATGCATCAAGATAAACTGCCTGTATATACTGTGTTCTAATAAATTTCCAGTAATTGGCAAGTTAAATTTACTATGAAGAGTAAAGAGAGGCTGTTAAGAGAGGAGTTAAGAGAGGCTGCATCCCCATCATATATTACTTAACATCTGTTCGCTAAATTCAACTCTTCACTTTTGAAAAAAAAGAAAAAAATATCTTTACAGTTTAGCAAAATTAGAGGAATGATTTCAAGACTACACTAAACTTGCAATTTGTAAATACATTTAATTTGATACCATGGGAACCTACTGGTTCTTATGGTAAAAAAAAATCCAAATCAATGAAACAGCTAATTATTCGGAATAATTTCCAAAACTTCTTTTATTTAGAGGGGCACAAATTTGAGCTGAAAATTTTACAAACGTGCTATTTCAGGAAATATTTAAATTTGTCATCAGAAATTATATGTTACTTACTTTTTTAATATTTTGCCCTTTCAGGCTTCAAAAATGGCAGTTGACCCCGCATTTTCAGCTATAAAACCCAATCAAACCTGCTTCCATGTGTGGCGCGTCGAGGTAAAGTTTCTATTTTGGTTTTAGTTAACGTTTGTATCTGTCTGAAGAATATTTAGGGTTTTCCATGACTCACTATACTCGTAACAGCCTCTTTCTTATGGGGTTACTTTAGGAACCTCTTAATTGGTGAAATAATGGGTATAGGGATTCTGTACCTTAGGAAGCTTATGCATGAGTTGCAAAGAGAAACACCGTATCCTCCTGTCAAGGGCGTATCCAGGATTTTTCTTCGTGGGGGGAGGGGTATTGAATTATTGTTTTTTATACAATAAAAAAATCATATAAAAAATTGCTTTATATGCATTTTGTCAAGTTTGTACGATTCGGATAAATTTAGGTTGGGGGGCTTCAAACCCCAGAACTCTTTCTAGATACGGCCTTGCCTCCTCCCTTAAGTAGATAGTTGGTGTTTAGAAATGACCAAGCTTTCTTTTATTCTTAACCCTAGCCATGCTGAACCTGTTACCGACTACTGCTTCAGTACTTGTATACTACTACTTTTGCTAAAAACTTGCTGCAGAAACAAGCCTCCTGAGGCCAACACAGCTACGCACGCTCCTCCTCTATCCCATTCTATTCAAAGCCTCTCTTTTTAAATTCTCCCAAGAAGTTTCCGTTTCTATTAAATCTTTCTTTGCTACATCCTCCCACGTCACTTGGGGATGGCCTCCCTTTCGTTTGCCCGGCTGAATAGGACGATCTTTGGCAATCTGTCATTCTTCATCCGCCGAACGTGTCCTAACCATCTCAACCTCTCCCTCATTATAGCCCAGGAAAACGAGATTTAACCACATTTTTCCTACGGCTGTTTGTTTGAGACACGGTAAGTTAGTCAGGTACCCAAAGCAAGCCGTAGACAATTCTTCTGGAGAACATCTAGCAAATCGTCCTCCATTTTACGAAGTGCCAAAGCTTCGAACCTACCGTCTTTAGTAATAATACTACCTAGGTAAGTGAAGCTCTCCACTTGATCAGGCAGCTTGTCTACATTATTGTCCAAGAAATCAAGTATCCTTATTAACTTTACTTGCCAATTAAGACGAACCATTAAGGAAAAAATGTTGCCTAGATCTTCATTCGGCTTCAGTTGACTCGTCGACAAAACGAAAAAGCATGGGCAACTGGTAATAGGTGCCTTGAGACTGAGACTGGTTTGAGATTTGTATGTGTTTGATAGGGACTAAAAGCTATTAGTGCCACTGACAGTGCAGAATTAGCCAGCTGAATAATAAAAATTCAAAGGGCTGGTAACTTAATCTACTCTGTCAAAAATGTCCAAGTATCTTATATTAAGTGCCGTTAAATCATTCAGGTCAGAAATCCTTTCATTATTCTGATTTCAACATGCTATAGCATTTCTGCCATTTGCAAAATATACAGTCAACGTGGCTACAGTTAAGAATCAACTGTTAAGTCGTTTTTATAAGAAAAAGGTAATAAAATTATGTCGCTATCGTAATTTTATATATTTAAATCCATTATTTATATCCAACTAAAATATTTTAAAGTGGTTTCTGACGAATCTGAAAGTAAGGAACTCCCAAATCTGATAGAAAGTGAGTCCCAGACACGACCCACAGCAAAAACCACAAACGACCCACAGCAAAAACCACAGCAAAAACCACAGCAAAAACCATACAGCAAAAACCACTGACATGCACACATTACAGCTATTCTAGGAACGGTCAAATGAGCATCGAAGTCCTGCCGGAAAGATTTTCAAATTGAAAAAATGAGGTTGAAACTGTTGACTTTGCTCTGGCGGTACATCTTTTTAACTTCCCCAGCCATTGTGATCAACCTGAAGAGGCTTCTCCAACCTGAAGAGGCTTCTCCGACCTGAAGAGGCTAATGAGAATAATCTTGCACAATGAGCCAGAGTGACGCAGTCCTATCCATTTATTTACTATTAAAATAAAACTGTGGTACGGCGAAGAAGAAATCTCAGAATAATTATCCAATACGGGATGCCTCAATGTTGATTCTGTAACATTGAATATATAAAGTTGAAACTGTTTATTCTGCTCTATCAGAGCATCTTTTTAACTTATTCGGTATTATATTCAGGTTCAGCATGCTTTTGTAATTTCTATTAAAATTAAATAACAGAAAGAAGTTTTATTTTAAGTGAAAGTAAAGAACAGCATTAAACTTGAATGAACAGAAATGAGCCCATGTGCCAGGGGGAATTCTCCTCCTTAATCCATGCTATTTACGCTAAGGTGTTATAGTGCTATGCTGAAATCATTTACGAGTGCAGCAAGTGCAGTTAATGGGTAATTGCAAATGTATTTTTACCGATTAACTTTTGAAACATTTGGACTAAAAATATCACTTTTTATAGCAAACAAAATACTAAGTTCTTCTATTCTTCACTCATCATAAGCAGCGCAATGGTGCTGCCTAAGCAAAGAGCGATATCGCTTCAATTTTTTATTTATTTATTTATTCATTTTTTTTACCACGTTACTTCGTATGAAATGAGCGGTCATAGAAACTTCGAAGGGACTCATTCGATTCTAAACTTGAACAATAAGAGTAAAAAGTAATTGAAGTGTCCAGCCCCCTTGCTGTTTTAGCTACACCCCCCCCCCCCATTAACCTCCAAAGATATCTGATCGAAATTTTGAAATAGCCAGTTTGTTCAAATTAGTTGAAAGGTCCAATAAATATGACTCCGTGGATAACACAAACCCCTGGGGTCCATGCAACTCTGTGATAAACATGCAACCCTGGAGCAAGGGTTGCAAATTATGCAAGTTGCCCATTGTTTACATTTGGGTTTTATTACTGCGAAAGAGGGCATGTTTTACCTTGGGTGTCCGAAAAGGCCAAAGATATTCAGCTGAAACTTTAAAGGAATGTTCAGGAAGATTTTGAGCTAAATCAAAACATACTTCGCACATCAAGGTTGTCAAAAAAACATATTTAGAATATCTCTGGAACAGCTAAGGGTATTATGTTAAAACTCTCAGGGAATGTCAACGGAGATGGCGAACCATATCATGATACACAATGAGAATGCAGGCTTTCAAAGGGAACGTATTCGCAATGGCTCAGAAACTGCTAAGGATAATAAGCTGAAACCTTTAATGGATATTGAGGAGGGACATAGAACTAAATCAATAGATTCTTTGTGTTTCCTGGTCGTCATCATAGTTTAACTGTGACGTCTCAGAAACGGCGAAGGGTATTAAGTTGAAACTTTCAGGGCATGCTGAATTGGATGTTTAAATACATCAAAAGATCATATGGCCATCCAGACTGCCAAAAGAGCATATCTACAATATCCCAGGAACGGCCAGGGTATTAAGTTTACACTTTCAGTCAATGTTGAGAGGAATGTTGAACTAAATCAAAATACATTAAGTGCATCCAGGATGTAAAAATAGCATACCACAATACCTCTAGAACTGCTAAGGTTATTAAGTTTGAACTGTTAGGGAATGTTGAAGGAGACACTAACACAAACAGGAGTAGGGCTAGTCTCCCTAAGCCCTCTAGACGCCATGGCGTCATGTTTTTTATGCTGAAAACGAAATATATTTTAAACATTATCTTTCCGCAATGTTAATAAATTCTAAATTGCTGAGATCTCCGAGAATTAGTGTTGTCTCTGGAAACTTTTGTGTCCGAGAAACTTTTGATTGTTCTCTGGCAGGATATATTTTTAAGCTTCTCCGTGCAGAATCTTTAGCTTTAAGAGGCTTGCCATTTCTAATGATAGAGGTCTGATACAGCTCGGAAGATATATATATATATATATATATATATATATATATATATATATATATATATATATATATATATATATGTATATATATATATATATATATATATATATATATATATATATATAATATATATATATATATATATATATATATATATATATATATATATATATATATATATATATGTATATATATATATATATATATATATATATATATATATATATATATATAATATATATATATATATATATATACATATATATATATATATATATATATATATATATATATATATATAATATATATATATATATATATATATATATATATATATATATATATATATATATATATATATATATGTATATATATATATATATATATATATATATATATATATGTATATATATATATATATATATTTATATATATATATATATATATACATATATACATATATATATGGCAACGCTGACAGAGCGAAGTTTACTTGTCTGTGAGTAATCAATAATTTCCTGATTTACCTGGTATTAGAAATACCCGACTTTCGTTTTTTGGTCAAGAGGGTGAAAGATATACCTGTCGTGTTAAAGACAATCCATTTCTCGAAAATATATCACCATCCAATAGATTGGAGGTTCAGATTTATCTCACCGGAAATACGCTTGGAATAAATTTTGAATTTTGGCGGATAGCAGTGTTGTCAACTCATCCAAAACAACTACAAGATTTTTAACAAAAAAGTGAAAATGGCTACAAAACGCCAAAAACAGTCACCAACCAAGGGTACAGATAAATGCAAGGCATGTGATATAGGACTGAAAGACGATAGTTGCGCTCTTGTGTGACTCGTGTGAAGCCTGGCTTTGCATTGAATGCATAGATATGACCGATACGGAGTACCACTTATTTACAAAGATGACGCGTCGTCTTGGTTCGGTTTGGTGCTGTCCCGTTTGTAAACAGACTAGAGTTACTCAAAATAATCTCACTGCCACGGAAATAAAAGAAATTATCAAGAATGAAATCCGATCATCGTTCAAGAGCATTGAGGAAAAGATTCAGGAAAAATTTGACAGGCTGATCAAGCCCTTGAGCGACAGAATTGCAAACGTTGAGAAAGATTTGGCTGAAAAGTGTTCAATAAATGATGCAAAACACATGCCGTAAATCATGTGAAGATTGAGTTTGAAACGTTGAGCAAGAAACTCGAACAAGATATCAGTGGGAAATTAGCAGCCGAGAGTAACTTCAATGATTTTGTTACGAAGCAGAAAAATCTTATCGCGTTTGGACTTGCCGAAAATCCTAGTTGCGTTACAAGAAAACTGCAGAATGAAAAAGATTTAGGAATGATAAATGAACTTCTTCTTCAAAACTGTCCTTCGAAGTGTTCGTTTTCTGTTCGCGTTGGAAAGCCGGAACCCGGAAAGTGTCGTCCAATCAAACTAATGTTCCGCAGCCCCATTGAAAGAGACACGGCATCGTTCTTCTTGTCAAACAATATAGTGAATATAAAAGTTGCGCTCCCGGGTTTCGGTTTCTCCCACGATCGTACAAACGCTGAGCTTGCACAGAAGAAAAAATATGACGCTCTGAAGCAACAACTCCACGAAAAGGAAGCCGCAGGTGAATCTGGCTGGAAGATTCGAAACGGCAAATCAGGATTGGAGCTTGTGAAGATAAATCCTTTTCGTGGTGAAACATGTAGTGAACTTTTTGTGCTTTATACGAACGCGGATTGCTTATCTTCAAAATTTGATGAATTTCTAGCTCTCATATCAGTCCGTAAGTCTCATGTCATCATTGTTACGGAATCTTTGCCTAAAAACTGCTCACAGCCGGAGGTGTATTTTCTGCAAGTGCTCGAGTATAACCTTGTTGTAAATAGTAACTATAAGCGTGGTATTTTCGTGTATGTTCATACCTCACTGAAGTATTTGGAAGTTAATGAACCAGTTGCATCAAATATTAGTGAATGCTTAGTTATCGATGTGAAATTGCCCGGTTCCAAAAGCGCTGTTCGAATTTTCGCAGTTTATCGTAGTCCTAGTGTTAATGAAATGTCGATTTGTAATAATGAAAATATTTTGCAGTTCTTGTCTTCTGTTTCGTCTTTTAGTTCTAAGTTGTTAGTAGTTGGTGATTTTAATCTGCCTTATATTGATTGGACGACTAACACAACACAGCTTTCAGATCAGTCGTTTGAGAATCGGTTCGTTCAAACTTTACAAGACCATTACTTGCACCAGCATATTCAAGACCCCACTCGTTTACGAGCTGATTCAAAACCTCCAGTGCTTGATCTTGTAATCACGAAATCCCCCGAGGATGTCAATAGTGTTGAATTTTTACCGCCACTAGGAAAAAGTGATCATGTAGTCTTGTCGATTTCTTTGAATTGTTCTTCAAATTTCGCTGAAACTCCTAAAGGTTCACCTAAATATGATTTTGGTAGGGCAAATTACGCTGCGTTTCGTGATTTTATTTCTTCTCTCTCTATCCCGGATGAGTTAAAACAGTTCAATGCTACCGCTGATGTGTCTTTTGAATTTATTAGGTAGGCGCTGAAAGAAGGTCGAGATCGATATGTACCAGTGTTTACTAGTAGGCAGTACCAGAATAAACGACAAACTCTTCCTCGGTATATTATCCAAATGCTCAAGGAAAAAGCTGATACATGGCGTGAACACGTAAAAATAAAAACCGCAGAATCGTGGTTATCATACAAGAAAGCGAGAAATAAAGCGACCAAGTTCCTGAGAATGAACCGCCGTGAGGTGGAGGCCGATGTGATTGCATCGGTCCACACTTGCCCAAAAAAATTCTGGAAGTATGTCAGAAGGAACCAAAACACACAGTCTCCATCATGCATTTCATTCGTAGACCCTAACACTCTTGCACACATAGACGGTAATCATTTAAAATCACAACAATTCAACAAACTATTTGCTTCAGTTTTCACACAAACACAGGTAGTAACAGACCCTCAATTCGCTCCTCCAAATTTAATAAATGAATTCGATGACTCGGATTTTACCTTTCAGCAGGTTTATCAGACACTTCAGAAACTAGATACAGGAAAGGCGCCCGACATCGACGGCTTTTCTAAAAAGATGCTGCGTGAACTTGCGCCAGTTCTGGCAGAGCCACTCACGTACCTATTTAATCTGTGTCTTTCGTCTGGAGTTTGTCCCTCAGCCTGGAAAAAGGCGGTCATTACGCCACTTTATAAGAATGGTTCCAAATCCCAATTTCACAACTACAGACCGATTTCGAACACGTCCATTTTTTCCCGAATTATGGAAAAAATCCTGGTCTGTAGAATACAGTCATACTTTGAAGAAAATAATATGTGGCATCCAGCCCAACACGGGTCTCGTAAGCGGCGCTCTTGTAATACACAGCTTCTGGAAGTCATCGGTGACTTTCACTCAATGGCGGATAGGGGGGTTTTGTTTGATTGCATTTATGTTGACTTTTCTATGGCGTTCGACAAAATTTCTATCTCACTTCTGATTAAGAAATGTCAACGATACGGGATTGGCTCTCGGACTGCTGCATGGATAACAGATTATCTAACACACAGAACCCAACAGGTTGTTGTAGGAGAAGCCCTATCAGATTCCACACCTGTGATCAGTGGAGTTCCGCAGGGCAGTTGCCTGGGGCCTGTACTTTTCTGCATTTTTATTAACGATCTACCGTTTGTTGTTAATAACTCGACTGTAAAAATGTTCGCGGATGATGTGAAGCTGTACAGATCAGTACTGAATGAACAAGAGATTTCACTGCTCTAAAGTGACTTGGATGCTCTGCATCAGTGGTGCATAGCAAACTGTATGTTCATTAACGAGACTAAGTGCAGTACTGTTCATTATCTTCGTAGACCTTCTCAACATTACCCTTACCTCCTTGATGGAAAACGAATTCCAAGCGTTGAGTATATTAGAGATCTTGGGGTTTGCTTCGATTCATCCCTGAAGTTTGATAAACATGTGTCGGAGATTACCCATCGGGCAAACTACCAACTGTTGCGCTTAAAGCGCACGTTCTCCAGATTTAACCTCCGTTCACTCATATGACTTTATGTTTCAACTGTCCGCCCAATACTTGAGTATTGCTCATCAGTATGGTTTCCCCTTAACAAGAGAGACCGAGTTAGGATTGAAAAAGTTCAACGTAGGGCAACTAAACTCGTACCTTATCTGAGACATTTGCCATACCAGCAGAGAATGCAGAGACTACAGTTACCCAGTCTTCAGTTCAGGCGTGATAGAGGTGACCTAATAAATACATTCAGAATCGTTAAGAACATTGACAATATCACCCGATCTCACTTCTTCGCCTTCTCAGGATACAACACCACCCGTCAACACCAGCACAAAATCCACCCACCACGCCACGTACAAGATTAGGTCAGAACTCACTGTCCAGCCGTGTGTGCAAGCCTTGGAATGCACTTCCGTCAGAGACCGTTGATACTCTCACAATCCACACTTTCAAAACAAAACTAGCTTCTACGAATTTTCACAGTCGGTCCTTTCAAGATCCATTTTAAATGTGTTTTCATGTATATTTATAGGGAATTTCTGTTGTGTGTATTTTTTTGTAAAGTAAGATCTATCGTTGCCTTATTATGTTATACCGTTCTGTTAATTCTAAACTGGCAACACTGACTAAATCTAAGGAGCTAAGAAAGGTATTTTGGATATTCACTGGTAAATGTCGACATTCACCAATTTGCGGACATTCACGGTAACATATATATATATATATATATATATATATATATATATATATATATATATATATATATATATATATATATATATATATATATATATATATATATATATATATATATGTTATATATATATATATATATATATATATATATATATATATATATATATATTATATATATATATATATATATATATATATATATATATATATATATATATATATATATATATAATATATAACATATATATATATATATATATATATATATATATATATATATATATATATATATATATATATATATATATATATATATATGTTATATATATATATATATATATATATATATATATATATATATATATATATATATATATATATATATATATATATATATATATATATATATATATATATAACATATATATATATATATATATATATATATATATATATATATATATATATATATATATATATATATATATATATATATATATATATATATATATATATATATATATAACATATATATATATATATATATATATATATATATATATATATATATATATATATATATATATATATATATATATAATATATATATATATATATATATATATATATATATATATATATATATATATATATATATATATATATATATATATATATATATATATATATATATATATATATATATATATATATATATATGTTATATATATATATATATATATATATATATATATATATATATATATATATATAAATATATATATATATATATAATATATATATATACATATATATATATATATATATATATATATATATATATATATATATATATAACATATATATATATATATATATATATATATATATATATAACATATATATATATATATATATATATATATATTATATATATATATATATATATATATATATATATATATATATATATATATATATATATATATATATATATATATATATATATATCTATATATATATATATATATATATAATATATATATATATATATATATATATATATATCTATATATATATATATATATATATATATATATATATATATATATATATATATATATTATATATATATATATATATATATATATATATATATATAATATATATATATATATATATATATTATATATATATATATATATATATATATATATATATATAGTTATCAAAATATATATATATATATATATATAACGTTGAACATATAACATTGTTAAATTGTTGTAATATAAACCGTTGATTCTGCTCTAGCAGAACATCTTTCTAACTTCTCCTGCCATTTTATTCCTTATGTTTAGGTTTCTGTCACTATTAATGATAAAGCTATTGCAAAATAAACAAGAGAGGCAATAGAATGGAAATGTCTTATTTTTTTCGGATTTGACAATAAATTAAGATAAGGGGAACCTATATACTAATTTAATTTTATGGTAATTTTTAGTAAAATGATCCAATTGATAAAATAATTCAGTCCAAATAAAAAAAATCAAAAAAACTATAAGATAATAATAACAGATAAAGAGAAGTAGTACTGAATAACAATTAGTTAATGATAAATAAAGACAATAATCAATATGCAAGGAAAAATCAACGATCAAAAGAACTCATAGTTAAATCATTTAAGAGCTGAAATCGGTATCCCCGTAGAGTAATCAAAATTAGGGGAAAAAATGTATTGTTAAATTACCGTCATTAAGGGGGGGGGGGGGATCTCTTGTACTCCTCCTTTGCCAAGGAAGACTCTATGCTTATGCTTGAGTTTATAAGTATACAGTATACTCTATTCTATAGAATATATAATCAACCATCATCATCATCAAAATTTTAAAATCTCTTTTTTGAAGAAAAAATCTCAGTGACTTTTGTGTTCTACAATTTGTATATTGAGACGGTTCTTCTGCTAACTTCTTTAGGTTATACTATTAAATTACCCAAACGGAAGGTCTCCATGGGTTTGAAATAAATTTAGAATAAATAGTTACAAATCATATAGGGAATACTAAATATCAGTCACTTTCTGCTAAGTAATTAACAACTAACAATCACTTTCAGGACACATTTTTTTTTAATATTTCAAAGATTATAGTAAAGCTAAGTTAGTACAACTTTCATGAATCAGCTGAAACATCAATCAGGAAAGTATCTTACAGATCCCTTGGCGTAACTCACTTACTTGAACTTAGTTCTTCCGACTAATAGTGACACATAAGGTTGGAACGGTTGACCTCGATATCGGGAGACCCTGAGCTAAAGACCACAGCTCCTTGAGGGATGATCGTTGAACTCTTGCCTTATCTTCAAAGGAACAATCAATCATGATCTCTTCTCTCCCACTCTTCCGGAGCAGCATCCAACGTCATAGGAAGGTTGCCCTTGTCTCATTTGGGTCGTGGGACTCCAGTATAATCATCTTTCAATTTCAACTTCTTCAGTTATTTGACATTGCTTACTGAGAGACTTATTCTGGGTGTTAGGTACTCTATCTACCCTACTGCTCCCAAGCATTTTTCGTGCGCATTTGCTCTCAAATCCAGTACAGCTTTAGACAAACCTCAGGATTCGTAACCATATTTCAATATAAGGTTATTTTTTTTATTGAACAATCACAGCTTTAGCTTCAGAGTGCACTTGCTACCAAACATTAGTAAAACAGAGAATGCCGCACCTGCGTATAAACTTCGAAGCTTTAGAGAGTATTTGCTACATTTCCAAACATTAGTAAACACAGGGAATGCTGCACCTGCGTATGAACTTTGAACCTTCAGAGAATACTTTGCTATATCTCCAAACATTAGTTAACACAGGGAATGCTGCACCTGCGTATGAACTTTGAAGCTTCAGAGAATACTTTGCTATATCTCCAAACATTAGTTAACACAGGGAATGCTGCACCTGCGTATGAACTTTGAAGCTTCAGAGAATACTTTGCTATATCTCCAAATATTAGTTAACACAGAGAATGCTGCACCTGCGTATGGACTTTGAAGCTTCAGAGAATACTTTGCTATATCTCCAAACATTAGTTAACACAGAGAATGCTGAACCTGCGTATGTACTTCGAAGCATGATCTCTTTGTCACAACTGCTGTCTTTAGGTACTGTAATATTCAGGCTCACTAATATTCAATATGCAGTTGAATGAGCCCTTTTTGAAGTTTCTACGACAACGCTTACTATAAAAATCTTATATGCTCCCAGGGCATAAATTACAACCCTTGTCCTGAGGGCTGTGGGGGGGGGGGTGGTTCATCCTCAAAGACCTAATTTTCAGAACTTTTAACTATGTTGAACAAAATGGCTATCTAAAAATTTTTATTGGATGTGTGTGGGGAAATGGTGGCGTGAGAGGGGGGTTAGTTGCCGTCCAATCACTTCGACTCTGACTCGCATAAAAGTGTGTCATTCACCGACCTTTAAGGTTGTTAGGTATTTGGTTTTAATTCTTATAATTTTTGGTGTTTATTGAATTTTATTCATCTTTTATTTTTTTGGTTTTTTCATTGTTTTTTTGTTGTTTTGTTGCTTTTTTTTCACATTGACTTCCGCGTTTTATTTTGTTGGGTTTTTTTTCGGCACTCTCATTGAATATATTTTTTTTGTTTCGTGTTGAAGAAGAGAGGCGCTTGTCCCCTTGAAATATTCGCTTTGTTGTGTTTTGTCAGTATTTTCATTTGGCCTTTAAAAACCCTATTTTTGCTCGTTTTTCTTTCTTTATGATATCAAGGAAAATTTGCCTGGAGAGTGGTTTTTTACCTTTAACATTTCTGATATTTTTCCTAAAATTTAGCTAATTTCTGAGCTCAAAACTTTTGTTTATTTATTTATTTTTTTTTTTACAGAGCATGGCTCTTGTACCATACGCTAAAGAAGAGTACGGGAAATTTTACAATGGAGATTCCTACCTTCTATACAGTGCATCTGAAAGGGGTCAACAGGCGGGTCCAAATGTTGCAGTCAAAGAGGCTAAAGGAGCTCTTGAACAGTTTGTTCATTTTTGGCTTGGATCAGAAACATCTCAAGATGAGGCCGGTGTTGCCGCAATCAAAGCTGTGGAGCTGGATGACTTCTTGGGTGGATCACCAGTGCAGATGAGGGAAACCGAGGGCAATGAATCAGCTCGATTCATGGGCTATTTTAGAGATTCTTTGAGGTAGGTAAAGCAATGGCGCAATTAAGTTTTTCACCATCAAGTTTAGGCAACTAATAAGATTAGAAACTTGTGTTAGTTTTGAAAAGAAAATTCACCATTGCCATCTAGCGTCTATACAGTGCATCTGAAAGGGGTCAACAGGCGGGTCCAAATGTTGCAGTCAAAGAGGCTAAAGGAGCTCTTGAACAGTTTGTTCATTTTTTGCTTGGATCAGAAACATCTCAAGATGAGGTCGGTGTTGCCGCAATCAAAGCTGTGGAGCTGGATGACTTCTTGGGTGGATCACCAGTGCAGATGAGGGAAACTGAGGGCAATGAATCAGCTCGATTCATGGGCTATTTTAGAGATTCTTTGAGGTAGGTAAAGCAATGGCGCAATTAAGTTTTTCACCAACAAGTTTGGACAACTAATAAGATTAGAAACTTGTGTTAGTTTTGAAAAGAAAATTCACCATTGCCATCTAGCGTTTGGTGACTCAGTAGCAATACCGTTAAGTTAACTAACCTGCTTAACCTACCAGGTTTTTCCCACGCTGACCTAGGCCTATTCTGTACGGACTGGATTTTAACTTAAGATGATTCATAATCAATGTTAATAACTCCGATTAATCTTGTCTATATGTCTGTATATGAATATTTTTGCTTTTTTAGTGAAGGTGCTACACACAGTGGCACTAGGAAATCTGTGTCTTGTAACATCCCAATTCTCTTTGGTTTTCACTTGCAAGGCAAAGGAGGTAGTTTATCAGACATGTTTGATGTAATTCTGAAAATATAATCACTGAAAACACTATTCCGCCCACCCGGATGGCTTGGAAAGCTATTTTAAAAGGCTGATATTTTAGGTGAAAAGTGATAACACTAACAACCAGTTCTAGCCAAATAAAATTGGCACACATGAAAATTTGCACAAAAAGCATGTTTTATTGCAAAAATAGTTAAAGGCATGCCTTAGGTGTTTTTGTTTAGCGAAGTTTCTTCGTAAAGATTTACTAAGCTTGTTCGGACAACTTTTCCTCTGCAGACGGGGTTTGTCTATTGATTTTTCTCCCGTGTCCCCCTTCCTCAGCTAAGTGACTGGGGTAAACTTTCACATACCTCATCTGGGTCACAACTTCATATCATAGACAATAAGCTACTCTGAATGGACATGGCTAAGTTTGTCCTGGAAAATTGTTCAATCTCTTTCAAGTTTTGTAAATTACGCCAATATTAAACAAACCAGTTATTGAATTGATATATAATAGGCTGATGATTTTAAGCGATCGCGAAAAATATAGAAACAGATGTAAAATTAATATGGTGTTTAAAATATAGTTTCAGCTTATTGATTTGTTTCTCTGGAAGGACAAATTTTGCACTAAAGCACATCAAAAAGATTTCCTGAGGGCCATCTTAATATGATAATGGGTGTAAAAAAAAAAAAAAAAAAAAAAAAAAAAAAAAAAAAAAAAAAAAAAAAAAAAAAAAAAACTGAGTCAATGTTCAGGCTACAAAGGTAAAAACACCAATTTATTAATCCCCTTCCCCGAGTGTTGTATTATGAGACAGGGCTTATCTTTCTTTTTTCCCTTTATAAAAGACTTTTTGGTAACCTTCCTTCGCAGTGTCAAGGTACCTACTAATATTATCCTCAATCCCCTCAGAAGCTGCTAAATTCTGAGCGTTTTGAGGAGGTAACACTCGTCTCCCAAGAGAGGAGAGTCTGCTATTGGCGACAAGGATCACTTGATCCCCAGAACTGGTAGGTTCTAGGCGTTTACTACCAACCCCCCCCCCCCCCGGCGATTACCCCCCGGAGAATACCCCCCTGTGTTCTCGAATTTTACACAGCGTAAACTTGAGTGAGTGGCGAATAATACACAAGTACCAAAATTCGTTCCCCCTACGGAAATAAAAAAATAAAAGTCAAAGAAGATTCTCACAGTTGGAAAGCCTTAATTTCCACGGGGGGGGGGTATTTTTCGGAGGGATATTTTCGGGGGGGGAATGCCTAGAACCGCTTCTATGTGTTTACCCCCCCCCCCCGGAAAGTACCCCCCGTAGAAAATACCCCCCCGTGGAAAATACCTCCCTGCGGAAAATGCCCCCCGCGGAAAATACCCCCCGCGAAAAATACCCCCCCCCCCCCCGCGGAAAATACCCCCTGGTAAATACCCCACCAGAAAATACCCCCCCCCGTGGAAATTAAGGCTTTCCAAATTTGAGCATTTTATTTGAGTTTTATTTTTTTTATTTCCGTAGGGGGAACGAATTTTGGTACTTGTGTATTATGCGCCACTCACTCAAGTTTACGCTATGTAAAATTCGAGAACACACCAGTTTTTTTCTTTACTTTAGAAATAAATTTGGGCTATAGATTTGCGTATAAGGGGGAGGGGGTAAAGTATAGCGGGGCACCATAAAAATGTGTTTGGTACAATTATTTTGTATATTAGATAGATAGATAGATAGAGAAGTGTATTTTAAAGCCTAATATACGGCCATGAACATAGTGAAATAACATAAATGAAAGGCACAAATAACATAAACTTTGATCAGCGATCATCCTAAAACACTTAAATGAAACACTACATTAACCTAATTTTTTTTTTTTTTTTTTTTTTTTTTTTTTTTTTTTTTTTTTTTTTTTTTTTTTTAGTTGACAAAATTTCCAGATACCTCGCTATTCTTCTTTAATTTTTTATTGGCGATACCTAGAAGGAATTATTTTCTGACTTCAAACAGCTCAAATACTTTACCCCCCCCCCCCTTTATTTTTTTATTGTGCAAATATATAGCCCAAATTATTCATATCCGTCTGTCACTTGTCTTTGTCTTGTCTCATACTAAGACGACAGAAATTAACGAAGAAACCGGTTTCTTCTCGAGTTTTACACAGCGTAAACTTGAGTGGGTGGCGCATAATGCACAAGTACCAAAATTCGTTCCCCCTACGGAAATAAGAAAAAATAAAACTCAAATTCTCAAATTTGGAAAGCCTTAATTTTCACGGGGGGTATTTACCAGGGGGTATTTTCCGCGGGGGGTTGGTATTTTCTGGAGGGTTATTTTCCGAGGGGGGTATTTTCCATGGGGGGTATTTTCCGCAGGGGGGGGGGGTATTTTCTGGAGGGGGAAATCGCCGGGGGGATAAACACCGGCCACCAAATTGGTACCAGTAAGAGAGCTTCTTTCTATCGCCTTGTATTGCTTCTCAAGGGATATTCATGGTGCGGCATGGTTTGCCCTTCATATGTCCAAGAGGATTAACTCCCAAGACTTGATATTGACAGCCATTATTGGCTTCAGTCCATCTAATCACTGCAACGCATTCCACTTAATACCCTGCCTCATGCTTAGACACTAGACAGGACGACCAATGGTTTGATGATGACTAGAATTAGTAGTAGACCTCTATTTGTGCCTACTACTGTCACGGGCACCATGTAAAGACTATCACAACATCCTGGTGGGTGCCATAGTCTACGGGAACAATCATCGGCTTGTTACCTTCATGGGTTCGATTCCCACATACCCTCGTTCTTTAAAAGTATTTTTCCTTTATTTTGTGGTTTCGTGCTAGTGTTTGTGGCTGTTATTCATGAGCATCATAGTCGCCGAGTTTAGAGAAAACTGGTAGACAGGAGTCATTTCCTAAAGATTTCTTAAGGGTTCAGGTGCCTGCGAGACCTGCGACCTGCACCAAAAGACTTGCCTGCGGTGCCTGCGAGACGCCGAGTTTAGAGAAGACTGGTAGACAGGAGTCATCTCCTGGAGAATTCTTAAGGCTTCAGGTGCCTGCGAGACCTGCGACCTATCCTACGACCTGTGCCAAAAGACCTGCCTGCGGTGCCTGCGAGACGCCGAGTTTAGAGAAGACAGGTAGACAGGAGTCATCTCCTGAAGATTTCTTAAGGGTTCAGGTGCCTGCGAGACCTGCTGTGTGGTGTCCAATCGGTCACATTCAAACAACCTAACTATTTTCAACCTCAAAATGTATTATCTTACAGGCTCTTTAAAATGATTATCCTACCTTACCTCTTGACTGGCTACGGTGATTGTACTCGCTAGACTGTTATGGTAATCGGTACTTGTCTATTATATAAAACACACTCAAGAAGTGAAGTTTGGTGACCATAAAATATGATGAAAATAGAATAGTTTATTAGCAAAATTGTGAAGGTCATTTGTGAATGATTAAATTGGGAGCTTTGGCGTTGGCTGACCGTCTCAAAGACAAAGAAAAGTTCATTTTTAACGCGATTCTTGACCTAGTTCACTTTAGTTCATTATTAACGCGATTCTTCAGGACACCGGTTAGTTTGCTTTGACTAGTGATAGAATATAGTGTTTCATCATGGATGTTCAAATATAATAGACAAGTACCTGGTAATCACATCTTTTACTTTGCATGCTATGAGCAATGAAATAATCATACCTCTATACTGGCTGTCGTCGTTATACTGGGCTCGCTAGGCTTCGATATGATGATCAAATCTATTATTTCGCGTGCTATGCACAGAATAATTATCATTATCATGCATTACCTATGGACTGGCTATGGCGACTACAGTGGTCAGGACCGGACCGACGGGGCTGACTATCATTACATCTTTTACTTCGCACGCTTTACGCAACATAATTAGGATACCTCTGAACTGTCTTAGGTGTTTATTCCGGACTGACCCAACTGGATGAGATAATTATATCTAACTTCACAGGTTACATACACAATCAACAAGCCTTCCCCCTAGACTGGCCATGGCGATTATGCTTGACTTCCTGGGCTGAACATGATTCCATCTTTTTCTTCGTTGCTATGCACAAAAAAAACTTATAATACCTCTGGACTGGCTGAGGTATTATTACGGGACTGACTGAACCACAGTTTATAGAATTATCCAGTAAGTTTATCGCGGATCATTTCTGGTCTTCGTTCTCGGTGCGAACAAAAAAGCTCCTCCCACTTATTTCTGCATTAGCGGGATCGATGTTTCCGATTGTTTCCAACAAAGTGCATTATTCGTAATAGCGGGTTTCCACTTGTTTCCGATTAGATCACAGTCTGACTTGTCTACCCATGAAAAGATCTGACTTCGATTATGTTTATATCTGCAAAAACGTTCTCCGGAGCACTCGCACCCTGGTCCGGGTTTTTATAACGGGTGAGATAGAGAATGATCATACTGGATAATTATATAAACTGTGGACTGAACTGACTATGGTGAGATTATATATCACTTCTCATGGTATACAAGCAAAACTATCCCACCTTACCTTTCGACTGGCAATTGTGATTGCATCCTACAAATTCCAAATGTGAGGAGCCATACAAAAACGGATTAATTGACTTGTTGATTGCTTCTTAATAAATTTTTTCCTGAAAATTCAGTGTTTTTTCCTTATCTCGACAATCATAAATTGTTGGACTCGTTATAAATTGGACCCAATTACATATATTCATTCTTTCGTGTCAAAATCAGGTTTAGGCAATTTTTTTTTTTAAGAATTTGATATGGACATTTTACAGACACTTGTACATGAATTTATTTCGTGGAATTTACCAACTTCAAATTTAGGGGGAGGGGAGGGTTGAAAGACCACCTGAAGTAAGTGAGTTGTATCGAATGTATAGAACAAGTACAGAAAAAGCTTAGGGTAGGGTAGGTGGAGGTATGGGGCGTAGCCCCCTACCCAGTTTGCTTTGCCTGTATACCCTAAATGCTACAGGGTAAGCCAGATGTACTGCTTTATTTGTTTGTCAGTTATTACTAAGAAAACTCCAACAATGTAACAGTTTAGTTGAAATGAAATGACTTGTGATAGTAACATTCTCGGTACATGAAAGCCAATCAAATCCAAAGGCGAGAATGTATCCTTTTTCAGCGCAATGCCAAGCCGTCCCAACACAAGTTCCACCAACCCAAAAAGGAGGTATTAGTGCCTCCCAGAACAACATCGAGGTCTGTCAGCAGCGCTTCTTCAACCCAAAAGTATGGAATTCAGCACTTGGTCAATTCTTACTAGCAGCACTTACACAAACCTAATAAGGGTAGCTGTTTTTCACAACCCTGAGCCCTGCCAGCGTCTATTCAACATTCCTAAAAGGACGGTATTGATACTTTTCAGTACAATGTCAAGTTCTATTAGCATAATCTCTACAAACCAACATGGATGGTGATATTGCCTTTAAGTGCAACACCAAGGCCCATCAGCAGCACTTCTGAAAACCCAAATGAGCAGTATTTACTCATTTTCAGCACATTCTTGAGCCCCAATACCAGCACTCTTATGAATCTGTAAAGGAGGGCAATTATACGTTTTCAGCAGAGCATCAAGTCTTACCAGGAGCTCTTCAGCAATCGTAAAACCCCGGTATTAGCCTTTTATTAAAAAGTAGTATCATCGAAACGACATGATTTTGTGCGATAGCACACTAATTAACATATTTGAAATGCTGTATTTTTTTTTTTGTGCATTGCTAAGCATTTCTGTGAGCTCAAAAGGCTGGTGCTAATACCACATTACTCAGGGTGTCCCATCCAATGTACATCAATTTCACCCTGACACTGTCATACCCATTAATCTTGGTTAATCATGGAGGTAATTAGTTTAAAGCAAATTTTTGGGTTACACCTGATAAAAGGTGTACATTCTCGTTGGTTTGACTAAAATAATTATAGTAGGGATGCAAGTTTTTGTCGTAAATACATTCAATTTTTGCAGAGGGCCGTATCCAGGTTTTTCCCGGGAGGGAGGGGGGTAGGAAAAAAATCTGGGGAGGTGGTTGTAAAAAAATCAATGACGATAAATGTTTCTGCGTACAAAAATTTGTTTGTATGGTTTTTGTTACTTTTGTACGGATTGGACTTGTTTTTTTTGGAGGGAGGGGGGGTTAAACTGTGTAAAACTCACCTCTTTAGATACGGCCTTGCTTTTACACGATATCAAATACATCAGATACATGACAAAAAAAATGTATTCATTTATTTGTGCTTTTTAAAGGCCTTATTTTCAATTCATTCTTTTGCTAAACACACACATTTGGCTAAATTTAAAATCTAATTTAAATATTTTTATAAAAATATAAATAAAAATTTAAATATTCGGCTAAACATAAATCTTGATTTTAACAATCTGTATAGTTTTTGGTAAAGTGCAAATGCTACCCAAGGTTTTTTTTTTGGTGGAGGGATGAATAGCAACACTAGCCTGTTTGTGGTAGTTAACGTTCTTTTTAAGTTTGGCCTCAGCTGTGATCGTAGTTAATGTCGTTTTAAATGCTATTCCATCAGCAATAGTGATTAAATAAAAAAATAATAAGTTTTGTAAATGAAAGTAAGTAGCAACATTAAAACTCAAAATGAATAGAAATCATTCCGGATATGAAGGGGTTGCACCCCTCCTCAACACCTTGCTCTTTACGCTAACGTTTTTAGCACTTAAAAAAAAACTTCCTATTTTAATTAAATGACCCTTGTGTTTCAGAAGCCGTTCTTAAAAAAATGGTATAACCAGTCAAACTTTAGCGTAAAGAGCAAAGTATTGAGGAGGGAGGCAACCCCTTCATATACGGAATAACTTATGTTCGTTTTGAGTTTTAATGTTGCTCCTTACTTTCAGTTAAAAAAAACTTGTTTTTTTTAAATTTTTTATCGTTTATCAAATAATACCGGTAAATCTGGCTCAACCTCCATGAAATCCCCCCAGCTCACGGGAAACTCCACCGTGGAAATTCCATCCCAGGTAAAATTTCCTCCAGACAGTTCCATCTTCTCTGAAAATCCCGTAAAGTTTCTTGCGGGCGATTCAGCCTGAAAAATTCTCCTTAGCATAAATTTATTTGAAAAAGACTTCAGTTCCTAATTGTTTTCTCGATCACTACGGAAATCCCCCCTTTCCGTGACATTCCCCTTTACAATGAAAATAGCCCCCTGATAATTCCCCCGGAACATCTTCACATGCAAAATTGAGTTGGCAAAGAGAATATAAGACAATTAAAAATAATTCGTATTGGTATTCTGTCAAATCCCCCCGATGTAAAATTACCCCTGGAAATTTCACCCCACCCCCCAGAAATGTCCCTCCCCACAGAAAACTCCCCCTGTGGAAACCTATCCCAAGCACAAAACGTCCCGCCCAAAATCTGTATACTTCCCAAAGCCAAATACTATACTTAAACAATGGGCAAATTTCTTAACTTACAGGCCTTTCCCCATAGACAGTAAATTTTACCCCTGAAGATATAGTTATTGGATCTTTCAACTATGCTGAAAAAATTATTATCTAAAAATTTTGATCAGATAACTTTGGGGAGAAAAGGGCGTGGGAGGGGGCCTGGTTGCCCTTCAATCTTTTCAGTCACTTAAAAAGGGCATTAGAACTTTTAATTTCCGTTCGAATACACCCTCTCCCGATCTTCTATGACTAATATTTTGATACGATCACTGCTGGGGAAGAAACAACCAAACAACAAATAAACACGTATCCGTGATATTTGTTCTGGCAAAAAATGATATATGTTCTGGCCAGGTTTTCCTACTGAGATTTCTCAGTAGGGGCCTCCCCCAGGCCACTCAGCGCGTCCCCAGGTGGCGGATAGGGGAACGCCTTACAGATATGTAGGGTACCTCCATTGAGTAGGAGGCGCGGACCAAGGGGGGACCCAGTCCCTGGGGGTCCTTAATTGAAACTGGGGCACCCTTGCCCGGGGGCCGTAAATACAGGCGGAGGAGGAAGAAGGCCCCTCGAATGTACACTCAGCAGGGCCCACCGGCGTGTGGACACGTCCCGTCAGTTACAAACCTTCTCCCAGCAATGGGTTAAATTGCATGGTGAAGCAGAACACCATCGTGGGAGGATCTCCTATAGGAGGACAACTGCGAAGGGCGGAGGATCCAGATTTACGGACAACGGCCTCTGCAAGGTGGTGGAGAGGAGTGGCTTGCCGCCACCACCCATTTAGCCAAGAAACCACCTCTCTTGAAATCATGAAAAAAGGGTCCAGTATTATACGAACATCTGCTACCGCGTCCGGGGTAACCGACGAACAACCAATTTTCATGGATGAAAATGCGATTTTACATGCTACCGCGTCCGGGGTAACCGACGAACAACCAATCTTGAATGATAATAATGCGATTTTACATGCTAACGCGTCCGGGGCAGCCGACGATCCTAGGCCTAGGACGACCCCCACCCGGGGTGAAAAACCACACGGTTGTTCCGTTCCGACAAAAACCTCCCTACACTTTGGCACGCTAAACATCCGAACACTTGCCAAACCGGGAAAACTAGATCTTGCCCTTAGAGAACTACAGAGGTACAATTGGGATGTTATTGGGCTCTCTGAGACTCACCTCCCCCGAACGAGTGAGGAAAACCTCTCTGGAGCCTCCCTCTTGTTGTCCGGCCGCAAGGACGGAGTTCATCGACAAGGTGTAGGATTCTTCGTATCATCAACTGCCAAAAAATCTCTAATCTCCTTCACCCCAGTCTCAGAAAGAATAGCCGTCTTACGACTAAAGGGAGCTGCCAAGAATATCTCTGTCGTCCAAGTCTATGCCCCAGACTCCGCCAGAAGTGAGGAAGAATGCGATGAATTCTATTTCACACTACAAAGCGTCATTGACCAAATCCATAAGAAAGACGCACTGATTGTCATGGGGGACTTTAACGCTATAGTAGGTATGGATAATACCGGTCGATCCGATATAATGGGGACTTTTGGTCACGGAAAACTCAATGCGAGAGGGGAACGATTGCTCGACTTCTGCCGAGAAAACGAGTTATTCTTAACGAACACAATTTTCAAACACCGCCATCGACGTAAAGTGACCTGGAGATCCCCAGACGGTAAAACCGAGAACATGATTGATTATATCCTGATATCGAAGCGCTGGAAGTCTTCCGTACTAGACACAGTAGCATTACCTGGAGCAGACTTCGACTCTGACCACACTCTCCTGATGTCAAGGTTCAAGCTAAGAATGAGAAAATTGCAAAAAGCAACAAAAATCCCAAGATTCCGGCTGGATCTGCTGCGGGATCCTGCAAAAAGGCAGACCTACACTTCCACTCTATCTGAAAAATTCCGAGAGATCCTGAAAAATCATTCTTCCTTGACCACTGCTAATGAGATAGACTCCCTGACCGAGCAGGCTACATCAGCTATCATAGAGACAGCGAATGACGTCCTTGGAAGAAAAACTCCAAATGAAAAACCATGGATCACAGATGAGATCATTGCGCTATGCGAGGATAAGCGACTTTTTTGCAATAAATCCGACCGTCACAGTTGGGATACTTACAAGCTCCTCAAGAGAAGAGTAGAGCGAGAGATCAGAAAGGCACTACGTAACCACCTGCGAAAGAAATGCGAAGACTGCGAAGTACTGTCCAAGAAGGGGAATAGCGGAGCAGTTTTCAGAATGGTACGCGAGTTAAGCCGTAAAAAAGAGCCGCAAACATCAGTGATCCTGGACAAAGACGGAAATGAGATCTACGATTCAAAGATGAAACTTGAAAGATGGAAAGAATACTTTAACGATAAACTGAATCCCCCAGTAGCTGCGGATCCTAAAATACTAACCCGCTTCCCCATACCCGACCAAGAACTCAGACCACCACCCCCACTCAAGTCAGAAACCGAGTCAGCAATCAAGACGCTCAAACAAGGAAAAGCCCCTGGCCCAGACGGAGTCACCGCTGAACTCATTAACGTCGGATCGGATGATGTAACTGATCTGTACCATGCCATTGTGTCTGCGGTGTGGGAAACCGGCCACGTACCCCGTCAGTGGTGCAAGGCTGCCATTGTACCCATTCACAAAGAGGGGTCAAAGAAAGAGTGCGGAAACTACCGTCCGATCAGCCTCACGAGCCATCAGTCACGTGTCCTGACAAAAATCCTACTCCGACGCATTCAAGCAACAACTGCCTTTGCCATTGGAGAATATCAGGCCGGCTTCCGCCCTGGAAGATCAACAATCGATCAGATATTTGTCGTTCGGCAACTCATGGAACGACACATCGAATTCAACCAAGAACTCTACCAACTATTCGTTGATTTCCGTCAGGCATTTGACCTGATATGGCGCGAAGGACTATGGCATATCCTCCTTCACTACGGTATCCCTTATGAGATAGTCCAAATAATCAAGAGTCTGTACGACCAGTTCCGAGGCCAAGTAATAACCGTTGATGGGTTGTCAGAAGAGTTTACAACTTCGTCAGGAGTACTCCAGGGTTGCATCTTATCACCACATCTCTTCAACCTCTTTCTAAATGCCGTTCTGTCGATGATGCAGTCGGAATATGGCGCAACAATAGGAGGGGTGTTAATAGAGAATCTTGCCTACGCTGATGATATTGATGAGCTAGCCAACTCTACACAAGAATTGCAGGCACAAGCTGATAAACTCTACGATACCACAAAGCCGTTCGGGATGGAGATCAATGCCAGCAAGACCAAAGTCATGGTAACTACGAGACGTGAACTAGACAACCCGCCCATTATCACCATAGGCGGGAGATAGGTTGAAACGGTTGATCACTTCCTGTACCTTGGTAGCCTACTCTCCTCAGATAATTGCCATAGCTCTGACGTGAAACGTCGACTTGCACTTGCTAGCTCTAGCTTCCGAAGACTAGCCAACGTCTTGAAAAGTAACCACCTATCCAACAAACTCAAAATGCGCCTATTCAACAGTTTAGTAATCCCCATAGTTATTTATGGATGTGGAACATGGACTCTGAAAACCGAAGACAAAATAAAACTTCTAGCTTTTGAGGTGAGATGCCTCCGTCGCATTTCTAGAATCAAATACACTGACCGAATCACAAATGTGGAAGTACGTCAAAGGCTCCAGTCCACTGAAACCATACTCAATAAAATTAAGAAGCAACAACTGCGCTGGTTCGGCCACGTCAAGCGAATGGAGCCGAGCCGCCTTCCGAAAATCGCCCTTGAAGGATCCCTCCATGGCCTTCGCCCACGAGGCAGACCACGAAAACGATGGATGGAGAACTTCCACTTCGACAACGTCAAGATAGCCCAGTTATCACGTATCGCACCAGATAGAGCAATGTACCGAGCCCTTACGCATGAGCTAGCAAGAGGAGTGGCCCCAAAACGTCCCACGAGGATGGCCGGGACCTAAGTAAGTAAGTAAGTAAAAAATGCAAAATTCCACATTTTTGTGTATTGGTGTTTGAAACTTTTACAGTAGGCTTCTCTGATATGCTGAATCTGATGGTGTGAATTTGATTAAGATTCCTTAACGTTTAAGATGCCTTTCCCCCCTGTTTCAAAAATCAGGAAAATTTTCTCAGGGTCGTAACTTTTGATGAGTATAGCCAAACTTAATGAATCTTATATATTTGGAATTAACATAATAAGTTGATTCGTTTACTGTTTCTATTGGTATCAAAATCCCTTTTTTTAGAGTTTCGGTTACTATTGAGCCGAGTCGCACCTTGCTTTCAGTTCGTTACCACGAACTGTTTGATTTTCCCTTAGTATGTTTTATTTCATATTTTTATTCGTATGTTTTTTTTTGTTTTCCTTTGTGTATTTTCATTTGTATATATATTGATTTGATTTCATAAGCTAGATCTTAATTGATTTGACTTTTAAGTTCGCTCTTTATTTTTCCTGCAAAAACCTTGTTTCTTTTAAACTAGTAACGTTTAGCAACATTTATTACTACTTCTTCTAACAACTCACCGCAGCACCAAGCCGCCTGAGGCCAACACAGGTACGCATGCTCCTCCCCCATCCCAATCTATTCAAAGCCTCCCTTTTTACACCCTCCCAGGAAGTTTCCCATTTCCTTTAAATCTTTTTTTTATGACGTCCTTCCAACCCAGACGAGGACAACCAGCTTTCCGTTTAGCCGTAGACGGTTGGCCGAAAAGGACAATCTTCGGCAATCTGTCATCCTTCATCCGCACAACGTGCCCTAGCCACCTCAATCTTTCTTTCATTATAGCCCTAGAAAGCGGTATTGAACCAATTTTTTCGTACAGCCTACCGTTTGAATTACGGTCAGTCAGCCGGGTACCCAGAACAATCCGTAAGCAATTTCTGTGGAAAACATTTAGCAAATCTTCATCTGCTTTTCGAAGCACCCATGCTTCAGAGCCATATTTGACCACTGTCACCACTGTAGCTTCTAATATTATAATCTTGGTTTGTAGACTTATCTTCCTGTTCTTCGAAACTTCTTTTAACTGTGAAGAAACACCCTGAGCCTTGGCTTTTTTACTTTTAACATCTTCACTGCTCCCACCATCTTTACTAATAATACTACCAAGGTAAGTGAAGCTGCCCACCTGATCAAGCTTTTTATTACCCAGCGTCACCTTTTCATCTTCACTTATTCCTAGCCTTTGTAACTTAGTTTTCTAACATTAATATTCAAACCTATTCTAGCACCCTGAACTCGCAAAACCTAGAAAAGTTCAAAAAGTTGTTTTTTGAGCAAAAAGTTCATTTTGCTCGCACTTTCATCTAGGATGCTTAAATCATCAGCATGATCAAAGTCCAGGAGACTTTCTCCTCCCCATTTGATTCCATGGTCTCCCATTGCCTTTTCTGTGCTCCTTAAGACAAAGTCCATCAAAATAATCCATATAAAGGGGAATAGAACATAACCCTGCTTAACTCCTGATTTAATGCAAAACCAGCTGCTAGCTTCATTTCCTACTTTAACCGCAGCAGTGTTATTCTCGTACATAGCACTAATTACTTTAATGCATTTGTCTGGTATACCATACAAGGATACGACCTTTGCTAAAGCTTTTTTATCAACAGAATCGAACACTTGCTCATAATCTATAAAACTGAGGACCAAAGGTGTTTGACAACTCAGGCACTTATCAATGCTTAACCTAAGAGTGAAAATTTGGTCGACACATCCTCTGCCTTTTCTAAAACCGCACCGTTCTTCTCTTAAAACTTTGTCTGCAGCATCTCTCAGTCTAAAAAGTATCATATTACTAAATAATCTGCTACCTACAGAGGCCAGACTAATGCCTCGATAATTACCACACTCACTCTTATCACCTTTCTTATAAAGTGGCTTAATTAAGGTTTTCCTGAAATCATTATGTACTTCCCCTTTTTCATAAATCATATTCATAATCTTCAGTAACTTATTTCTAATTTCAGAGCCACCATGTTTAAGAAACTCATTTACCACACTATCAAAACCTGGAGCCTTATTATTTTTTCATCATTTTAGTACTGTCGCTAATTCTTCCTCACAAAACAAATCTTCCTTCATATCCGAGGTATCACAAACTTTTTCATTTTCCTTTATATCTTTTCCTGCAACTCAATCTTGGTTTAGCAAATTCTCAAAATGTTCTGCCTATCTCTCTTTAACTCTTTCCTTATCACTAATTGTGGTCCATTATCACTAATTTGATTAGGACATCTATTACTAAGCAAAAATTAAGCAAATTTCTAGTTAAAAAGTTCCTAGAATCAGTATGGAAGTCATAAATAGCGGATTAAATATCCTAATCAAAGTATAACATTCAAAAAATAATATTTGTCAGAAATAATCCTCTAATCAACCTTCCAACCTATTTATTCATTATATCATATTAATCAACAATTTCCCTGGATGTAAACAAGTTACGGCTTAGCAAATCTGGACTCCGTCATATTCCTGACTAATGAAGCACTTTAAAATGTCAGCTTTAATCTTCTTCATGTCTTTTTTAATCTTTATATACCTCTTAGCCATTTGCTATAGAAACCTTTTGACTCAATTGAGATTTCTGTTCGCCCATTATACACACTTTCAAGCCTTGGAAGAGTAGAAGTTGTTTCAGGTCTGGGGTTTGATAGATAGGGACAGATCTATAGACCTATAGCCGGATATTAATTCCAGATCTAAGCAAAATAAAGTTCGGTAAATTTAAAGGTGTACCATGTCATACTCAAGGCTAATTTTGTACTTAAAAGTATCAGTAATTCTATTATTGTTCTTAGCCATGTTTGTGATAAGTTGGATCATTGGAAGTTGATTGAAGGAAGCTTAATTAGTCTGATTAACTTGATGAACTAGAAATCAGTTCAATCATCCTGCACAACGCCAAAACCTTGGGAGACATAAGAACATTTTCCAGAGTTGAAATCTGATGGTGTCGGGGTCGATCCAAAATTCTTAGAGTTTGATTAAGGCCTGAATTAAAAGACTATTTTTAGGCCATATATCTGGACTTTTGTGCGTTTAGCCTGTTGTTTCTAACGTTTTTCTTGAATTAGCCTATTGATCTGAGACAAGATTGCCTCTATTCCTCCAAGACCGTATCTAGGGGGGAGGGCTAGGGGGTTTGAACCTCCCTCCGAAACGTTTGTCCGACTCGTAAAAAAAACGTAGCAAAATTGAATACAAACAAATTTCTGATGCGTTTTTAAAAGTTTTTTTGTAACCCCCCCCCCCCCCCCCGAAAATTTCTTTAATCCCCGCCCCCGGAAAAATTTTGGATACAGCCTTGATTCCTCTAACCCTTTTTGACGTGGAAGTGTAAATTTTTTCTCAATTAAGAGAAAAAAGCAAGCGCTTAGATAAATTTCGTTTTTATTTAGCTTTTGTAAACTTGGATTGAATTTAGCTATTAACAATTCAATCTATCAAGAAGCTTTCTTCAAAGGTAGTAGTATAATTATCAAATCAATAGAATTTTTTCTACCTTCTAAACCCCTTTTCTCTATTTCATTGGAAACAATTCCAGCGAATACCATTGGCCACATTTCTAAAGCAATGGGCCCTGAATTGAAACTTACTAAACTAAACTGCTTGCCATATTTGACACCAGAATTCAGGTTGGGGTCAGTCTTATCAGATGTCTGGTATAAGATTATGCAGCCGTTTGAGCGAAAAAAACGGTAAAGTTACCATTTTTAACCAAAGATTAACCAAAGGTGCACATTAAAAAAAAAAAAAAATATATATATATAATAAAAAAACGGCCCAGAATTGAAGATTTCAGTCTAAAACTACATGAAAAGGCGTTCAAAAGGCGAATTGTCTGGCACCACTGACTGCTATCCTCAAGACTTAAATTCTAGTCTTATCTTAAGTCATTTGATTCAGTTTGAATGAAACTATTTTTATATCTATTATCAGTTTGTGTACTTTACAATATAATTTAACTCGTAAAGTGTATTTCAATAAATAGTTTCTTTTCCTCGAAAGAATTTCTGATGGCCACGGCTTTAGATGTTGCTGATTAGTGTCAATCCCTACATTCTTCTCTTTTCCTTGTCTATTTTGCTTCGCTTCCCAAATTAACCGAATAATCAGATTATTGTAGAATTCAGACCTTAAAGACCAAGTTTTCTTAGTCCTAATACTCTTTAAGTTCTGAGAGACGGCGTTAAGTTTTGTCGATTTAAAACTACCAAGCAACGCCGTTATCTGAAATCTGGTTGATATTGTCTGTTAGAAAGCAAAATTCCCTGAAGTCCCTAGAATACTTTGATACTTGACTGAAGTCCCTAGTCCCTAGAAAATTCCCTAGAATACTTTCGTAGCTAAGATAGGCATGAATAATATGCTATATATATATCTTAAATACAATAATACTCCAACGCCTCGGCCGATTATGAAACTATCTAGTTGGTAATCAGGAAGGATTATATAATCATAGGCAGCGCAATAGCGCTGCCTAAGCAAAGTTCGATGTTGGCACAATGTATTATTTTTTTTTATCCTTTAGACCAGGGCACTTTGTATCGAAGGAGCTGTCGTAGAAACTTCGAAAAGGGCTCCTTTGGTTAAAAATTGGAAGGGTTTGTGCCCTTTTCAATAGTCGAAAGTGATTGGAAGGCAACTAACACCCCTTCCACGCCCGCCGTTTCCCCAAACACATCCAATCAAAGTTTTGAGATAGCCGTTTTTTTCAACACAGTTGAAAGATCGGAAATTATGTCTTTTAGGAGGACACTCCCCTCAGAGTCTTCATGGCAAGGGTTGTAAGTTATGCACTGTGGGCATATAATGGCTTTTATTGAAAGCTTTGTCGTAGAAACTTGAAAAAGGGCTCATTCGATTGGAAATTCAAAGGGCTAGTGCCCTTTTTAATAGTCCAAAGTGATCGGAGGGCAACTAACCCCCCTCTCACGCCCAAAATTCCCCAAACACATCCAGTAAAAATTTTGAGATAGCCATTTTTTTCAACGTAGTTGAACATTCTGGAAATTATGTCTTTGAGGATGACAAACCCCCCACACCCTCAGGGCAAGGGTTGTAAGTTATGCCCTGGGGGTATATAAAGTTTTTTTTTTATAGATAGTTTTGTCGTAGGAAGTCCAAAAGGGCTCATTTGATTAGAAATTGAAAGGGCTAGTGCCCTTTTTAATAGTCGAAAGTGATTGAAGGGCAACTTACCCTACTCTCACGGCCACCATTTCCCCAAACTCATCCAATCAAAATTTCAAGGTAGCCATTTTGTTCAACGTAGTTGAAACTTCAAGAAATTAGATCTTTGAGGATGACACCTACCCCCCCAGAGCCCTCTGGGAAAGGGTTGTAAGCTATGCCCTGGGGGATATAAGATTTTATAGAAAGCGATATTGTAGAAACTTCAAAAAGGGCTCATTTGATTGGAAATTGAAAGGGCTGGTGCCCTTTTTAATAGTCGAAAGTGATTGAAGGGCAAATAACCCCCCTCTCACGCCCACCGTTTCCCCAAAGACATTCAATCAACATTTTTAGATAGTCATTTTGTTCAACGTAGTTGAAAGTTCTAGAAATTAGGCCTTTGAGGATGATAACCCCCTCAGAGCCCTCAGAGCGAGGGTTGTAAGTTATGCCCTAGGGGCATATAAGGATTTCATCGAAAGTGATGTCGTAGAAACTTCAAAAAGGGTTCATTTGGTTGAAAATTGAAAGGGCTAGTGCCCTTTTTAATAGTCGAAAGTGAATGGAGAGCAACTAACCCCCTTCTCACGCCCACCGTTTCCCCAAACTCATTCAGTCAAAATTTGAGATAGCCATTTTGTTCAACATAGTTGAAAGTTCTGGAAATTATGTCTTTGAGGATGACAAACCCCCAGAGCCCCCAGGGCAAAGGTTGTAAAAGCCAGAATATAATCTGTACTTTACTGATAAAACTCTTAAATGTTTTCACTTTTATAACTTTAAGAAATCAAAAATCAATTAAGATTTTAAGGAATAAATATCAGCGTATGTATATTAAACTGACAATATTAGATTTTTTTCAGTAAATTCATTTGAATTTTTTCAGTAAAGTACAAATTATATTCTGGCTTTTAGAAAGCTTGGGGTTAAAACCATACTCAGATTAATTTCTGCTTGTTTTGAGTTGTTATTTATTTGAATCTCTGTTTCATTATTGATACTGATTTGTGGTAGTTGTATTCTTGGTTGGTTATTTGATTCTATTTTTGTTCATTTTGGTTTAATGGAGTTTTTTTTTTAAACTTATTTTGTTGAAAAAGTTTTTTTAATTAATAATAATAAAAACAGATAGTATTTGTGAACCATACAGAACATCAGGTAATTCGAAGTCAACTTTTCCACGAGAATCAACATTTCTTCTTTTCTTTCACATTTTACTAGAATGTGTAAACATCTATTATTGCTGAAGCTAATGATGAGCATTGAAGAAATGACACATAATGAGATCTAAAAAGGCACGCCATAGAATTTGGGGCCCAAACCTATGTTGGTTATTCTTATTGAACGGATGGCATGTAAGGAAAATCAGGCCTTTGGGCCGAAACCCTGAGATACTCTACAATTTTTCTTCATTTTAATATGTTTTCATGTGCAATTTTAATGCCGTGTCAAAATTTTGCACCAGCGAGCATTGTAGTGAATCATACACCCTCAAGTCTCAGTGTTGTTAATTATGCATATTTGCCAAATTTAAGGAGTAGATCATATTTAGGGTTTGCTCAAATTGATCTTTTCTTATCACCGTATTGATATTTTTAAGGTCTAGCTGCTTTGTACGAGTGGGAATTTCGCGAATAATTTTTTATATGTATGTTTATTTATCTGTAAATTTTGTTTCGAAAACGACAGTATAATTTTTTCTGAAAACTGGCATATAACATTTCTCGGTGTGAAAAAAATCTGGATATGTCACGACTTCGGGAAAATTCGTTTAGGGCCTTAATTTTAGAAACATTTTCATATGAATCACGTCACAAAAGTAGAAAGGCCTCAATTGATCCGAACACTAACCCCTGCTGCCACCTACAACTTTTTTACATAATTTATGCATGTTTTTATGTCTGTTCGTTGTCAGTGAGAATGAAAAAACAGGATTTGTCTCACTTTGATGGATGTTTTTTGGTCGGTTATGTGTGTTGGTCAATTTATTTGTTGTTTTTCATGGATGTCAATATCAATTTATGTCTGTTTTATGGTTCGTTGTCAGTGAGAATGAAAAAACAGAATTTTTCTCACTAGAAAAAAACATGAATTTTCTCACTTTGATGGATGTTTTTTTTGGACGGTTATGGGTGTTGGTCAATTTATTTGATGTTTTTCATGGATGTCAACAGCAATTCATGTCTGTTTTATGGTTTTTGTCAGTGAGAATGGAAAAACAGTATTTTTCTCACTTTGATGGATGTTTTATGGTTTTTGTCAGTGAGAATGAAAAAACAGGATTTTTCTCACTTTGATGGATCTTTTATGGTTTTTGTCAGTGAGAATGAAAAACAGGAATTTTCTCACTTTGATGGATGTTTCTTGGACGGTTATGGGTGTTGGTCAATTTATTTGATGTTTTTCATGGATGTCAACAGCAATTCATGTCTGTTTTATGGGATTTGTCAGTGAGAATGAAAAAAACAGTGACGAGTACAGCAATTTATGGATGTTTTATGGTTTTTGTCAGTGAGAATGGAAAAGCAGGATTTTTCTCACTTTGATGGATGTTTCAAGGTCGATTTATTTGTTGTTGTTTGTCTAGGTGTAATGACAATGGGGTGATTTACATAATCGAGGGGAATTATTGATTCACGAAAGGGGAATTAAGAAACAAACATGGCTTCTTTGTTGTTTGGCTAACCTAACCTAAGAAATTGATTTACATAATCTGCGGGGAATTATTGATTCACGAAAGGGGAATTAAGAAACAAACATGGCTTCTTTGATCTTTAGGCTAACCTAACCTGAGAAATTGATTTACATAATCGGCGGGGAACTATTGATTCACGAAAGGGGAATTAAGAAACAAGTATGGCTTCTTTGATCTTAGGTCTGAGGGATAAGCGCTCTTTAGGTCAGAGAGAAAAATTAATATTCTATTTTTAAATAGGACTTCATTGATCTTTAGTGTCAGGAATTAGAAATGACATCACTTGTTATCTTGGAATTATGCGGGAGTCTAAAGAGATCGAAATTCTATTTTTAAATACGGCTTCACTGATCTTTAAGTCGGAGAGATAAATTGATATTCTAACGAAGGGATGCCAAAACAATAGGAACACGCAGAAATTACTTTTAGGGGATTATTTGGGCGAAACCGTTTTAAACATTTTAGAGAATTATTTCGGCGAAACAGTTAGAGACTCTAAGCTAAAACTCTAAACTATTAACTAAAACTAAATAAAACTAGAACTTCAACAAAAACTCTAAGCTAAGACTCTAAGCTAAAAACTCTAAACTCTTAACTAAAACTAAAATAAACTAGAACTCTAACAAAAACTCTAAGTTAAAACTCTAAGCTAAAATTCTAAACTCTTAACTAAAACTAAACTAAACTAGAACTCTAACTAAAACTCTAAGCTAAGACTCTAAGGTAAAACACTAAACTCTTAACTAAAGTAAACTAAACTAGAACTCTAACTGAAACTCAAAGGTAAAACATTAAAATTCTTAACTAAAATTAAACTAAACTAGGACTCTAACAAAAACTCTAAGCTAAGACTCTAAGGTAAAACTCTAAACTCTTAACTAAAACTAAACTAAACTAGAACTCTAACAAAAACTCTAAGCTAAGACTTAGCTAAAACTCGAAACTCTTAACTAAAACTTAACCAAACTATAACTTTAAGTAAAACTCTAAGCTATGACTCTAAGCTAAAAATCTAAATTCTTAACTGTAACTAAACTAAACTTTAACTCTAACTAAAACTCTAAGCTAAGACTCTATGGTAAAACTCTAAACTCTTAGCTAAAACTAAATTAAACTAGAACTCTAAATAAAACTAAGCAAAGACTCTAAGCTAAAACTCTGAACTCTTAACTATTACTAAACCAAACTTCAACTCTAACAAAAACTCTATGTCTAAGCTAAAACTCTAAACTAAAACTAAACTAAACTAGAACTTCAACATAAACTCTAAACTAAGACTCTAAGCTAAAAACACTAAACTCTTAACTAAAACGAAACTAAACTAGAACTCTAACAAAAAACTCTAAGCTGAGACTCTAAGCTAAAACTCTAAACTCTTAAGTAAAACTAAACTAAACTAAAACTCTAAGCTAAGTCTCTAAGGTAAAACTCCAAACTCTTAACTATAACTAAACTAAACTAGAACTCTAACAAAAACTATAAGCTAAGACTCTAAGCTAAAACTCTAAACTCTTAACTAAAACTAAACCGAACTAGAACTCTAACAAAAACTCTTAGCTTAGAGTTAAAACTAAAACTAAACTTAACTAGAACTCTAACTAAACCTCTAAGCTAAGACTCTAAGCTAAAAACACTAAACTCTTAACTAAAACTTAACCAAACTATAACTTTAAGTAAAACTCTAAGCTATGACTCTAAGCTAAAACTCTAAACTCTTAACTAAAACTAAACTAAACTAGAACTCTAACAAAAACTCTAAGGTAAGACTCTAAGCTAAAACTCGAAACTCTTAACTAAAACTTAACTAAACTACAACTTTAAGTAAAACTCTAAGCTATGACTCTAAGCTAAAACTCTAAATTCTTAACTATAACTAAACTAAACTTCAACTCTAACTAGAACTCTAAGCTAAGACTCTATGGTAAAACTCTAAACTCTTAACTAAAACTAAACAAGACTAGAACTCTAACAAAAACTCTATGCTAAGACTCTAAGCTAAAAAACTCTAAACTCTTAACTAAAACTAAACTAAACTAAAACTCTAAGCTAAGTCTCGAAGGTAAAACTCCAAACGCTTAACTATATCTAAACTAAATTAGAATTCTAACAAAAACTCTAAGCTAAGACTCTAAGCTAAAACTCTAAACTCTTAACTATTACTAAACCAATCTTCAACTCTAACAAAAACTCTATGCTAAGACTCTAAGCTAAAACTCTAAACTATTAACTAAAACTAAACTAAACTAGAACTTCAACAAAAACTCTAAGCTAAAAACTCTAAACTCTTAACTAAAACTAAAATAAACTAGAACTCTAACAAAAACTCTAAGCTAAGACTCTAAGCTAAAATTCTAAACTCTTAACTAAAACTAAATTAAACTAGAACTCTAACTAAAACTCTAAGCTAAGACTCTAAGGTAAAACACTAAACTCTTAACTAAAAGTAAACTAAACTAGAGCTCTAACTGAAACTCAAAGGTAAAACATCAAATTCTTAACTAAAATTAAACTAAACTTGAACTCTAACAAAAACTCTAAGCTAAGACTCTAAGGTAAAACACTAAACTCTTAACTAAAAGTAAACTAAACTAGAGCTCTAACTGAAACTCAAAGGTAAAACATCAAAATTCTTAACTAAAATTAAACTAAACTAGAACTCTAACAAAAACTCTAAGCTAAGACTCTAAGGTAAAACTCTAAACTCTTAACTAAAACTAAACTAAACTAGAACTCTAACAAAAACTCTAAGCTAAGACTTAGCTAAAACTCGAAACTCTTAACTAAAACTTAACCAAACTATAACTTTAAGTAAAACTCTAAGCTATGACTCTAAGCTAAAAATCTAAATTCTTAACTGTAACTAAACTAAACTTTAACTCTAACTAAAACTCTAAGCTAAGACTCTATGGTAAAACTCTAAACTCTTAGCTAAAACTAAATTAAACTAGAACTCTAAATAAAACTAAGCAAAGACTCTAAGCTAAAACTCTGAACTCTTAACTATTACTAAACCAAACTTCAACTCTAACAAAAACTCTATGTCTAAGCTAAAACTCTAAACTAAAACTAAACTAAACTAGAACTTCAACATAAACTCTTAACTAAGACTCTAAGCTAAAAACACTAAACTCTTAACTAAAACGAAACTAAACTAGAACTTTAACAAAAACTCTAAGCTGAGACTCTAAGCTAAAACTCTAAACTCTTAAGTAAAACTAAACTAAACTAAAACTCTAAGCTAAGTCTCTAAGGTAAAACTCCAAACTCTTAACTATAACTAAACTAAACTAGAACTCTAACAAAAACTATAAGCTAAGACTCTAAGCTAAAACTCTAAACTCTTAACTAAAACTAAACCGAACTAGAACTCTAACAAAAACTCTTAGCTTAGAGTTAAAACTAAAACTAAACTTAACTAGAACTCTAACTAAAACTCTAAGCTAAGACTCTAAGCTAAAAACACTAAACTCTTAACTAAAACTTAACCAAACTATAACTTTAAGTAAAACTCTAAGCTATGACTCTAAGCTAAAACTCTAAACTCTTAACTAAAACTAAACTAAACTAGAACTCTAACAAAAACTCTAAGGTAAGACTCTAAGCTAAAACTCGAAACTCTTAACTAAAACTTAACTAAACTACAACTTTAAGTAAAACTCTAAGCTATGACTCTAAGCTAAAACTCTAAATTCTTAACTATAACTAAACTAAACTTCAACTCTAACTAAAACTCTAAGCTAAGACTCTATGGTAAAACTCTAAACTCTTAACTAAAACTAAACAAGACTAGAACTCTAACAAAAACTCTATGCTAAGACTCTAAGCTAAAAAACTCTAAACTCTTAACTAAAACTAAACTAAACTAAAACTCTAAGCTAAGTCTCGAAGGTAAAACTCCAAACGCTTAACTATATCTAAACTAAATTAGAATTCTAACAAAAACTCTAAGCTAAGACTCTAAGCTAAAACTCTAAACTCTTAACTATTACTAAACCAATCTTCAACTCTAACAAAAACTCTATGCTAAGACTCTAAGCTAAAACTCTAAACTATTAACTAAAACTAAACTAAACTAGAACTTCAACAAAAACTCTAAGCTAAAAACTCTAAACTCTTAACTAAAACTAAAATAAATTAGAACTCTAACAAAAACTCTAAGCTAAGACTCTAAGCTAAAACTCTAAACTCTTAACTAAAACTAAATTAAACTAGAACTCTAACTAAAACTCTAAGCTAAGACTCTAAGGTAAAACACTAAACTCTTAACTAAAAGTAAACTAAACTAGAGCTCTAACTGAAACTCAAAGGTAAAACATCAAATTCTTAACTAAAATTAAACTAAACTTGAACTCTAACAAAAACTCTAAGCTAAGACTCTAAGGTAAACCTCTAAACTCTTAACTAAAACTAAACTAAACTAGAACTCTAACAAAAACTCTAAGCTAAGACTCATCTAAAACTCGAAACTCTTAACTAAAACTTAACCAAACTATAACTTTAAGTAAAACTCTTAGCTATGACCCTAAGCTAAAAATCTAAATTCTTAACTGTAACTAAACTAAACTTTAACTCTAACAAAAACTCTAAGCTAAGACTCTAAGCTAAAACTCTAAACTCTTAGCTAAAACTAAATTAAACTAGAACTCTAAATAAAACTAAGCAAAGACTCTAAGCTAAAAACTCTAAACTCTTAACTAAAACTAAACTAAACTAGAACTCTAATTAAAACTCTAAGTCTAAGCTAAAACTCTAAACTAAACTAGAAATTCAACAAAAAACTCTAAACTAAGACTCTAAGCTAAAAACTCTAAACTCTTAACTAAAACTAAACTAAACTAGAACTCTAATAAAAACCCTAAGATAAGACTCTAAGCTAAAACTCTAAACTCTTAACTAGAACTAAACTAAACTAAAACTCTAAGCTAAGTCTCTAAGGTAAAACACCAAACTCTTAACTATAACTAAACTAAACTAGAACTCTAACAAAAACTCTAAGCTGAGACTCTAAGCTAAAACTCTAAACTCTTAAGTAAAACTAAGCTACACTAAAACTCTAAGCTAAGTCTCTAAGGTAAAACTCCAAACTCTTAACTATAACTAAACTAAACTAGAGCTCTAACAAAAACTCTAAGCTAAGACTCTAAGCTCTTAACTAAAACTAAACCAAACTAGAACTCTAACAAAAACTCTAAGCTAAGACTCTAAGCTAAAACTCTAAACTCTTAACTAAAACTAAACTAAACTAGAACTCTAATTAAAACTCTAAGTCTAAGCTAAAACTCTAAACTAAACTGGAACTTCAACAAAAAACTCTAAATTAAGACTCTAAGCTAAAATTCTAAACTCTTAACTAAAACTAAACTAAACTAGAACTCTAATAAAAACTCTAAGATAAGACTCTAAGCTAAAACTCTAAACTCTTAACTAAAAATAAACTAAACTAAAACTCTAAGCTAAGTCTCTAAGGTAAAACACCAAACTCTTAACTATAACTAAACTAAACTAGAACTCTAACAAAAACTCTAAGCTAAGACTCTAAGCTAAAACTCTAAACTCTTAACTATTACTAAACTAAACTAGAACTCTAACACAAACTATAAGCTAAGACTCTAAGCTAAAACTCTAAACTCCTAACTAGACGTAAACTAAACTAGAACTCTAACAGAAACTCTAAGCTAAGACTAAGCTAAAAACTCGAGACTCTTAACTATAACTAAACTAAACTAGAACCCTAACACAAACTATAAGCTAAGACTCTAAGCTAAAACTTTAAGCTATGACTCTAAGGTAAAACTCTAAATTCTTAGCTATAACTTTACTAAACTACAACTTTAACTAAAACTCAAAGCTATGACTCTAAGCTAAAACTCTAAATTCTTAGCTATAACTAAACTAAACTAGAACTCTAACTAAAACTCTAGGCTAAGACTCTAAGGTAAAACTCTAAACTCTTAACTAAAACTAAACTAGAACTCTAACAAAAACTCTAAGCTAAGACTCTAAGCTAAAACTCTAAACTCTTAACTATTACTAAACTAAACTAGAACTCTAACACAAACTATAAGCTATGACTCTAAGCTAAAACTCTAAACTCTTAACTAGAAGTAAACTAAACTAGAACTCTAACAGAAACTCTAAGCTAAGACTCTAAGCTAAAAACTCGAGACTCTTAACTATAACTAAACTAAACTAGAACTCTAACACAAACTATAAGCTAAGACTCTAAGCTAAAACTCTAAACTCTTAACTAAAACTAAACTGAACTAGAACTCTAACTAAAACTCTAAGCTATGACTCTAAGGTAAAACTCTAAACTCTTAACTATAACTTTACTAAACTATAACTTTAACTAAAACTCTAAGCAATGACTCTAAGCTAAAACTCTAAATTCATAGCTATAACTAAACTAAACTAGAACTCTAACTAAAACTCTAAGCTAAGACTCTAAGGTAAAACTCTAAACTCTTAACTAAAACTAAACTAGAACTCTAACAAAAACTCTAAGGTAAGACTCTAAGCTAAAACTCGAAACTCTTAACTAAAACTTAACTAAACTTCAACTCTAACTAGAACTCTAAGCTAAGACTCTATGGCAAAACTCTAAACTCTTAACTAAAACTAAACTAGAACTCTAACTAAAACTCTAAGCTAAGAATCTAAACTAAAACTCTAAACTCTTAACTAAAACTAAACTAAACTAGAACTCTAACAAAAATTCTAAGCTAAGACTCTAAGCTAAAAAACTCTAAACTCTTAACTAAAACTAAACTAAACTAAAACTCTAAGCTAAGACTCTATGCTAAAACTCTAAACTCTTAACTATTACTAAACTAAACTTCAACTTTAACAAAAACTCTAAGCTAAGACTCTAAGCTATTGGGCCGGGACTCTAAGCTATTGCTCTAAGCTATTGAGGTTAGAAATTGTTGGAATTCTTGGGCGATTCATGCCAATCACTTGATTCACAGAATATCTCAAGCACGATCGAAAAAAAATCCTTTTATTTCTTATGCAAGTCACGCGAATCGCTTGGATCCCATAACATTACAAAAGCGAATAACTCTGAACTCAAGTCACTGAAAGGCTCAAGTTCAATCGTGTAAGAAACCATTGGAATAGTCGACATTTGGGCTCTGTCAAAGTGTACTATGGTTAAACAAACTATCATAATTTAAAATCTATTAAGCGAAGTAACGAAATAAACAAATTGAATCTCAGAATGTTATATGCTTGAATCACAGAATATCACAAAAATGATTCAATCACCTGCTCGTACCGATAATTTATTTTCATAAGTTCAAACACAGAAAAATCGACAGAAACACAGAACATAGAAGCACAGAACCACAAACACAGAAACACAGAAAAAGATAATTTATTTTCATAAGTTCGAAAACACTGAAAAATCCCTCATAAGTTTTAGCTTAAAATTACGTCCTCGAGACTTGCCAAAAACTTCAAACGAGGTTTTAATCTTATAAATGGATTTGAAACCGATTTTTTTTATCCTTTGAATAGTGCCCTGCTAATGATTGAGCAATTAGCGATGAGATCGATAAGCGGAATATCCCCAAAGAAAATCCAGTATTTACTCTACAAGTATTTTTAATTTATTTTGCCTTAAAAAAGGTTAGGTTCCTTACTTTCATATGAAACATTTCCCCCTCCTCCCTCCCAAAAAAGATTATATGTTTATCTGAAAGTTAAGATGTTTAGGAATTAAAACGTACTCTTCGAAGTTACGGTCAACACTGACCGTACCAAACGATCCTGAATGAGCTGAAACTTTGGTGCTTAATATTATCTCAGATTCAAGGCCTCGTTGAAAAACTTATGTTTCAATCGAAGTTAAAAATGTCAGGACACAAAATTCTGAAAATTAGGGTTTACCTAGAAACAATTTACTGAAAACTAATTTAAAATAAAAAAAAGATCTTTAATGATAAACATTTTGATTTTAGCTTGACGAATGTGACAACTCTACAGTAGGAATAATCCCGTAAATTTGGAAGACCAGTGTGCGAACCAAAATTTAAATATTCGAAGATACGGTAATGACTGTGGTCAAGTGTGGTTTTAAAACGAGGACGCTTCGAAACATTTTGCAGAGGGTTCGAAGATTTGCGAAGAATGATCGATCACCAGAGGAATTATCCATGGATAGTTTCAGGTGCCCGTTTGATTGACCGTATGTCTAATAACAAGCTCTGCAAAAAAGGGGTTTGATTCTACTTCCTGGGGCAGCAATGAGAGAAAGGTTGAGATGACGATGGCACGTTTCACGGATGAAGGGTGACAGATAGTCGAAGATTGTGCTTTTGGCACTGGTGCATTATATATAACACAGCGCTATAGACTGTACAAGGAAATACAAATGGAAACCCGTCAAACGGGTATTTGCAAGAGATAGTGGATTGCAAAGCGTGATTACTTATCGTGTTCACTATATCTAAACTGTTATTTTTTGGGGTTTAGGGGGGGAGGTACCTAGGTTAGGTTACGTATTATATATGCTATGCTGTACTCCCCCCCCACCTCCCTAATGTGCAAATATATAGCCCAAGTTTGTTTCTAAGCTATTATTTGTCTCTGAACTATTATATTTTCATCCTATTTTATTTTATTAGCATTAACCAAACTTGAATTCTCTCGTGTGTTATATATAATGCACCAGTACTGTGCTTTTTGTTCGCCCATATGAATCTAGACGAAAAGCAGGTTGTCCCCCTCCCACGGGGTGGGGGAACTACTTAAAGGAAGTTATAACTTCATGGGAGAGGGTAAAGAGTGAAGCTAGATTTGAATAGGTCGGGGTGGAAGAGAAGCTTGCGCAACTGTGTACTCATCAGTGATGCGGTAATTTGTTAGAAAAAGTAGTGTAGGCCTAGTTCATTTACCAATAGCACCAAGGACAGTGAAAATAAAATTGTATTTTTTGAATTAGTTACCTGAACCCTTGCACAATGTCTTAAAAAACAAGGAAGCATCGGGACTTCAATTTAATGAGACAGCCTCCGCATGAAGTTAAAGAGTTATCTCTTCTACCGGACGTTCTATCTACAAAAAAATTAAACGTAGATAAAGAAAGAGCAAAAACTAAGCTAAGAACAAATGACACCAAGCAGCTTAAGAACAATTGTCTTTCATTTGGAGGTTTAGTTATCTCTGAGAGCCAATAGATTGCTAATGTTTGAATTTTTACGGACGAAAAGCGTTATCAAATTTAACGAAATAGTTTTTCTTGTTTGATTTTATGGTTCAAGGTGGGGACATTAACAGAAATGTGATATTGCCCTAAAAATTTCATAACTATGAAGTTTTAAACCAAAAGTATTGTTTTAAAAAATCGTGATTCAGGCTCGAATAGACTTAAAACGGCCCAGGGGGCTAGAAATGTTTTATTTTGATGTCCTTGGTAGGTTAAATGGAAAAATCTTCCACTAATTTGCCGACTGAAAGAAGTCTCACGAAAAGAAATGTTTTTGTTTTTCCGCTAAAAACTTTTTCTGGCGTCTTCTGGAAATACGCTCCTAATAACAAAAATTATGTTTTGTTTTTAATGTGAAGATGCTATGCCTGTCTAACCCATAAACAAAAATAATTTATTGGAGATAAATAAAATTAGTTTTTTTTTAGAATTCTACAAGGTGGGGTCGCTTCAGGGTTCAAGCACGTCAGCGACGAATATACACCACTTCTATTCAGCGTTAAGGGTAAAAGAGCTCCGCTTATTCGCCAGCTGAAAGAAGTCTCCTGGAAAGAAATGACAGAAGGAGACGTTTTTGTTCTGGATACGAAAGACCACATTTTTGTCTGGACCGGTCGCTCAGCCAATAGATACGAGAAAATGCATGGCGCTAAGGTAAGTAGGACATGTGAATAACAAGGGTGGCTTCCGTAAGCTAGTTATAATTAGTAAGTTACTATTATCTGTGTCTCAAAACACCAGACAATAACATAAATTTTGTCAAGTATGACAAGTGATGAAAGAATTAAACGTTAGGGTTTTTTTGCTTGTTGTACCGCAACCATGAGTCATTTTAGGATCTGTCCTAGTTATTGCCCGTGTTCACAAGACGCTTTTTTCTGCTTGAAATACTTCGTTTAGCATGTATATAGAAAATAGTCTTTTCAGCTTTTTAAATATGAGTAAAACTCTTTACTTTTCCTAGAATTAATTGACTAGATGACTGTTGCCAGAAAATCTTCAGTAGGGCAATGTAGGCTTTTTGCTAGGGATAGAACTGGCATGTTTCTAAAAATTTTCAGCAATCCAATGTAGATACAAAAACAAGTAAATTTTTGAAGAGCTGATTAATTCGCTAGCTAAGAGATAACTGCCAGAATTAATACCAATACACTGTTTTTTGAACATACGAGATTGAATTGCTTTTTCTGACAAAAAACGACGAAATAAACTACGATGCGGGTGTATTTTCATTAAATATTTTAATATTTAGAGGGGGTTGGATTATGTTAGGTATTTAATATAATGCGTTCTGGGCGTAGTTTCCGTCTTCTTCGTTGTAGTTTCCATAATTTTGTTACTAAAGTATTCTATTGTCATTATATTTTGGTATATTTCATTGTGAATAAGCTAACTTGTTCAGTGTGTTCTGGATAACACGTAAGTAAAAAAACACTATTATCATAGTAAAAAACACAGACTCTCTCTATCATTACAAAACGGAAGCATAAAACAGTTTGACCAGGTGAACCTTTTGAAATTGCTGTGATTCTGGCAAAAAAGACATTATTTACCTCTTAGAGTTACTCTTTGTTTCCCTAAAATTAAGAGATTGGGTTATTGTAATCAATAAAATGAAATGGCACTTCTCAGATAATTACAAACTTCGGTAGTCTGTCTAAGAAATGAAATAGATTTATTCCTCCTTAGGTACATTAAGCAATGAAGATTTGGGTCTAGTGATGTTTCTTGACTGTGTAAAAAAAAAGTTTTCGTTTTCCTAAGATTAAATAACTAGGTCAAGGGCGTATCCAGGAATTTTGTTTGAAGGGGAGGGGGGTTACGAAAAATCTTTAAAAAAAACCATCAAAACTGCGGTTATAAGCATTTTGGGTACTTGTCAATTAGCTGGTACACAAGGGAGAAGTCAAGTTTGGTTAATGCTAATGAAACAAAAGACAATATGATGAAAATATAATAGTTTAGGGTACTTGCCAATTAGCTGGTACACTTGTGAGAAGTCCCCTAAACCCCCCCAAAAAATAGTTTAAATATTCTAAACGCAATGACAAACCCCGCTTTGCGATCCAATTCTCTATTGACTGATACCCGTTTGACTCGTTTCCTTTAGTATCTTGCGTGCGTACCAGCTAATTGACAAGAACCCATTTTTGTTACGTTGTTACGAGTTGGACGAACATTTCATAACCGGGGTGGGGGGGGGGGGTCAAACCTGGTAACCAGCCTGGGTACTTGTTTAGAATCCAGAAAACATGCGGTAAATGAAGTTTCGTTATAATGCTAATGAAATAATACAAAATAGCATGAAAATATAATAGTTTAGAAACAAATTTGGGCTATATATTTGCACATTAGGGGGGGGGGAGGGTGGGGGTAAAACATAGCATATATTCAATACCTAACCTAACCCAACCTAGGTACCTTTTATTCCCCCTAAACCCCAAAAACACTAAAGTTTAAATATAGTTCCCGGAGTGAGAAACGGTACTGTTGTATTATCTATAACACACGCGAGAAGTGAAGTTTGGTTAATGGTAATGAAATAAAGCAAAATAGGATAAAATTATGATAGTTTAGGAACAAATTTCGGCTATATATTTGTACATCAGGGGATGGGGGGTAAAGCATAGCATATATTAAATACGTAACCTAACCTAAGTACCTTTTTTGCCCCTAAACCCCAAAAAACGAAAGTTTAAATGCTGTAAGCGCAGTGATATATCACTGTTTGCAATCCTCAACATAGGAATTGGCCGTTGAAAGAAACCTGTTTGACTAGTTTCTTTAGCGTGTTCGCTGTACAATATCGCGCGTGTGTTACAGATAATACAGCAGTACCTGAGAAACCCTTTGTGTTTATACATCATCTATGCTTTACCCGGTAAAATGCCTATCTGATCTTTAATACAATTTTCGCGCATTTTCTGGATTATAAACAAATACCCCAACCTGGATTAGGTCGTCTCTTTCCATTTAATTTGGAAAAGAAAAACATTCAATTTTTGTACAGAGACAGGACCAATGTGTTTAAAAAAAAATCAGCTTCTGAAATAAAAACACGGAAAAGATAGGAAAGGGGAAAGGGCTAAAATACATGTTCAACTCATCTTTAATTTCCTGTATTATTTCTATTTTTACACCGTACTGTTGCATTATGCGGACACCGCTATATACTGCATTAAGGAAACGAGAGACGAAATCCGGCAAAGCATAGCATATATTAAATACGTAACCTAGCCTAACCTAGGTATCTCTCCCCCCCCCAAAAAAAAAACAAAACAAAAAACAACACTTTAAATATCGTATACGCAATTAAAACCACGCGTTAATCCAGTTAATAGAAGAGTACCGAAATGGAATGCAAAGCGTGGTTTCCATTGCGTTTACGATATTTAAACTGTTGTTTTTTGGGGTTTAGGAGGGGGAGAAGGTACCTAGGTTAGGTTAGGTTACGTATTTAATATATGCTATGCTTTAACCCCCCCCCCCTAATGTGCAAATATATAGCCCAGATTTGTTTCTAAACTATTATATATTCATCCTATTTTATTTTATTTCATTAGCATTAAGCAAACTTGACTTCTTTCGAGGTGTCCGTATAATGCACCAGTACCCCAGTTTCTTTTATTCTTCTGAATTGTGTTGTGTTTTTTCGGTGTCCGCATAATGCACCAGTACCCCTGTTTCTTTTATTCTTCTGAATTGTGTTAAAAATCTACTATTTTTCAGAAAATCAGGCATTATACGGTAAACTTCTGATGTAGATATGCCTTTCTAATATTTTTCAAGTACAAATTCGGAAGATTTTAAAATATGATGAGACAAAAGGAACTTTAGATTCGTTTTGCATTGAATGACTATCTCCTTTCGATACAGTAATTTAAGTGCGACATATTTGACCTAATAATGATTAGTCATCTCCTTTCTTCTTGCCAAAACCACAAATCATGGATATGTCACATCTGTCTCAAAAATTAAAAAACAAAAGAAAAAGTCAGAAGCACATAAAACCAGTTTCTTACATCACGGTTAGTCACAGATGTCAGTGAACTCGCTATCTGTAATTTTTTGCGAAATGTTGCATGGAATTTGGGATGCTTGTCCACATTAAGAAAAGTGAAAGTCAGGCATTCAATGAACTAAATTGTATGCTTAGAATAATAATTTGGACATAAAATTCAGTTTCATACTTGTTTACAAAGCTTTTACAAAAACTAAAACAATTTATATGTAGCTAAATACATTTTATTTACAATTTTTTTCATATTTTGTTTTTTCATTATTTTTTATTATTTCTTTATTATCATCTATCTATTTGTTTTGTATAATGTTTTGACAAGGTACTATTTTTAAGATTTGTTCCATATATTGGGACGAATTTTTATCCCCTCCCCTAATCAGAATTAAATGATTACTTATGTCCCTGAGAAAAATGGGGGATAATGTTCTTATATATCAAACAGTAGGGAAGGGGGGACTTGAACCAATAGTAACTGAAACCAAAAAAGGAATTTTGAAGACAATTAATGCAACTAAAAGAATCGGCGTTTTATGCTTATTCCAAATATATAAAATTAATTAAGTTTAATGTTACTCAACAAGGTTTCTAAGCATAAGAAAATTTGTCTGATTTTTAAAAAAGGGGAAAAACACCTCCTCAAAGTCAAGCAATCTTAATGAAAATTACGCGATTATATTCCCATGCAACTTTCCATAACCAATGGGCCCATTTTAATTTATTGTTTTGCTTTTGATGTCCGTTTTGCTTTTATTTTGTCCTTAGGACTTTTATTCCTGTATTTTTTACTTTTCATTTACTTTTGTGCTCTGAGGATGGTAGAGCAAAGATTTTGACCGAAATATCAGCATATATATCGTTTTCTTTTTTCATCGCCTGGTAATATCATAGTTCTTTCTTCTTTTTTTCCATTTTGTCATGCATATTGCATAGCCAGTGTGGTCTTGAACTTATTTACAATGTTTATTATGGGGCAGAAATCAGATAAGAAAAATATATATACAATCAGGTTCTCCATTTATTGCTCACCATTCTGTAAATATATTTTATTTATATTCTAAAAATATATTATCCTATAATTTACAAATATAGGAGTTGTCGTTGTCGTTGAAACTGCTCACGAAATGTTTGATGGAACTAGTCAAGGGAAATATTGTGCCGTCATTCCCAATTAATAAAAATTGGACGTCAAGCGAATTGGACGTCAGTGCTTAGCCTGGAAACGAACCAAATCAAATTAAGGTTTCTAGTTGAAGAGGTAAACGACACAGCATTCGCACGGGATTCTGACTAATGGACAATTCTTCTGGGATTGGTATGTTTTGATGGGCGTCTTTGGGCTGAAAAACCTCTTCCTAGCTAATTTATCTATTACGGGTTGCCTCCCCGTAGTAGCATAATATTTGTAGGCATGAATATATAATGAGTCGGAGGTAATAGGCTTGAGATTGTCTGTGCAGGATTTCGACTCTTGTTGATAGAAGAGCATCGCCAAGCGCTGAAAACCATGTTGTGACCAAGATGGGCCCAGGATTGCACAAAGCCTCCATTCATGGAGGTCCCAGGGAATTCTTGCTGTCCGGTTCTAAGCCGGCTTAAGCACTTCGGTGTAGACTTGAGAAGATATGTGATCCCCGTCCTGCACTGGTATCCGGGATCATTGCTTTTCCTGAGGCGAAAAAAATTTCAATGATTTAAAGAACATGAAAATTGGAACTTGGAATGTTACGACATTAAAAAATTACTATCGTTTCGACATTTTGACTGACGAATTCAGACGATTCGAACTGGATTTATTAGGAGTTTCAGAAACTCATATCCCAGGGGTAGGAAGCATGAAATTAGGTGATATAGAATTTGTTTACTCAGGCAGGAAGGATGGGGTACATAGACAGGGAGTAGGGCTCATGATGAATAAGGAAGCTGCTAAGTCTTGTTTAGGCTGGGAAGGTATTAATAATAGAATACTAATTGCTCATTTTATGACTAGAAAGTTCAAGGTATCAGTTATAGTAGTATACTCCCCTGTAGAACCGACTGATGGAGATACTAGTGACTCAGATGAATTTTACTTACAGTTACAGGAGCAAATAGACAAGGTCCCAGGTAGAAATATGATGTTATTGCTGGGAGATTTTAACGCCCAGGTTGGTAGAAATATGGATAGATGGTATCCCAGCTTAGGTAAATTTGGTGTAGGAAAAGAAAACAGTAATGGATACAGACTTTTGCAATTTTGTAGGTATAACAATCTAGTTATAACCAATACGGTGTTTGGTCATAAAATGGCTCATAAGCTAACATGGTATTCACGTGATGGTAAGACAGCAAACCTTATTGATTATGTTATAGTAAATCGAAGACTGGCAGGATCAATACAAGATACTAGGGTATATAGGAGTGCTGTTATTGATGTTAAAAGTAAACATCACCATCTAGTAGTGTCAAGGGTTAATTTAAAGCTGAAATATCGGAAGGGTAATTACCTCCCGGGAAGTTATGATGTTAGTAGACTCCAGGATGAGAATTTGAGAGAAACTTTCCAGGAACAGTTGAATACTAAACTTGAGAGCTTAAAATTTGATAATGTGGAAGATGGTTGGAATAATTTTAGAAAAATAATTTGTGAAGTTGCTGAAGGTGTATTAGGGAAGAAAGCTAGAACTGCAGCTAAGAATATTAGTGAAAAAGCTTTAAGTTTAATAGAAAGGAGAAAGGACTTGTACAAGAATTATCTGAGTGATAGATCACATGAAAACAAAAGAAATGTAAAGAAAGTGGAGAAAGCATTGAAATATGAACTAAGGAGGTGTGAAGTGGAGGCCATGGATAAAATTGCCGAGGATTTAGAAGATGCAGCTAGACGGCATAATAGTAAAATATTGTACTGGCACGTTAACAAATTGAGAGGTAGTAGTCAATCCGGACTTGTCCCAGTTAAAGATAGGAATGGGGTGGCAATTAGCGATAAGACAAAAGCTAAAGCGAGATGGGCCGAACATTTTGAGAATTTGCTTAACCGAGATAGAGTTGCAGGAAAAAATATAGAGGAAAATGAAAAAGTTTGTGATACCTTGGATGTGAAGGAAGATTTGTTTTGTGAGGAGGAATTAGAAACAGTACTAAAAGGATTAAAGAATAATAAGGCTCCAGGTGCTGATAGGGTAGTAAATGAGTTTCTTAAATATGGTGGCTCTGAGGTTAGAAATAAGTTATTGGAGATTATGAATATGATTTTTGAAAAAGGGGAAGTACCTAATGATTTTAGGAAAACCTTAATTAAGCCACTTTATAAGAAAGGTGATAAAAGTGAGTGTGGTAATTATCGAGGCATTAGTCTGGTCTCTGTAGGTAGCAAATTGCTTAGTAATATGATACTTTTTAGACTGAGAGATGCCGTAGACAAAGTTTTAAGAGAAGAGCAGTGCGGTTTTAAAAAAGGTAGAGGATGTGTTGACCAAATTTTCACTCTTAGGTTAATAATTGAGAAGTGCCTAAGTTTTCAAACACCTTTGGTCCTTAGTTTTATAGATTATGAGCAAGCGTTCGATTCTGTTGATAGAGGAGCTTTAGTAAAGGTTTTATCCTTGTATGGTATACCAGACAAATACATTAAAGTGATTAGTGCTATGTACGAGAATAACACTGCTGCGGTTAAGGTAGGAAATGAGGTTAGCAGCTGGTTTTGTATTAAATCAGGAGTTAAGCAGGGTTGTGTTCTATCCCCCTTTATATGGATTATTTTGATGGACTTTGTTTTAAGGAGCACAGGAAAGGCAATGGGAGACCACGGAATCAAATGGGGAGGAAAAAGTCTCCTGGACTTGGATTATGCTGATGATTTAAGCATAGTGTGAGCAAAATGAATGAAGTTTTAGAGGTTTTGCGAGTTCAGGGTGCTAGTATTGGTTTGAAAATTAATGTTAGGAAGACCAAGTCACTAAGGCTAGGAATAAGTGAAGATGAAAAGGTGACGTTGGGTAATGAAAAGATTGATCAGGTGGGCAGTTTCACTCACCTTGGTAGTATTATTAGTAAAGATGGTGGGAGCAGTGAAGATGTTAAAAATAGAATAGCCAAGGCTCAGGGTGTTTTTTCACAGTTAAAAAAAGTCTGGAAGAATAGGAAGATAAGTCTGCAAACCAAGATTAGAATCTTAGAAGCTACAGTGATGACAGTGGTCAAATATGGCTCTGAAGCATGGACGCTCCGAAAAGCGGATGAAGATTTGCTAGATGTTTTCCAGAGAAATTGCTTAAGGATTGTTCTGGGTACCCGGCTGACTGACCGTATTTCAAACAATAGGCTATACGAAAAATGTGGTTCAATACCACTTTCTAGGTCTATAATGAAAGAAAGGTTGAGGTGGTTAGGCCATGTTGTTCGGATGAAGGATGACAGATTGCCGAAGATTGTTCTTTTCGGCCAACCATCTAGGGCTAAACGGAAAGCAGGTCGTCCCCGTCTGGGTTGGGAGGACGTCATAAAGAAAGATTTAAAGGAAATGGGAACTTCGTGGGCGGGTGTAAAAAGGGAGGCTTTGAATAGATTGGGGTGGAGGAGGAGCGTGCGTAGCTGTGTTGGCCTCAGGCGGCTTGGTGCTGCGATGAGTTGTTAGTAGTAGTAGTAGTAGTTGAAGAGGGTTATTCTGTTCTTGTTTTTAATTTCACCTAAAACAAAGAATTGGGGAGTAGACGTTTTAATGCTTTCGTTTAACGATCAACATAAGCTTTTCCATAGCTCTAGACTTACTTATTAGTGCCACAACCTGGCCATGAATTGACCTGAATTGCTGATTTTTGGTCAGTGCGCTGTCACACTGCAATAAGGCTTTTCTTATTTGACTTTTAATGTTTTCCTCGTAAAGTTAAACAGGTCAAAATATGGGCACAAAATTGTATTGGAAAAGTTCTTAAACTGTTGTGGGTCCCTGCCACCAGTGGCTTTTTATATTTTCCTGTAAGGGGGTAAGGGCAAAACTTTTGAATTTTAACGAGTCAGCACCGTATGTTTGTACCAAGTTTTCGCCGAAAAGAATTGCGATCAGCATATAAGTATACCATAATGTGTACATATTCTATGATATAGCCTAAAGGATATAAAGATTGAACAGAATTTACGACCTTTTTATCGCCTTTTAATTTTTGCACCGGTAAAAGCCCTGACGTTGAAACTCCTTTCACTTTCCCAAAGTGCTTTCGCACACTATCTTTATCAGAAGAGCAAGCTATTCTCCTTCTTCAAGCTATTCTTCCTTCAACCTAACCTACAAACAATTTTACCCTCTTGCTCGTTCTAAATATTTCATTCTTTCACAGGCGGTATCATCCAATGACATTCTCAGCTGGAATGCTGTTGCTAGCATAAACCATTTTCTAGTTCTTTTTAATGCCATAACTTTTTCAAATATTTTTCGAATGAGCCCTTGTTCTTACGCTAGAAAAGTTCTAAGCAATATTCTGACCTCGTAGGAGATATCTCAGGAGAACAACAGTCAGCCGTATCCAGGATTTAGTTCGGGAGGGGTAGAGTAAACAAAAGCAACAAAAATTGTTTCCATACATTTTTTTTTACTTTTGTACGAGCCAGGTAATTTTTTGTGGGGGTGGGGGGGGGGGTCAAACCGGTGAACCCCCTGGATACGGCCCTGACAACAGTTTATTTTTAAAAAATTAAGAAAAAGACTTCAACTTAAGCTCTTGGATTAGGAAGGAAAATATATATATTCAAAACCATCCGGTTATAAGTTAGGGCTATGAGAAGTTTGTATCTTAACTGCAGTTTAAGTCCTCAAACAGTGGCGGATCCAGGGCGGCCGGGGGGACCCGGTCTCCCAATATTTTTTCTGGCACCCTCATTCCTGCTTTTTCGTTTTTTTACTCCTTTTTTCAACTAAATTTGTCAATTTTGTCAATTACTGACACCTTTGTCGCATTGGCCCTCCCCAAGATTTTGCTCATTGGCACCATTGTCACATTGAACCTCCCCAAGATTTTTCTGTAAATCCGCCCCTGTCCTCAAAATCCTGGTTTAACAAAAATTCCTCGAACAACTGAGGAAAAAAAAAACATAAAAAAAAAGATTTTATTCCAGGCAGTATCTCATGATTGAAATGTGAAAAATTAATAAAGGGTAATGTTGTATTGGCAAATAGAAGGTCTCCCCTGACCACAGTAGACAGAATATACCAGTATGATCATTCTCTATCTCACCCATTATAAAAACCCGGACCGGGGTGCGAGTGCTCCGGAGAACGTTTTTGCAGATATAAACATAGGCGAAGTCAGATTAACGGGAATGCAGGTTAGTCTGTTTCCGTCTGTTTCCATCAAAGTGCATTGAAACAATCGAAACAGACGGAAACAGACTAACCCGCATTCCCGCTAATGCAGAAATAAGTGGGAGGAGCTTTTTGTGAACGAAGTACCAGAAATGATCTGCAATAAGCTTACTGGTATATTCTGTCTACTGTGCCCCTGACTAACCAGTTTCTGACAGAGAGTAATCACTGTCTTGAAGTGGACATATTTCAGGGCCGATCTGATAGAGAACTAAAAAGAACTAGGAATAATCCAAACACTAGAAATATATTAAGTTATCAGTGAAGTGTGAATCACAATCTTGTATTTTGGGTTCGTTTTTTTTTGGGGGGGGGGAGTTCGGTGTACTGCCGGGTGTGCTATTACCTGGTTGCACCCTTTTTTGGTTCGTCTTAAAAGTGAAAGTTCATTGCAAAAGAAATTTATGGTGATTTTGAAAAAAAGTCTGAAACTCCTCAAAAATGGCGTCAGGTCAAAATGAAAAGTCTACCTTTGGAGTCAGCATAGCCGAATGCCTAGTTATGGGTAATTACAACCCCGCCTCCTTGAACAACAAGGAAAATTACTTTTTTGCATGGGTAGCACTGATCTGTCTTGTTTTATTTTCTAGCAAGGCTAGGAGATTACCAGAATATCACAGAGGATGGATAAGAGCTCATTCGAAAGTGAATTAAATTTGCTAGATCCCTTTTTAAGTGACCAAAATGATTAGAAGGCAAATAGCCTCCCTGCCTAAAGGTTCCTTCCCCCAAAGTCATCCAATCACAATTTTGAGATAGTAATTTTGTTCAACATAGTTCAAAGGTCAAATATTTTTGGTTTTGGTGATTTGACCCTCCATAGTCTCTGGGGAAAGGGCTACACACTGTATCGGTATCAGACGTGATATCACGCGTATTGGTAGTGGCGTATTGTTATTGGGCCTATTGGTATTGCCAGTATCAACAGATTTTTAATAGCTCGTATAAAAGATATTGCTCATATCGTTATCCTTCCTATAAATTCAACCATCAGCAAGTTCCAAATAGCACTAAAAACGGCACTTTTGGTGCCATGTCTCAAGTGGAAAAACTGGGGCTAGTGGGCTACTAGAACTTTTTAGAGTGACGTTTAATTGCTCATTTGAAAGCTATTGCTCATATCTACGTGGTTTTTATCAATTCTACCATTTGTAAGTTTGATATAGCGCTAAAAATAACACTTTTGATATCACTTCTTAAGTAGAAAAGCTTGGAAGAATAAAACGATATCATCATTGTAATAATTATGTTCCAGAACCCTTTACTGAAGGTTTGCAAGAACACCTCTCGTATGTTCTTCCTCCAAGCCCCCTTAATAAGCTATGTAATTAAGGTACAAACACTAGTATATCTAATTAGATTATTAGAGGCGTGGTTCTATTAGTACAGCTTTCGACTTCCAATTAAAGCATTTTGCATTCAATTCCTGCTTGGTGTTTTTTTTTCAATCATGGTTTTCTCCCTTCTATACGATCATTCCCACATAATTTTACTGTTTTTGAAAATGTGACGCAGTCATTTTTTAAAGCATGTCCCAGGAAGGTATTAGGTCAAGCATTTTGATTTGAAAGGGAATAGAGGTCATCCAGTTCTTGGTTTGCAAAAACATTCTGAGTAGATCCCTAAATCCATACCCAACGAATGTCGTAATTTTGTCAAAATCCTGTGGGGGGAGGGTCAAAATAGGAGCCAGTTTTCCCAAATCAGATGAAAATGACAGAGAAAACTAAAAAACTAGCCGAATAGTAATAAAAAAGTTAAATGTTGACTAAAGAAAACTGACCTGTTTCAGTGGATGCTTGAATTATGCAGGCTTATATTAGTTTTGGCAACATTTTCGGAGAAACTAAATTTCATCTGGGGGGGGGGGCAAACTGGGGTCCGGAGGAAAACTTGGGACTGGGAGGGGAAGTTGCCCCCTCTGCTCCATAGCAAATTACGCCCCTGACCTCAACCCCTTGCCACTTAGAGGTTGGAGAAGTGTAGGCATGTGGTTCTAGAACCACTCAAAGTTGTATATTAAATGAATGATTACTTATTTTTATACTTACTTATTCAAATTATTAACTCGACAATTCCCCCGTAATATTCTCTCCATACCTGACATGGTGCATCCAAAGAGGAAGAAAGACAAATGAAAACAGTTTTGTAGGAGAATTCAGGTAATTCTTCCCAAAATTTTTGAAATGAAAACAAACTTAGAATACCATTTATCGTACCTACACAAGAAATGGTCTTTTTTGAAGTTTCCATCCATTTCTGAGTAATGAGTAGCTTTTTATTTAGGGATATGTCAAATAAATCTCTAAGCCTAAAGGCCCATTTCTGATGAGCTAGGAAAATTTTCCACAAACATGTCCCTATACAAACCTGTCCGCTCAGTTAACCCTTTGTGTCGAAGCTACTCACCTGGGGCTACTTTCTTAAGTGTGTCTAAATCTAATTTTTTAAAACAATGAATTAAGGATCTATTTCTTCTTATTTTTTTTTTTTACGAATAGAAAAGACACTGTTTCGATTTTTTTCCACTCTAAATTTATATTTTCCTTCAATTATTGTACGGCTTATTAGTTCAGCTCCTTAATAAGGGCTGAGGTGTCAGTAGTACCGTCATAGGCACTTCAAAGGACCAGATAGGGAAATTAACATAGGAAAAATAACAGTGGATTTCAAAGGGCCAGATAGGAAAATTAACATTGAGTTTCAAAGGCAGCCCTCTGAAGTCACGCGACGTACCTGTTTCTAGGCGACATTCCCTCCCATGGCACGAGTTCAAAGGTTAGGTCAGGTGTTTATTCCATAACACACCCCCTTTGTTTTTCCCATAGTATTTCTGCAACATGCCCTCCCAGTTTCTGCAATATGCCCTCCTTTTTCCATTGAATTTCTACATCACGCCCTCTGACGTCACGGCATCCCTGTTTCTAGGCGACATTCCCGTCCTTGGCAAGAGTTCAAAGGTCAGGTGACACACCCCTTTTGTTTTTCTATGACATCCCTTGGCAAGAGTTCAATGGTTGGGTTAGGTCAGCTGTTTCTAGGTGACGGCTGGCATGATTTAAAGGATTTCAGTTTTATATTATATGATTACTTGGAATGTGGTCCGTATAATACGCAAGTTTTAATATAACCTCCAACCCCTTACCCCTGTTTCTAGCGCATGTTATACCACGCGACACACCCATTCTCCTTAAAGGGCCCAGATAAGTGGAGCTACCAACCCCTCGCATCTGCACAGTGCAGTCACCTGTTCTATTAAAGGGAACACACTTGGCAAGACTCCATCACACACCCCTCTGGACTCCAGTGATGTCATACGACTTACCCCGTTTCAAACAGACAGGTCTAATATGCTTGACGCAATTTAGCGTAACCCTAAGGAACCCATGGGGAATCCCCGCTTGTAGCCCATACCTTACGTAAGGATTGCGCAACAGTGTCAAGTAATACTTTTTTTCATTAACTTAATGGCGGCCCGCACTTTATGTTATGATTGCGCATCCATCAGTACCAGATAATACCATTTTGACACTTTTCGCCGAAAACACTCAAGACATTTTCTTTTTCGGCGTTTCTTTTTTTCGCAAAAAAAACCCAAAGCTTTTTCCAATAGCTTAATGGTGGCACACCCCTTACGTAATGATTGCGCATCCAGCACTGCCAGATAATACCATTTTGAGATTTTTTGCCCAAAAGTCTTTCTTTTTTGGCGTTTTGTTTTTTCCGCTGGAAACACCATTCATTTTTTCTACAGTTCTTAAACCCGCCAGGACTCGAAAGGTCATCCCATTCCAGTGGTACTGCACCCCAAGCAAGCCGCCCATGAAACCTTTGCCAATGTTTTGTATCTTGAACCATATTCTAAAAATAAACTATTGCTCGACACCTGGGATTCCCCATTTCTCGACAGTCATTAAAACGATGTGTTTACATCGAAATTTGACGTACTTGGAAAAACATCTATTTCCAGGGGGCATTTGCTTTCAAGATATTAATAAAGGGGAAATGTGTGTCTTACTCGTGCTAAAGACTACATTTAAAAAAAAAAGACAGTGAAAACAAATTGATAAGCAATAAAACATAAAAAGTCTCTAAAAAACACGACAAAAAATACAAAATGAAAATGTCATATTATCATATGCGCAAAAGAACCATCTATTATAGAAAACTGGGGGCTTCTAGTCTGCAACCCCGCAGGGTAGGGGAGGGGGGAGGGATATTAGATGCAATTTAAACCATATTAAGACCTGCTACCTGTTAGATTTTCATCTCTTCCATGGAAAAAATTCTTTAATGTCCACACCTTAACTTTTAAGCTGTAGTTCAAGCCATAATGACATTACATGACCCCCCCCCCCCCTACCCAAACATAAATAATTTTTGGGACCACACTGGATAATCATGATAAAACATAAAATCGCGAAGAAAGGAAGAAAACAAGGACAATTACCAGCCAGTGAAAAAAGTTTTTTTTTCACTGGCTGTTAATTGTCCTCGTTTTCTTCCTTTCTTCGCGATTTTATGTTTTAACCCAAACATAACTTTCTTCAGGCATTTACTAATAAAAATTATGGTTTTAAATCGAGTGATTCAACCCAAGCCAATCCTAATGCACCACAAAACACACGACACTGCCATGGCATTTCACCCATGTGACACCACCCCCGCCCCCTTCATCCCCTGCTTGACTTAATATTAGTGAGATTCCCCATTTTTTGACAGTCGTTAGAACGGCATGTTTACTGCCAAATTTGATACACTCCGGAGGGGGGGGGGGTATTTGCTTTCGAGATATTAATAAAGGGGAAATGCGTGTCTTACTCGTCCCAAACAATAAATCTTAAAAGAGAGACAATGAAAACAAATTGATAAGCAACAAAACATAAAAACACAACAAATAAAAGTTGAAAAAGCCGTATCGTTAATATACACAACAAAGAATCACCTATTATAGAAAAGTGGGGCTTCTAGCCTGCAACCCCGGGGGTAGGAGAGGGGGGAGTGATATTAGGTGCAATTTAAACCATATTAAGAGCTTTTAAGGAAATATCCCCTTTTCATTAAGATAAGTCCATGAATATTTCACATTATCATAACAATATTTTCCGGCTCGCACCTAGTAGCCTTCATTTTCAGAGGGTACCTTGACAATAGATGTAGTTTTTACGTGTTATTTTACCTTTAAAAGGATAAAGTATAACATGCCCTAATTTAAGGAAAGATGAAGGGAGAGGACTTCAGGGGAGGAGAACCGTTTTCTCCGTCACCAGCTCAACACTGTCTTATTTTTTTATTGTTACGCAAAGCGCTAATTTTCAGGCGTACATTTATGGTTATCGTGCCCCCCCCCCCCTACTAAGGTAGTGACCTGCCCCCTGGTCACATTCGAGGAAGTGTCCAGTCCTCCCCCCCCTCCGAACGGTTTTTCTTAGCCCAGGGTACATTTTTCACTAAAATATCAAAACACGTAAAGGAGGGGAAATTCTATTTCGAGAAATTCTTGTTCCCGCCCACCCCGGAGAACCTTTTTCTCCGTCACCAGCTCAACACTGTCTTATTTTTTTTATTGTTACGCAAAGCGCTAATTTTCAGGCGTACATTTATGGTTATCATGCCCCCCCCCTCTACTAAGGTATTGACCTGCCCCCTGGTCACATTCGAGGAAGTGTCCAGTCCCCCCCCCCCGAACGGTTTCTCTTAGCCCAGGGTACATTTTTCACTAAAATATCAAAACACGTAAAGGAGGGGAAATTCTATTTCGAGAAATTCTTGTTCCCGCCCACTCCGTGCGCTGTGGGGGATCTTGGTCTGTCTATACTCTTTTCGGGGGACGGAACCCAGTCATCCTACACGCAGTGGGGGAGTTTGGTCTATGTCTACTCATTCCTTGGACGGAATCCGGGCTTCGGCTAGGCGATAAAAGAGGCTAAAAACGGTCTCGCTCGAGATAATATAAAGGCAGTAGTAATAGGGAAATTATCATATAATTTCTACGGCAACCCTCTAAAATCGGAGCATCTCTGTTTCTAGCGCTCAGCTAGCAAGATTCGTGCCTGGCGAAATTCCAGTCATTGATACATTGTTTATCTGGAAGACCCCCTGGATTTCCCGTGGTTAGGTCTAATATAGTGGCGTTTTTTTTGCGTGGTTGGTTCCGTGGTTTAATCGTGTTTTGCCATTTTTGCGTTTTCGACAAAACACGTAACAGCATGTTTTAACAAAACTTCGTTTTTTTGCGAAACACGAAACATCATGTTGCCTGTTCGACTGTCTGTTTCCTCAAACTTGGAACTTGCTCTTTGTGCGTGTTGCGTGTTCGATTGGTCCCTATCCAGATAGAAAAAAGTTATCTGTAGATGACAAAAGAAAGGATAAGATGGAAGGGAAGAAAATGGACATAGATCCTGCTGAATATGCGTTTTTGAATAGAGGCCAAGGTGAAACATATGTGCACAAGAAAACAGGCAAGTAAAAAGCTCAGAATTTTTCCACATGTTTCCACAGTTTTGAATATTTTGCCACTTTTCCTAAAATGCATTTTTAGACGTTCAACCAGGAACATGGACAGAGAACACGAAAGCGACAAAAACTGCGTTTTTGGGCTAGAACATGAAACTTGGAACATGAACCAAGAAACACGGAACTTCGAAAAAAAACGCAGCTTATGAATGATGCAAGCATATCTCACAAACAAGGTTAAAAGGACCCCATGGAACTCCAAAATGCCACATACACATGCGTATTGCGTATTAACGGCGATGTATATCTTAAGCAAAAATACCTAATGGGAGAGCTTGGAAGATCATCTTGCGAGAAGGGTAGATGTCCAAACCGATAAAAAGTATACTTATGGTCCAGAGCGGAATGATGCTACGACACTGTTTTCACACTAGCATCAGCTCTCCGCATGACCCCCCTTGAAAACAGAGAATTCCCCCTTTCTTTGCTAGTGTTTGATACTCTAACAATTTCACCTCACAATGTTACACTATTACTACCCCTGTGACACACCACTATCATCCCCCCCCCAAAAAAAAAAAACACTTTTCAGACCTTTCTCGTTAAAAATTTTATTTTCAACTCATTCATTCGGGTTTTCGAGGCAATTCAGCCCACAGTACCACACTATAAGTACTCTGGGACGGAATCCGGGCTTCCGCTACACGATAAAAGAGGCTAAAAACAGTCTCGCTCGAGATAATTTAAAGGTAGTAATAATGGGAAAATTATCACTGAATTTCTACAGCAACCCTCTAACGTCAGATCGCCCCTGTGCGAGAAGAGTAAATGTCCAAACCGATAAAAGGTATACTTATGATCCAGAGCGGAATGGTGCAACAACACAGTTTTCACACCGGCACCAGCCCTCCAAATTGGGAATCTCACTAATATTAGGTCAAGCAGGGGATGAAGGGGTGGGGGTGGTATCACATGGGTGAAATGCCATGGCTGTGTCATGGAAGAGTTGCTTGTCAATTTGTTTTCATTGTCTGTGTTTTTAAGATTTATTGTTTGGGGCGAGTAAGACACGCATTTCCCCTTTATTAATATCTTGAAAGCAAATACCCCCCCGGAGTGTATCAAATTTGGCAGTAAACATGCCGTTCTAACGACTGTCAAAAAATGGGGAATCTCACTAATATTGAGTCAAGCAGAGGATGAAGGGGGGCGGGGGTGGTGTCACATGGGTGAAATGCCATGGAAGTGTCGTGTGTTTTGTGGGGCATTAGGATTGGCTTGGGTTGAATCACTTGATTTAAAACCATAATTTTTGTTAGGAAATGCCTGAAGAGAGTTATGTTTGGGTTAAAACATAAAATCGCGAAGAAAGGAAGAAAACGAGTACAATTAACAGCTTGAACTACAGCTTAAAAGTTAAGGTGTGGACATTAAAGAATTTTTCCCATGGAAGAGATGAAAATCTAACAGGTAGCAGGTCTTAATATGGTTTAAATTGCATCTAATATCACTCCCCCTCCCCTACCCTGCGGGGTTGCAGATTAGAAGCCCCCAGTTTTCTATAATAGATGGTTCTTTTGCGTATACGATAATGTGATATTTTCGTCTTTTATTTTTTGTCGTGTTTTTAAGAGACCTTTTTATATTTTATTGCTTATCAATTTGTTTGCATTGTCTGTGTTTTAAAAATGTAGTCTTTAGCACGAGTAGGGCACACATTTCCCCTTTATTAATATCTTGAAAGCAAATGCCCTCTGGAAATAGATGTTTTTCCAAGTACGTGCCAAATTTCGATGTAAGCACATGGTTTTAATGACTGTCAAGAAATGGGGAATCTCAGGTGTCGTGCAATAGTTTATTTTTAGAATATGATTCAAGATACTAAATATTGACAAAGGTTTCATGGACGACATGCTTGGGGTGCAGTACCACTGGAATGGAATGACCTTTCGAGTCCTGGTGGGTACAAGAACTCTAGAAAAAATTAATGGTGTTTCGAGCGAAAAAACGAAACGCCGAAAGAAAGACTTTTGGGCGAAAAATCTCAATATGGTATTATATGGCAGTGATGGATGCGCAGTCATTACGTAAAGTGTTTTCCGCCATTAAGTTAGGGGAAAAAGCTTTGGGGGTTTTGGGTGAAAAAAAAGAAACGCCGAAAAAGAAAATGTCTTGAGGGTTTTCGGCGAAAAATGTCAAAATGGTATTATCTGGCAGTGATGGATGCGCAATCATTACATAAAGTACGTGCCGCCATTAAGTTATTGAAAAAAAAATATTGCGTGACACTGTTGCACAATCATTACGTAAGGTGTGTGCTACAAGCGGGGATTCCCACATGGGTTCCTTAGGGTTACGTTAAATTGGGTCAAGCATATTAAACCTGTCTGTTTGAAACGGGGTAAGTCGTATGACGTCATTGGAGTCCAGAGTGTTGTGTCATGGAGTCTTACCAAGTGTGTTCCCCTTAATAGAACAGGTGACTGCACTGTGTAGGTGCGAGGGGCTGGTAGCTCCGCTTATCTAGGCCCTTTAAGGGCAATGGGTATGTCGCGTGGTGTAACATGCGCTAGAAACAGGGGTAAGGGGCTGGAGGTTATTATTAAAACTTGTGTATTATACGGACCACATTCCAAGTAATCATATAATATAAAACTGAAATCCTTTAAATCTTGCCAGCCGTCGCCTAGAAACAGCTGACCTAACCCAACCATTGAACTCTCCAAGGGCTCTCATAGAAAACCGAAAGGGGTGCGTCACCTGACCTTTGAACTCTTGCCAACGACAGGAATGTCGCCTAGAAACAGGGATGCCGTGACGTCATAGGGCATGTTGTAGAAATTCAATGGAAAAGGGAGGGCTTGTTGCGTAAACTGGGGAGGGCTTGTTGCAGAAATACAATGGAAAAAACAAAGGGAGTTTGTTTTGGAATAAACAGCTGACCTAACCTTTGAACTCTTGCCATAGGCGGGAATGTCGCATAGAAATAGGTGTGTCACGTGACTTCAGAGGGCTGCCTTTGAAACTCAATGTTAATTTCCCTATCTGGCCCTTTTAAATCCAATGTTATTTTTCCTATGTTAATTTCCCTATCTGGCCCTTTGAAGTGCCTGTGACAGTACTACTGGTATCTTATCTCGCCTAGATTGGAGGTGATTAGAAATTATATAAAAAAAAAGTTTTCAACATAAATTAAGGGCAACATTAAAACTTAAAATGAACAGAAATTATTACATATAAATAAAAAATGTCACAGCAGTGTTACTTCTAAATTGAATTTTAATCAAAAATGAGCATAGATTAATTAAAAAAAAAAATCCGGGGGAAGTAAAGAGCTAAGTTGAAACTTAAAACGAACAAAAATTATTAATTCACATCCTATCTAACATATATCAATAAAACTAATGTAAATAAATCAACTGGTGATATTTCCCTATGTTTGTGGGATTATAAAAAAACTAGCGCTTTACTGAATTAAATAAAAAAACAAGTTTTTTAAACTGAAAGTAAGGAGCGACATTAAAACTTAAAACAAACAGAAATTATTCCGTGTATGAAAGGGGCTGTCCCCTCCTCAACGCCTCGCTCTTTACGCTAAAGTTTTTTATTGTTTTAAAAAATAAAGTTGTGAGACAGAGTCAAACTTTAGCGTAAAGAGCGAGGCTTTGAAGAGGGTCAGCCCCTTTCATATACGGAATAATTTCTGTTCGTTTTAAGTTTTAATGTCGCCCCTTACTTTCAGTTTAAAAAACTTGTTTTTTTATTTAATTTCTGATCGTTTTTTAGTTAATGCAGCTTTTATTTTGGCTCACCGTCATTGAATAAGTAAACAAAATTTGCATAAAAATTTTACTCTTCTTTTGCTAAATGGCTGTCTCTAAATTTGGTTCTGACGTAATTTACAAATTAACTTCCTTAACGAACTTCTATATTCGTATATTTTTCTTCTGGCAAAAAATACGTTGCAGATATAGTTGCAGATTTTTGCAGATATGAGCTTGAAGCCTATGTAATAGGGTTTTGTGATACGCTGAATCTGACGGTGGGATTTTCATTAAAGTTCTTTCACTTGTAGGGGATGTTTCCTCCCTCTTTAAAAAATCAGGTAAATTTTCTCAGGCTCGTAGCCTTTGATGAGTAATACTAAACTTAATAAAATTTATATATTTAGAATGAGCATTATAAGCCCATTCTTTTGATACATTTATTGACACCAAAACTCCGTTTTTAAAAGTTTCGATTACTATTGAGCCGTATCGCTTGTTTTTTTTTATTACATATACGTTATTACGTATATGAGGGGGTTCTCCCCTTAGTCAATACCACGCTCTTTACGTTAAAATTTAAAAAAATTTTAATTCACAAACCCCTGAATCACAAAGGCCGTTTAATTAGAATAGATAGCTCTTTTGAAAGCACTAAAAAATAACTGTAGCGTAAAGAGCGAGGCATTGACTTGGGGAGAACCCCCTCATATACGTAATAATTTCCGTTCGTTTTAAGTTCTAATGTTGCTTCTTACTTTCAGTTGAAAAAAACTTGTTTTTTTTTTAAATTTAATTTCTGATCGTTTTTTAAATAATGCTTGGAAATCTGGCGCGCCCTTCATAGAAATGTCCCTTACCCCAAAGAAACATCCTTCACGGAAACATTCTCCCGAGTAACCCCCTCCTCCAGCCCCCCCCCCCACCTGAAAAAAATCCTTCCTGAAAATTTCTGTATACTTCCCAATAACCAATACAATATGTAAGCAATGGGCAAAGTTCATATCTTGCAGCCCTTCCCCTGGGAACTTTGGGGGATTAAGTCATCCTAAAAGACATATTTATTAGATTTTTGACTATGCTGAACAAAATGGCTATCTCAAAATTTTAATTGGGTGACTTTGAGAAAAAAATGAGCGTGGGAGGGGGCCTAGTTGCCCTCCATTTTTTGGAGGGCACGCATCGTGATCTTTCTTCGAGCAAAAAATGCAAATTTCCACCTTTTTGCAGATAGGAGCGTGAAACTTCTTTAATAGGGTTCTCTGATAAGCTGAATGTGATGCTGTAATTTTCGTTAAAGTTAATTAAAAATGCAAAATTCCACATTTTTGCAGATAGGAGTTTGAAGCTTCTTTAATAATGTTCGTTGATAAGCTGAATCTGATGGTGTGAATTTCGTTAAAGTTAACTAAAAAAATTTGCAATGAAAACAAAATTTTTATTGTTTGAAAAAAATGAGTTTTGAGAAAGTCAAACTTTAGCGTAAAGAGCGAGGCGTTGAAGAGGGGACAGCCCCTTTCATATACGGAATAATTTCTGTTCGTTTTAAGTTTTAACGTCGTTCCTTACTTTCAGTTAAAAAAAAACTTGTTTTTTTTATTTCATTTGTGAACGTTTTTTAATTAATGCAAGTTTTGATTTTAGCTCACCGTGCATGAATAATTAAAACAAAATTTGCATATTAATTTTACTTTTATTTGGTTAAATGGCTTTCTCGAAACTTGTTGAATTTTATTTACGAACGTTTTTATTAGTAATAAATATACGTAACTTACGAATTAACTTACGTAACGAACTTCTATATTCATATATTTTTAATACGTATATTAGGGGGTTTGCCCCCTAGTCAATACCTTGCTCTTTAAGCTAAAGTTCGAATTTTGTTCCAATTCTTTAAAAATGACCCCTTAATCACAAAGGCCGTTAATTAGAATAAATAGCTCTTATGAAAGTACTAAAAATTGGCTTAAAGAGCGAGGCATTGACTAGAAGGGGAACCCAATCATATAGCTAATATTTTTTGTTCGTTTTAAGTTTTGATGTTGCTCCTTACTTTCAGTTGAAAAACTTGTTTTTTTATATTTAATTTCTGATTTTTTTTTTTAAATAATGATGGGAAATCCGGCGCCCCCTTCATAGCAATGTACCTTCCCCCATGAAAACTTCCCTCATGAAAAGATCCTCCCATATAACCCCCGACCCACCCCCAACCCCCACTACCAGAAAAAAATTCCCCCTGAAAACTTCTGTATACTTCCCAATGACCAATACTATATGTTAACATTGGGTAAAGTTCGTAACTTTCAGCCCTCCCCCCGGGGGCTTCGAGGGATTAAGTCATCCTAAAAGACATAGTTATAATATTTTCGACCATGCTGAACAAAATGGCTATCTCAAAATTTTGATCGAGTGACTTTGGGAAAAAAATGAGCGTGGGAGGGGGCCTAGTTGCCCTCCATTTTTATTGGTCACTTAAAAAGGGCACTAGAACTTTTAATTTCCGTTCCAATGAGCCCTCCCACGATATTCTAGGACCTCTGGGTCGATACGATCACCCCTGGGGAAAAGGAAAAAAAACAACAAAAAAACAAATTAACACGCATCCGTGATCTTTCTTCTGGCAAAAAATGGAAAATTCCACATTTTTGTAGATAGGAGCTTGAAACCTCTACAGTAGGGTTCTCTGATACGCTGAATATGATGGTGTGATTTTCATTAAGGTTCTATAACTTTTAGGGGGTCTTTCCCCCTTTTTTCGAAAATCAGCCAAATTTTCTCAGGCGCGTAACTTTTGATAGGTAAGATTAAACTTGATGAAACTTATATATTTGAAATCAGAATTAAAATCTGATTCTTTTGACGTATCTATTGGTATCAAAATTCCGTTTTTTGGAGTTTCGGTTACCATTGAGCCGGGTCGCTCCTTACTTACAGTTCGTTACCACGAACTGTTTGAAACACAAAGCCAAGTATAAAAAACAAGAATATTGATTTAGGAGTCAAAGGTGAATACATGGTCTCACAACAACAAACTAATCTATAACGTTTTTCATAGTCCTACAGGAGCTGTGATATCAGTAACTCTCAGTATACAATTAGAATTATCTTAAAAACTTAGGCAGAAAAATAATAACTTTAAAGTCATTACACGGCATATAAAATAATGGTTTGATTTATCAGGTAACATCGTGGTCTGACCTAGTACTTATCGAAATGAAGAACATATCAACCGTAATATGAACTCTGGAAATCCAGTTATTTCTCTCTATAAAACGGAGAATTTTAAGTTGTGATACAAATTCTAAAGCGAGTCTGTAGTCCTAACACTAATAAGACTTGTCTTATTATCGTACTAATAATACTAATAATCCCTATAATACTAATAAGAACTTGTCTACAAAATAATCATGAAATGTCCTTTTCAGATCCCAATCGACAGTCAATCATTGAACTGAGCTCATTGCGTTAAAGTGATCCCAAATTAAACGAAAAAAATAAATAAAGCAACAATCTAAAAATGCTTTACTTTTAAGCTGTTAAAAGTGTCATTAAAAGGTTTAGTTTTACCGCACAAATATTCCTATATGTTTTTTGTTTTCAGTAAAGCGCTAGTTTTCTGTAATCCTATAAACATAGGGAAATATCACCAGTTGATTTATTTGCATTAGTTTTATTAATATATGTTAGATAGGCTGTGAAGTAATAATTGTTGTTAATTTTAAGTTTCAACTTTGCTCTTTACTTCCCTCGTAAAAACTTGTTTTTCTTTTTTAAATTAATTACTTAATAAGCAAGGATAGAAAATCCCACGGGCTAGAACTCTATTCTTTGCCAATTCATTATTGTGCCAACTCAATTCTTCAGTCTCCGATTTACGCCAAAACTGCCGAATTTGTAACATTTTAACTGGCAGGCTATTCCTGTAAAAAAAAAAAAAAATTGTTGAAATTCAACAAAAAGAGTTTGTAATGTTTATCATTACAACATTTATAGTTAACTTAGTATTATAGAACAAGACCTTTTAATTAGTGGCTGGGGCAAGGGGTGAACAATAATTGTAGAGAGGGAATTAAGTTATGAAAAGGATACGTATCTGATTTTTAGTGCCAGGGGCCGAACACCAACTTTAAAACATCCTTTGCCAACTATCTGGAAAGAGGGTATATGGTCTTTGAAAAATGTTAGCATCCTTTTGTCACCCGTGTATAAAGGTAAGATCAGTATAACAAAATACTAAAAAGTGAAAGCTGCAACTTCATGCTTGAAAACAGGACAAACAGGCTAGTGAAAAATTTCTATATCTGATCTAGAACATGATCTTTCTTAACTTATCAACTCCCACCCCTCATGTATGTGCTCTGACCTATACATGGCCAGGCCATATGAGTGAAGGGAGGGGGTAGTCGTTCGTTACTTTCTAGTAAAAACTGTCACATGACCCCCTTCCTTTTTGTGCATTTTGTACAATATTCTTTTTATTTTAGCTTGCTCAGAAAATTAAGGCTGAACATGGAGGCTCCACCATTGCTTTTGTTGAAGATGGACAAGAACATCTTCTTCCATCTGCTGAAAGGGAGAAGTTTAATAGTCTCTTAAATTTGAAAGAAAAGGATCTATCTCCAGTAGTGTCTGATGAGGTGACAGACAAAGAAAGGTCTAGTGAAATCAAGCTCTATCAGTGTACAGATGAAAGTGGAACCCTTAAAATAACCGAAGTCAAAACAGCCCCTCTCTATCAAACAGATTTGAGTTCTCAGGTATTTTCTTTATTTATATACCTAGGCATTTTCTTTATTTATATACTTTATTTCTTTCTTCATTTGACTATACTTAGTTAATTCTATTGTTTTTTTTTATCATATAATTGCCGATAGATAGATAGATAGATAGATATTTAGATAGATAGATATTTATTGCAACAAAAGCCACTTTGGGCCATGGCAAAAAAACAACAACAAATAACACAAAATAATACCAAATGATACTAACAAACATAAGAGGGTATATAATAATAACAATGAAAAAGCATAACAATTGCAAAAAGAAAACAAACATTATAAGGCACATAATACCATAAAGCTAACACAATTACACAAATTGTCGCAGACATGATCAATATATTTTAAATGCTCTAAAGCTACACGGATCATGGCTACAAAAAAGGAAAAAGGAAATGCTTCAAGCACACCATATAAGATAACATTCAACATTCTTTTCTTTAACTATAAACCTTACTTTGCTCCTTCGAACTAATTTGAATTAACGGTATTTTGGTCTCTAGTATCTGTCTGGTTTTTTAATCGCCTCTCAAATTTGAAAAAAAGGATTTATCTCCTGTAGCCTGTAATAAGGCGAAGTATATAAAGGTCCAGTAAAATCAAGCTCTACCAGTGTACTGAGGTTTAAAGGTGTATTGGTATTTTGCTCTAGGAACATACAATCATTCATTTATATTTCACTGCTCTGATTTCTTTTCCCTGGATTTATTACATACTTAGTGTTTTGAATTTGTTTGTGGTTTGAAGTGGTTTGAAGTCTAACTCCTCTTCTCCACTCTGATTTATTTTTACTATATATATTTTGTTTATCTCTTTTTTTATCTGTATAGATGTGTAACTAGCCTATGTAACCTACTAGATCCTCCTCATCGAACAGATTGAGCTCTAAAAGTTTTGTATAATATATTTTGATTTTGTGGCTATTGTAAACTTTAGACCACTCTCTATCAAACAGGTTTGAAGGAATTATGAGGTATCTTCAAAATTATAATCCTTTTTTTTATTTCTGTTTTGTATTGAACTAGCCTGTATAATCTCTAACATTTCAACATCAAACATATGTGAATAATCAGGGGTTTTTCGAATTTTATTCAGTTTTGTAGCCTCCTACTTCCTCGTCGTCAAATAGATTTTAATTCTTAGGGGTTTTTCCTCTTTGTTCCTAAACCGTTCTCCATCAAAATATTTGGAACATGGTACTTTTTTTTAATTTTATTTGTTTATTTATATCTAGCCACTCACTAACCGTTGTGGCTTCCTAGCTCCTCCCTGTTTGAAATGTTTGAAATACCGTTTCATTTTGTACATTATTTATTTATATCTATTTATTTATATCTTTTTAAATATATTTTTATACTTTATTATTTATTTAATATCTAGGTATATCTATTAGCAGTTTTAGCTTTCTAACTCCCTCCCCCCCCCCGTCAGACACATTTACATTCTCTGGAATTTTATCCTCTTTGGGCTAGTGGCACCCCTCGGGTGTGGTTTTTTTCAGATAGGTCTTGTCTATCTCTTTTTTCTCCTTTGTAGAGCAGCCTTCCTTGATAGTGTAAAGTTGTCCATCCGTATTTCCAACCATATCAAGAACACACCTGCCAGCTTTAGGACGGCCTGAGCAGACAAAACTTGTCCTACAGAAGAGAGGAAAGAGTCATCCACTGCTTGCCAGCCATCAGTGGCTAGTGGTCCGTGATGCTCATAACTGGTACTTTCAAGGGAACTTCTTTTTCTCACCTTGAATTACTCCTTGACGGACTGACCCATCGGGCATGATTTTTGCAGCCATTACTGGTTGTAGTCCATTTAATCTCTGCAGTGCATTCCACAGAGTGCCTTCCCTCATGACCAGACATTGGAAAGGACCGTCAGTAACTTGGTGGTGACAAATTAGAAATAGTAGGCCCCTGTTTGTGTCAACTAATCTCCGGTGTAACACGAAAAGGCTGTCAGCTATCCTCAACTTGACCGCTGGTATGATTGACTCTGGTTGGACCATTGAACATCGATTTTTTCAAATGTTATACGAGGGAATATAAAAAAATCGTTTAAGTATTTTTTTTTTTTTATCAAAGAGAGAAATTGGATTTTTATCAAAGAGAGAAGAGTGAAAGAGTTCTTCCAAGTTAAGTCTTCTCAAGTTTCAGCGCCCGGGGGGCATTGCCAATTTTTGCCCAGTACAAAGTTTTTTTTAAGATTATTAGGTGGAATTGATTTTCTCCACTGGTCGTATTAATGCTGTAAACTGCTGTAATTTTTGTAATTTAAAATGTAATTTATGTAATTTAAAAACATTAATGCTGTAAACTGCAACATCCGGCAAGAAAACATGTGATGTCACTGAAAAAGTTGCTTCTGTAGTGACGATGTTCTGAGATTTAATGACAGTTGATTTACAGTCGTGGGTTTGTTGCTAGGCCGTATCCAGGGGGGGGGGGTTGAACCCCTCCCCACCGAAAAGTTTTTCCGATTCGTAAAGACATAACGAAAATAAATATAAACACATTTCTGGTGCTTTTTTACAGTTTTTTTGTAAACCCCCCGAAAAAATTATTTTGTCACCCATCCCCCCACCCCCACCGAAAAAATACTGGATACGGCCCTGGTTTGGTGTAAATATTATCAATATTATATCTTGGTCCACACTGCCTTTATGTTTTTAAATAAAACGAAAATATTATAAATAGAGGGAAAAACTTTTGATAAAGAAATTGAAATATAAACTAAAAAATACTCAAATTTTTAGCTTCACGCCCGGGAGCCTTTAGCAGGAGAAATATGAGGTAATTTTCAGAAGCCAATTCGACCTAGTCTTTGAAAATCCAAAAAAGTTGATTTATTACTAGTTTTGATTTCACTGATCATCTGGCGGACCAAGTGCTCAGAATTTAAATCAAATCCTGATTTTCAGAATTTGGCGTGTCTACGAACCCAGAATTGGTAATGTTAAGCACGATGAGCATGTCATCAAGCACATTTTTTCGGTGTCGCGCTGCCAAAGCCTTTCTAGCGGAGTGATTAGCACGCTAGATTTGAAATCCTTTGTCCAAGGGATTGTCCAGTACGGGGATTGTCCAGTACTTTGTCCAGTACGGGCGTTCAAGTCCCAGCATCACTGGTTATTTGGTTTAGAATGGGGGTTAGTGGCGTGGCTCAGTGAACTCAGCCAGAGTCGATCCAGCTCTTAATTGGCACCTGGAGAAATCTCTGTAAGCTAAACAGAAAGGGTGTGCAAAAGTAAAGGATGACTGAATACCCCCCCCCCCCCCAACCCCCCATTTGATTTCCTGGGCCCTGAAACGGAGATGAACACCGCCGTTAGGGACTGTAAAGGCCAATGCCGTTTTCTTTATCTTTTACCGCGCTTACCGCGTCGTTTCTTACATTTTCGCATATCAGGAGGATTCAATTGTGATGAAACACATATTCTGATCCTTTTTTCAAAACAGCTAAAAAATGCTTTGGCAATTATCTCAGATAGGCTTAATCGTATTGTCAGACGCGATATTTAGGCGTGACATACGCGATTTTTAGAATGGATTTTGTCAAATTGACTTTTTAAAAGTTGTTTATCGTTTGATGTTAAAAAAATGAAAATGTCCCTTGTCATTCTTTTGGAAAAAATATTTTAATATTTGGAAACATCTTTTTAACCTGTTCAAAGTTAAGAGTTAGTCGAACTATTTGACAATAAAACCGCATGCATTCAAAAAAGTAGACATGGTCCCATTGATTTCTGAACAATTTGGCTAGAAACAGTTTAACTGAGAATCTATCACAAAAATGCTGACTTTGTTTATAATTTCGTTACCTAATAGAGCAAGAGAGATCTAAGAAGAACAGCGGAATAGTAAAGTTATCACTATCGTACCATGGCATTCTGACTTGTGCATTGTAACCAGTTTTTACACTAGAACTAATTGAAAGGGATTCCCTGAATCTGTAAAACAAGAAAATATACCAATTATATGCCACGTACACGAAATTATGGCGGAGTTTTACGCCAGTGTCTTAAAGCTCTTTAAAAATACTTCTGACTCAAATCAACGGCCCTTGTGTTTGAGTTGTCTTTCTTAAAGGATCAGGACAAAAAGTCAAACTTTAGCGTAAAGAGGGAGGGTTGAAGAAGAGGCAGCACCCCTCATATACAGAATGATTTCCGTGTGATTTAAGTTTTAATGTTGGTCCTTACTTTCAGTGGAATGAGAAACTTTTTCTGTATAATCTCTGACCGTTTTTCTAATCGTACTAGGAAACCTCTCCCCCTGTTTGTAAATTTCACCCTGGAAAATTCCCCTTGAAATTTTCCTTTCCATAACAATTTTTTTTGGAAAGTCTCTTGGATTGTAGTTTCTTTGTATACATGCCTAGCAGTAAAATCGAAATTCGTAGAAGGCCTACACGAGAATCTGAATGTTCCTTGAAAATAGTCAGCGAATTCGTTTAAAATCACCAATCTTATGTGACAGAAAGAGAAATTGTTTTCAAAAAAATCATCTCATAGATATATAAGGAAGTGTGAATTCTACAGCGGCAATTTCTAGCTGGTAAAGAAGAACGAAGATAAATTCTCTGATTTTTTAAATTCACATCCGCTGATGGAATGAAAAAATCCTTCTTCAAGAAACGGTTTTCGGCGATCCGTTTTCTTTTTTTTCTTTCAGCCACTTAATGACCATATAATAATTCTAGAATTTTGATTAAACCCTTATTCAGACTTCAAAATTCAAAAACCCTTCAAAACCTTTTAGGACGTGTACATAATTGATAACCTGCCAGCAGCCGTTTTTGTCTGGGTTGGAAAAAAAGCCTCCAAACAAGAGCGATCCGAATCAATGAGGAATGTACAAGCTTATATAAAAAAGAAGAATTATCCTAATTCAACTCGAATTGTCAGAGTATTGGATAGTGGCGAACCAGTCGAATTTAAAAGTCTTTTCAAAAGCTGGAAGGAAAAAGATGCTCAGGTTGGCCTTGGCAAAGCATATGTTTGTAAGTATTCCCCGCTACCTAATTTTCTTTTGTGTCTGTTAAAGAGATTCTATACGTTCAAGAATCACCCTATCTTGTCTGTTGTAAACTTTTTTAGTTTTAGGGGGATTCTATACCTTCAAGAATCACCCTATCTCGTCTGTTGTAAACTTTTTTAGTTTTAAGGGGATTCTATACCTTCAAGAATCACCCTATCTTGTCTGTTGTAAACTTTTTTTAGTTTGAAGGGGATTCTATACCTTCAAGAATCACCCTATCTCGTCTGTTGTAAACTTTTTTAGTTTTAAGGGGATTCTATACCTTCAAGAATCACCCTATCTTGTCTGTTGTAAACTTTTTTAGTTTTAAGGTGATTCTATACGTTCAAGAATCACCCTATCTCGTCTGTTGTAAACTTTTTTAGTTTTAAGGGGATTCTATACCTTCAAGAATCACCCTATCTTGTCTGTTGTAAATTTTTTAGTTTGTGTGGCCAAACTATTTAGCACTGATTGGTCGGTCTTGCTGCAACTTGTGGAGCTTGGATAATAGATCAGAATAAACGACAGAAAACTAAAGGCGGCACCTAATTTTCCGGAAATCTTAGAAAAACCTTTTAAGTTCTCCGTTTGTACCGAAGATAGAGGTATTCAATTTTAATGAAATTTATATCAATAGAAAGTGTGAATTTTGTTTTTTCGATTAAAAGAAGCAACATTTTTTTTAAAGTTCAGAAAAGGACAGTCCCTAAAAATGTCCCAGCATGCATGTTAGGGAAACACCAAAAATAAGCTCAAAATAAATGGGATTTGATCAATTTTGTAGCCTTGGGAGTTCCCCGTGGTGAACCGGCTTCGATTTAAAACCACAGTCAAATTTCATAGCCAATCCACAAATTTTCAATTGCTTTTAATGATAACTAGTCTCCGGGGAGATTTTGCTACTCGATCCTTTGTCTTTGAGATGGTCAACCGATGCTGAGGCTCCAAAATAATCTTTAAGTTACCGAACCCTCTTAATCTCATTTTCAATTTAATTAATACAAACAAAAGGACATTGATTTTTCTTGAATATATTTTATACGATGTTGCCCCAAATTAAAGGGTATTCAGCCTACCTAAACCAACTTTAACCCACAAGTTAGTGCCTCCCTTAACTACCTCTGCTATGAGTGTATAGCAAGGTGTTTGACATTCTAACGTTGGGATTAAGTAGCATCAGCGGTGACCCTTAATTCAGTTCAGTTCAGTTCAGTTCATTTTATTTAACATCAAAATACATTTAACAAATATGCCAATACCCGCCCCAAGAAAGATACCAAAAAGCACTTGCGACTGGGCGGGTACATACACTAAAAAAACAACACACGCAAATTACATACAAACACTACAAAACAAAAAAAAAGAAATCAATCAATCTCTCATCAATTCATTTAATAATAATAATAATAATAAAGATAAATAATAATAATAATAATAATAAAGAAAAAAAAAAAAAAAAAAAAAAAAAAAAAAAAAAAAAAAAAAAAAAAAAAAAAAAAAAAAAAAAACTATGAACCTTGACCTAACAAATATTTTTTCAATTTATTTTTAAATAACCCCAGGTGCTCAGCCGCCCGAATGCTCTCCGGAATAGAGTTCCACACATTAGGTCCTGAAAATCTAGTATGGAAGCCGGCCCTGGTTCCACTTCTATTCGGAACAATAAAATCACTAGCATGACGAGTTTCATAATGGTGCAAAGACCTATTATCATTAAAATAATCACGAAAAACCTCTGGACTAACATCATTCCAGCATTGATAAGCAAAAATTCCTATTTGGTAGTCTCGTAGCTGTCCTACATTCAACACTTGCAACTTGTTGAAGCAAGCTGAAGTGTTATTTACACCTTCAACATACCCACCAATAAGACGCATCGCTCTATTTTGAAGAGTCTGAACACGTTTAAAATTCACATAGAAATTACTTGCCCATAACATACAGCCATACGAAGCATATGGGTGGATCAAAGCATGGTATAAAAGCAATAAAACTCTCTGAGGTAAGAAATTTTTAAAACGACGAATCGCTCCAAGGCCACGTGCAACCTTTGTGGCAACAACATCACTGTGGCGTTTCCACGAAAAATTACAATCAATGTAAAAACCTAAGTACCGGATTTCTTGAACTTGAACTACAGGCTTATTATTAAACAGAATTCTACCATCAATATCACTGGGCTTGCCTACTCTAGAATATACAATAAAATTAGTCTTAGTAACATTAACTGATAACAAACTCAAACTAGTAAAAACATGGAAATATCTCAGAACACAATTCACTTTCAACACAAGACTATCCAAACAACGACTAGAAAACGTAACTGCAGTGTCATCAGCGAATGACGTTAAGCAACAATCTGGAAGATAAAACCTCATGCTATCCACATAAACCAGATACAGAAGTGGACCAAGGACCGATCCCTGTGGCACACCACACGACACTTGATAAGGGGAAGAAAAAGCATCATCAATCATCACTTTAATAGACCTCCCACACAAATAACTTTCAAACCACTTCAAACTCACTCCTTTAACACCTAAGCATTCTAATCTTTGCAATAAAATTTTAAAATCTACCGTGTCAAATGCTTTCCTAAAATCAAAAAATACTGTTAGGGGGATTTCACCTTTTACTAAACAATTATTTACAAAATCAACAAGATGAATGGCAGCATGACTAGTGGAATGACCTTTTCGAAACCCGAATTGGGTATCACTGAGTAGGCTATGTTTCGTGAGATGGTCATATAGACGGCGATGAATCACTTTTTCCAAAATTTTTGACAATAAAGGCAGTATCGATATTGGTCTCCAGTTACCGGCATCTGACCTGGCACCCCCTTTGTAAAGCGGGATAACTTTAGCTTGCTTCAACGCTTCTGGAAAGGTCCCCGTTTCCATAGATAAATTAATAATATGGAGAATACATGGTAGTATATACATTAACACAGCTTTAAAAGTTCTCAGATTCACGCCATCTATCCCAGCAGAATTCGATTTTATATTTTTCACTATTTTAATCACTTCATCACTTGTACACTTTTCAAACTGGAACTCAACAGTATCTCCACGAGAGTCCACGAATTCCTCGCTAAGAAAATTTTCCCTGTCACACCTTACACTCTCTTGAACAGACGAGCCAACCTGAGAATAAAACTGGCCAAAATGATTCGCGACTACATTTTTATCACTCACATAACTTCCGTTTATATCAATGCAAGGCGACTGACTACTTTTCTGATTTCCCATAAACTCATTAATAACCTGCCATGTGGCTTTGGTATCTCCCTTATTATCAGAAAACTTTTCTTCAAAATACTTCTTCTTTGCTTGCCTTCTCATACTGTTCACCTTATTTCTCACTCGCTTGAACTCTGCAAAATCTGCGTCATCCTGACTATTAAGATATTGCTCATATAACAAGTTCCTTTTTTTTATCATGTCTATTATTGCCTCCGTAATCCACGGCTTGCGGGGATCGTCCCTCTTTTGTTTGGTCAAGCGCAAGGGGCATGTTTTCTCATAAATCGGTTGGAAAATATACATGAACTGATTGTACGCTAGAGAAGAATCACCAGAAATCCCCAGGACCGAGTCCCACTTGATACAGCTCAACTCCTCGGCAAAGCTATTCAGATTTTGCTTTTTCAGCTCACGTGTCAGTATTTTTTTAGCTGGGATACGTCGTTTTCTAAGACACGCCACATGAGCAATTACCGGAAGATGATCTGAGCCTGGATATACTATCACAGCTGAATAGCTTTGACTCAAATAGCTAGGTCCCACGAAAACGTTATCAATTAAGGTCGCAGAATGAGTAGAGATTCGGGTAGGTACACAAGTTAAAGGGTAAAGGTCACTTGAAATCATATAATTAAAAAAATCCAAATTATCACCTGAAAGATCTAAAAGATTATAGTTAAAATCACCCATACAAAAAAAATCCATGCTTGTAGACAAAACCAACCTCGTCAACTCATCAAAACCTGCTACAAACTCATCCAGGCGTGCACTGGGCGGCCTATACACCACACTAATTAAAACTTTCCTTTTTTCAATTTCTAATTCCAAACAAAAACTTTCAATCTTACCTTCTATCCATACACCCAAATCCTCCCTCACCATATACTTCATATTTTTCTTAATCAAAAATCCCAGGCCTCCTCGGTTCATAGTTGATCGGTTCCTTACCTCAAAATCATATCCTGGAAAAGAAAAAGCCGAGAGAGATTGGTCAGAACTCAAAAAAGTTTCACAAATACCCATTATATCAAATTTTGAAGAAGATATCTCAATCATCTGCAGAACATCTAAATATCCCGTAGTAAGGTGGCAATTCCACGTGCAAAGACACAGCGACATGTCTCCACTAACTTGCGACGGCAATATATAAGAACTCTCACGAAGAGGCTTTGAATTAATAATAGGCAAATCATCACTTCCAATTTGAGCCTCTAAATGATCTTCAATACGGAGCGGATTACGCATAAATCTATTCAATGAAGAAAAATCATTCAACATAAATAAGGAAATAAAATAATTTCTCTTAATCTAAAAAAAAAAAAAAAAAAAAAAAAAAAAAAAAAAAAAAAAAAAAAAAAAAAAAAAAAAAAAAAAAAAAAAAAAAAAAAAACAAAAAACACAAATAATCAACATTTACTAAAACACTAAAGAGTGTCAACAACAAGTGAGCAGATTCGTGTTGGGTGGCTATCACCCTGCTCACGTTTGTAAACACGGCCACGATCAGACCACACGTTTTTTACACCATATCTGTTTCTCGCACCTTCAAAAATCGCTTTTTTCATTTTCGTAAGATATTCAGTGACGAATACACCTGATTTCGCCAGCTTTGATTTCGCTCTGAAAATATTATACGCCGTATCTTTAGTTGCAAATTTAACGAGAACTGGCGCAACAGTCGTAGGTGTCTGGATATTCCGGGCAGCGTTCGGAAGTCTAAAACGGTTCACAGACAACAACTGTTCTTTCTGGACATTTACACCCATTCTCTTCACTATATCAAGAACAGTAGTACCCAGGTCGTTTCCGGGGTCCTGCTTCACTCCGAAAAAAACCAAAGAATCAAGCAAACGCTCCTGTTCGTAATCGTCCAGCTTTTCCTCAATAGTAGCCACTCGAAGCTCTAATGACTGAATCTGGCTATCCAGCGATGAAAACAGTTTTTCTATTTTCTCAAACTTTACGTTGTATTCTAGCGTGATCGAATCATATATTTCCGAAACAATCAGTTCAGGGTTCAGAGCGGCTTGTTGTGATGAGCCTGCTACTCCTGTCACGGAAACAACTTTTTCCTGAACTTTTTTCTCTGTTTCTTTAACTAGGCCAAATTTAAGCTTTGTAACTTCATCTTGTGCTAAAGTAAGCTGATTTCGGATTGCAGATGTTTCGCTCGAAGCAGTTAAATCAGCACCCGCGCCTTTCGCAGTTTTCTTTTTCAGAAACTGATAGTAAAGATCAGGAGAAGATTCACACTCACGGAAAGCATGATTTACGCCCTTAGCCGTTTTTTTCGAAGCTTCCGCATAATTTCCACTATATGAAAGAAGATTCGCTTCTACCACGGTCTGAAAGTCATGGGACCCGTAGCAAAAAACAATGAATTTTGGCGTAGACTCTTTTTGGTTAGTTATGCTAACAATCCGGACTGGCCAGAGGGGATATCCCTTGAACTGAGCTACCGCCAAATCTCCCTTCTGAAACTGTACCATGATGACAATAATAATCCAATAACTCGAAAGTTGACTTATCTTTAGTGGACAGGATCTTCCAAAACTAATGATATCCAATTAAAAAGTCACTTGTAACTTTAATCCTTTACAGTATTGTGACACTTCCGTAATCACTGAGTTAATGATATTTTCAAGCTCAAAGAAACCAGTTCAAATATGTGTTCACGCTTTGAAATCCAGATTCCAACGCCAATTTAGTCGGGAAGAACTGAGAGACAAAATATATAATAAATTGGTAGCCATTAAGCTCTTAAAAGCTTACACGACTCCAATAAAGAAAAACTGAATAAAATGAACAAAAAGAAAAGTAAATTGAGAAAGCAACGGTTAAAATTCTACTTCAAAGTGACAATGCTATATCCCACAAGTGAATATGCATAAACGAACGTACAAACATACAACAGAACGAAAACATAAAAAAAACAGATCTGGAGAGGCAATAACAACCATGATTAGCATAACACATCTTTCTAAGATTCCTTTTAAAAGTATCAAGGTCTACAAAACTTTGAACATTGTTTGGAATTTCTGACCCCTGACACAAGAAGAAAATTCCGAAAATTATGGACTCCTGGTACGAAGGTTTTCAAAAGAGCGTATTTGCTATATATTAGGAACGATTAAGGGTGTTAAGATGAAATTCAGGGAATATTGGGCGGGAAATTGAACTAAATCAAAGAAGACTATGTGCATTCAGGTTGTCAAAAGGGGGCATTTGCAGTTTCTCAGAAATGGCTATGGGCATTGAGGGGAATGTTAAATAAGAAAATCTTCGACCCCTGGCACGAGAATAAAACTGCGAACGTCTTCAAGATGTTATTGCTGTCCTAATATCAAGTGGACAGCTTCACTTATCTTGATAGTATCAAACAGTTCGTGGTAACGAACTGTAAGTAAGGAGCGACCCGGCTCAATAGTAACCGAAACTCCAAAAAACGGAATTTTGATACCAGTAGATACATCAGAAGAATCAGATTTTTATGCTGATTTCAAATATATAAGTTTCATCAAGTTTTGTTTTACCCATCAAAAGCTACAAGCCTGAAAAAATTGCCTTATTTTCGAAAAAAGGAGGAAACACCCCTAAAAGTGGTGGAATCTTAATGAAAATCAAACCAAGAGATTCAACGTAAGAAAAACCCTACTGTAGATGTTTCAAGCTCCTATCTGCAAAAATGTGGAATTTTGTATTTTTTGTCAGAAGCTAGATAACGGATGCGTGTTTATTTGTTTGTTATTTATTCCCAGGGGTGATCGTTTCGATCCAGTAGTCCTAGAATATCGTGAGAGGGCTCATTCGAACGGAAATTAAAAATTCTAGTTCCTTTTCTAAATGACAAAAAAATGGAGGGCAACTTGGCCCCCTCCCATGCTCATTTTTTCTCGAAGTCACCCAGTCAAACTTTTGAGATAGCCATTTCGTTCAGAATAGTCGAAAATTTAATAAATATGTCTTTGAGGATGAATTAGTCCCCCACAGTTTCTGGGGGAAGGGCTGCAAGTTATGAACTTTGCCCATTATTTACATATAGTATTGGTTATTGGGGAAGTATACAGATGTTTTCAGGAGGTATTTTTTCTGGTGGGGAGGGGGGTTGGAGGAGGGTGTTACGTGGGGGATCTTTCCATGGAGGATGTTTCCTTGGGGAAAGGGACATTTCTATGAAGGGGGCGCCGGATTTCCAGCATTATTTAAAAAACGATCTGAAATTAAATAAAAAAACAAGTTTTTTCAACTGAAAGTAAGGAGCAACACTAAAAGTTAAAACGAACAGAAATTATTACGCATATGAGGGGGTTTGCCCCCTAGTCAATACCTCGCTCTTTACGCTAAAGTTTTTTTTTAATACTTTCAAAAGAGCTATCTAGCCTAACTAAATGGCCTTTGTGATTCAGGGATTTGTGATTCGAACAAAATTCGAACTTTAACGTAAAGAGCGAGGTATTGACTAGGGGGCGAGCCCCCTCATATACGTAATAATTTTTTTTCTTTTTAAGTTTTAATGTTGGTCCTTACTTTCAGTTGAAAAAACTGAAAGTAAGGTGTTTTTTCTTCACAGTAAAGCTCAGGGTGTTTTCCTCACAGTAAAAAAAAGTTTGGAAGAATTGGAAGATAAGTCTCCAAACCAAGATTAGAATATTGGAAGCTACAGTGATGTCAGCAGTCAAATATGGTTCTGAAAAATAGGCGCTCCGAAAGGTGGATGAAGATTTGCTAAATGTTTTCCAAAGAAAATGCATACGGATCGTTCTGGGTATCTGGCTGACTGATCGCATTTCAAACAGTAGGCTGTACGAAAATTGTGGTTCAATCTCGCTTTCTAGAGCTATAATGAGAGAAAGCTTGAGATGGTTAGGGCACTTTCGGCGGATGAAGGATGATAGATTGTCGAAGATTGTGCTTTTTTGTAAACCGTCTAGTGCTAAACGGAAAACAGGTCGGCCGCGGTTGGCGTGGGAGCAAGTCATAAAGAAATATTTAAGGGAAATAGGAACTTTCTGGAAGGGTATAAAGAGGGAGACTTTGAACAGATTGAGATGGGGGAGGAGCGCACGTAGCTGTTGGCTTCTGGTTGCTTGGTGCTGCGGTGAGTTGTTGTTAGTAGTAGTAGTAGTAGTAGTAGCAGTGGTAGTGGTGGTAGTCCTGGCTTGGTTGACGATGTATAAAACTTTAATTGAATTTCGAAAATAGTCATCAAAGTTTCCAATTTTTGTTATCTTAATTTTTCATGAATAATCCGTGAATTAATTAGATAACATAAGAATTTTGCCAAAAAATATTTTCCGTGAGCACAATTTCCGTTTTCATTAAATTATGTCTTGTCTAACGATAAAGAATGCCAAGAGATAATGAGATCATTGTTTAACAGAGCTGAGAATACTTTTGTTTGTATTTTATTTAGGAATCACCGCTTGATGTTTACTTGGAATTGTAACGCTATTTGTTTTGGGAAATGCCCATTTCATCGATTTATTTAGTTGATAATTGTACTAAATCTTAGTACTCTAATAACGTGATTTTATTTCGATGTGTTGCAAATATTTTCTGTTGACTATCTCATTTTTTTTTAAATATACTAGAATATCTTGTGTTTGTGTGGTCTTTTCTAAATTCCAAATGTTATCAGTGTCGGCTAATAGGTTTAAACGGTCGTACGGTATTTATTGAAGACCAAATAAGATCGATAAGAATCAGAGGCAACACTCTTGCATTGCTTATAGTAAAGAGCCACGTGCCTTCAGTGCACTTTATTTTTTCTTTTTTACTTCCTTTTTCTTCCTGATCGCTTGAAATGGGGTGGTCGTTGAAGCTTGGAGAGTGGCTCATTCAATTGAAACTGAAAGTTTCAATTGTCTTCAATTGTAAGATTCCAAACACCCTCCTATTGTCCATTAATCAGAATCCCGTCCGACTGGTGTGTCTAGGCTATAATTTCCTCGAGGTCTTATCCTTGCACAGTATACAAGATAAATACATTAAAGTGATTAGTTCTACATACGAGAATAACACTGCTGTGGTTAAGATATGAAATGAGGTTAGCAGCTGGGTTTGTATTGAATTAGGAGTTAAGCAGGGCTGTGGTCTATCCCCATTTATATGGATCACTTCGATGGACTTCGTCTTAAAGAGCACAGGGAAGACAATGGGAGAACACTGAATCAAATGGGGAAGACAAACTTTTTTGAACTTAAATTATGCTGATTATTTAGCATCCTAGATGAAAGTGTGAGCAAGATAAATGACCTTTTAGAAGTTTTGTGGATTCAGGGTGCTAGAACAGGTTTGAGAACTCTTATTAAGATGGCTAAGTCGCTAAAGCTAGGAATAAGTGAAGATGAAAAGGTAACGTTGGGTGACGAAAAGATTGATCAAGTGGACAGCTTCACTTACCTTGGTAGTATTATTAGTAAAGATGGTTGGAGCAGTGAAGATGTCAAAAGTAGAATAGCCAAGGCTCAGGGTGTTTTTTCACTGTTGAAAAAGGTTGGAAGAATAGGAAGATAAGTCTGCGGACCAAGATTAGAATATTGTAAGCTACAGTGATGAGAGCGGTCAAATAGGGTTCTGACTTCTGAAGCAGGTGTCCTCCAAAAAACGGACAAAAATTTGCTAGATGTTTTCCAGAGAGATTGCCTACGGATTGTTTTGAGTATAAGGCTCACTGACCGTACTTCAAACTATAGGCTGTACGCAAGGTCGTACCCAGAGTGGGGGTTAGGGGGGTTTCACCTCCCCCCCCCCAAAATTTTTGTCTGACTCGTAAAAACGTAACAAAAGTGGATATAAAAAATTTTGTATGCGTTTTTTGAGTTTTTGTGTGTAACCCCCCCCCCCCAGAATTTTTTTTTAGTAAAACCCCCTCCGAAAAAAATTCTGGGTACGGCCTTGGCTGTACGAAAAGTGTGGTTCAATCTCGCTTTCTTGGGCTATAATTAGAGAAGAGTTTAGATGGTTAGGTTGCTTTCTGTGGATGAAGAATGACAGATTGCCAAAGATTGTACTTTTCGGCAAACTTTCGAGGGCTAAACGGAAAGCAGATCGTCCGTAATTAGAGTTGGAAGATGTTGTAAAGAAAGATATAAGGGAAATGAGAACTCCCTGAAAGGATGTAAAGAGGGAGGCTATGAACAGATTAGAGTGGAGGAGGAGCATGCGTAGTTGTGTTGGCCTCAGGTGGCTTGGCACTTCGGTGAGTTGTTAGTAGTAGTAGTCCTTCTGTGCTTGTTTTGCAACCCGGCTCACTTTAATCCAACGTATCATCCAGTAAAAATTTTAAGACAACCATATTGTTCAGAATAGTTCGTAGAATTAGGCCCCCGAGTATACCTTGACCCCTCTAGCCCTCTGGGGCAAAGCCAAAAGATGATGTGAAGTTTAATTGTTAATAGCTTTTGTAGTAAAAAAAAGAGATCAGGGAAAAGAAAGCCTTCATGGATCATTCTTTGGCCAAGGGGATCACTTATTTTGTTGGAAGAGGGGGAGCTTATCAAAGAAATCGCCCAAGAATTGCCCTAGTGTTTTTTTTTATGTCTAATCTGTTTGAATGTTAGAGCCAGAAGGTCTTGGGCCGGAAAAGTCTAATCTGAAAAGGCAAATATTTTGGGGAATGGGCCCTCCAAAAAAGGGTCAGAATATTTCTTCTGGCCGGTTCAAAACTTCTATTCTTGAGTCCTTAGGTTAAGAGGACCCAAATACAGAAGGAAAAAAAAGGAAAAAAATGTTACGACATAGAGGCTCAAAAAGGGTTCAAAACCTTTATTTCTGAACAGCTAGAAACTCAAAACCCTTGGGTTATTAAAGTCATTTGGTCATGAAGGCATGGTTTAATTTGGAATCATGGTTCCTCAAAAATAGGCCCAAATCGAGCCAGATGTTTTCCCGATGAACTTTGAAAATTATATATAAGTTTATTGGCCCTTGGGGATTCCAATGCTGAGGAACTAAAGGAATTGGTCAAAAGACATTATTTTTTTACTTTCTTGATATTTTCAGAAATGAAAATTTATTTTGCCTGATCAGTTTGAAATTTAGTACCGTCCCTGGCTAAGGTGAACCCACTGTAAAAAATATTAGTAACACGGTCTCCTAAAAATTGAGTCTGAAAAGGGCCGAAAATTGTTTTTCTCCTAGCGACTTGAAACTTACATCAGTAAATTCCTGGGCCAAGGGAACCTATATCTGCACAGGCCCTCAAAACTGGAGCCAAAAAAGTCTTTTTTTTTTAAATTAGCTTGAGATTTTTATCAGGAATTACTTTGGTCAAAGGGACATCAATTTGCAAAAACAAAAGAAAATGAAAAAAAAAGCAACAAAATAATGATCTGGCTAAAAATGGAATCCTCAAAAGGACCATAAAACTTTCTGAACTGCTCAAAACTCAAAACCGCAAGTCATAATGGGTCCAGACAGTTTTGTTTGTGGGGGAACCTGGACATGGCTTCATAAACGTTGTTGTTCCATATTTGTTTGAAACTTGTAGCCGCATGTTCCAGGGCCAAGAGGAACCAAATGTAAAAAATCCAGGCCCAAAATGGACCTGGAAATGACCGAATTTTTTTTTCTGATTAGCTAGGTTTTTCAGCCAAGAAGACCGCAATACACAAGATACAACAAGGGTTGGTCTTTTCTAAAAAGGGTTGATCCTTACACCCCAATTTCATGGCAAATGAGAACCCTAATTTGTAAAAACAATGTAGAATAGGATCACGTACTTCCCAAAAAGGGAAGTACGTACCTTTCAACGATGCAACGTTCCATGTCGCGATCTTCATGTTATTTAAATAATTAAATTTATTATGACATCAAGATAGTGGTCCCAAGTAAGGGGTCCCACCTGTGCAGGTCAGAGACTAATAACTTCTTCTCAAATCTAAACGAAGCGCTTAAGCCAATTTAGAACCTGGCAGTAAGAAGTCCCCGACTCGGGAGCTCCAGTTGAATGGAGTCTTAGTGCAAATCTGATTTCATCTTTGTCTAGTGGCGATTCTGCCCTATCTTGCGCCCAGGGTAATTCTTGATTCGTGCCCCCTTCTGTTTCCCAAAAATTTTCGAGCTAAATTTTAACAAAGCCTTCATTTATTAGCAGAAGTTTAATACAAAACATAACAAAAAAACATTAAAATTGATTGAATCCGTACTGCTTGCTTTTTTTCAAAGAATGGTGATGAAAATATGGGAAAAATAAAAATTCTGGATTCAGTTCAAATGTGCCCTCTACTTTATTTTATAAAAATAGAATTTCAAAAATTATAAAATAATTTTAACCGCTAGATCATTCATTTGAAATTTTGCAACCCTAAAATTTCTGCAACTGCAGCATTGAAACGCATACTTTTAGACATCTGCCTCCCCTCGCCAGTAAAAAAAAAAACCAGGCTTCTTCTTGTTAATATCTGATGCGCAATTATACATCCCAAAACATAATTTCATAAAAAAAATCAAGTGAAGCAATTTAGTTAAGTCAAGCATTAAATGTCCGGGTTAACCATTTATCTTGTATTGACTGTGTGGCTATGTATTGACTATGTGACTTTTCAGGAATAGATGCGTCAAATGTGGCATTACTTCTCTCTGGAACTGGGAAGCTCAATATAATTTTCTAATACTTTTCAGATTTTTCATAATTTTTCAGATTTTTCGATCGATAGCAACTTCGTAGTTTGGTGCCACAAAATGGCATAAAACACTACTTTCCCATGACACAGTCTTTTCGGTTATTCAAAAGGGGCACTAGAACTTTTAATTTATCTTTTCATGAGCCCTCTGGCGATCTTTTACGGCAATGGGCTCAATACGATCACCCATGGAAAGAAAAAAATTTGGATCTTCGACTTTTCTTCTCGGAAAAAAGGCAAAATTTCACGTTTCTGTAGAAAAGAGCTTGAAACCTCTATAGTAAGGCTCTCTGACATGCTGAATCTAATGTGATGATTTTTGTTAAGATCATTTGCATTTTTGAGGGTGTTTCCCCCCTTTTTCTTAAAAGAAGCAAATTTTCTCAAGCTCATAGCTTTTGGTGGGTAACATTTAACTTGATAAATTTTACATATTTGGAATCAGCATAAAAAGCCAGCAGTTAGTTTAGAAATTATTATCGAAAATCCTGTTAGTTTGCTTATTAAAGAACGAGTCACAGGGAATCAGGCAGCAGTCACTCTATCATGACATCATACCCCAGAGAAGCAACTTTTCAAAAGACGCGTGTGCTATCATCTCTTGTCAAAAGATACGTGCAAAAACCACCTTGTATTTGAAGCTAAATTTTTTTTTGTCAAAAATTGCATTTTATTTTAATATTCAATTCAATTCAATCGTTTATTACCCAAAACTACAAGAGAACAAGAACTCTCCGCAGCACCAAGTCGCCTGAGGGCAACACAGCCACGCACGCTGCTCCTGCATCCCAATCTATTCAAAGCCGAGTCACAGGGAATCAGACAGCAGTGACTCTATCATGACATCATACCCCAGAGAAGCAACTTTTCAAAAGACGCGTGTGCTATCATCTCTTGTCAAAAGATGCGTGCAAAATACCACCTTGTATTTGAAGCTACATTTTTTTTTGTCAAAAATTGCATTTTATTTTAATATTCAATTCAATCGTTTATTACCCACAACTACAATAGAACAAGTAGTAAAAAAAAAAAAAAAATAGTAGGAGTACAAGTGGAGTATAAGCATAATACTACTACTACTACTACTAAAAACTCGCCGCAGCACCAAGCCGCCTGATGCCAACACAGCCATGCACGCTGCTCCTCCATCCCAATCTATTCAAAGCTCATCCCGATGAGGACGACCTGCTTTCCGTCTAGCCCTAGACGGTTGGCCAAAAAGAACAATCTTCGGCAATCTGTCATTTTTCATCCGCACAACGTGCCCTAGCCACTAATACGGTACCTAGTAAGGAGCCCTTAAAAGCTTCATAATCATGCAAAATTGGTGTTCGCAAATTTTAGGCGACTGTGTCAAAATGAAAAGCTTAAATAAGCCGAATATTATAGTACTTGCAGAAGGAATACTACATGCAGAAGGCAAATGGCAACACTGTCTAAGTCTATTTTTTATGCTTTTGCTAATGACCCATATGAATAATTCTTCTAGAACAAGATCAATACATATTCATTATTTATAGATTCTCGTCTTATAATACTCGCTCTGAAACATGCAATTTCGCTAGAAACTTACAACACAGCTTCATAAGCTTCCAGCATAACTTCACAATCTTAACAGCTTAAGCATACAGCAGAGTAGCAATCATACACCATCTTTGGATTTACTAGTTTCAGATCTACCGATTTACTGCGCCAGAATAATGAGGGTACCTAAAACTTTCTCTTAGATCTTAAAAAAAATCCTTTCTCCAAAAATTTTCAGCGTATCTTTTAATCTAAAAAATAATGTCAAATAAAGTCAAAAATTTTATTCGCCAGATAAAGCTGAATCCGTGCAACAGAATGATCACAAATTTTCCTTTTATATTGCAGAACTGCAGAAAAATAAAATACCAAAACTCATACCGGAAACATAAACCATAACAGCGTTAGCTAACATTAAACTATTGATGTCTAAATTCAGTAACCATCTTTCCTCCTTACTAGTTTTCTACGTATTTCAGTGGATTTTCATCAAGTTTTGAAACTTCTCGATCAATTCTTCCATATCAGCACAATCATTCCTCATTTCATTTGTCAACTCTGTCATCTTTCTAACACTTGGATCCCTAATATTTTTAAGTTCGTCTTTTAGCTTATCTAGCGAAATCAAAAGAAGCTTTTCTTGTTCAAGGACATAACTTAAAGAACTCTGAAACTGGTCCACAAATAACTTTAAAATGGAAGACGACGTTTGTACGTATTCATCTTCAACAGGTAGAGAGTCCGTCTTCCTCTGTTCAATATCACGGTCCTTTTCTACAACAGAATCGTCAGCTTTGGTTTGTCTGCTGTATTTTCTCTTTATTTTTGTACCTTCTCCGCGTTTTTTTATTATTTTGCAGTTCCGTTTAATTTTATGCTTAATGTTCTTTAACATTTAAAAAGAGACTACTGTAGACGATAATGGAAGCGTATATACATCCAAGCAACTCCTTTGTAGTTTGAAATGACCGCAAGAATCAGTTTTCTTTTTTGTAGTATTCTAGAAAAGTTTTTTGCAATGCCTTACATACGAACATTTTTATTGATTTTAGTAAAATCAGCATTCTTTTATGCTGTGTCCCCATGTGTCCCCATATTCAAGGGGACAGCCTCTGCAGTCTTTGTGTGTACCCCCTATTCTGTGAACATTTTTATTGATTTTAGTAAAATCAGCATTTCATCTTACTTCCAGAACCACAAACTTACGAAAATAAAGGGACACGAAATGTACTTTTTAAAATCTGGCAGAAGAGACAATTTTATTGCTTTACCATTTTTCGAAAAATAACAAAAAAGGTATTAAAACACTTTGCTTAAAAAAGGTAAATTTCAAAGTCTAGGTGGAAGGAAGAAAAATCGTCTAGTTTGGAACAAAAACTCCGAAAGCTTCCTAGTTCACAATTGATTTGACCTTGAGGAATAACATTGGAGCAACGATGGCTTATAAAATGGTTATTCATATCATATTCTTTTGAGTAGACTTCAAACCTCGTAAATCACCTCTTTTAAATATAACCACTCCATTATATGGCCAATTGCCCCCAGAAAATTCATTAAAATATACACACCACCATTTCTGAAGATATTTGAAATATGCTTCCATATTTTTACCTTTGAGATATATACAGTCTAATATACAAAAGGTATTCCCCCCCCCCTCCAACAGGAATTGACACTTCTGGCTATGTTTTGGCTATAGTGGTTCAAATAGGGCAGTTTTAATTCCGATCTAACAGCCTTTTCAACAGGGTTTCAGGCAATTTTTTTGAATTTTTGGCAATTTTCCAAATTTTTTTGAAGCTAGATTTGTTCTCGCAAAAGCTTTTACTGTTAAGGCTAGCCGAAGTAACTTGACAAGCCAAAAATCTTGAATCAGTTTCAAAAGACGATTTTTCCTTATGTGACAGATCATTGTGTGCTTTTTGGTTTTTAAGTTTTTAATTTTCGGTGAGTGTGGGCTAGAGTTTGTTCTTTGCTAGGTTGCACCTGAATAAAAACAAACCCAATATATAAGAGAGAAACAAGGTGATTGGCAGCTCCAATGACATCATACTTCTTGAAATCATTTCAGGTAAAACTGTTCAGACTAATGCAGCCTGTAGAAATTAAGATTCTTAAAAAAAAAATCATAAGAAAATTTACAACCAGTTATCTTAACGACAACATTATTCTTCAATATCCAATTTACAACTTGATAAAAATTCAGTCAATGGTTGTTTTTTCTTATCAGAAATCCGACATAAAATCTTAAAGATGGATTAAATTCCTAATTTTTTCAGTAGCACACATACAAACAAAAATTTCGTGCACCAAGACTCTGCGTAGCACAACGTGCACCAAGACTCCAAGACTCTGCGTAGCACAGGCACCGATCTCCCGATTCTCTGCTTTCGGCCGGGAGTACAATTCCTATGTGTTTTCCATTAAAATTTAATTTTTCAGTAGGAGTTCAAGGAATTTCATGAACTCCCACTGTAGTGAAATTTGAGGTTTTCAACGGCACTATAACCACAACAGATTTCCCGGGCTTCTGCTTTACGCAAAGATCTATTTATCTACTCTATCTCGATCTCTCCACCTCTAAATTTTCCCCTTGCATGTAAAATTTTTGGGAAAATTCATCTTAGTCGCTCCCTTAGAGACATTTAGTAAAAAATGAGCTCTAGCCTATTTTAACCAAAATTTAAAAGCGTCTTATAAATACATTAAATAAAAAAAAACAAGTTTTTTCAACTGAAAGTACGGAGCAACATTAAAACTTAAAATAACAGAAATTATTACGTATATGAAGGGGGTTGCCCCCTCCTCAACACCTCGCTTTTTACGCTAAAGTTTGTTTACTGCTTTGAAAAAAGCATCTTATTGTTCTAACTAAACGGCCCTGAGTCATCCGGGTTGCAGCGGTAGCTAGCAACCTAGTAAGAGACGATCGGGAAGGCTTCATAACATCGAAACGTCAGGAGCACGTACGTACGGAGCAGTACAAAATCCGTCATAACACCGACAAAAAAAATCCGTCAGAACCTCGAACCGTCATAGCATCGAAAATTTTAAAACTTTAATTTTTGGAGTTTAGGGGGGAAAAGGCACCTATGTTAGTTTGTTTCTAAACTATTATAATACTTATTACTATTGCATAAACTTAAAATTCTTTTTAGATGTTATGACGGTTCGAGGTTCTGACGGTTCGATGTTATGACGTTTCAGGCTTGTGACGAGTCAAAGAGTCAGATCAAAACAAAAAGTACTCATTAGAACCGCCTTGTCCGAAACCCCTATATAGGAAACTTTCTGTCCCTTGGCTTGAACAGCAAGTGACATATATTGGCTTGAAAATCAAGAAAAGTGGTAGCTACTGCAGCATTCTGCCTAAACTGCATTTTTTTTTTTCTTTTTTCTTTTTTTCTTCCACAGATAGCTTGGCACTGGAACATCGTAGAGAGCTTTTCAATGACCCATTTTAAAGAAAATTAATGGGATTAAAAACCTTTTGTAATTAAAACAAATTATTTATAAAATAGAATCAATGTTTTTACGAAGAACTGCATATTTCACGTTAAAGATTAATCAATGACGTCATAATCGTAGGATGTAGCCAGGTCGTCTCTTATTTTCAAAGCCATGATACTTCTTATGTAAGGACAGTGCACATCTCATGTAATGACAGTGTTAAGTAAGGAGCAACATCAAAACTTAAAACGAAGTGGAAGGGGTAACTTCTTTCATATACGTGAAAATTTCTGCTTTTTTTAGTTTTATGATGCTACTTACTTTCATTTGAAAAAACATACTTTTTTTAAAATTGAATTTCTGATCGTTTTTAAATAATAGCGGGAAATCTGGATCTCCCTCTCCATGATAAATTCCGGTACTTGTGTATTATACGCCACTAACTCAAGTTTACGATGTGTAAAACTCGAGGACAAACCGGTTTCTTTATTAGTTTCTTCGTTACGTTAGAAACAAATTTGGGCTATATATTTATTAAAGAATTGGGAGAAAATTCAAATTTCAGCGTAAAGAGAGGGTGTTGAGGAGGGGGCAACCCCCTTTATATAGGTAATAATTTCTGTTCGTTTTAGATTTTAATGCTGCTCCTTACTTTCAGTTGAAAAAACTTTAATTTCTGGTCGTTTTTTAAATAATACCAGGAAATATGTCCCTACTTCCACGGAAAAATCCCCTCCCCACGGAAATATCCTCTAGACAATTCGACCCCGGTGAAAATTTATTCCGGGCAATTACTCTTAACCACTCTGCGTGTAAAATTGAGACGGAAAAGAGAAAGCAAGACATATAAAAAAAATTTTGTATGAGAATTCTGGCAAAATCCCCGAGTGTATGATTTCCCCTGACAAGTTCACTCCCTGGAAACTTTTTCCCCATGGAAACATACCCCGTGGAAAAACCCCCAGACAGAAAGCCCCCCCCCCCACCCGAAAGGGTATGCCTATATCCCAATAACAAATGGTATACGCAAACAATGGGCAAATTTTATAACTTCAAGACCTTTTCCCTGGGGCTGTGGGAGAGTCATGTTATACCCAAAGGCATAGCTATTGGGCCTTTCAAATATGATGAACAAAATGGCTATTTCAAAATTTTGATCGGACGATTTTGAGAAAAAGGGGTGGGGAGGGGGCCTAGTTGCACTCTAGTTTTTTTGTCACTTAAAAAAGCCACTAGAACTTTTAATTTTTGTTCGATTGAGCCGTCTCCCAATATTCTAGGACCACTGGGTCGATACGATCACCCCTGGGGAAAACAAACAAACAAATAAATAAACAAGCATTCGTGATGTTTTTTCTGGCAAAAAATACAAAATTCCACATTTTGCAGATAGGAGCTTGAAACCTGTTCAGTTTGGTTCTCTGAGACGTTGAATCTGATGGTGTGTTTTTCATTGAGATCACTTGACTTTTATTTCAATCCGATAACAAAAAGGAAAATTACTTTTTCACCAGCGACACAGAGTTGCGTCTCTTTTTTTATTTCCTTTTTTCTGTCACGACTAGTGGGGCACTGAAACGTCATAGAAAGACATTCAACGGCTCAATGGAAAGGAAATATATTGCGTTTCCCAATGCGAGTAAAAAGCGGTGGACGGTGAATATTGAGAAATCTGCAGCTGAGGATTTTTGCAAATCAGCAAAGGAAGCTCTACCTGGTTCTAGTGTGAAAGTTTTATCAAAAAAACACTCAGGTGTTATTCGAGAAATCCCGTCCGATTTTGACCTTGAAATGTTACGGAACGAGTTGGGTATACTCGGGTCTAGTCGATTTGGAACAAGCAAATCGGTTAAGCTTGAATTTGCAGGTGCGATTACCAAAGGATCATTTCTGCGAAACGGTGTGAAGATTGGGTATGAAAACTTCCGTGTTTATAAATTCAAGCCATTGCCAAAGTGTTGCTTCAAGGGTCGTTCTCCTGGGTATTTGGAAAGTGCATGTACTACTAGTAGCACACCTAAGTGCGCTCGTTGTGCTGGACCGCATTTATCTACGAACAGCGATCGTTGTACGGAATCTCCGAAATGTGCCAATTGTGGAGAATCTCATCCTTCTTACAGCCTACAATGCCCTGTGATTAAGAAGATCACTGATAAGGTCTATTCTCAGAAATGAATCCGTCTCATTTAATATTAATGGAAGGAGAGGCAAGGACTTTTTTATTGATGACCTGTATGTTAATTACGAAGTTGTTTGCCTCCAAGAACATTTACCGACTGCCTTTAGCGAAAATTTTCTGAGACGAAGCAGTGATCATGTTGTTTTGTGCATCCAGCTAAAATTACGCGTAGCCGCCCTTCTGGCGGTTTAGCTTGTGTTTTTAAGAAAAATATCTCTGGTGCGAGTCCTGTGCTTTTCCAATCAGATGACACTTTTCTTGCTGCACGTCTTGGTAATATTGTATTAATTAAGGTGTATCGGTCATATAACGATCGTTCCATTCGTTCACTTCAGAAGTTCTCTTGTGCTTGTAATGGACGAAGCTGAAAAAATTTCTGTCACAGTAAAACGAATTCGAAAGAATACTCAAAAGCCTCTTTGGTCACTTGACCCTAACCTTAAGGCCTGTAAAAATAAAGCGGAATTTTGGCTAAAATTTTGGACAGAATGTGGTCTGCGTAGGTCTGTTAATGTTTTTCTTATTAAACAAAAAACGAAATTAGAATTCAAGAAGTATCTAAAAAGTGTCTGATACCGTGGGTTTGATTTTCCATCTTCGCCTAAAGAATGGAAGAAAGTAATTATTCAAGTAAAACAAACGATTCCGATGTGAGCAATGATGCTATTCCACTAAGTTATTGTCATGCACATTATTCGAAGATATTCTCCGTTTTGAATTATTCTGTTCATAGAAAGTTAGGCGAAGCGTTTGTTAAAATTATCCCTAGAGTTCTAAGTCAGCGCTTTGTTCTGCCTATATAGCGTTGTGAAGTTACAAATGCCTTGAATTCATCTTAAGTTAAAATCTATAGATGCTGACGGTATCTCTAAAAAGCATCTAATTCCTCAATGTGCTTAACTTGTATCACATCTTACACTTTTGTTTCAAATGTGCTTGGCGTCTTCTGATGTCCCGGAAAGCTTTTTGTGTGGCAGCGTGACTTCAATTTTAAAAAGAGGTAAACCGCCAACAGATTGCTCTTCTTACCGTCCAGTTTCTGTTTCTTGCAATATTAGCAAGGTCTTCGAGTATATTCTTTTACTTAATTTAACTCAAAATATTTCTTTCTTTGTTGAAAATCAACTTGGTTTCAGATCTGGTGTGGATTGCCAACATGCTCATCGTGTCCTTTCTTCTATTCTACTTTCTAATTCTTCTAAACATAAAGGCGTATGTCTCTATACACTTGATCTTTCAAAGGCTTTTGATTCTGTTGTTCATAACCAGTTTTTCTTTTCTTTGGCTTCTTCTGGTGTTAATTTTTCAGTTATTTACTTCTACGGTTTTGGCATTCTAATTCTTACCTTCGCCTGAAATCTTCTCCAGAAACAACTATTAAAGTGCTTCGAGGAGTAAAGCAGGGAGGTGTTTTATCACCAACCCTTTTCAAAATTTGTATTTCTACTGTTCTGGAAAAGATCTCAGGCACTTATTTTTCTGGCTCTACTGATATTTCATACATTACCTATGATGATGACATTCTGTTGATTAGCCGTACTAAATCTGCTCTTTCTGCGATGGTTTCTTTAGTTTCTCAGTCTTTCCTAAACATTGGTCTATCCCTGAATCTTGACAAGTGTGAATTCTTATCTTATAATCTGTCTTCATATACTCCTCTGGTATGTAGTGAATTTTCTGTATTTTCTGTCTCTTCCTTTCGATGGCTTGGTATTACTGTTTCTAATTCTCTAGCTCTTTTCCGTAAACAGATCGTTGCTGATGCAGTAAGAAAAATTCAGTTCAGTTATTCAAAAATTGTAGCAAACCGAGGAAAATATAGCAGAAGAGCTCTTGGGCGCTTATTCTCGATTTTTTTCTGATCATTTTGTACTTTATTTTTCGGGTGTTCATTCTGTTCTTAAGCTAAAGGATTTGAAAAAGATTAAAGTTACATCTTTCAAATTTTGCAAATTTCTTCTTTCTCTGCCGCCATGGACTAGAAATCGGTATCTAGTTAAAAATTTCTTTGTTACGGATGTAACTCAAAAGCTCGGTGACCTACACTAAAAGCTTTCTGCAGATACATTTTGTAATATTGGCCCTGACCATGGTCTTTTACAGTTTTTTTTCTTAGTAGAAATTAATTGCTAGTGTTTGTTGATGATCTTTTTTATTTTTTATTTTTTTTTTATTATTAGCTCTGAAGCATGGGCGCTCAGAAAAGCGGATGAAGATTTGCTAGATGTTTTCCAGAGAAATTGTTTAAGGATTGTTCCGGGTACCCGGCTGACTGACCGTATTTCAAACAATAGGCTATATGAAAAATGCGGTTCAATACCGCTCTCTAGGGCTATAATGAAAGAAAGGTTGATCTTACGTTTGTGAAAGCCATGTAGCGATCACTAGGTGATTTCCGATTCAACTTTGGCCCCTCTATTGGTGAATTTTTGTACTAACTACCACCAAAACTGCGATGCAGAAGGTAAAAAAAAAAAAACTTTACTTGGTTGTTGTGTGACCTTTTCTTCTACTCAATTTGTTCCTTAGATCCTTCTTTCCTGTACAAATTCGTTTTTTATGTTGCTTCATTTTGTTTCTGATTTTGTTACTGTTTTTGCTCCTCTTTTCGTAGTTTCAATAGGCTTTGACGGTGTTATGATGTCATATCAGTTGTTAGCTATTATGTCATGAAAAGTACTGTTCCCAATTCAGCGTGTTATTTATTAAAACTCTCATGAACCCTCTTTTGTCTTTGTTCTCTTGGAGTTCTCATATTTGTTATTTTTAATTTGTTCAAAATTCATCTGCAAGGCAGTATACAAAGAGGGGGGGTATGGGGTTTACTCCCTCCACCCCCCCCGAAATGTTTGTCTGACTCGTAAAAACGTAACAAAAATTAATATAAACAAATTTTGATGCGTTTTTTAAAGCCCCCCCCCCGCCCCTGGAAAAGATAATATAATATGATAGATTCAAGGCATTCAAGATGGTAATAGCTGAATCATCTGTCATCATCTTGAATGTCTTAAATCTATCATATATCATCCTGGATGTCTGTAACTTTAATGGTAGCCTCAGAAGATCGCCGAAACTAGTTTCCGTGAAAACGAAATTATCTCATTTTAGTCCAATCACTGTCGATTCTTAAAACAAAAACTAGAACTTTTATTTTCAAATTGAATAAGAACCCTCATAAGTTAATACCACTTCTTCTGTACAAAGTGGCCGAAAAAATACATAGAAGACACTTCGTCTTCTTCTTCTTCATTTTGTTTAAGTTGTTATGGTGACTCTGTTGCTTAAGGTCTTCGCTGGAATCAAATCCTGTACCGTCCAGCGGAAACTTCTTATACGTTTTTTTATATAGGGATTTTCCTTTAATATTTAGCACTGTGTATACTTATATTTTTCTTTGTATTCTCTTTTGACAGAGTTGCATTACAAAATTTGGTCACATTGTTTATGCTTATACCCCGTTTAGACGTGTGGGGAAAAGCACAAAATTGATCGGTACCATGAAAAATTCGATCAGTTTTCCCCATAGTAACGATCGGTTTCGAGGCTAAGAATTTTTTCTATTTTCCCTGTGGTAGCAATCAGTTTTTCGTGCGTCCTCAAGCGAAAATTAGCAAGTATTTTGAAAGTGGAAAGCATGTCAAATGTTAAGCATGCAAAAGTTCAAGATTTGGTGGCTCTTATCCAGATCCATCAGTTTTATCCACACAAATCTTTGCAGATTTGTGTGATGGATCTTGTGTGATGGATCCACACAAATCTTTTATCCACACAAATCTTTGCATAAAACTAACAAAGCAGTCCCACACTCCTAATTTCCAGCAATAGTACAGAATACTTTCTACAATAATAATGCACACCCTAAAATACAGATGACCTGTCCTGTAAATTCACAGCAATGCCCTTGAGCATCCATAATACATTCTTTATTCAAAGATGTTCTGGTGGCTTGCAGATAATAAAGCTTGCAGATGATACTAAAAACGGCAATATAAAAATAACAAGAAGAAAAAAATTTCCCAGACTATAATATCTTCTTCTTCTTCAATTATTGCCTACCTGGGCTTTTGAGAGTATTTTTGCAGCGAAAAATTGTCCTGATTCCAATGATTTAGTGAGGTTCAAAAACAAAAGAGGAAGACACTTGGCAAGAAATACTTTTGGCTTTGAGACTTGGCACGCACAAGTACAAGTTATCTGTACTTTTTAGGAAAAATTTCGTCCCTATCATTTGAAAACTTTCCCTTGTACCGATTTGTTTTCCCATGTGGATGAAAGGACCATTAGTATGGCTGTATTTATCCTAATTAGTATTGAATCACTGTGCAATTTTATAGATGGCAGAGGAATTGCAAAAGTTATGGATACCCATTTTGATGCTTCAAGCTTACATGAACAGCCCAAGTTGGCAGCTGAGAGCCAGATGGTAGATGACGCTAGTGGAGAAAAGATCATCTACAGGATCGAGGACTTTGAATTAGCCAAAATACCCGACAATCATTATGGCATGTTCTTTAGTGGGGACGCTTATGTTATTCATTACAAATACCTTATTAACGGAAGAGAAAATCATATAATTTATTTCTGGATCGTAAGTAACGTTATCTTATTTTTTAAGGATGTTTCTTTTCAAGCAGAGATAGTTATTGGGTTAATTACAAATGCTTAGCTGATGAAAAAAATCGGCACTTTTATGATAAACCTCCTTCCGCTCAAGTTGTTCATTCATTGAAGCATTTTAGGACCGTTTTTTTTCATTAGTTTCTTTCAGCTTAGCTTGAGACAAGACAAAGAGGAGTGACAGAATAGATAATTACAGAATAAGTGACAGAATAAGTGACAAAATATATAATTCGGGTTATATATTTACACATTAGGGGGTGGCGAGGGTAAAGTGTTTGGACAGTGTGAAGTTAGAAAACAATTCTTACTACATGATGTGCAGAATAATGGTACCTAACACACTAGGTATGCAGACCCGCTATACTTTACCCCCCCCCCCACCCCACCCCATAATGTGCAAATATATAGCCCTAATTTGTTTCTAATGTGTTATATTTTTATCTTATTTTGGTATATTTCATTAGGAGTTAGGTAGAGGGTATATCATACAAGTACCAAAAAATCATTTAATTTATTTATTGATCGTAACTAACGTGCTCCATTTTTTCAGAAAGATATTTTTTAATTTTTTTTTAAGTTGAACTTTTTTAAAATGCAGGAGTTATTCGTGTCCATTGGAATTCCCAGAAGAAGGAAAAATAAATCATGTGTTTAATTTATTGATTGTAAACAGGATTTTCTAATTTTTTCTGGGAACCGTTTTTTGAGTGTTTAAGTAAAGGTGAACTTATCACATTCGTCGCAAATAATTAGTTAGGGGAGAAAAATTAAATAATTTATTTATTGGTCGTAAGCGTCGTTTTCTCAGTTTGCGAGGAAGGCCCTTCGTATGTAATTTTTTAAAGTTGAATGTGTTTTAAGTTGAGACACTCACCATATAACTCAATGGTATTGAATGGTACCATTCAATTAGCATTTGTAATTGGACTGTCAGTTCTGGAGTGGAAAGCCTCGAAATCATAAAACTTCTGTCACTAAAATCCCCCTGGTCGAAAACCGTAAACTCCCCCTCTAAATCCCCCTCTTGAATACTCCTCTTCCCAGCCCCATTTGCAAACGGGGAATTTTAAAAATGCTTTGTAAAAAAGATCAAGGAATTCATCCAAATACAAATCTGATTCTTTAATGATAGATTATTAAAAAAAAAAACAGGTTTGTTTTTAATGAAAGTAAGGAGCAACGTCAAAACTTAAAACGAACTAAATTATTCCGTATATGAAAGGGGCTGTCCCCTCCTCAACGCCTTGCTCTTTGCGCTAAAGTTTTTTATTGTTTTAAAAATAGAGTTGTGAGAAAGAGTCAAACTATAGCGTAGAGAGCAAGACGTTGAGGAGGGGACAGCCCCTTTCATATACGGAATAATTTCTGTTCGTTTTAAGTTTTAATGTTGCTCCTTACTTTCAGTTAAAAAACTTGTTTTTTTTATTTAGTTTTTGAACGTTTTGAATTAATGCAGGTTTTGATTTTGGCTCACCGAACATGAATAATTGAAACAAAATTTGCATACTAATTTTACTTTTATTTGGTTAAATGGCTTTCTCGAAGGTTGTTTAATTTTATTTATGAACGTTTTTATTAGTAATAAATATACGTAACTTACGAATTAACTCACGTAACGAACTTCTATATTCATATGTTTTTAATACGTATATTAGGGGGTTCGCCACCTAGTCAATACCTCGCTCTTTACGCTAAAGTTCGAATTTGTTCCAATTCTTTAAAAATGACCCCTTAATCAGAAAGGCCGTTAATTAGAATAAATAGCTCTTATGAAAGTACTAAAAAATCTTTGGCTTAAAGAGCGAGGTTTTGACTAGGGGGTGAACCCAATCATATATGTAATAATTCTGTTCGTTTTAAGTTTTGATGTTGCTCCTTACTTTGAGTTGAAAAGCTTGTTTTTTTTTTTATTTAATTTCTGATCGTTTTTTTTTAATAATGCTGGGAAATCTGGCACCCCCTTCATAGAAATGTCCCTTCCCCTATGAAAACTTCCTCCATTGAAAGATCCTCCCACATAACCCCCGACTCTCCCCCCCCCCCCCCCCGCTACCAGAAAAATTCCCCCTGGAAACGTCCGTATACTTCCCAATAACCAATACTATATGTAAACATTGGGTAAAGTTCATTAACTTTCAGCCCTCGCCCCGGGGACTTTGGGGGATTAAGTCATCCTAAAAGGCAAATTTATTATATTTTCGACCATGCTGAACAAAATGGCTCTCAAAATTTTGATCGGGTGACTTTGGGAAAAATTTAGTGTGGGAGGGGGCTTAGTTGCCCTCCATTTTTTTTGGTCACTTAAAAAGTGCCCTAGAACTTTTAATTTCCATTCGAATGAGCCCTCCCACGATATTCTAGGACCACTGGGTTGATACGATCACCCCTGGGGAAAAAAAAAACAAAAAACAAAACAAACAAATAAACACGCATCCGTGATCTTTCTTCTGGCAAAAAAATACAAAATTCCACATTTTTGCAGATAGGAGCTTGAAACTTCTACAGCAGGGTTCTCTGATACGCTGAATCTGATGGTGTGATTTACATTAAGGTTCTGTAACTTTTAGGGGATGTTTTCCCCTTTTTTAGAAAATCAGGCAAATTTTTTCAGGCACGTAACTTTTGATGGGTATTTGAAATCAGCATTAAAATCTGATTCTTTTGATGTATCTATTGGTATCAAAATTCCGTTTTTCAGAGTTTTGGTTAGTATTGAGCCGGGTCGCTCCTTACTTACAGTTCGTTACCACGAACTATTTGATTCTCTTAGTTTTCATCTCAACACTAAAATTGATTACGAAATGAATTCTTGGGAATTTCGAAAAAGATCTTGATATATGTCTTTCTTTTTTTCCAGTACTAGAAGGTTACTGGAACATCGTAGGGGCGTTGCAATGGGTAGCCATCCAAGGTTCTTGCAGTTAGTGTTTTATTTCCCCTACCCCGTAAAGGCATGCATTAACAGTTCGCTGGTTTTGATGTTACATTGCATACTTCACCCAAAAGTTCTAAATAAAAAAGACTATTGATTGAATATTCAAAGCTCCTTCTAAGTAGAAGGATCTACCAACACAAGTTTCTTTTAGAGCGCTCTTTTGATTTTTCTTTTCAAGGTTTGAACGATGTTCCTTTTAGAACTGCTACCAACTCAATTTTCTTTTGGAACGCTCTTTTGATTTTTCTTTTCAAACCTTGAACGCTCTTCCCTTTAGAACTGCTACTGACGCAATTTTCTTTTAGAGCGCTATTCTAATTTTTCTTTTCAAGCTTTAAAAGCTCTTCCTTTTAGAACTGCTACCAAGGTAATTTTTCTTTTGGAACGCTCTTTTGATTTTTGTTTTCAAACAATTGAACGCTCTTCCTTTTAGAACTGCTACCGACGCAATTTTCTTCTAGAGCGCTATTCTAATTTTTCTCTTCAAACTTTGAACGCTCTTCCTTTTAGAACTGCTACCAACATAATTTTCTTTTAGAATGCTCGTTTAATTTTTATTTTCAAACTTTGAACGTTCTTCCTTTTAGAACTACTACCAACGCAATTTTCTTTTAGAACGCTCTTTTCTGCAGCCAAAATTCTTAAGCCTGCAAAACTTTGGTTTCTTCCCTATTCTATCTTTTTTTCTTTTTTTCAATCTCTCCATTTTTCTCAAATTCTTTCTTACTGCTTTGTATTTCCATACTATGGACTAAATCCCATTAAAATTTAAGCCCGACGAGATAAAAGCTATTTTTAGTTCTTATGCCAAAGTCCACCCACCTCCCCGTTTTAAAACAAGCTAATTATAATATTTGATGAGCGATCAAAGCCAGAATAAAAATAGTAGCGTCTAACCAGCGCTTGTTCAAACTTATTCTTAGGCCTTTGGTCGAGCCGAGTCAAACAAGGCTTGATTTAAATGGAGGTTGAGTTGAACGAGGGTTGAATTAGATGGGCTTCAGCTAATTGAGGTTGAATTCAACATGGGTTGAGTTGAATTAGGTTGAATTAAACACGGGATTCAGTTTAACAAGATTTCCGTTAAATGGGGCTAAGTTCATTGAGGATTGAAATGCACAGGGGTTTAGATAAACGGGTTAAGCGAACGTTCAGATACATAAACGCCTGCTTATATATATATATATATATATATATATATATATATATATATATATATATAGATATATATATATATATATATATATATATATATATATATATATATATATATATATATATATATATATATATATATATATATATATATATATATATATATATATATATATATATATATATATATATACATACATATATATATATATGTATATATATATATATATATATATATATATATATATATATATATAATATATATATATATATATATATATATATAGATATATATATATATATATATAATATATATATGTATATATATATATATATATATGTATATATGTATATATATATATATATATATATATATATATATATATATATATATATATATATATATATATATATATATATATATATATATATATATATATATATATATATATATATATATATGTATATATATATATATATATATATATATATATATATATATGTATATATATATATATATATATATATATATATATATATATATATATATATATATATATATATATATATATATATATATATATATATATATATATATAATATATATATATATATATATATATATATATATATATATATATATATATATATATATATATATATATATATATATATATATATATATATAATATATATATATATATATATATATATATATATATATATATATATATATATATATATATATCTATATATATATATGTATATATATATATATATATATATATATATATATATATATATATATATATGTATATATATATGTATATATATATATATATATATATATATTAATATATATATATATATATATATATATATATATATATATATATATATATATATATATATATATATATATATATATATATATATATATATATAATATATATATACTATATATATATATATATATATATATATATATATATATATATATATATAATATATATATATATATATATATATATATATATATATATATATATATATATATATATATATATATATATATATATAATATATATATATATATATATATATATATATATATATCAACGTTTTTTTTTCTTCTAACAAATTCAATAATCAGACAGCTCGTAGTAACAAACTGTAAGTAAAGAGCTACTCAGCTCTATAGTAACTGAGACTCTAAAAAATAGATTTTGATACTAATAAATATATCAAAAGAATTGACTTTTTATGCTGATTTCAAATATATAAGTTTCACTAAGTTTAGTCGTACGTATCAAAAGCTTGCTCTTTACTTTCAGTTGAAAAAACTTGTTCATTTTTGGTTTAATTCAAAATAGAGCCGCCCTGATTGTGGTTTGGGACGTGCAATAGGTTGCCAACCTCTTTTCAGTCTCACATCAACACTATTTCTCTTTTCCCTCATTTTGTAATTTAAGTGATATACATTCGTCTTTTTTTTGTGGGATGAATGCATTTTATATAAATGTGCCTTGGAAGCAAAACTTTACTACAGGATCTCCAATTATTTTGGATCTATTTATGTAATTGAATATATATATAAAAAAAAAATTCAGCTGAAATTAAGGAGCAAAATTTAAACTTAAAACGGACAGAGACTATTCCGTATATTTAGGAGGATGTACCTCCTAAATACCTCGCTCTTCACGCTGTACTTTCTTACTACTTTAAAAAAGCTTCTTATCCTAATTAAACTGCCCCTGTTTTTCTGGAGTCGCTCTTGAAGAATTGGGATATAATGTCAAACTTCAGTTCAGAGAGTGAGGTATTGAGCGGGGGATGCCCCCTCCCCCTCATATACAGAATAATTTCTCTTTGTTTTAATTTTTAATATTGCTCCTTACTTTCGTTTGAAAAATCTTGTTTTTTTTTTAATTTAATGTCTGATTGTTTTTCAAATAAGGCCAGGAAATCTACCTTCTTCTTTATGAACCACCCCCCACAAAATTCCTCCATGGAGAGTTCCTCCCGAAAAAAATCCCTTCCCCCAGAAAGTTCTCTCCGGACAATTCCAACCTCGCTGAAAATTCCCCCGGAAAATTTCTTGCGAACAATTTTGCCTGGAAGATTCTCCTTAGCATACTTTCATTTGACAAAAGACGTGATTCTATTCAATGTCTTATTATTTTTCACATTAAGCTGAAAATCCCTCCCTATGTGGAAGTTTTTTTTGGAAATATGCCTCCTCCAATGGAAAGTTTCTCCCGCGGAAAATTCCACCATGAAGTTTTTCTCCCGCGGGAAATCCAATCCCTCCACCTGTCACAGAGATTTCGCTGGATTTTTAAACTGAAAAAATTGGAAAAAGACAAAATTTCCCCCCCCCCCTAGATTTTGGAAAACACTTTTTTCGTATCTTCATGACTGTATTGAAAATATTCTTTCCCCCTTCCCTGTATTTTAATGAGTTCGTGTTCCTGATCTTGTCACAGACTGCTTAAAGGAAAAAGGAGATTTGGTTGTTGGACTGCTAGAATCGATTGTCGATCCTTGACAAGCGTTATTTTTATTTGCTATTTTATTGGATTTAATAGGCTTATTAGTTAGAAGCCTTTTCTTACCGATGACAATTGAAATACAGAATAAGTCAATTAAAGTTAAACTGCTTTTTTGTGCCTCGGTAGTTGATTCAAATCAACTGCAGAGGGATTTGCAGCTGGCAGTAGAGCTAGATTGTAAAAGTTCAAAATATTTTTACATTAAAAATGAAATGCATATAGATATAATATAATAAAAGATACAATGTAAGAATTTACGCATGTGGTGTGCATTGTTTTAATCTCTGTTCAAGTAAGAATAGCAATTAAGTAGCATTATGTTTTATTTAGACTAAATAGAGAAAAAAAGGCTATAAAAGTTCTTAAAGTTCTGTAAGCATTGCAAACTAAAATGTGAACGCAATTCCGCTGCGATTTTTGACATTGAGCTCCTGTACGAGTATTAGACCTTGATTCAATTGTTCTTATTAGGGCCAGCGTTGTGGCCAGGACGAAGCTGGCACCGCAGCTTTGAAAGCAGTTGAGCTAGACACAAAGCTTGGTGGTACCGCTGTTCAAGTTCGAGTTGTTCAAGGCAAAGAGCCTCCCCATTTTCTCGCAATTTTGGGTGGAAGGATGGTTGTTTTCAATGGTGGTGTAGCATCTGCTTTGAAGAACAAGGTAAATTTAACTTTTAGATCTTAGTTACCAGCTATTCAATATTTTTGATGATATGAAAAATGTTGGTAAAATTTGATTGATTGCATGTTACTGACAAAGGTATAATCAGTACTGTTTGGTACGGGTACAGAAGACAGTAACTCGTGATGTAGGTGAACAAACAAAATCTTAAAAAAGTTATGTTGTTTCCTAACATATGCACATGCGCAAATGTATGCACATTTACTTTATGCCTTCAAACAATATCTTTTAATATATACTAGTATGTACATTTATGCATACATTTAACAATATTCATGTGCGCATTAACAGATATGTATGTACATTTAGTTTGTGTCTTAAAAAATATCTTTTAATATATACGAGCATGTACATGTACGTGTACATTTAAACAATATTTATGCACACATTAAACAATATATATGTGCATTTAGTTTATGCCTTTAAACAATTTATTTTAATATATACGATTTTATACATTTAAAAATGTTTATGCGTACATTAAAAAACATATATGTACATTTAGTTTATGCCTTCAAACAATATCTTATTGTTGTCAAATCAAATTGTATTAATTTACTTCTAAGGCTGAACATGACTTTCCAAAATTAAAGTTTTTATTCCTTTGCAAATTCGAGAACTCCATATCTCCCTGTCTTTTCTGATTATTTTTTTCTTCTGATATTTGCAGCCTCAGCATTTATGAGTAAACTTACTTTTGCTGTAACAAGTCAGATTTTCTGCCTATTTTTAAGCTAAAATTTCGATTATCTGAGATCTTTTTATTTTCTATTTTCTAAGTTCTTTTCCTTTTTTTATAGTCTGGAAATTCATAAGTAAAATTATATTTTGCTCCAACCAGTCAAGTTCTCGCTACTTATATTACAAGTAAATTTCTTCTCGTTGGTTATATATAGATGGTGAAACTGACGAAGGTATTCCAAAATCCTACATGCTGCAAGTTCGTGGCCACGCTGCCCATAACACAAGAGCTATTCAGGTGGACATGGAAGCTGCCTCACTCAACTCAAATGATACTTTTATTGTCAAAACTCCCTCAGAATCCTTCATTTGGGCAGGAAAAGGATCAACTGGTGATGAAAGAGAGATGGCTAAAGTGGTAGCTGATAGAGCAAAGATTGACCCAATTAGCGTATATGAAGGTAGAGTTTCTGTATGTTAATAGGATAGTGTAAATTCTAGTTCCTCAGCAAAGACTTAAAAATACGTATCTCCCGATGCAAAAAAAAAATTAATATTATAGTTAATGTTTTTATTAATTATAATAATAATAATACTGTAAGTAATAATTAATATTCTTCTGTTTAAAAAAATAGCATTAATAAAATTAAGGGTAGTGCCCGTCATATATGTGCATTCTATATGTATTTCCGGTATTGTTGATATTTTTTTTTTTCGCTAACTACGATAATGGAATATATGTAGCAGTAAAAGTTCAAAATTTATGCATTTTTGCTTAATAACGCATAGAGAATCTACATGTAAAATATATTGCTTCAAATGGCTTATTTCTACCGCTTGATATGCACCTGTTGGGATTACGTCACCCACAAAGGCATAGCTATTGGATCTTTCAACTATGCTGAAGAAAGTAACTATCTCAAAATTTTGATCGGCCGACTTTGGGGAAAAAAGGGGTGTGAGGGGGGGGGGGGCTAGTTGCCCTCGAATCGCTTTGGTCACTCAGAAAGGGTTCTAGAACTTTTAATTTCCTTTTAAATAACCTCTCGTGATCTTTTAGGACTATTGATTCGATATGATCATCCCTAGAACAAACAAAAAAAAAAGAAAAAATGAACGAAGAAATAAACAAATAAACACGCATCCATGATCTTTCTTCTGGCAAAAAACACAAAAATCCACATTTTGCAGATAAGAGCTTGAAACCTCTACAGTAGGATTCTCTGATACGCTGATTCTGATGGTGCAGTTTTCAATACCATTCCATGACTCTTGAAGTGACGTTTCCCCCTTTTACGGAAATAAGGCAAATTTTTCAGGCTCATAACTTTCATGGGTAACATTAAACTCCATGTATGTATATTTGGAATCACCATAAAAAGCTAATTCTTTTGATGTATGTAATTTTAAAGAAATTCCGTTTTTTAGAGTTCTTGCTACTAACTGGGACGAATCGCTCCTTGCTTACTGTACATTACCACGGACTGTTTGTTTACGGCAACTTTCCAATGTGTTTACATTGTCTTTACATTGTATTTGTAATTACAATGTATTATAAAAACAATAAAAATTAAAAGTGTAATAATTGGCTGAAATGGTAGCTGATAGAATAGAGATTGGCCTATTAGTGTATATGAAGTTTGAAATGTTCCAATTTACTCTGAATCTGGAGTTTTCTAAGTAAGATTAATGATATTTCTTTCATGTGCTACTAGTAGATGTCGAAAAAATAAAGTTGGATGAAGCAATTTTTTCACTGCCCAGCTTAATTTTTTTGACATCACAGCACAATTAATTCACCAATCAATTCTCACTTTCTTTTTCGATAACTGCTGATTTGTGTTTGGAACTCTGCCGTAACAAAAATTTCCATTGTTAAATCTAATCTTCATGTTTTTTGTCGAATTTTAAGAATATGGTAGGAATTTAGCTGCATAGTTACACCGTTACACCCTTACACCGGTTACACCGAAACACCAAATTTTGAAACTGAGAAAAGATTCGGGAATCGGAGAATTCCTTTTCATTAAAAATTGAACTCCTGGCTATTTACAATTTATTAAGATACATATGGTTGCATTTGTTTTCACTTAACTAATTAAAACGATCCTTTATCTCTAACGCGTGAACAAGCTACATTTGACGCCCCCGCTGAAAATGTGTTGGAAATTTTACAGACTCTAATAAACGATTTCCCTTTTAGGACAAGAGAAAGATGATTTCTGGGAAGCCATTGGAGGCAAAGGTGAATACGCCAGTAACAAAATACTGGCTGACGAGTCGCCAGATTTTGATCCTCGCCTGTTCCAGTGCTCTAATGCTTCCGGGAAGTTTAAAGGTAAAATTTATAAGTGTTCAAAAACTAATAACATAACTATAAAAAGTCGAATCGCCCGATTTTTTAAACCAACTTTGTTTTGTTTTTTTTTATTATTTACAAACGGGTTACAATAAATAAATAAACAAACTTCTCATATAAAAAATACAATCCAATGCATTACTGCATGCCGAACAAAAACCCGAAAAAAAAGAAAAACACTTTAAAAAAAAATTGCTTTTATTATCTTTTATTACTCTTTTATTTCCTCGGACCCTAATAAAACCCAACCCCCCCCAAAAAATAACTTCTCTCGTCTCCCTCTCCCACCCCTCCAACAAAAAAGTAGAAACTTGAGAATTTTGAGAAATTAGGTTTCAAAATTAGATCAGATAAAAATTTGAAGGTAAAGGCAAAAAAATTGAACATGATTAAAAACTGCCAAATTTTGACCTACGCATTATCCAGTGTTCAAGTGGTTGAAGGAAATTCAAAGATGAAATTGACATATGTTGAAAAAACAAATTAAAACAGTAAAAAATAAAAAAGCTTAATATCTGATTTTTGAAACCAACTATTTTTGGTTTCAAAACTCTAATGCTTCCGGGAACTTTAAAGGTAAAGTTACTAAGTGTTCAAAAACTAATAACATAACTATAAAAAAGTCGAATCACCCAATTTTTAAAACCAACTTTGGTTTCAAAAATAGATCAGATAAAAATTTGAAGGTAAAGGCAAAAAAACTGAACATGATTGAAAACTGCCAAATTTTGACCTACGCATTATCCAGTGTTCAAGTGGTTGAAGGAAATTCAAAGATGAAATTGACATATGTTGAAAAAACAAATTAAAACAGTAAAAAATAAAAAAGCTTAATATCTGATTTTTGAAACCAACTATTTTTGGTTTCAAAACTCTAATGCTTCCGGGAAGTTTAAAGGTAAAGTTACTAAGTGTTCAAAACTAATAACATAACTATAAAAAAGTCGAATCACCCAATTTTTAAAACCAACTTTGGTTTCAAAAATAGATCAGATAAAAATTTGAAGGTAAAGGCAAAAAAACTGAACATGATTGAAAACTGCCAAATTTTGACCTACGCATTATCCAGTGTTCAAGTGGTTGAAGGAAATTCAAAGATGAAATTGACATATGTTGAAAAAACAAATTAAAACAGTAAAAAATAAAAAAGCTTAATATCTGATTTTTGAAACCAACTATTTTTGGTTTCAAAACTCTAATGCTTCCGGGAAGTTTAAAGGTAAAGTTACTAAGTGTTCAAAAACTAATAACATAACTATAAAAAAGTCGAATCACCCAATTTTTAAAACCAACTTTGGTTTCAAAAATAGATCAGATAAAAATTTGAAGGTAAAGGCAAAAAAATTGAACATGATTAAAAACTGCCAAATTTTGACCTTCAAATTCTCCACTGTTTAAATGGTTGAAGGAAATTCAAAGATAAAATTGATATATGTTTAAAAAACAAATTAAAACAGTAAAAAATAAAAAGCTTAATATCTGATTTTTGAAACCAACTATTTTTGGTTTCAAAACTCTAATGCTTCCGGGAAGTTTAAAGGTAAAGTTACTAAGTGTTCAAAAACTAATAACATAACTATAAAAAAGTCGAATCACCCAATTTTTAAAACCAACTTTGGTTTCAAAAATAGATCAGATAAAAATTTGAAGGTAAAGGCAAAAAAACTGAACATGATTGAAAACTGCCAAATTTTGACCTACGCATTATCCAGTGTTCAAGTGGTTGAAGGAAATTCAAAGATGAAATTGACATATGTTGAAAAAACAAATTAAAACAGTAAAAAATAAAAAAGCTTAATATCTGATTTTTGAAACCAACTATTTTTGGTTTCAAAACTCTAATGCTTCCGGGAAGTTTAAAGGTAAAGTTACTAAGTGTTCAAAAACTAATAACATAACTATAAAAAAGTCGAATCACCCAATTTTTAAAACCAACTTTGGTTTCAAAAATAGATCAGATAAAAATTTGAAGGTAAAGGCAAAAAAACTGAACATGATTGAAAACTGCCAAATTTTGACCTACGCATTATCCAGTGTTCAAGTGGTTGAAGGAAATTCAAAGATGAAATTGACATATGTTGAAAAAACAAATTAAAACAGTAAAAAATAAAAAAGCTTAATATCTGATTTTTGAAACCAACTATTTTTGGTTTCAAAACTCTAATGCTTCCGGGAAGTTTAAAGGTAAAGTTACTAAGTGTTCAAAAACTAATAACATAACTATAAAAAAGTCGAATCGCCCAATTCTTAAAACCAACTTTGGTTTCAAAAATAGATCAGATAAAAATTTGAAGGTAAAGGCAAAAAAAATGAACATGATTAAAAACTGCCAAATTTTGACCTTCGCATTCTCCAGTGTTCGAATGGTTGAAGGAAATTCAAAGACAAAATTGATATATGTTGAAAAAATAAAGTAGAACGGTAAAAAGTAAAAAGCTTAATAGCTGATTTTTGAAACTAACTATTTATGGTTTCAAAACTGGATCAAATAAAAAAACAAAACTGAAATAAACATATTTGATTAACATTTAAAAAATAATGTATAAACCATAGAATTGAAGTTAAACATTTAAAGCTGCGGCAACAAGCAAATGAAAATAGTAAAACGAAAGGTTATACAAGCTAAATTTATTACTATTTTAGCTTTGTGTGAAAGATTATTTTGTTGGATTTTCTGTATACTTACTAGAAATTGCCAGACTTCGGTACGAAATTACCAGACTTTGACTGTCGCATTTTTCAGTGTCTAAAGGTTTGAACAGTGTTCAAACAGTGTTCAAGTGTTCAAACAGGTTTAAAAAGTGTTCAAATAGCCTATTATGTTTCATTAAAGCCCGTTCAATTTTAAATTAAACGGACTTCACTGAAACAAAATATTTCGACTTGTTTTAAATCAATCAGACCATTGAGTAACTTTCTAAATTCTGGAAAAGATATAAAAGTAACAGTTTGGCAAGTGGAGCCTATAGCGGAAATTTTTCCATCGGTCGAACACACCAGCAATTTGTGGAACAATTTATTGAGCACCGTAATTCAATAGATAATGCTCTAAAATTTAAAAGAAACCTCCAGAAAGTTTCACTTAAGCTTTAGCAGGACATATATTTTTATTATTCGAACCATTTTGTGCAGTTCGACGAGGCAACAACCATTTCCAATTATAAAAGTTCTTTCAATGGGCTCTTGAAGCATTATAAAGAAAAACAACATATTTTGCAGGTTTATCAATTAATTGAGATACTGGGAATATAAATATTGATCCTATATATGATGTTATTCTAAAAAAATGAACCCATATTTAAAAACAAAAAAAGTATTGCAAAATGTCCCATGTCTTAGTTCAAATAACAAACCTAAGCGAATAGCAGCATCAAAAGCTTTGCATAAAATTATGCCACAATAAGTTATTCCTAGTTCATGTGCTATTTTAAAATGTTTAATCCAGTTACTTTTGTGAGGTGGTTTCACGAAGGTAGCTTCAAATTGTAAATGTTAAGTAATCGTGTATTATATATTTAAGGTTAGTCTGTTTTAGTTTTATATGTATTTTTTTTTTAGTTCATTTTTTTTTGTTCAACGCTGAAAACGCCTTGTTAGATAGGGGCGAAATATTCTTTTTTTTTCTTCGTTTTCATTTACTGGTCATAAACCCGTTTGTCGTCTCTATATTTATTTCTTTGTGTTTTCTGTCATGGCTGGCCAGTTTAGCCTTAGATCTTTTATAAATAAAAAGATGAAACTGAAATAATTATATTTGATTAAAATTTACAAAATAATGTACGAACAATAGAATTAAAGTTAAACATTTACAGCTGTGGCAACAAGCAAATGAAAACGGTAAAACGAACGGCTATACAAATTAAATTTAACTACCGTTTTAGCTTTGTGCGAAAAATTATTCTATTGGATATCCTGTATAATTACCAGAAATTCCCAGAATTCGGTACGAAATTACCAGACTTTGACTGTCGCATTCTTCAGTGTTCAATGGTTTGAAAGAAGTTCAAAGATAGAACAAATAAATATAGAAAAAACGAAACGAAATTGTAAAAAAACAAAAACCCTAAATGGTGGATTTTGAGACTAAATATTTTGCTTTTTCAAAAATGGATTAAATGAAAAGCTGAGACTGAAATAATTATATTTGATTAAAATTTGAAAAATAAACTGCGAGCAACAGAATAGATTTTAAACATTTATAGCTGTGAAAACAAGGGAATTAAAGTGATAAAACAAACGGTTATACGAATTAAATCTAATTACTATTTTAGCTATGTGTGCTGGATTATTTTATTAGATTTGGTGTATAATTACCAGAAATTGCCAAACTTCAGCAGAATCATTGGAATCATTTAGGGAAATACTGGATTTGAGGAACTTGCTGGGCGGCTATAAAGAGGGTAGCACTGAATAGATTAGGATGGAGGAGGACCGTGCGTAGCTCTGCTGGCTTAAGATGGCTAGGGGCTGCAGTGAGTTGTTAGTAGTAGTAGAAAAGCCAGCAGTAAAATTATAAGAAGGAGTATACACCAATTTTCAAAACTAACTATTTTGGTTTTAAGGTTAGACCAGAAACAACAATAACTATAATAATATATCCCGACCTAAAAGCAGACAATCAAAAACTAGGACGAAAAGAAATCTATAAAACAAATTGTAGTATTCACAAATAGCACAAATGCACAAATATACAAACGAATAATTCAAATTCAAATTGTGTTCGGCCGAAGTAAACTTTTCCGCAAGAGCAAGGGATGCTATATACTCCACTTGCCAAACTATCACGACGTTATATCTTTTCCGGAATTTATATAGCTACTCAATGGTCGGATTGATTTTAAAACAATGAAATATTATGTTTCAGTAAAGTCCGTTTAATTTTAAATTAATTTTAAATTTATAAGAAGGAGTATTTTCAAATTTTCGATTTTTAAAATTTTTCGAAACTAACTATTTTGGTTCCAAGGTTAGACTAGAAACGGGAATGACTAGAATAATATATCCGGCCTAAAAGCAGACAATTAAAAATAAGGACAAAAAGAAATCTATAAAACTAATTGTAATATTCACAAATAACGCAAATGCGCAAATATACAAACGACGAATTCAAATTCGTATTCGTAATTCGGTAGATGGCAGATTTTGTTGGAGCCAGTTGCATTCGTAAAGCTGCCGAAGGCCTACTATGGTCTGCTACCGAGCTGCCGAAGGCCTACTATGGCCTACTACCGAGCTGCCGAAGGCCTACTATGGACTACTACCGAGCTGCCGAAGGCCTACTATGGACTACTACCGAGCTGCCGAAGGCCTACTATGGCCTACTACCGAGCTGCCAAAGGCCAACTATGAACACTGAAAATTGACTCTTAGGGTACTGAACAAAAACCCTGAGCCTTTTGATGTGGAAAGTGGTGTGAACAGGGCTTCACAATTTCCCCTGTTTTGTTTAACTACACCGTGGACTAGAATCTAGGAAAAACATTTTTTGACAGTGACTTATTGGTATCTGGCTCCTTGATTCTGGTTTTTGATTTAGATTCTGTACAACATTGTCACTTTTGCTGCTCATCCAGCAACTGCCCGGTAAATTTTAAGTGAAATAGCACATTTCTGTCAGATGCCAGGTATTATCAAATTTTTATTGATACTTCTTAGATTTTATGTTAGATTATTAAGATTATTTTTCAAACTAAATCTTACATTTTAAACCATGTAGTAATTACTGCACAAATTCAGCACTGGTGTGATGCTATAAAACAAGATTAGGCCGATGTTTTCTATGGCAGGAGAACCGACATAACAAACAGGAAAAAAACAATCAAAGAATTAAAATAAAACAGCTTCGAGCCCTGGTGGTATGAGTGGCACTTCTTCTTTGAAAATTGTGGCAAGTAAACAATTTGTACCACTGAAAATAAAATTAAGGTAATAAACTAATAAAAAAAAGAATGAAAGTTTTTTGGTAAAAAAAAAAAAAACAAAAACAAAAACAAAAAAAAAAAAAAAACAAAAAACAAACACCATCTATTGGTATAAGGCCAAGTGTTCAGGATAGTTAAAAGCCTTAATTAAAAAAATTTGGATTTATATTAGAATTATATTTTTTAGGGCTCTTTTTAAACATCATCTTTTCTAATATCTCTTTGATTTATGGTTGTCTTGGTTCTTCTAATTTGGTTGGTTTCAGTTTTACATTGTTTTTTTTTTTGTTTTTTTTTATCAGCTTGTCGCGATTGGTGTTTTTTTCTCTTATCGTTCTGTAAAATTTCACTCCTTTTTGCTGTGAAGATTCGTTGGAATATTCGTAACATTTCTTATCCACATTTTTTTTTTTTTTTGTTTCCTTGTAATTTAATTTAATTTTCTTCAATCTTATTGAGCATATTTTAATGAATTTTATCTATTGAATCTTTTTTCAGCCGAAGAGATTATTGAGTTCAACCAGAATGACCTTGTACCCGACGATGTCATGGTGCTAGATGCTTGCACTACCATCTATGTTTGGATTGGAGCTGAGTCAAACAAGACCGAGAGAGAACGGGCTATGCAAATGGCGCAAGAGTATTTGAAAACAGACCCTAGTGGAAGGAAAGATATCCCAATTGTTCAAATAAGACAAGGACAGGAACCTCCGACGTTTACTGGATTTTTTGGTGCTTGGGACGATAATATGTGGGAGGTTAGTTTTCATTTATTTTAACATATTTTCAACATTTATTTAACATTTATTTTAAGTATTATCCAGTTATTATTGTGTTATATTAAGATCGTGAAATCATGCAGTATATAAAAATATTTTTTATATTTAAACAAAAATTTTGGTTAGTTCTTTTGGTTATATTTTTGGTAAATATATACCAAATCATATTATTGAGTTAGGAATAAAGTGAATACAACATTCGATGCCTTTTTGGTAAATTTCTACCAAATGATATTATTGACTTACGCATAAAGTGAATATACCACTCGATGCCTTTTTTTATGCTGGTTACGAATATAATAATCATTTCTATCGGAAATGAATTTCAGCCTCCCCCTATATATGCCAATTCAGTGTATATATTTCTACATTAGGGGGTGGGGGTAAAGTTTAAACTTACCTCCTATTTACATCAGAAACAAAATTTGCCCCCCCCCCTCCCCAATGTAGAAATATATACCCTGAATTGGCATATATAGCGGGGGTTAAAATTCATTTCTGATAGAAATGATTGGTATATTCGTAATCAGCATAAAAAAAGGCATCGAATGGTGTATTCACTTTATTCCTAACTCAATAATATGATTTGGTATATATTTACCATATTTTTTAGATATATTTTGGGTTTTCGTGCTGTCGCCTCCTATTTGTTGTAAACTGTATAATTGCTTGAAGAAGAAGCTTTCATAATTGCGGGACTCTTCATGCTTGAAACAGCATTTACTGTATACTCATTATATATTTATTTTTATTCAGTTAGTATCTTATTTTATTGGTAATGCATTATAATCTTCTTTGTTGCACCATTTGATGCAGCTTAAGAAATCCTTTAAATAAAAAAAAAACCTTAATTGTATTTACGCTGCGATCTTCGGTGCTTTGAACGATAATCAGAGATGTAGATAGGGTTTTCAGTGCCTGGGGACAATTTCGATTTTTTGGCCCCCCTCTCCACCATCGCTACTACAATATAAATAAAAAAGCAACTCAGTTTCCTGCCCCTTCTTAAGTTGGGCCTGGAGGCCGCCGTACCCTCTTGCCCCTCCCCGTCCTAGCTACGCCACTGATTGTAATACCCAGGGAAGTTAATTTCTTCATCTATTTTAATACATCATTATTCACCAGTTGGTATTTTATTTTATTAAACTTATAATTTCGTGCAACGTGTACAACATGTGCCTTAAATTTGAGCGAAATTGTTTTTTTTTTTATTTTTTTTTTTTTATTGATGAATGATTATAACACTTTTTTGTATTGCATCTGACACGGGGTAATAAATTGCATATGTTTTAGTTTTTGATATCAAAGTAATATATTTAATGTTTAATATTAACTAAATGTTTGTTGGACTTTCAGTTACTTGTGAAAATATTTAGGAAAAAAAGTATTATAAGTATTTTTCCAATGTATAAATCATATTTTACGAATATTGATAAAGCAGAGGCAATTTTTTCCATAAGATTTCATAGACTTGAAGGCAATTTGGAAAGCGGATGTTTTGTAAGGAACATCATGCAACACATACAAGCATTTCTTAGATTAAAAGAAAAACTCGGTCGTCTCCCTTATGTAGTATCTTTTTCAAGTGATTTTGGGATTTTTTTTTCAGCTTTAACATCTTAGAAAATAGCAGCTTAGAAAACAGCTCGGAAAACGGCACATCAAAGAAATCGGTGTGCATCGTAGAATTAAAATTTCGGTAAAACTGCATTTTAGGGGCCATAAATTTATAAATAGTCAGGCAATGAATAATTAAATGAAGAAACTATTTCTACGTCTTCATGTTGGGTCACACGTAATAGCTACTTCTTAATTACGCTTGTTTAAAGGGCAAGAATAGAAAGAGACAATATATTTAGCGAAAATAACATTCAATTTCTTTCTATTTTAATCTATTTCTATCGTTAGTTCTCCATTGTTATATTTTGCTATTTGTTTTAATATCCGATTTTACCGAATTTTTCATAGCCCTCCTTAAAAGCCTTAATTTTATTGAATTTCTGGACACCTCTTCTTCAAATTAACGAATAAAAATTTTTCCTAGAAAGAAAACTCGTGGGTATGTGTCTGCCTGAAAATTACTGAAAGACTTAAATTTGCCTCTTCATTTCCTATGTATTTGATTTTTTTATTCAACTAATTTGTGACTAAAATAAGACTTTTATTGTTTCCACCATGAATGATTTCCCCTAATTTTAAGGTTTTTATCATTTTGTTTCCTCCCCTCCCAAAAAACATCAACGTTTACACACATTTGAATATAATTAGCCTATCTTTTATACTGTATTTTAATTTTTTCCTCTGAACAAAGGTCCAACCGACCAAACCTAAAGTATTTCATTGTGAAATTTCGCACTTTCTTAGATAAAAAGTCGAAAGGTGATTTTTTTATGCATAAGTACATATCATAGCAGAAAACAGCGAACAACGAAACGAGTTTAGTTTATTTTTATTGTTTTATTGGTTTATTATTATTATTAGTCTATTTTTATTTAATTTGGTTGTTCTTCACTTTTTTATATTTTGGCTGCTGTTTTATTTTGGTTTTCTTCTTTGTTTTTTTCAAACTTCATATTTCTTATATTATATTTTTCCTTGTCTATTTTGTATCAATATTTTTATATTTAACTTATTTTTCGGCTTAAATTACTATTCATCTCGAATGCTTCACAATACGTTTTAATGATTTGTTTTTAGCGAATGACTCTGGATTATATAATCGAGCAGATAAGAGCAGAAGACCCAGAAGGCGTTATTATGGGAGGTATGGGATTTAATTGAACTGGAATGTCTTTATGCACTAATTTCATTTCTTGATTCTAGGCGAAATTTTGCTTTTAAAAGGAAGCACTGGTTTTGGTATGTAAAAAAAGTCATAGCTTGCAATTAATTTAGTTTAATTAATGCTTTGATTGATTAATAATTAATTAATTAATTTAGTTAGTTAGTTGCTGACATGCTAACCCTTTCACTCATTCATGGCTTTGCTTTGCATTATAAATCATTGTAGATACTGAGTTTGGTCTCCTGGCCCCTGTACATTTACACAAATTACTAATTTATTACCCTATTTACCCAAATTGGCAATACTTCTTCTCTGTCCAGTCATACTCAAAGTTTCTGCTGTAACCACCTCTAGAAACCCCACACTTTAAGTCATTTTTCATCCCGGTCTTTTTTGAGGTGTTTGACATTTATCTTATCCTCTTGCATGCTATTTATTAGAACTATTCTTGGGCTATGTTGAGTTCTTGGGTTTGTACCCTCTCCTACTGTTTCCTCCAATATGGCTTTCTGTCAGTAATATAATATAAAGTCTAAACCCTCCAATTATGCCTAAAATCAAAAAATCTTGCAATGTTTGAAGTAAAGATTTTGTGGAAAAACTTTTTTGTCTTTGTGTTTCTCTAATAAAATTTTATTTTTAGACGCCCCCCTCCCAAGAAAAAAAAAATGTTGGGCTTTCTATCAATAATATAATAAAAAGTGTAAACCCTGACAAAATACATTGTGCAAAAAAAAACACAAATAACACAAACGTACATCAGTAGTCTCTACTCTTCTAAAATCCTACCACAAAGAAATTACATAGATCGATCACACTGATGAAAAAAACACATTTTTAAGATACCTCGCTGTTCTACAAATAAATAGAGGGGACTTACTTCTTAAGACATCTGGAAGTAACAACCCTTTATATCCTTTGTATCGAAGAAAATCCTTTGTATCGAAGAATCCTTTGTATCGTTTGTATCCTTGTATTTGGATACAAATCCTTTGTATCCTTTGTATCGAAGAAAATCCTTTGTATGGAAGAATCCTTTGTATCGTTTGTATCCTTGTATTTGGATACAAATCCTTTGTATCCTTTGTATCGAAGAAAATCCTTTGTATGGAAGAATCCTTTGTATCCTTGTATTTGGATACAAATCCTTTGTATCCTTTGTATCGAAGAAAATCCTTTGTATCGAAGAATCCTTTGTATCCTTGTATTTGGATACAAATCCTTTGTATCCTTTGTATCGAAGAAAAAGTCCCTGGCACTGGCTCATAATCCTCTTCATCTATTCAAAGTTGCAAGTATATCTATCGTCTATAAGACGTCTTTCTTTAACAGGAGTTTTAAACTTTGCTCTAATCGGAAGGCAATTAGCCCATAGCTGGATCCAGTAAGCTAGCTAGTAAAGATATCTAAATATCTAGAATCTAGATAATAGATATCTAGAAAATATCTAGCTAGTGAAATCAGCTTAAGGTAGAAATGTCCAAAATCTACCTTTGCATCATTATAAAATTTTAATATTTCCGAGCTCTTTTTCTGCTCCATTCCTCGCTCCATTTCTGGATCATTTGATCTCCTAGTGCAATATTAATTTCTTTTCCAAACTTTTTGAAACCTTTCTCAAAACAACTTTCTCAGATCACCTCAAAACTTCTTGAGGTGATCAATATTCTACGTCGCATGGAAACAACCAGTATGTTCCCAGAATAAAAGTTATTATTTTTTACTGAAACATACAACAGTGGTAGGAATGGCAACACGTCGTATTAAGAGATGGCGCTGATCATACAGTAATAAAAAGAATAAATAAGACGCCTTTTTTTATTTATGTGGGTTGGTTAAGATAAATTAACTTGGAACTTCGAATTCAGTGAGTTTTGAATTTAGAGAAATATAAACTCTAGTCAAAATGAGAAGGGTGGCTTTTTAAGCGTAAAAGACAGTCTGGAACGGGTAAAACCTTCTATGGGCTAACAGTGGTGTGTAGATTTAGTTTTTTCTTAGCTTTCAAGTGGGGGGACTCACTATTAAATGACTATAGCTTACTATAGACCACAACTTGATAAAGAGAAAAACATGCTTCAGATAAAAAGGGGAGGTAGGCTTCGGTGAGGCATAACTTTGAATTAAGTGATTTCTGAGTAAACTACTGCTACTACTAACAACTCACCGCAGCAACAAGCCATCTGAGACCAACACAGTTACGCACGCTCCTCCTCCGTCCCAATCTAGTCAAAGCCTCCCTCTTTACAGCCTCCCAGGAAGTTCTCACTTCCCTTAAATCTTTCTTTATGACATCCTCTCACCCCAACCACGCACAACCTGAATTCCGTTCAGCCCTTGACAGTTGGTCAAAAAGGACAAATCTACGGCAATCTGTCATCTTTCATCTGCAAAACGTGCCCAAACCAACCTTTCTCTCATTATAGTCCTAGAAAGCTGGATTGAAACGCATTTTTCGTACAGTCACTGTTTAAAATGCGGTCAGTCAGCCGGGTACCCAGAATAATCCGTAGGCAATTTTTCTGGAAAACGTATAACAAATCTTTATCCATTTCTCGGAGCGCCCATGCTTCAGAACTATTTTTGACCACTGTCATCACTGTAGCTTCCATTATTCTAATCTTGGTCAAGATATTCTAATCTTGGGTATTCTAATGTTCCTATTCCTCCAAACTTTTTCAGCTGTGAAAAACATTTAGTCAACATAAAAAGGCTGCCTTTCTAAGCCTAAAAGGCAGTGTTTAACAATGGTACGTAAATTAAGTTTCGTCTTGGCTTTTGTTTGCGAGGACTCACTATATAAATCATTATAGCACACTTTACACCGCAGCTTTATAAAGGGAAATGCAGACTGCAGCTAAAAAGGGCAGGTTGGCTTGGTTTGGGTAGAACTTCGAATTAAGTGAGTTTTGAATAAGATAATTATAAACTTTAGTTATAATGAATAGGTTGGCTTTTAAGCCTAAAAGGTAGTCTGGAACGGGTGAAAGCAATTAGGGACCAAGAGTGGTATACACAATTTAATGCCCCCCCCCAGCTTAACGTTTGACGTTCTGTAAAATTTGCCCCCCCCCCCCAGAGTTTTGAAATTCTGTAAAATTTGCGCCGAAGGTGAAAATTTCGGCAGAAATTTTGCAAAATCGGCCGAAATTTAACAAAATTCTTGATTTCTGCCGAAAATTCGGCATAAATCAGGTAGCAATTTAGTAAAATTTACAAAGATCGCCCCCCGAATAAAACGAGCCTCGGGACGTCCCTGCGTACCATAGACTGCATTCTAATAAAGGGAAATTTTTTCTTTAGTTTAAAAGTGAAGATAGGCTTTTTAAGCCTGAAAAAGCAGTCTTGAATAGGTGGGATCTTTCAGGAGCCCTAGAGGTATATTAATTTTGAGGCTTCTTGTCTCTGCAATTGAAGACCTCTGTAGATCTATCTTATAGACCTGCAAACCACTAATATGGATGTAATTGCAATTGTGCTAGCAAGTGTCTTCTTTTGCATGAACAGAATTGTAAATTTGCATGAATTTTAACTATTGTGCGTCGACATCAGTAAGTTTGAATGCCTTACTATGTTTTTTTTAGTTAGAATCATGGTTGCCAAATTATTATGACGGAAGTAGTTTGCCCAATTACATTAAATAGGGATAATTTTGCCTTTTTTTTTGAGCTAGACTAGCTTTAAAAAAATTTCATCAGCTAAATTCTGTTCTTACTGGCTCAATTATCAGAAGCTATCCTGCCTGACATCATTGATTGGAATGCCAATTGACCATTCTTTTAAGGAATAATAATTATTTAAAAATTGAAAGAAAGCGTCTCGAAAGTGCTTTTGCTAAAATGCTGCTTAACCCATTAACGCTTTACCTTTTATTTTCACTAATTAAACTAACTTCTGTTTGTACTATGGCTAGCTTAGTCTCCTACCATATTTAAGGGTATGATATATTTTATCCAGGTCTTGGCCTTGACATGTAGTGGATGAAGTTTCATTTCTGGGGACGGCTGTTCATCTGTCGTACAGGACTCAAAGGGTAACAATCCTTGGGGTATATATAAAAAAGTAACTAACATGGCTTTGCGCACCTTTGTAGGCCTCATAAAGCCTTATCCAGTGATAGGTGGAACTGCCACTTCTATTGCTTTTGTTGGGAAGGGACTAAATTTATCTAAAGCTTATCAAATCCTTTTGCAATCATTTCCTAAAATACCCTTTTTTTTAGACAAAATCTTGCAAACAAAATTTTCCTTATAATCTAAGTTTTTCTGGATTTTTCATTGGGTACTAGATAACCCTACCCTGAACGCTACCCCGAACCTGGTCAAGTAAAGTATAACAAGCTGGAGTAATGGCGTAGCTGCCAAACCAACTCAGTTACAAAAGCTTTGGAGATGTGTCAAATATTATGAAAACACTGTGCTCGATTTATAGACTCTAAGTGCTGGTAAAATTATATTGAAAACCATGTAATGGTTAAGAGATTCCTTGAGCAGAATTGTTGAGTTTTGTCTAGCTGTCTTACTTTTGTTGGGTCTCAAATCACCGTTGAGAATAGTCAAATAAAAGGTGATTCTGCCCATCGAGAAAAGGCGTATCCGGGTCACTTAAAACAGCGTTATTATGTGTCTTATGCTATTCTATAGTCTTATACCTGAAAAAGATATGGTATCGTTCGTAGTCGAAAAGAATGCATCAGGATTTCAAAAGCTTGACTGGCATAAAAGTCGTTTTATCGTTTTCATTGTTCCAATCGTTCTTACCAGATTTTCTAAAGCTTGACTGGCATAAAAATCGTTTCACCGATATCATCATTTCAGTCGTTTTTATCTGAAAAAGATTCGATATCGTACATAATCGAAAAAAATGCATCAAGTTTTTCAAAAGCTTGACTGGCATAAAAATCGTTTCACCGTTTTCATAATTTCAGTCGTTTTTACCTGAAAAAGATTTGGTATCATACATAATCGAAAAAAATGCATCAAGTTTTTCAAAAGCTTGACTGGCATAAAAATCGTTTCACTGTTTTCATCATTTCAATCATTTTTACCTGAAAAAGATTTGGTATCGTTCGTAATCGAAAAGAGCGCATCAAGATTTTCAAAAGCTTGATTGGTATAAAAATCGTTTCACCGTTTTTCATCATTTCAATTGTTCTTACCTGAAAAATATTAGGTATCGTTCATAATCGAAAAGAATGCACCGAGATTTTCAAAAGCTTGACTGGCATAAAAATCGTTTGACCGTTTTCATCATTTCAATCGTTTTTACCTGAAAAAGATTTGATATCGTACATAATCGAAAAAAATGCATCAAGTTTTTCAAAAGCTTGACTGGCATAAAAATCATTTCACTGTTTTCATCATTTCAATCATTTTTACCTGAAAAAGATTTGGTATCGTTCATAATCGAAAAGAATGCATCACGTTTTTCAAAAGCTTGACTGGCGTAAAAATTGTTTCACCGTTTTCATCATTTCAATCGTTTTTACCTGAAAAAGATTTGGTATCGTTCATAATCGAAAAGAGCGCATCAAGATTTTCAAAAGCTTGACTGGTATAAAAATCGTTTCACCGTTTTCATCATTTCAATTGTTCTTACCTGAAAAATATTTGGTATCGTTCATAATCGAAAAGAATGCATCATTATTTTCAAAAATTTCACTGGCATAAAAATTGTTTCACCGTTTTCATCATTTTAATCATTTTTACTTGAAAAAGATTTGGTATCGTTCATAATCGAAAAGAATGCATCAAGATTTTCAAAAGCATGACTGGCATAAAAATCGTTTCACCGTTTTCATCATTTCAATTGTTCTTACCTGAAAAATATTTGGTATCGTTCATAATCGAAAAGAATGCATCAAGATTTTCAAAAGCATGACTGGCATAAAAATCATTTGACCATTTTCATCATTTCAATCGTTTTTACCTGAAAAAGATTTGATATCGTTCATAATCGAAAAAAATGCATCATTATTTTCAAAAATTTCACTGGCATAAAAATTGTTTCACCGTTTTCATCATTTCAATTGTTCTTACCTGAAAAATATTTGGTATCGTTCATAATCGAAAAGAATGCATCAAGATTTTCAAAAGCTTGACTGGCATAAAAATCGTTTCAGACTTATTTACTTTCGGTCGAAGATGTCAAAAAATGGCTGTCTTGTTTATCCATTAAGTGGAAAAGATGTAGCTTCTTAAATTCTGATGTGAAGTGCCACGATAAGATCTCAATATCGATCAGTAGATTGGCACAAATGTGCAGCAAGTTGAGGAGGTTTTTCCCTCCCCCTGCCGATTATTTTGTGAAATGATGAAGCTGTTTCTGTCGTCAGATAGAACTTATAAATCTGACACCGTGGAGATTAACCAAATCAGATAACAACGCTCAAGTTCGAAGGGACGGAGGCGCACCATCTCCTCACGCCTAAGGTTAATAATACCGAAAATACACGAAAAAGGCAGAGAGTTGTCTGAAAATAAGTCTATAATTATATAGTCTTCTCCAGCTTATGGTTAATCTGAATTATCCCTCCCCCCTCCCAGATAAAACTGGAAATGGCATCCTTATTATTATTGGAACCTTCATTTCTAATGAAAATGAAACATCTACTTTCATCGAAAATTTGTTCTAGTCAAGTTAGGCTAGGCCTTCGAGCCTAATATATAGGTAAAACTGCCTGAAAGCCAGGTAAAAGTTGGGCTTATATTCATTCACCCATGAACAACCTTCTCCCCTTTTTTCTCCAGATAATATTAAATGGAGTATGTTGGCATCAGTCAAAATTCCGTTAAAAAATGATTAAGTTAGTTTATCTTGTTTTCATCTTATATGTTGTTTTCAGTGCCCCCCCCCCCTCAAAAATTAATCTACATATGCGTCTGTCTCGGCTGGTTGCCGACTTGTTAGTCTTCAAATCTTGGTTAATTTAATATAATCTTTGATATTTGTCATGTCATTTTAGTTTCAAATACTTTCGATATTTTTCAGAGAGTTTAACCGAGCTTAACAAATAAGGGCGTAAAACCTACCCAAATAAAGTTGCTGCGATTCTTGTCATTTAGGGTATTAACTGTTTGTGTATTATTGTGTATTTTTAAAGGGACAAAGTGGTTTTGAAGGCGTCAAACAAGCTATGGCCGAAAGTGACCCAAGTGGAGTTATTATGACTTCAAAAAGTGGGTATGAAGGATCAGTATACCCTATTGAAGTACTGAAAGAAAAAGATCCTGAAAAACTACCTTATGGAGTAGATGCAACAAAGAAAGAGGTGATGTGACATTCAATGCAGGGAAACTTGTGGTGTTGAATGTTAATCCAATGTACTGGGATTTAAAAGTTGTTTTGTATTGTCTGCTTATAGGAATTTATTGTTGTCAAAATGTAATGACCGCTTTTGTGCTACTTTGTGTTTCTATATGCATCGATTGTTTTTTTTTTTTTTGTTATTTATCACAGGAGAAAAATTAAAGAGAGAGAGAGAGAGAGAGAGAGAGAGAGAGAGAGAGAGAGAGAATTGTATATACATTAACACAAAGTTTGCTTTAGTGGCAAGTAATTAATAAAAGATAAGGCTATTTGATATAAGCTATTGTATTACGGCTTTCTTGGGAGGTGAGGAGTAAGAATACCTCAATCAAAGCTGAAAATGTGTCTATTAAAATCTGAGTGCATATGATGATCAAGAGAATGTCAGAAAAATGAGCATCGTAAGTGAAGAAAAGAGATAAGACTGCACGCTGTGAAGTACTTTGTGAATCTGTAAAATTGAAATGCGAAATGCCACATTTTTATTTCATTAATACCGTAATTTTACCGAAATATAAATTTCAGTCGGTAAAAATGATCACCCTCTATGAAATAGCCAGCTTTGTCGGTTCTACTTCTTGAATTTGTCGCCTCCCTAATATGCAAATATGATCTCTGCAAATATGCTTTGATCTCTGCAAATATACTTTCGCACGGACTCTCTCTGCTCATGTACACCCTTTTAGAGTTGCTCACAACTCACTACAGCCCCGAGCAGTCTGAGACTAATACAGCTGCCAATGCTGTTCTTCTACCCCAATCTATTCAAAGCATCACTGCTAAACCGCTCCGATAAAGTTTGGATTTCTTGGAACTTTATCCAGTTCCGTGAAATTTCTTGGAATGGTTTCTTATGAAGTGTTCTCCAGCCCAGTCGGGGAAATCTTACTTTGCTTTGGACCCAGATGGCAACGCAATACTTTCTGTCCAGCTTATTGTTTCATATACGGTTAGTTAAAATCGTACCTAAAATTATCCTATGACAGTTCCTCTTGCAAATGTATTTAACAAATTTTCTTAAGCCTTTCTAAGCGCCTACACTTCAGAGCGACACTTACCCATTGTCATTACTATGGCTTCGAATATTCTAATTCTAGTTGGCAGACTTATCTTCCTATTCTTCCAAACCTTTCAACTGCGAAAAAACACTGTACATAATTCTATTTTTAAACGCACTATACGCAATTCTAAAACACTATACGCGATTCTATTTTTATACGCACTATACGCAATTCTAAAACACTATAACGCAATTCTATACGCTATTCTATTTTTGTATCTTCACTACACCCTCCATTATTAATAATAATACTACTTAATTAATAATAATAATTAACAATTATAATATTAATAATTATAAAAATTAATAATAATAATAATTAATTAATAATAATAATAATTAATTAATAATAATACTACCAAGGTGAGTGAAGACATCCTGGTCGTTTTTCCCATTACGTAATATCACCTGCTCATCCTTACTTATTCCTAGTGTAAACGACTTACTCTTCTCAACATAGATTTTTATGCTTATTTTTGCACCTTGAACTCTCAAAACCCCCCAAAAATTCATTTATTTACCTAGCTTTGTTGTGTTTAAGACCCATAAATGATTTTGTATTAGCTAAATCTAGAAGAGTTTTTTTCCCGTTGGATATCATTTTCTCCCACAACCATTGCCCATGTTCTTTACTTTCAATTTCTATATTTGTAAAAGATAATACGGCATTGGACTTTACAGTCCCTGCCGGTGCTAGTCTCCGTTTCATATAAATTTCGGTGCTGATCAAGTTCAAGTATATTTCCTTCGTGGAAAATTAACCCCTGAAGAAAACTTCTCAGAAAATTCTCAGCCGAAGAAGTCTCCTCCGAGGGGGGGGGGGTATCAGCCCCGCGCACTAATAACGATGTTAATTTTAATTTCTGAGTATTTTAAAAATTCCCCCCGTGCGCAATTCTTCACCTGTTGAAATATACACCCTCGCAAATCTTCCCTCCCGCAGAAAATTACTATGCTTGAAAAAAAGCTGGTGGAGCTGCCGCGCAAGTGGACTTCACAAATGTAGGCTTAATCACATTGCTCGCTGTGGTTCACAACTGAGGCTTTGTCGTCTTTTCTGATAGTATATTGCTGTCTTCACCGACTTTTCTGCTAGTGAAATGCTGTCTTCACAGACTTTTCTGCTAGCAATATGCTGCCTTCACCGACTTTTTTGCTAGAAAAATGCTGTCTTCACTGGCTTTTCTGCTAGTAAATAACTGGCTTCGCTGGATTTTTTGCTTTATTGGAATTTTTTATCTATTCCAAAATCAGACGTATAGTCACGATTTTGAAAGAATCAGAAGTACATTTGCGATATTACCTTTTTTTATTTTATGCCTAGTATTTTGTTTGTAACATCCATATTTCTTCTGCATAAAGAAAGCTAGAAGAAACACTTACTATTTTGTTTATTTCAGACGTACTTGACGATTGAAGATTTTAAAGAAGCGTTTAAAATGACTAAAGAAGAATTTGCAAAACTGCCTACCTGGAAACAGCAAGATCTAAAAAAGTCTGCTGGGATATTCTAAGCTTTTCGCACAATTTACTTTCCTATAAATAGCGTGGCAACTCTTTCTTTTTTATATTGCCTTTGCTGATATATCTTCTTGTTGCGATTCTCGAAAATAAAAATTCTCCCCCTTTGGGACTCTTTTTTAGTCTGTTATAAGATTACGAAGGGAGTTATTGTTGATTTCTTAGGAGTAAAGAACGAAGTGGGCTCTTTGTGCTATAAATAAAAAAAAAGAACTTCAACTGAAAGTAAAGAGCAACAGCAAAGCTAAAAACTAACAGAACATTTTCCATATAGGATGAGGGCTGCCACCTCCTCAATCCTTCGCTCATTACGCTAACATTTTTAGTGCTTGAAAAGAAATTAATAATTCCAATTAAACGGCCCTTGTGGTTCAGGAAATGTTTTCAGAGAACTGTGGCAAAAGTCAAACTTTGGCGTAAAGAGCGAGGGATTGAAGAGGGGGCAGTCCCCCTCACATAAAGAATAGCTTTCTGTTCGTTTTGAGTTTTAGTGTTGTTCCTTGCTTCCGATTGAAAAAATTGTTTTTAATTTAATTTCTGACCGTTTCTCAAATCATGCCGGGAAATCCCCCGACCCCTCCGTGGAAAACTCCATATCAAAAATCCTCCCCGTGAAGAATCTTCCTCGCAGAAAATTCACCCCCCCCCCAGGAAATACCTGTATGTTTCCCTATAAAAAACACTAGGTAAAAACAATGGCCAATTACTTAACTTTCAGCCTTTTCTCTAGGGGCTGTAGTTGGTCATGTCATCCCTAGTGAACCAAATGGCTATCTCATAATCGTGGTCGGATGGGTTTGGGGATGCAGAGGAGTTAGGGGGGGGGGGCTAGTTATCCTCAAATCTTTTTAGTCACTTAAAAGGCACTAGAACTTTTAGTTTCCATTTGAATGAACCGTCTCATGATCTTCTTGGATCATTGGTTCAAGACGATCACTCCTTGGGAAAACCAAAAAGTAACAAAAAACGAACAAATAAACACACCCTTGACCTTTCTTCTGGTCAAATATTCCACATTTTTGTAGATAGGTGCTTGAAACCTCTACAGTGTGTTTGTCCTATATACTGAATCTAATGGTATGTTTTATCCACTTGACTTTTTGGGGGTGTTCTCCCCCTTCTTGAAAATCAGAAGATTTTCTTAGGCTTGCAGCTTTTGACGGGTAACATTAAACTTTATATATTTATCAGTATAAAAAGCCAATTCGTTTGACGTGTTAATTGAAATCATTTCTTTTTCGAACTCCAGTTGCTATTACGCCGAGTCGTTGAATAGATTGGGATGGAGGGATAGCATACGCAGCTGTGTTGGCCTCAGGCGGCGTGGTTCTGCAGTGAGTTGTTAGTAGCAGTAGTAACATATAGCTCCTTACTTACGGTTCGTAACCTCGAATTGTTGGGCATCTTTTTTTTTTTGGTTTACCAAGGCGCTCGGTAGAGAAGGAACTGTCTTCAATCCTTCAGAGGGGCTCATTTGATCGGAAGTTGGAAGCCCTAGTGCCCTATTTAAGAGAAAAAAATGATAGGGAAACCTGCCCCCCCCCCTGCCGTGCCCCTTTTACCCCAAAGACATCTGACCAAAATTTTGAAATAGCCATTTTATTCAACATATTTGAAAGGTCCAATAGCTATACTTCTGGGGGTGACATGATTCCCAAAGCCCCTGGGACAAGGGCTTTAAGCTGCGCAACTCGCCAAATGCTTACGTGCAGGATTTGTTATTGGGAAAGGGTGGCATGTTTGATCCTGTGTTTCCAAAAAGGCTAAGGGTATTAAGCTGAAGCTTTCAGGGAATTTTGAACTAAGTCCAAACACACTAAGTGCATGCAGGTTGCGCATCTTAGGTATGGCTTAGGTCATTAAGTTCAAAATTTCAGGGGATGTTGAACAAGCTAAAAGGTACTACGTTAATACTACTGCTGCTTCTACATCTTCTACCTTGCTAATACTACTTCCAAGGCTAAGGTATAAATGTGAAACTTGCAGGGACTGTCGAAGGCACTACGATAAATCAAAGCACACTATGTGCATGTAGTTTGTCAAAAGGGCGTATCAGCAATATCTCAGGAACGACTTAGGGTATTAAGGTGAAGCTTTCAGGGTGTTTTTACACGGAGGCTGAGCAAACAAAAACACGCCATGTACATACCGCTGCTACTGCTGCTACTACTTGTGTTACTGCTGCCACTACTATTAATGTGGCTCCTGCTACTACTGGGGCTAGGAGTATTAAGAAGAATCTTTAAGGGAATTCTTGGGACGATGTTGAAGGGAATCAAAATACGGTTTGTGGATGTAGGTTATCAAAAGGGGTATCAGCAATATCTCGGGGACAGAATTAAGTGATAACATTAAGTTAAAACTTTCAGCGCATGTTGACGGTGATGTAAAGCTTACCAATACGCACTGTGTGCATAACACTGCTATTACTTCTACGGCTAAGGCCGTACGGGTGCAACTTTCAGGGAATGTTGAGAAGGATGTTGAACTGAATCAAAACGCACTGAGCACATGCAGGCTGTCAAAACACCGTATAAACAAAATTTCTGGAGCGACTTAGGGCGTTAAGTTGGAACTTTAAGGATATGTTGAGGGAGTTGTTCGGCTAACCAAAAGGTATTTTGTATATGCTGCTGCTACTGCTGCCAATACTACTACAGCTATGCTACTACTACTTCCACGGCTAAGAGAATTATGGTTGAAATTTACAGAGGAATTTGAGGGAGATATTGAATTAAATCAAAAGACACTATGTGCATGCAGACCGTAAATGAGTGCATCAGCAATATCTCACGAAGGGCTAAAAGTATTAAGTACGAGCTTTCAGGTTATGTAGAAGGGGATATTGAATTAACAAAACAACACTATGTGCTACTTAAGCTAATTGTAAAGTCTTAAGGGTTAAACTTTCAGGAAATGTGAGAAGGGCATTGAACTAAATCAAACTAACCTTGTGTATTTTGTTGTTAAAAAGGTGTGTCAGCAACATATAAGAACGGCTTAGTGTATTGAGTTGAAACTTTCAGGCTGTGGGGAGGGGGATGTTGAACCTATTAAAAGCCGCTGTGTGACTACTACTACTACTATTACAAATGCTACTTCAGCTATGAGTACTTTTAAGGTTAAGGGTATTAATGAAAAACTCACAGGGAATACGGAGGGGGATGTTGAATTAAATAGAAACTCAGTATGTGTATTCAGGCTGTTAAAAAGGTGTATCATCAATATCTCAGGAATGACTAAGGGTAAGTTGAAACTTCCAGGGCAGGTTGAACTAACCAAAGGCACCATATGCACACTACTACTACTCCTACTGCTAGTGCAGCACTACTACGGCTAGGACTAAGTGCAATAAGGTGAAATTCTCAGGGACTTTGAGGAAGATGCTGAACTGAATCAAAACACACTATTAATATGCAGGTTGTCCAAAAAAACGTATGAGTAATATCAGAAACGGTTTAGAGTATTAAGGTGATATTTTCAGGGCCCCGTGAAGGATATTGAGATAACCAAAAGATACTACATGCATACTACTGCCACTGCTACTGCTATTACCACCATTAATACTACTACGGAGATTCAGGCTATATGAGTGAAAATTTAAGGGAATACTTATGGGGATGTTGAAATAAATCAAAACATACTATGTGCATGGTCAAATGAGCATATCAGCAATATACGAGAAACACCTTTTTGTTTACAACAATTAAGTCCATCTGCCTCTCCTCACAGTGGAACCAAAATCCAGGGGCACAGCTAAGGAGGAATGACCCCCCAGAGTTCTCAGGTGGTGGTGCACATCGCCGACACCTTGGAATTTAGATTGTATCTTAAGTTTAATTTAGCTTATATGTCAGTACTTGTCAGGACACTGGACAATTTTGTCGGCACATTCTATATATTCTCCCCAAAACTCAAAATTCAAGCTACACTCTTGCCAACATCTTTGAAAATAACAATATATTAATGTATCACCAGGGGCGTTCCGAGGGGGATGCGGGAAGGTGCGCGCCGCCCCTCCAACTTTTTTGGTATTTGTTAAAATTTTCGCCGACGGCGAAAATTTCGGCAGAAATTTTGCAAAATCGGCCCAAATTCAGCAAAATTCTTGATTTCTTCAAAAAATTCGGCATAAATCAGGTAGCGAATCGGTGTTATTTACGAAGATCACCCCCCCCCCCCCCCCAATAAAATGAGCCTCAGGACGCCCCTGTGTATCACTACCTCCTACCCTTAAAACCAAAAAAAATTTGAAGTCATTACCATTTGAGTTTGTCCTTAAGTCTGAGAAGCAAAAAACTAAAAAGATTTATATTTAGAGCATTCTGCAATCAATTACTAATAACCAACATCTGTCCCAGTATTTTTTTTCAGCCTCTTCTTCCTTTAAAGAGCACCTTTTCTACGCCGGAAACCATCACTAAAATATATTTTTCATTTGCTCAAAAATCTCTCTAATAAGAGTTCTGTAAGATAATCGCTACCAAGTTCATTTTTCCGTCTAGCCGTTTCCAACTGCTTAAAAAAATGGCTTAGGGTATTAAGCTGAAAATTTAAGGGCATGTGGAGAGGGATGTTAAACTAACCAAAAGTCACTGCATTCACTACTACCGCTACTACTGCTTTATTTTCTATTCCTACATTTACTATTACAATAATGCAATTACTACAACTATTGTAACGGCAACTACGACTGCTTAAAACTGCCAATGTCCGCCACTGCTACTTTTGATGCTTGTGGCTGTGACTTTGAATACTTTCGACCATGACAACTTGCGACTGTATTTACTTGCAGTTGAGATTGCTACCACCTATGACTGTGACTGCAACTACTCACTACTGAGACTGTGCAAACTAGTGACTGCAACTACTTACAACTATGACTACTTGGGACTGCGACTAGCATCTATTAGTACTAGTAACTGTGACTGCGACTTCTTGTAACTGTATCTGTGGCTACTTGCGACTGCAAGTACTTGCGATGGTAACTACTTGTGATTATATAATCAGGTTTACACTTACAGGGAATAGAAGCTACAGTAAGCAGGAGTAGGGCTAGCGCTCCCAATGCCTCATAAAGACTGAATTAAGGGAATAGAAGCTACAGTAAATAGGAGTAGAGATAGTGCTCCCTATGCTTCATAAAGACTAAATTATCAGTTCCACTTTACTGAAAACAAAACACCCTTTAATTTTTTTGTCTTTTACAACGCTGATACATATAAAATTACTCAGACTTTCAGAAATGAATATCAATATGTATTAAAGTGTCAATCTGCATTTCTTCAGGTCTTTTCGATAATCTTGGTTAATATGAAGATATTTTTTTAATTTTTGCAACAAATAAAAACTTAAGAATTATTCTCAGTAAGGAGCAGGTGACGTTATATTCTTTATGAGATATACGTGGCGAAAGCCCCACTACTCTTTGCTGTAGATTCGTTTCATTTTAAACTTAACTTGATTATTTATTGCAATGTCTGTTCGTTTTAGATTTTACTTATATATTGATAGTAATTTTAAGTTGTTTTGCACTTGAATTACTAAATTTTTTTCTTTTTTCTTTTTTACTTTGTTTTCACTCCTCTTAGGTTTATTGTTTCTCTTTCCTTTCCTTTGAAAACACCTTTATTGCGGATTTTTTTTGCCTCGTGTGCTGAGACGCATTGACATAAAAGGGGAAAAAAAAGGCACATTTCCCAGATTCATGATACCAAATGACACATTACCCTACTGAACGTATGTTATGACAAAAAAATATCCCTATGCACTGAAACAGTGTCTTTTTCGGTATTTTTTTTTATTTTCTCCAAGAAATGGAAGCTAAAAATAAATTTAAAAAAAAAGAGTTATTCTAAGACTCAGCGAGTCTAGTTTTGACTTAGACTAACTTTGATTTATAAAGGTTATCAAACTTTATACCTCTTCAAACTTTATTCCCTATATGTTTTAGTTTCAATCTGGGAGAATTTAGCAACTAGTAAGGTTCTTTCACCTAAACAAACTAAGTTTACATTTCCTAATTTCATCTTTATTAACAATGGGAGATGATATTTCCTTGGATTCAAATAAGTATAGTTTAAAACGTCTGGGGTTCGTCAGTCAAAATGTCAAAACGACAATTGTCTTCTAATGTCGTTACACACCTCTAGAAAAATCCTTTCAGAAAAATACTAAATTCAAAATATAGACCAACTTAGAAGGGGCTGGAGGTCATGTCATTTCCAGAGGCATACTTATAGGACCTTTTTACGATGCTGAACCAAATGGCTATTTCAAAAGCTTGATCGAGTTTGTTTGGGAAAAAAGGGCATGGTGGAGGATAACTGCCGCCCAATCTTTTTGTTCACTTAAAAAGGCAAGTATAACTTTTAATTTCCTTCCGAACGAGTCCTCTTCCGATATGGTAGGACTATTTTGGCTCGATACAATATACCCTGAAAAAGAAACAATAAACGCTCACCTGTGATCTTTCCTCTGGCAAAAATGACAAAATTCCACATTTTTTAGATGCCTCTACAGTAGTTTTCTGATGACAGGGTTCTACCGAAGGGCTTTGAAGTTGGGTTTGTGACAAGGCAAATCTGCTCTACATAATATGTGTATCAGTTTCATATCCTTATGACCCTTTGAAAACAAATTAAGCTAAGGTTTTCAAAAGTAGTTTAAGAGGACTATCCTAATAAGTAATAGTGGTCGTATCTGTGATGCTTTCTATTTATTAAACTATTCATTATAAGAATAGGCACTAAATTAATTATTCCGATGCGTTGTCCAAATTTCAGTTTCTAGTCATTGATCAGTCTATGTTACTTCTAACTGCTTCATGAAGCTTGTGGAAGAGTCTCTGTTTTTGTGGAATCTATAGACTTGTTATCAGGATGAAATTCTGGCTCATTGATGCAAAACCATGGTAATTCCTTTTGAAGAACAACTCTGTATCTATAACACAAAAGCTGAATTAAATTTTTGGCTCGATACGTATAAATCCTGATAAATTGTCTTCATTGTAACATTATGTAACATGAAACATTATGAAGTAAGAATTATTTTCTAACTTCACATTGTCCAAATACTTTACCCCCACCCCTAATGTGCAAATAAATAGCCCGAATTATATATTCCTTATTTATTCTGTCACTTCTCTTTGGCATTTTGTTTTTGTTTTTGGCATTCTGTCACTTCTCTTGGGCATTATGTAAGGATTTTTCCAATTTCTCGTGTAACATTATGTAACATAATTGTCTTCGGAAACAGCCGGGCCCGGAGGCAGGCGTTATGAGTAATGTTCTAGGGGCACATATAGTCCTTATTGAAGGGATGCTCTATAAACTTTAGAGAGGGCTCATTTGATTGGAAATTGAAAGTTCTTGTTCAGTTTTTAAGAGTCAAAAGAGACTGGAGTGCAACTAGACTGGAGGGGTGATTCATTAAAAAGTTAGCGTTTTAGGTCAATTTTAAGTCATTAAATTTAATGTTAAAGCAGGGATATTTCTGGTACCTAACTATAGAGTTGCCAGATTCTGGCTTTATTTAAAACCATGATAATTCATTATGAAGAATGATTTTATGTTGATAACACAAAAGATGGATTATATTCATCTATGAATAAGAATGTTTCCGGTGCCTAGCTACACTGTTGCCAGTTTTGGTTTTATTCATGTTTTTATTGATTGTACTTCAGTATTTATAAGTAGCCTATAATAAGTATATTTTAAACATTATAAACATTTAATCAACGCAGTGGTAAGTGACGAAGGCTTTTATGCATGTTCACAATTTTTCGTCAAATTTGGGGAAAAATTGAAAATTTTTAGTTTTGAATTTTTATAAAGTTGAATCCAAATTCAAAAATAAGAATGTTTCTGGCACCAGAAACCTGCGTGTTCACAATTTTTCTTCAAACCTTGGAAAAATTGAAAAGTTTTAGTTTTTAATTCTTATAAAGTTTAATTCAAACTTTGAAGTAATATATGAACATTATATATTTAATAATTAATTGGGAATCACAAAATTCATACCGTATGAACACACATTTTAAGCGGGTCTTAATAGTAGTCTTAATAATCTATTACAAATTGAAATGCATAATATTAATCAGGAGAACACCATGGTAATCCAAATGATTATTCTTTCATCTATAAAACAAAGTGTGGATTTTGTTCATGATAGAAAAAAAGGGCTGTCTGACAGCTGATACAATTGCTAGGTGTAATTGACATTTTCATGGATTGACATTTTCACGATCAGTTCAAAAGCAAACTAACAATAAAAATAGCATTTGTTATTACTGTTTAAAATTTATATAATGTTGTATCTCCACTCTAGATTTTAATCTGGATTTGATAGTTGAAATTCAGGAAATAAGTATCTTACTGTGCTTTGCAAACCTTAATGACTTATTTTAAATTTAAACCTTTTTAAATTGAAAAACTTTTTAGATTGTAATGGTAATAAATTATATAAAATTCATCTATAAATCCGTTTCTCTATTAATTTTTTTAGACAGCAAATGGAAGCAAAAAGCTGTTTTCGAAAATATGTAGAGGCCTAAACTTATGGTATCTATAATTGGTACTTTACAATTTAGAAAAACGAATAACATAATATATACACGCATAAAAATTAAGCAAAGAAGATAAAATTGATACTCAAAATATATAAACATAATCAAAAGTGACAACCCTTATCTAAATAGAAAAAAAAACATCCAAGATAAGAACTTCATCAAAATTGAAATGATTATCATAATTCTATCGATATGTTTTTTGTTTTGGAGTGTTCAGCGAAATCAGGGAGAGAATACATGTTGACAGAAAAAAAAAAAAGGTTTTTAAACCACACGATGCATTCAAGCTCGGAAGGTAGCCAGGATTTTTCTTACGGGGGGCTGATTTTGCTTGGAGGAGGGGTACATTTGTAAAAGAATATATTTCTGAATAATCTTGGCATTTAACGAAGAAAGATGTATCTTGGATCCCATTATACCCAGTGGCTGCAACTATACTTAAAGTAAAACACCATCAATATTTATTAACTAAGTATACTTCTGCTATAGGTTGCAATGATTTTCGAAAAATATTTTTGCAATTACCTATTTTGCAATAGGTTGTAAACATGTTTAATTTATTCTCAAAAATTTCTACATAAAGTGTTTTGAAGATTCGGTCTCTTTCCTCAAGAGATTGTTAATCTTTGAAAAATTCATCTTTCAGTTCATTCAATCATTGGAGCCAAAATACTAATCCTAACCTAGGTTTTGCATTTTTCCTTTAATTTTTAAATTAAATTTGCCCCAAAAATTTGGTTTTCGATGTATTTATAGAACCTTACAGTCTTCATATTTAGTCCATATTCATCTTGTTGGATGAGAAACGGCAAACAGAAGTAAGTTTATTTAGTAACAAAGCAACACTCTGACCATACTACAGATATGACAGCATAAATAAACAGAAATATACAGAACAGTCGCAACAAAAGTTCGGTTTCAAAAATAATCCTCAGATGTGTCTATAACAACACTCGTGATTTATTATTCGACAACCTGTCTGCGGTAAAAAAAAACTTACTTGGGATGAGAAATGGCATAGATGATAGGGTTAAAGCAGGAAGCAGTTTTGCAGATAAGGGATGGCAGTTGAGCAAACAAGGGAGTTAGAATCTGTCTGTTCCCAAAAGCACCAACAAGGGCCACGACTGCATACGGAGTCCAAATGCAGACCCAGAGCAGAACGTTGGTAACAGCAACTTTAGCAATTCGCATTTCGGCAGACTGGGCGTTCGCATCCTAAAATGAAAAAAAACGGAAAAGAAGTATTTATTAACGTTATTGAAGGCAGGTAGAGGAACAGACTGGTACCTTGCGAGAGGGATATCAGTGATTTCAAGTCTACCACGGAATTTTTTAGATCCTCCTAGAAATTGTTAGATAATCAATACGGAATTTTCAGTGAGTTTCATCAACTAGTTTTTCCGCAATTTGGTGCTTGGAAAACGTCTGGTCTTTTATCCTGCCAACATAAAAATTAAGTTATGTTTGTTATTTTATTTTATTTCCCTTTATATTTATTTATTAATTTATTTTAGTTACATGTATTTTGCACATTTATTATATCAGTGAGTGTAATCGTTCCAATAATGCAGAGGTCATATGGACTAAAAAATCAACTATGTTTTATTACAAACGGAGAATGAAATAAAGCAAAAAATAACGCCATTGATCTTGTTTAACGTAAGATATGTCATAATAAATGTTGTCTATTAAAAATGACATTCCCCCTACCCATGGAATGTTGTTTAGACTAGTACCAGGAAGCTTAAAAAAATTCTTAAAATTTATGTGTAAAGCATAGAACTTGCCTAAAGATAGGATAAAAAATAAAGCTTTTCTGCTGTATATAATAAAGCCTGATAATAATAAGTTGGATAATAAAGCATAAGAAAGATTTAAAGGAAATGGGAACTTCGTAGGCGGGTGTAAAAAGGGAGGCTTTGAATAGATTAGGGTGGAAGAGGAGCGTGCGTAGCTGTGTTGGCCTCAGGCGGCTTGGTGCTGCGGTGAGTTGTTAGTAGTAGTAGTAGTAGTAATAAAGATTGATGATATTTTTGTCTTTTGGTCCCCTAAATAAAAAAAACTTGGGAAGCAAATCTCCCTAGCTTTAAAAGTATTTTACACAATAAATATCCCTAGTTGGATCCATTTGGACCAATTTTTTGGATGAGAGGAAATGCCACCTCATCTTCTCTTCTATTGCCATCTATGAAACGATAAAAATAACGATTAATGGAATAATAAATCTCGCCGTTCCTTTCAAAACAGAAATTATATTGAGTAGCAAGTTACCTGATTAGATCTTAAACTCTGGACATTCATTTTCCTTGCTTGTTCTTTAAGTGCTGCTTCGTGCTTCCAAACAGCTTGGACAATCTGAGTGTAAAAGTAGACCAACAGCATCATGGGGATGCAATAGGCACCAAAGAAGATGTAAGCGGTGTACTGCGGCCCATGGAATCGATCCTCGTTCAAGTAGTCGAAGGAACATGTGCTCAACATTCCTTCAGGACTGAAATTACCCCATATTTCGAGCATTGCAGGAAGTGAGAAGATATTGGCATATATCCAGGTCCAGGCAATCATTCCAAAGGCCATTCCTTTTGTAATCTTTCTACCGCTCATCCCTTTGACTATAACGTTATATCTGTCATATCCAATGAACACCATTGTAAAGATTGCGGCAATACCTGCAGAAAAAAAGAAATGGCCCTCAAGAAAAAGATCAAGATAAACTTTAATTGAACTAAATAATGAATAATGATATGCTTACAGTTAAAATGGGTAGCGAACAAAACACAATTGTTGGCTATAGCTTAAGACTTATGTTTTCTTTTATTATAATTGACTATATATGGTCTTTAAAAACGGGGTTATAAAAGACATTAGCCTCATTGAAAGTAATTCTTAGGTACATTTTTTGGACTGCTTCTATTCTGTTGAACAATTCCTTGGAGATGTCAGTGTGCTAAACAAGACAAGCGTACTCTAGAATAACAGCTCGAGGTAACAGCCTCATCAAATTTCTGTTCCTGTATACCATTGGGCTATCCATTGGGCTACTATGATTGCAAGAAATAAAAATGGACCTAGCAGGCTTTCCTGGGGCATACCAATACACATTTGGCGGGAATGGTATACGTTTCAGTATTAGAATTCTTTCCCCCCATATTAAATGTGTCAGAAAGTAATGGTCCACTGGAACTGTTCGTTCTATCTACATTGCTCGAAAATATTCTCCTAAGCGGAAAATTAGCAAGTAATCTCACCAGTGCTCTGAATCTTTTTTGCAGCTAAGGTCATGGCAGTAATAGTCCTCTATTGCTTTTCCTGAAAACCAAAATGAACATTTGGCACTCTTAGATTTTAGATACATTTAGATTCCTTGTCCAACCTTGGTATGAGAAAAACACGTCTACCTCACTTAGAATAATGTCTATTGCAGTTAATTTTATTATTTTTGGTGGACAATATGGAATCCTTATTACACCATTTGCGCCATTTTTCTCATGAGTGTAGACAGTGAGCCACATAAGATTTTGATTTTAGAGATTTCAGATTTTAGAGATTATTTTTTTAGAGTAGAACTTTCAATAAAGCCCAATTATTACGCTGATTCAGTAATAGTTATTACAATTAATTGCAATAAGCTTTGTTAATCGGGAGGGGGAGGGCTATTTTTTCAGCCTCAGCATTAAAGAGCTAAACGAAAGTAGTGTTTTCTAAACAAAAGTAGTGTTTTCCAGCTTTGGTGTTTAAAGACCATTAACCCATAAATGATAACTTGTTTTTTAGTCTGAAAAGATAGCGCATAGTTAGCAAATGGTTCAAATAATTCAAAAATGGGCACTCAAGGAAGTCAATGTGTTTGGTCATGCCATTAAGTAGCACATTAAGCGAAATATTCCAACTGAGAAAATCTCCCAAGCTTAAAAGTCAGCATAAAAAAGACAATGTAATTGACTCTAAGCTAGAGGAAAGCCCATTAAAGCCGAAATGAAATATGCCCGTATTGAAAAAATTGCCCATTTTTACTAAAAAATAGCGCTGTTTATATCTAGCCTTTGAATAGCAAACGAGGCCTCCAACTCCATGGATGCTGGAGCATGAGGGATGATCTATGCTTCAATAACCCACTTCTATTGCCTGTTCTTCAATTTCGCAAATATTCCACAGAAGTTTTTTTATCCGAAAATTGATATGGAAGACATCTGATATGTTATACAGGAGATATTGATATTTTTGACTGATAGGCTATACAAGAAATTGACATGCCATGCTCCCTTGACTTAGTGATTTAATAATAATAATACATATTTTACAATATTAAGGATTAAGAAAAACTAGTTTCTATTAAAAAGTAAAAATGAAAAAGTAAATCAATAAAAATGTTAAATTATCTATTAATTAATTAATTACTTATTAATTATTTATGTTAAATTAATTGATTATTATAATGAATAATTAATATGTTAAATTATATTGAAATTGTTCATATTAAATTCAACTTATAAAATTCTTGGAACTATTTTACAGTTCTATGGCTAATACCAAAATGTAAAACAAAATAGAGAGAAAGGCTACTTGTTCTTTCGCACTAAGTGTGAAACCTTTTACACAACCATATTTCAAAACTTTGCGTTACGTTATGTAGAATTACGGGGCAAATATTACGCATAACATAAGCAGTGCTAAGAAGAATGTAGCTCTACTTCGGGTTTTAAGTTCTGAAAATTTATGCTATACCATGGAAAAGTTCAACATAGCAATAACAAACGGGAATTTCTCCATGAATAGTTAAAAAATTTTCTTTTACGAAGTAATAACTCTTACATGAAAGCCTTTTACACTAGATCAGAACTTGAATTTTTATCTCCATTCCACTTCTTAAGACTTTTTTAAGTGTGAAAGTTTGTACTTTTGCAATATAACTTAGCGACTTGGCATACAAAATTATATACATGGTCTGATAGCTGTTTAAGCCTCAATGATAATTTTCGAAATTTGCGGACGGAAAGTCATACGGATATCTAGGCTGATACTAGTATTTCAATACTATTTTAGAAATTTCCTGCTTTTGTATTATACTTTTACCTGTGATTGCACCAGTATATCCATAAAATCTGCACCAGAAATGTCCCCATATCCACCATCTCGACGTGAAAGCCGAAATTATGAATAGCGGTGACTGTGTCAGCATCATAAAGAAGTCAGCAACTGCAAGGTTGACAATAAGCATATTTGATGGAGTTCGGAGGGATTTCGTTCTAGAATTCAAACAAAGAAACCTTAAAATTGGTCGTCGGCAGCCGAAAGTTTTAAGTGGAAAAGGTAAGAACCCAGCAACAATTTTAAACATTTGTAATAAAAGCAAAGCTAAAAATTAAGTACAAGAAAAAGAAGTCAACTTTTATAAAGAATAAAATCTTATAAAATTATGCATTTTGCTAGTTTGTAAACATAGGAATGTCTATAAGGCGACCTTTTTCTTGACAACAGGATCGTGAAATTGATAATAAGTTATCCAAACTTCGATTTTGCTTGACAATCTTATTGAGGAAAATGTGTTAGCTTAACGATTCAAAAATCAAGGTTCATATTCGAATCCTGAAATTTGTGATCGTTTTGTGACAATATTGTTAACTTTGGAATGTAAGAAAAAATATGTATAATATTTGGTTTCCCGTTAGCTTCGAGGGAAAGGGCGTAATTTCGTCCAAATTCTGGGGGGGGGGGCAAAGTTGGAGTCAATTTTCCCAAATCAAGTGAAAATGACTGTAAAAACTGAAAAATGAGCCATTTGGTACCATAGAGGTACCATATAGTACTATAAAAGTACTATAAGGGGCTTTATAGTACTATAAAGGTAAATATAAACTAATGAAAACTGATCCCGTTTCTGTTGATACTTGAATTTTGCAGACTTATCTTGGTTTTGGCAGGTTTTTTGAAGAAACTAAATTTCAGGATGGGTAAATTGAGGTTTAGGAGGGGGGGGGGTCTGGAATGGACAGTAGCCCCTACCCCCCCCCCCCCCCCCGTTCCATAGCAAATTACGCCCCTGTTCGAGAGGGTGCCCACTAGTAGAAATCACGCGCACCACGGGTGCGAACCACGCGTGTTGGAAACTGTGCCAAACGTGGTGGAAACTGTTGCAAGTACGGCGCTACTGAGCGTCACATTTGACGCTCTGCAGATGTACAGAGGGTGTCGCAAAGTGGGAGCCCCCTCGGTTAGCTTATGTGTTAGAATATGTACATCAAATAGTCTCTATTTTTATGGCTGTTAATTTTGATTTTCGTTGATTTGCTTTTCTGTGTGATTAATAGGAGCAAAGAGAACATTTAATAGTACTCAATATTGTGATTATAATTGTAATTATATTGTAATTATAATTGTGATTATATTGTGATTATAATTGATGTTATAATTGTATAAATGAATTTTGTAAATTTAATTTGACACATTTTATTCCCGCACAGTTTCACTATTACAAATTCTGCTGATGTACAAGTTCATTCAACAATCCAGTTGTTTAAGTTGGGATTGTAAACGACAATCTAGAGAATCATTATCTTTTCACATAACCAAATAAGTTGAATTGAGAATCAAGATTGTAAAGTGATGAGGCATACAACTTCACTGCTTATGATCAGGCAAATCGTCAGTGTTACGCCTAAAAGTTGTATCTGATATTTTTAAACTAAAAGAAATACTCCAAAATCCGTTTTCTAGACTGTTCACAAGCAGGACACATACTTTTTCTTTTTATGATGAGTTATTGATGTAAAATTAAAGTATGACGTATGATGAAATAAAAATATAAAGTATGATGGAATAAAAACTATAGTGAAATAAAAGCATAATGATAAATTAAGATGAGTAGGGGTGATGCCCCCCCCCCGTGCCTTCTGAAAACCAGAACATAAATTGTGCTTCGATGAGAACGATTTTTATTTTGAGCTGAATGTTTCCATTTTTCACTGTATAAAAAAATAGTAAAAAAGAAGGGCATGTCCTCTCTTTTAGAATGCTTTAGCAAACGATTCTGGGCAATTATCATAGAAGACTGAAAATTTCAGGTATGACCTGTAGGTATGACGGTGACAATTTGCCTTCTGAAGATACAAAAAATGTTTTTTAAATCTAAAGGAGACTGGATAGTTTTGTTGTTTTAAGGGTTTTTCCTCCGTGAAAGCACAGAATTAGGGTATTTTTGAAATCTCAAAGGGAGCAAGGAGTCTAAGGGTAAATACCCCCCTATGAAAATTTCAAATATTATTTTTAGGTGTGACGGTGAAGATTTACAAAGTTCTTCGGTGCAACGAAATTAAACTAGGACTTCAAAGTAAGAAGTATGAAATTAATGTTGTGTGCTGTAGGATATAAGGTTTCGATGGAAAAAATTAATATTTTTTTTCAGAAATCGTAAATGACAATGGGAATCCAAATAATTTTTAATTAGGCTCATTGCGTCCGCACTGGTTTGAATAAAGAACCAGATATGAACTTTATTGAAAAAAGATTTTACCCAGAATCTGCTCGAATTTAAAGTGTAGCTATTACTTTAGCTTTGGCCCCCTGATATATTTTGTTATAGGATATATCATGATTTGAGCCTATCAGACAATAATTTGAACAAGATTTCTTCTTAAATTATTCTTAAAATTTTCTAACAAGCGACGGAGTTGAGCCAAAAAGAATCTACTATCCTATGATTCTGTGTTTAAAAGTATGCTTCATTTCTAATATTTTATTCTTGTGATGTGTTATTTCTGGAGAGACGAATAACTGCCTGCTTTGTTGAAACCCAATAGCTTTTGAAACCCCATTAAGCTGGGGACTAGCACCGAGCGATATCACATTTTAAATTTCGAATAATATACAGTCATCGTAAGATAAATGTATATTAATGTAAATCTGATTTTTTGCTTTACATGAAATTTAAAGGGAGTAAAGGGAGTAAACGGAGTAAGGGAGTAAAGGAAAAAGGGAGTAAAGTGAATAAAGGGAGTGCGAAGACTTTTTTAAGTCGTAAATTTTCTTATAACTTAGTAATAAAATACTTTTTTGCCTAATTGCCACCAAAAACAAATACACCCCAGTGAATTGATACTAATATTAATGGTATAATTAACAATACTACTAATGATATTATTAAGTAATAAGCATTAATTAATAACAATAATAATAATATTTTTATACAAAATAAAATACAACATCGAGAAAAGTGAAATAATTTCATTTACATGATTTTTTTTTTTCAAGGTAGGAAAATTTCGCAAAAAAAACTGGGTCTTTTACATGTAGGGATATTGTAAAAGCTTGTAAAAATTTTGCGTGACTGCCGCAAATGCTCTCTTCTTCTAATTATCTCATTTTAGTCTAAAAGTACTTATTGTCCTTATTTAACCTTATATTAAACCTTATTAAACCTTATTTATTAATATTAAACTTATTAATATTTATTAAATTAATTAAATATTTATTAAATATTTATTAAATTAATTAATATTAAACCTTATTTTCCAAACACTAAACTGAAGAATGTCCTTTCTTGTTATGCGGAAAGATCGTTTCGCAGAAATGTTAGGGTTAGCGTTTTAAATTATGATCAATTTCCAGAATAAAATTATCTAAGCTAAATTTTTACTACCCGTATGGCTAGATTAAATGCCTGGTTTCCATAAGGCGTATCTTTTTTTCCTCAACGTGACAGAATAAAATGGGGTTTTTAGTCGGTTGAAAACCCCATTTATTCAGCTTTTTATGGACATTTTTTCATTCAGCGTTTTGTGCATGAAATGCCAAATATCAATGGGACTTAGTTTTGGTTGTAGATTTGTCAACTGTATAGAGATAAATAATAATAATAATAAAGACTAGATTTTACAATTTGGCCGCTAACCTAGACCTCAGAATTTTTACTCTATAGAAATGTGGCCCTATTAGAGGCAAAATACACTAGATATCAAACAACGTGGTATTTTTTTGTAACTAAAATAGTATGATAAAAAGGACGATGAAAATAATAACATAAAGCTTACTTGAGAAAGATCCACATAACTAGCCCATTTCCAACATGATTGACAATCCACAAGAAGAAATAAAGAACAGCAAAGAGATAATTCCATGCAGGATTTGAGGGGGGGAATTGTTTCCAATGAGTGGGGGTCATTGCTATGACGTCAGCTGGTGCTCCATCGATTTGCTTCGTACCTAGAATGAAACACATTTTAAAGGGGAAACTAGATAATTTCTTAGACCACATCGGTTTTCGATTTACAGAATAATAAATGAAAATTTAGTGAAAATCAGTATAATATTTTTAACAAAGCAATAGACCAAAAATATAACTTTAAATAACAAAAAAATCGAATATTTTAAGTTCACTTCCGGAAAACCCTTTTCAACAGAAAAGGAAGAATGAAGCTAAATTGGGAAAACCTAGGCTAAAAGCATTTCTGACTTGGGGCCAGACGGTACAATTCTAAGTATAGATTTTAGGCAATATTATATAAAAAAGACTTCTGCTCATATCCTCAATTTCAAGTTTTAATAACTAATAACTAAAGTCCTATTTTATCATTTATTTGTTTATTGTTAGATCATTCTTTAAAAGAATTTTTAGCCGATTTATTTATAGCACGAGGAAAGAGAATGTCCGTTGGTTTTAGTAATTAACTGATCCTTGTGCTGTTTTGTGCTCTTTTGGTCCTGTTTTCAAATACAAAACTTTGGTCATTTTTGAAAAAAATTATAGAATGTCAAGTCAAATTTGAGTGGCAAGGTGTTTTCGACTACTTTCAGATACGTAGCACTACATGCCATAGCAATCGAAATTTTTCCTCCATCTTTTTGAAAGAAATACTTGAACGCCTTTTAGTGTGTCGATTGTTCCACTATCAAATTACCACTATCAAATCCACTGTCTTCTGTAAAAATTTACAGTATTGTTCTTTTAGGTAAATGATTTTTGGGGGAAGGTGGTAATAGATCTTACTGAATTTAAGCATCTCTTTTCTGTTTTGTTTCTGCCCGGCAAGGATCATAGAGTTTCACCTCTTCCAGTAAAGGTTAATTTATTTCGACTGACAACCCATTAGAGGGCGTTAAATTGGATAGATTTACAGACTGGTGGAAAAAACTGGAGACATGGCACCGTATGCGATATAATTTAAAATTGTATCCGACCTTTTCGAAAGCGATATATTAAAAGACCTTTGAAGGAGTCAACTGCCTCACTATAAGGATACTACTTTATACTCAAAGTCAAAAGAGTGTTGGCCTGCAGTGCATTTTTTTTCAATTAAATATTTGCTAACAAATGGTTAAAATATTACAATGGAGTAAAAACGACAATGAAATGAAGAAAAATACACAACAGCTTATAAACAGACAACCTATACTAGAAAACAAAATTTAAAGAATAAATTCATAGATTTTAAAATAAGCAATGCATTGATCAGACAGTTCATGGTAACGAACTGTAAGTAAGGAGCGACCCGGCTCAATAGTAACCGAAACTCTAAAAAACGGAATTTTGATACCAGTAGATACACCAAAAGAATCGTATTTTTTATACCGATTTCAAATATATAAGTTTCATCAAGTTTAATTGTACCTAAAAATTTGCCTTAGTTTCAAAAAAAGGGAAAAAACACATCCTAAAAAGGATAGAATATTAATGAAAATCAAATCATCAGATTCAACGTACCAGAAAACCCTACTGTAGAGGTTTCGAGCTCCTATCTGCAGAAATGTGGAATTTTGTATTTTTTGTCAGAAGAAAGATCACGGATGCGGGTTTATTTGTTGTTTTTTCCCCCAGGGGTGATCGTATCGATTCAGTTGTCCTAGAATATCGCGAGAGGGCTTATTCGAACGGAAATTAAAGCTCTAGTGTCCTCTTTAAGTAACCAAAAAAATTGGAGGGCAACTAGGCCCCATTCCACGCTCATTGTTTTCCCAAAGTCACCCGATCAAAATTTTGAGACAGCCATTTTGTTCAAAATAGTCCAAAATGTAATAAATATGTCTTTGAGGATGACCTAATCCCCCACAGTCCCAAGGGGAAGGTCTGCAAGTTATGAACTTTGCCCATTGTTTACATATAGTATTGGTTATTGGGAAGTATACAGACGTTTTCAGAAGGGATTTTTTCTGGTGGGGTAGGGGTTGGAGAAGGGGGTTACTTAGGAGGATATTTCCGTGGAGGATATTTTGACGGGAGAAGGGACATTTCTATGAACGGGGTGCCGGATTTCCCAGCATTATTTAAAAAACAATCAGAAATTAAATAAAAAAGCAAGTTTTTTCCACTGATTTAAGGAGCAACATTAAAACTTAAAACGAAGAGAAATTATTACGTATATGAGGGGGTTCGCCTCCTAGATAATACCTCGCTCTTTACGCTAAAGTTCTTTTTAGTACTTTCAAAAGTGCTATCTATTGCAATTAAACGGCCTTTGTGATTCAGGGGTCATTCTTAAAGAATTGGAACAAAATTTGAACTTTAGCGTAAAGAGCGAGGTTTTGACTATGGGGCGAACCCCCTCATATACGTAATAATTTCTGTTCGCTTTAAGTTTTAATGTTGCTCCTTACTTTCAGTGGAAAAAATTTGTTTTTTTTATTTAATTAATTAAAAAAACTTTTTCCACAAAATAAGTTTTTCAAAGAAAAGTAAAGAAATCCATTAAACAAAAAATGAGCAAAAATCAAATCAAATAATCTACCAAGCGTGAAACTACCACAAATCAGCACCGATAAATAAATAAAACCCATAACGAACAGAAATTACAATGAATAATCGAGTCAAACCCAAAACGAGCAGAAATTAACATAAGTTGGGTTCAAAACCCCTATGCCTTCCCAAGGCCAGGACATAATTTGCACTTTACTGAAAAAAATATAAATGTTTTTACTTTTATAACTTTAATAAATCAAATAATATTAACATTATTTTGTTTACTAAATATTAGTATTTGTATATTAAACTGACAATGCACATTCATTTATATTTTTTTCAGTTAAGTACAAATTATGTTCTACGAAGTTTCGAAGTTTCTACGACAACTTCTTCGATACGAAGTGCTCCGGTCTAAAGGGGAAAAAAATGATAAATAATACATTATGCCAACATCGTTCTTATATGCCCCCAGGGCAGAACTTAAAACCCTTGCCATGAGGGTTGTGGGGGAGTGTCCTCCTCAAAAACATATTTTCTATCTGGAAATTAAATACAGTAAAGTGCTTTTCAGTAAAGTGCAAATTATGTTCTACGAAGTTTCGAAGTTTCTACGACAACTTCTTCGATACGAAGTGCTCCGGTCTAAAGGGGAAAAAAATGATAAATAATACATTGCGCCAACTTCGTTCTTATATGCCCCCAGGGCAGAACTTAAAACCCTTGCCATGAGGGTTGTGGGGGAGTGTCCTCCTCAAAAACATATTTTCTATCTGGAAATCAAATACGCTGAACAAAATGGCTATCTCAAAATTTTGATTGGATGTTTTTCGGGAAATGGTGGGCGTTGAAGGGGTGTTAGTTGCCTTCTAATCACTTTCGACTACTAAAAAGGTCACAAGCCACTCTAATTTCTAATCGGATGAGCCCTTTTTGAAGTTTCTACGACAACTCCTTCGATACGAAGTGCCCTAGTATGGAACAAAACACAAAAAAATAATACATTGTGCCAACAACGTTCTTTACTCAGGGAGCGCGATTGTGCTGCCTATGATATAGTAATAGACTGAAAACTTGAGTGCTAGTTTGGAACTTACAAAATTAGAATTAGAATTATAATTTAGAATTATTTTGAAGAATTAACGCACTGATTAATTGATAACAGATAGGGCTCTTGGTTGGGAACTTTTAGAATATGCTGAATATTTTAAATTTTTTAATAAGTCTGGGATTGAAATTGCCCGGGTCTCCGAGAAAATAAGGTCCAATTCTGTATTAATACTGTCCAATCACGCACAAAGAGCTAATCCCAATGACGACTAGAGAAAAAAAAATTATTTAACATGAGCTGATATTTAACATGCTTTAACACCAGCAATCTCTGATGAAGATTGGTCCATTTATTGGTTGCTTGTAAAGAACTGTATGAATTGAAGTTCGAGCCCTATATGGTGGAGAGGCTAGATTTGTCGAAAAATTGATAAGACTATGAGGAACATAAAAATAGTTTTTTTTTTGCCCCTGGACCCATCTTAGGTGTATTTTGTTCCACTATGATTTTGTAAATTCTTACCCAGGGTTGTCTTGACACTATCAAGTGCTGCACCAAATTTTGTCAGTATTGCCTTGTTGAACAGTAAGAATAAATAAGCGAAACAATTAGCTAAGTTTTTTTTTTATTTATTATATTGTTCTGATGACAACTGTTGCATGAATAGCCGGAATATCCGCAGGAATAATAAGGAATATTATGGAATAATATTAGCCAGAATATCACGATGTATTAACTGCCTTTATTAATTTCCAATTTTCTTCTCTTGCTTTGAATGTTTGAGGCTTTTTCAGGTCTAGTGTTTTTCTACTTATCGTCACCGCTGTGCCTTTATGTCCCACCTTATACTTCCTGACCTGGTGAGATATTTGTCAAAATTAACTTATCGAACTGTTCTCAAAGGGAGAATCAGTAGTACAATGTAGATCAGGAGGATCAAAGTGTAATTGAACATGCATTGCCGTGTTGACCCTCCCTTATAGGACATCTTTCCAAGCAACTTTTGGCAATTATCTCAGAAGCCCAGATGCTATTGCTACTACAAACGGCTCACCACAGCATCAAGCCACTTGAGGCCAACACAGCTACACTCTCTCCTACTCCATCCCCATCCATTCAAATTCTCCCTCTTTACACCCTTCCAGGAAGTTCCCATTTCCTTTAAATCTCTCTTTATGACATTCTCCCAACCCAGCCACGGACGATCTGCTTTCCATTGATCCCTAGATGCTTGGCGGAAAAGGACTATCTTCGGCAATCTGTCATCCTTCATCCGCACAACGTGCCCAAGTCATTTTAACCTTTCTCTCATCATAGTCCTATAGGGTGGGATGAAATCGCATTTTTCGTACAGTCTACTGTTTGAAAAACTAGATATATCAGATAAATATAAAATATGGAAACATCTAAAAATTTGAGTATGTAAAAATTTACGATTTTTACAAGTATAATTTATCTCGAGCATGACTTTCTTGTAAATGATTTGATTATTACCAGAAAAGCAGCTTCTTACCTGGGGGATACCAAAGCCCCTCTGCTACTGAATAAGCAGCGTAGACTGGACCACTAGTATTCATTTTGTTGTTGTCTTCTTCTACTGATAACAGTCAAGAAGTAACTGACAATTCTGCCATTCCATGTTCTTTAATATATCTAGACGAATCCTTAATGTCTTAATTAGCTTAGGAAATCTTATTAATCCAATTAGTTTTAAAATACCGCCTAACATATCAAAGTTTAGAAAACATTAGGCTAATATTCCGTGACAACCCATTTTGTTTAACGTAAAAGGAATTAACTGAAGTTCTAAGTCTTCCCTTTATTATGATTTCCATTTTAAAACTTTTTTACACAAATAAGTTTTTCAAAGAAAAGTAAAGAGCTCTATTAAACCAAAAATGTGCAGAAATAAAGTCAAATATTCTTCCAAGCGTAGAACTACCACAAATTACCATCAAAAACTAAATCAAACCCAAAAGGAACAGAAATTAGAATAAATAACCGAGTCAAGCTCAAAACGAGCAGAAAATAAGACGAGTAGGGCTGACACCCCCCGGCCTTCCGAAGTTCAGAACATAATTTACACTTTATTGAAAACAAAATACGTTTAAACAATTTTTCTCTTCTTTTCAATAAGTCAAGAATTATTAAGACTTTAAGGAATAATTATCAGTATGACTTGTGTATATTAATCTGTCAATCCACATTCATTTTTTTGTTTTCCTCAATAGTCTTGGTTATAATGTTTTTAACAAATTAAGTGAAATAGATTCCTATTTCTAGAATGATTGGAATCCTAGAAAACTAAGATTGTTTTCATTAAAGTAAAAATTATGTTTTGGTCTTCAGAAGACAAGGAAAATGACGATTTAGCAATTTTCTTATTTGCCATGAAATACCAACAGGAACTTTTCAAAGTACTGCGTTATCAATTGACAACCTCAGACAGGAAAAGAGCTCAATTGCGTTTATGTAAATTCAAAGTAAATATTTTTTGTTGTGATTCTTTGCGTATAATATCCAATATCCATATATCCATATCCAATATCCATATAATAATATCCAATATCCATATATCCATATCCAATATCCATATAATAATATCCAATATCCATATAGGAGTAATAATGGATATTATTCTCCATGGTTTGGTGCCGTCTGCGGGTTTAAAAACCACTATGACCTCTATTTTGTTTTTCTCCTTCTCCCTCTCTTTCTCTCTGTCCCTCTCCCCCTCTTTCTCCCCCTCCCTCTCTCTCTGCCTATCTTTTTCGTCTTACTAATCCTCGTAGAACTACTATTTAGTATTCAGTGTGTTAAAGTTAACGTTTAGTGCCGTGCATATATAGCTACCATTGTAGACTAAATAAATAAAATGAAATTATAAATATATCAGAAATTGTATCATAAATAAAAGCATGAGCTTCCAGAGCTTTGGCGTTCCGAAGGTCCACAAAACTATCTGAAGCTTGACTTCAATGAAGCCACTGATGTCTTCTTCAGCCTTTGAGATGATTCTGATCTTAGAGATTTACCAGATGACAGCAATGAAGAGGACGCAAGTTACACTGCTCCTGGGCTGTCCATCATGAATGCGACAGCTACTCCTGAAGGCTCCGCGATACCTTTTCAAAAGAAAATACAGAAAAGGTTGATCCCTCTCAAGGATCTAATAGTTTCTCTGAGCCCCTAAATAAAAAGAGAAAGACAAGAAAAGGCAATTTAAAGATAAAATAATTCAGACGGGGTCACCCGTGAATTGAAAGAGGTGATGTAGCGTTTGCTTATATCAATGAAAACCTATAACAAGATGGACTGACTCCCCTTAGGTACTTTGAAAAGTATTTGACAATATCTATTTTTGGTCTTGCTGCTGAGAAAACTAAGAGAAGAAATAAAATAATAAATGAAAAATAAAAAAAAGGTGAGAAAACGAGGATTTTGTCTTAGAATATATTTATGAGAAAACTAAATAATGTCGTCAAGCAACTCACAACAAGAGTCTCATCAGCAATGATAATAATCTTGCCGACGAAATAAGGTGCATTATGGGTATCTGTATCTTGATGGGATACGGGTTAATGCAGATGAGATTTTACTGAAATAGGAAGTATGTGGTTCCTCTCATTTCTCAGACTATGTCCCGTAAAAGAGGGCAGAAGCGACGCAACAGCCTACATTTCACCAGCGAGAAAGACGACATCGAGGGGAATGCGCAATGGAAACCAAAAACAAAGTATTGAAGCTGGTCAACGACGTAGTCAGAGTTTGGACCCCGAACAAAATTTGTCTGTGGATAAACAAATTACTCCGTTCAAAGGAAAGACTGAAATGAAATAATACATCGAGTCTAACCTACGGCCCTGGGCCTCAAGAACTTTGCGCTCAATAGATCATCTGGGTATATGTTCAACCACTAACTGCATCGAGGAGCATTACACCAATTGACAAAAAAGCTAGGAAAAGATGAAGGAGGTCTTGGAGGAGCTGTGATTTTTCATCCTCTGAGACATTTCCCACAGGGTTCTAGGTGTTTACCCCCGGAAAATACCCCCCCCCCCATCAAAAATACCCTCCAGAAAATATCCCCCCTCCCCGCTGAAAATACACCCCTCACGGAAAATACCACCGCGGAATATACCCCGGAGGAAAATACCCCACCCCACCCCCGGAAAATACCCAACCCCCCGTGGAAAATACCCCACCGTGGAAAATACCGGTCCCCGGAAAATACCTCCCTCGGAAACTACAACCCGGAATGAAACCCCTTGGAAAATTCTCCCCCCCCAGAAAGTAACCACCAGTGGAAAATACCCCCGTTGAAATTACCCCCTGGAAAAAAACCGCCCGGAAAATACCCGCTCCCCATGAAAAATACCCCCCAGTAAATACCCCCACCCTGAAAATACCCCCTAGTGGAAAATACCCCCCCCCCATGGAAAATACCCCCCTGGAAAATACTCCCCGGTAAATACCCCCCCCCCGTGGAAAATAAGGCTTTTCAAACTTTGATAATTTTATTTGAGTTTTTTTTTATTTTTCCGTAGGGAGAAGGAATTTCGGTACTTGTGTATTATGCGCCGCTTACTCAAGTTTACTCTGTGTAAAACTCGAGAAAAAAAGTTTTTTTTTGTTAGTTTCTTTCAGCTCAGCGCAAGACAAAGGCAAGTAACAGAATGGATGGGATATATATAATTTGGGCTATATATTTGCACATAAGGGGGGGGGGGGGGGGGGGGGGTAAAGTATTTGGAGAGTTTGAAGTCTGAAAATCCGGCTCTCTCTCTGTGACAAATTTCGGTACTTGTGTGTTATACACCACTCACTCAAGTTTAAGATGTGTAAAACTCGAGAACAAACCGGTTTCTTCGTTAGTTACTTCGTTACTTTATTTAAGCAATTTAATTAAGCAATTTAGAAACAAATTTAAGCTATATGTTTGCACATTAGGAGGGGGGGGGTAACGTATAGCGGATGTGCATGCAAAATTTGTTAGGTACACTAATTCTTTATGTTATGACGTAAGAATTGTTTCCTGACTTTAAGCTGTCCAAATACGTTATCCCCCCCCACTTATGTGCAAATATATAGGCCAAATTATATATTTCCGATCTATTCTGTAACTTGTCTTTGTCTTTGTGTGCGTGTAACTGAACCACCGTGTAACTGAACCACAAGCAACTGAACCTCTGTAACTGAACCACTGTGAAAGAGCTGACATATTTGACAGATCTCCTGGCCCAACCTTTTTGTGGCCTAAGCTAGGCTAAGTCTAGCATTGGGGCTGTTGCGAAAAAATCATGTTAGAAAACAATTTATACTTTGTAATATGCAGAGTAGCCTAGTTGTAATGGTAGGCTATATACCTAGAGAAAGAAACATGTTAAGAAAACAATTCATATTTGAAAATATATAGAAATAATTGTTGCCGATATCTTGCTCTTAGCCCTGCTATAAATTACCCTTAGGTCCTCCCCCTTAATGTGCCAATACATAGCTGAAATTCGTCCAGTGAACCAGTAAATTTAATCAACTGTGGCAAAAAAATGAACCAAAAAACAAGCTAGTCGTGGCCGAATGAACTGGGGATATATAATTTGGCTATATATTTGCACATTAGGGTGGGGGGGGGGGAGTTAGGGGTAAAGTATATCTGGGATGCATGCGATATGTGTTAGCTACAAATATTCTGCATATTATGAATTGTTTTCTTAACATATTTGCTACTCAACATGTCCTTCTCTAGACTATTGTAATTGACACTTTTTAACTGCAAGTTTACTACGTTTACCCCCCCCCCCCATAATATGAAAATATAAAGTCTGAATTATATATGGTAAAATTCTAGAAATGCTACTTTTTGTTATCTTGGGAAAGGGTTAAATTACGAAAATGAAACTGTGTGGGATGGGTTTACAGACTAAAGTATGTCATGGGAAAATGTTTTAAAGTGGCCAATCCATCTGTACTCCTTTTCCCTGTACAGGGCACTGATCTTTGATGACCTTAAATTTTTTTTGAGTGAAACCTTGCAGCACAGATCTTCTGCTTTAAAAAAAGTAAAAGAAAAGTATTTTCAGCGTTACAACTTTGCTCAATCCAAATTTGTGAAGTTTCAGAGATATGGAAATACTTTTCCTAAATGTTGGAAAAAACCTTTGATGTGGCTTAAAATTCTATTCTAATAACACCAATTGTATTTTCGAACTAAAACCAGAGAAAAAGAAACTCAAAATTAAGGTATAATGTTGTTTTGTCAAAATTCCAAGACTTATACTTGAATGATAAAAAATGTGCTGATTTGTCGTAGGTGTTCTCTCGGTTAGTCCTGCCCTTTTCTTCTTTCTTTCTTTTTTCTTAATGATAGGTATTTAGCTGTACGTATTATTTCATTTTGGGATTATGAAGACTTTTGTATTAACCCCATTCTCACGTTTTGTTTCCAGGCCTCACTTTAATTATAAAGTTATCTTAAAGGAATGTTTTGCAACTGTACCAAAAATTTTTATGCGATAATAAACCAAAGATATTGTATGTCTTCGGCTCCTGGTTGTTACTAGTGTAGACCAGCGTATCCATACAAGTAAGCTATATTGAGTTCTAAAGTTAATAAAAAGAGTTCTCAGCTGTTGAACCATTATGACGCATAAACCTGCAGCTAAAAGCAGATGAATTTTGGCAGATCAGGCAAAATGGTTGCTCTTCCGTGAAAGCAGAGCAGGATGGACCAAGGGTAAGCAAGCAAGGTAAAAGTAGAGTTAGATCAGGGGCAAAACTCTTTTGACTTTAGCACGAAAGAACTATTTTAGCACTATTTCATCATGTGTAGCACTGTAGCACGTGCTTCAATTTGCAGCACTTTTGTAATACAACTTTTTAATTTTGTCATGGACGAAATGATGAGGATTTTGTAAAAGGCTAAGGAATTAAAAAAAAATGTGTGAACCGCATTTTTCCGTATCTGTCTCGAAAGATTTGTGCGAAGTTTGATTTAACAAGGACCACCTTTTTGCCGTGTTCGTTTCAAAAGATCGGTGCTAAGTTTGAATTAACAGAAAAAAAACTAATCTAAAAATAATCCAACTACACTTATCGGGCCATACAAATTTTTTCTTGACTTTAGCTCTGAAGATTCGTGTAAAATACACAAATTTGGGCAATTTTAGCACTTTAAGAGCTGACCATGATGTTAGCCTTGGTTTTCAAAGGGACGGGCGTACTTTGGCGTGTTTTTCAAAGGCTTGGGCTTGTTTTTTGTTTCACTTTCTGGCAACACTGGTATAGTGGTATGACAACACTAGTGAGGTGTTCCCATCTCCGTGACAAAGATTTTAACTTTAGTTTTTTGGGGTTGAAGCGGCAAAAAAAGTACATAGGTTAGGTTAGGTTACATTTTTAATATATGCTATGCTTTACCCCCCCCCCCCCCCCTAAAGAGCAAACATATAGCCCAAATTTGTTTCTAAACTATTATATTTTCATCCCATTTTGTTTTATTTCATTAGCATTAACGAAACTTCACTTTTCGCATGTGTTCCAGCTAACCGATAAGTACCGTTTCTTAAAGTCATGATATAGACGCCTGTCAATATCATTCATGAAAAAGATTTGTTTTATTTTTGCAAAAAAGCAGATCCGATGTTACGAACCATTAAAACCTATTTATTTCTCTTTTTTCAGATGAATCAGACCTTTCTGGACGCTAAGTAATCAACATATATATTGAAAATATTTGGCCTTTGTAAATCTAGATAATGAATTTTGATCAGATGTATTTGAGGACATTGCAGCTAAAACGTATATGGGAGGGGGACTGGTTACACTCCAGCCTTTTTTTCAACATTCCTTCAACATGCCCTGAAAGCTTAAACTTCACTCAGGTTTATACCCTCAGCTGTTATCGACACATTGCAGATACGTCGTCTTGTAAAACTGGATGCACAAAGTACCTCTTGATTTAGTTGAAGATGCTCCTAAATATTTTCCGAACGATATGATGGCTGATACCATCAGCCATTGTAAATATTACTGATATTTCCTTTTCACAACCAATAAAGGAAAAATGTTGTTTGATTGTGCTTGGCCTTCTTCTTGACAGTTTCCTAAGGTTGGACGTTAATCATCCATGCTTGTTTTATTTGTAGGATCAAACATGCCCTCTTTTCTTGATGAAAAAATACCTAGTATGTTAACAATACGCAACTTGCATGACTTACAGCCCTTGCACCAGCGTTTAGGGGTTCTGAGCCCTGGAGGCATAGTTATTTAACCTTTGAACTGTTTTAACTAAAATGGTTATCTCAAAATTATCGATCAGATGTATGTGGGAGAAAAAGAAGGTAAGGGAGGCCCCTCGATCACTTTTAACTCTTAAAAAGTGCACAGGAACTTTGATTGTCAGTCGAATGAGCAACCCCCCCCCCCCAAGTTCATACAAAAATCTTTTCCATAAGAACCATATGTGTTAACATTGAGTAACTAGCTTAACTTACAGCCCTTGCTTCAGGAGCTGCTGGTGGGATTGTTAACCCCAGAGGCAAGGTTATTTGATGTTTAGACTATTTTGAAAAAAAGATTTTTTTAAAATTTTTATCGGATGTGTTTGTGGTAAAAATGGCGATTAAGAGGGAGACGCTGATTGTCATCTGATTACCTTTGATTCTTTAAGGTTAAAATTTCAATTTCCAATCGAATGAGCCTTCTCCAAAGTTTTTACGACCATCCCTTCAACACAAACCTTAAATTTTAGCAAAAGGTAACTTGCAATAACCTATGGGCTTTGGGTTTTTTTTTGTTAATCACGTTTTACTATTCGATTGAAAATTGAAAGTTTTAGTGCCCTTTTTAAAATTCAAGAGTGATTGGAGGGCAACCAGCCCCCCCCCCGGGGAAAAGATCTCCTGTGGAAAATACCTCCAAGAGAGACAACTTCGCGGAAAATACCCCCAACCCCCTGGAAAATACCTCCCTGCGATAAATCTCCCCTCGAAAAATGCCCTATGCGGTTGGTATGTGTCCAATAAGAGATTCATGCATACTTCCGCCATTTACCTGTGCCCTAGCCATTTAAATATTTGCCTCTCAATTACTTTGACTATCTGTCCTGGCTTTTCTCTGTCTACAATTAGCCATGTCTTGGTACAACCTATGCAACCTACTTCAAAATGCTTGAAACTTCAATTCAACATCAACGGACTCGGTCGAGGCCCAAAAATTTATCTTTTCCGCTTTCCTTAGCACTTCTCAGCTAAACTAAGAAATAACAGAACTCAGATAAAATAGTGAAATTTGGAAAAGCATATTTTCCGCGAGGGGGTATTTTCCAGGGGATGGTTTTTCCTTGGGAGAGGGGGGGGGGGTTAAATGCTTAGACCCGTAGAAAGTGACAGGGTGAAGGGAATGCCCAGTAACAGACATAAAAAAGGAAAAATAAACCTGGCTTTAAGAGTTTGTGACGTCCGATTTTCTTTGTTTTGTGATAAAAAAACAAAGAAAATCGTCTCATTTCTTATTTTACAGGGGGGGGGTGAGTGAGTGGCGTATAATACACAAGTACCAAAAATTCTTCCCCCTACAGAAAATAAAAGAAAACTCAAATAAAATTCTCAAATTTGGAAAGCCTTATTTTCCATGTGGGGGGGGTTTCTGGGGGAGTCTTTACCGGGGGTGTTTCTACGGGAGGGGAGTATTTTACGGGGGTATTTTCCTCAGAGGGGTATTTTCCGGGGAGGGGGGGGGGGTAAACGCCAACCACCGTCCCACAGATGATGGATTTTCAGGTTTATTTTGACAATTTTTTCTCGTCACTTACCTTGATTGAGACCCTAACGACTGATGGATTCCTTGCAGTTGATGCCATATAAAGAAATCGTATCGAAAATGTTTCCTTAAAGAAAATGCTCCTTAAATGTGTTAAAGAAACAAGTCAGAGGCGTAGACGATGACATAGATGGAACAATTTTTGAAAAGATTCGTATTATTGACATGATAGTTGTCTTGAATACTGCAGATTTGAAAATTCTCGAAACCCAAATGCAAAATCAATACTTTTATTTGAGTTCTGAAACAAACTAGCGAAGCCCTACTTCTTCAGTAGTCCCCCCAGTAACGAGGAAGAAAAAGAACAAACGACTAGAACAAACACGCTCTTGCAATGCCTCAATTAAGGTCAATCCCTGTGACCTGGGTTAATGAGAACACATGCAATCATACTATGAAGGACTATTCAGTCTAGCCAATCAACCCAATGAAAGTCAATAACCAATTTTGCAGTAGCCATAAATTAAGAGTTAGTAAGAGCTCACCTAGCCCGTATGTTGACTCACACAGGATATTCATACGAAGCTAATATATTTTTTCTTACAAAATTAGAACCTGTCAACTACCATTGGAGGGTAGTCTCTGCGAGAGGATTTAAAGCGCAAATAAATTACCTTATATGTAGCTAATATACATATCTACGAGAAAAGGAACATTTATCAAACAACAAGGGGCAGGGGCTGCAACAGGTAGGCCTAAACAATGGAATATAAACCCTAAAACTCTCAATTAACTCAAGTAAAGGTATATTAAGGAGGCCTGAGACGGTCAATCATTTTGATCAAAAGCTTCCGTCAATCGATTGATTCAAGCATGATTGACCGTCTAGGAACGTGCTTGACACTTGTCAAGAGTTGACGAATATTGATAGAAAGATTGAATGAATCAAGTGGTTGACTAGGGTAATTGACCATCTAGGCTAGTTTTGTTCAAGCATTGCGTCAGTCACGCGCCAACAACAATGGAAGAAACATCGGAAGTAAGCAAAAATGCGGAACGCGAGTTTATCTGTTTATTAATAGAGTTATACCGGGATGACCCTGAATAATGGGAAGTTAAAAGTAGAGACTATTATAACCGAAAAAGAAAAGTTCGGCATTTGACAGGATATTGCAGGCGGTATACAGTTTCTGAACTAAAAAAGAAAATTAGTATTTTAAGAACAAATTTCAACCGCAAGTATAAGGCGATCAAGCAGAAAAAGAAGTCTGGAGCGTCAGTAGATGATCCGTCTCGCGCAGAACGTTCAGTAAATGATCATGAGTGATGCGATTTCTCATCTTGTACCACTCACTGCCCAGATAATTCACTACCCAGCTCTGAACTAAAACAAAAAATCTGGGCCTGAGTTTATTTTAAACTTCGCTCAAGATTGAAGGGTCGATTGAAGCTTGATTGAAGCACACGTCAATCGATTGACGGAAGCTTTTGATCAAAATGATTGACCGTCTCGGGGCTCCTTTAGATCGGTATCTTTCATATGATTGTGCCCAAATCGTTCTAACGTAACATAAACATTTCATCTTAGTTATCTATTAAATAAAAAAAAACAAGTTTTTTTTTAACTGAAAGTAAGGAGCGACATTAAAACTTAAAACGAACAGAAATTATTCCGCATATGAAAGGGGCTGTCCCCTCCTCAATACCTCGCTCTTTACGCTAAAGTTTTTTATTGTTTTAAAAAATAAAGTTGTGTGACAGATTCAAACTTTAGCGTAAAGAGCGAGGTATTGAGGAGGGGAGAGCCCCTTTCATATACGGAATAATTTCTGTTCGTTTTAAGTTTTAATGTCGCTCCTTACTTTCAGTCAGAAAAATTTGTTTTTTTTTAGTTTCTGAACGTTTTTGAATTGCTGTAGCTTTGATTTTGGCTCACCGTACATGAATAATTAAAACGAAATTCGCATATTAATTTTACTTTTTTGGCTAAATGGCTTTCTTGAAATTTTGTTCTGACGTAACTTACGAATTAACTTACGTAAAGAACTTCTATATTCGTATGTTTTAAAGTTCGAGTTTTGTACGAATCAAAGTTTGTACGCTAAAGTTTGCGTTTTGTTCGAAGAACAAATCCCTGAATCACAAAGGCCAGTTAATTAGAATAGATGGCTCTCTTGAAACTACTAAAAAAAACTTTAGCGAAAAGGGCGACGTATTGACTAGGGGGCAAACCCCCTCATACACGTAATAATTTCTGTTTGTTTTAGGTTTTAATGTTGCTCCTTACTTTCAGTTGAAGGCGCCCCCTTCATAGAAATGTCCCTTCCCCAAAGTAAACGTTCTCCATGGAAAAATCCTACCCCGTAACCCCATCCTCCGACACCCCCCACCAGAAAAAAAATCCCTCCTGAAACGTCTTTATTCTTTTCATTAACCAATACTATATGTAAACAATGGGCAAAGTTCATAACTTCCAGCCCTTCCCCCAGGAACTCTGGGGGATTAAGTCATCCTCAAAGACATATTTATTAGGTTTTCGACTATGCTGAACAAAATGGCTATCTCAAAGTTTTGATTGGGTTACTTTGGGAAAAAATGAGCGTGGGAGGGGGCCAAGTTGCCCTTCAATTTTTTTGGTCAATTAAAAAGGGCACTAGAACTTTTAATTTCCGTTTGAATGAGCCCTCTTACGATTTTCTAGGACTACGGGATCGATACAATCACCCCTGGGGAAACGAAAAAAAAACAAACAAATAAACACGCATCCGTGATCTTTCTTCTGACAAAAATAAAGAATTCCATATTTTTACAGGTAGGAGCTTGAAACTTCCGCAGTAGGGTTTTCTGATACGCTGAATCCGATGGTGTGATTTTCATTAAAGTTCTATGACCTTTTGGGGGTGTTTCCTCCTTTTCTAAAAAATAAGGCAAATTTTCTCATGCACGTAACTTTTGATGGTTAAAACTAAACTTAATGAAACTTACATATTTGAAATCAACATAAAAATCTGCTTCTATTGATGTATCTATGGGTATCAAAATCCCGGTTTTTAGAGTTTGGGCTACTATTGAGCCGGGTCGCTCCTTACTTTCAGTTCGTTACTTCGAACTGTTTGCAAATGTGTCAACAACAACTCTGATTTTCTAAATATTAACTTTGGATATTTCCAGGCATGGGAATTTAACCAAAGAAAGTGTACTTCCCTTTAAAATTTTCGCATAAATCTCCTTAACAGAACTCCTTAAATGTTTTACGTGAGACCTTCTTAAGCTTTTTCTGCGCTATTAATGTAAGAAATATACCTTATGGTATATGTATGTTTAGCACTCAAAATTATCACTGATCAAAATGTTGCTGTTGCGCCCAAAGTCCGTCTTGACATTTCCATGCTTCCAAGATAATTGTAAAAATCTGTTTGCTAGGCTTTCCTCAAAAGGAGAATCAGTAGGCAATGTATACCTGATGTACAGTACACTGGTGATACTCTCTTTAAGAGCAGCTTTGTAAACTGTTTCTGGAAATTATCCCAGAAATGTTAAATTGTGTAATACGGACACTGGGTGTGACAGAGACGAAGTGGGATTAAACATACCTTATGGTTTTAATTGTGTTCCATTTCGTCTGATCTTGTATCTTTTCACTTAAGCACATGAGTCAAAGATTTTGCCAATCGATTACTAGACTAATTTCATTAGCAAAAAAAGAGACTGAAAATTCGGAAAACCAATACATTTCTTTTATGGACTTCAACCAGTACTTCAAGAAAACAGGGAATTCCCCATGGTATTAGGTTAAAAATCTCAACAAATATTCATCTCGGTTATTTATTAAATAAAAGAAAAAACAAGTTTTTTTTAACTGAAAGTAAGAAACGACGTTAAAACTTAAAACGAACAGAAATTATTCCGTATATGAAAGGGGCTGTCCCCTCCTCAACACCTCGCTCTTTACACTAAAGTATTCTATTGTTTAAAACAAAATTGAGTTGTCAGAAAGTCAAACTTTAGCGTAAAGAGCGATTAAAGATCCCAGGGAATTAAAGAGCGAAGTTGAAACTTAAGACTGACAAAAATTATTACTTCACAGCGTTATTTAATATATATTATTATAACTAGTACAAATAAACCAACTAATTATGTTTCCCTACGCTTTTATGATTATACAAAATTAGCACTTTATTGAAAACACAGAAGTCAAGTATAAAAAAAACAAGATCATTGATTTAAGAGTCAAAAGTGAGTATGTAGCCTGACAACACAAAACGAATCTATAAAGCTTTTCATAGTCTTACACAAGTTGTGACATTAGGAAATTTCAGTATACAATTAAGATTATCTTAAAAACATAAGCGTAAAACTAAATATTTTTTAATAACCGCGAAGTAATTGAACAGCAAACAGAAATATTGGATTGATTTATCAAGCAGCATTTTACGCTCACAGGCCAGCAATAGTTGGTAATATACAGTCTTAAATTGTAAGATATATACTTAGTATTACTTCAGAAAAGAAATAATCTTTTCTGAATACCGTTGACTTACTCATCAGATTCTTATCAAACCTCTTGTTCGCCGCCTCATCAAATCAGTGTGTTATAAAATTGAAACCTTGCAAAATAGATCTTCTGCTTAGATGAAGTACAACAAAATTGTTCAGCTTCACAACTTGGCTCAATCCCAGTTTATAAGGTTTTAAGATATGCAAATACATTTCCTAAATTTTGAAGAAAAAAAACATTGATATGGCTTAAAATTCTACTCAAATAACAAAAATTGCATTTTCGGAACTAAACCTTGAGATAAAGAAACTGATAACTGAAAATTAAGGTAAAATGTTGCTTTGTCAAAATTTCAATAAGCATAGACCTGTCATGTAGGCAAATTTAAGGACCCTCTAGAGGGAGAAGGAGTGGAGTTAGGTACTTTAAAATACCTTCCCGGGACATACTTTGAAACTTATGTCCTTTCTGGAACAAACGCGCTGTATTATATAGGGAAGATGCAGGTTTCTTTCGAAATGGGTTTCTTTCAATAGAAAAATGGATTGTGAAGCGTGGTTTGTTATTGGATTTACAATATTTAAACTATGGTTTTTTGGGGTTTAGGGGAAAAAAGGTACCTAGGTTTGGTTAGGTATTTAACATATGCTATGCTTTACCCCTCCCCCTAATGGGCAAATATATCGCCGAAATTTGTTTCTAAACTATTATATTTTTATCTTATTTTGTTTTACTTCTTTAGCATCAACCAAACTTTATTTTTCGCGTGTGTTCCAGATAGTACATAAGTACCAATATTTTAGCCTGTAGACCCGTCCCTGAAAGTTTCATTTTCCTAACCTAACTCCTTTCCAAGATAGCCAAAAGTAGCTAAAGTAGAAATGGTACTGTTCTATTAGCTGTAAGCCACGCAAGATAGATGATGAAAGAATCTAGTCAAATAGGCTATTTCAACGAAGAATTGGATTGGAAACAGTGGTTTCCAACTGCGTTTACAGTATTTAAACTTTAGTTGTTTGGGGTTTAGGGGGAAAAAGGTAGCTAGGTTAGGTTGTGTATTTAATATATGCCCTACATCTCCCTAATGTACAAATATATAACCGAATTTTGTTTATAAACTATTATATTTTTATCCTATTTTGTTTTATTTCATTAGCATTAACCAAACTTCACTTCTTGCATGGTTTACAGCTAATAGAACATTACCGTAGAATTTTACCAAACTTTTTTTTATTTATAAAAGTATAATATCTTAAACATTTTTGGAAACATAATACACAAGTTATCAATATTAATAAACTAAACTTAATACTTACCATCACAATCAGACTGTTTTCTCTCTCTCTGGTCTCTTTGAATCAGGATATCTTCTCTCTCTGATCTGAATGCCCCCTAGGCCAAATCGTCGCTTTGTCGTTTAAAGGTTTTAACACTAAATCTACTTCTGTATAATATGTTTGTAGGTAGTTGAAGGAGATGATTTTTTTTAATCAAATTGATTTCAAATCATAACATTCGCAAACAAAATAAGAGGCAAATTAGGTCTTGGGAGGAGGTTTAGTTGCCCTCTAATCGTTACGGTCTCTTAAAAAGGACACTAGAATAAAAAACATGCAGATGGCAGAATTTATAAAAAAAAAATTAGATATGGGAAAGAGCTTTTGAATGAGCCATTAAGAATCTCTCTATGATGTTTTGGCAGCCCGCTAGACCTGTTAAAAAAAAAAAAATAACGGGAGACAGATCAGTGCTACCGATACAAAAAAGCGATTTTCCTTGTTGTTAGTAGAAGAAGTAGTGCCAGTGCAGGAAGAACACCATATATGGGCATTGACCTACTTTCGGGGCTGACGCAACACGCTCAGTGAATACAACCGGGACAAGATCATTGACCTCCAATGAGCTAGAATACGACCAGTACACGATCACAGCCAATCACAGAGCTAGAAATACTAATGGGATATTAGTTGCTGACGCAACTAATATCCCAGGAACTTTCAGCATTTAATTTACGTAACTGTTATATCACAATCCCACCTTGAGACTTTGCTTATATTGTTCGCGCTTCGAGGCTAAAGTAGCAGTTCGTTTCAAAGCATTATGGAGCAAACATCAAATAGAATGGATGATTTAGAGGTTATTGCAACGCAAATTTAAAACAAGTTCTGTTTATAAATAATTAATTGAGATATTTACATGGTAAATTTTTAGCAAATCATATTATTGACTAATGTGGATATACAACTCGATGCCTTTTTTATGCTCTTTCCGAATATAATAATCTTTTTTTGTTGGAAATGAATTTTAGTCCCACACCCCTATATATTCAAATTCAGGGTGTATGTTTGCACATTAGGGGGATGGGACTGCATGAACTCTATGTTAAGTGTAAGCCAGCTAGCAATTTTACCTTGATCGCATTAATTTTCTACTGGACTCACTTTTGAAAATCTCGTTTGGTATAAACTTTAGGCCTACATGATGTATGTGTGTATTAACGAGCCTTTTATATCTAATTTTAAGCCTATATGTTAGTTTTTTTTGTCTCAGAAAAAATTTAGGAATAAGATTTTCAATTCTGTAAGATTCTAAAAATTTTTGTTGATTGATAATATTAGCGTGTTTTTTGTCTAAACTAATATAACAAAGGATACCATTTGTCAACTGCTCTCCATAAGCTAGACGTAAATAGCGACGAAGACCACACTGCCTTTCCATCATAAACAATAAGTAGAAACAACGGGGAAATTAATTATACAAGTTGCATTAATATAGAAGATGGAGGGGGTGGGGGGTATAAGAATTAGCAACTTTTAGCTAGTTTCAAAGATAAAATTCCCTCAAATGTTGTAAAAATGATTTTTTTAAGGAAACTATGATTTAATTTCTTTTTAATGATAATTTTGAAGAATGTGACCCTCCTGACATCAAAAGGGCTCGAATCAAGGATGAGAACCAATTATACCCTACAGTAATTCACTACATTAGCTGTTCAAGGTCCTATACGCAAGGAGAGAACGCGAGGGCCAATATGCAAGAAGGCGAAATGGCTAATGACATGACAATCTCGCAAAAAGCAAACGTAGGTTTAAAATTTTATCGATATTTTCACTAAAGATTTTGTGTCCCAAAAGGAAATACATCTTGCGTGATTCATGCACATTCCCTTATACTAATATCCTGTTAGAGGTCAAGTCTTATGACCGTTTAAATCGGAGAATTTAATATTTTGATAATAAGATGAGAGATGATAATTAAACAAGCCGTCTTTTATCTCATAACTGTCATGCTCTGATGTCTGCATCCTTTAACCGTAAACTAGTGTTTGTAATGTGATTAGTTTACAGTCCCTAGTTTCAAAAGAAACCATTTGATGCATGAATTTAATTGACACCGGGAAAAATAAATGTAATTTAAAACGACGTTAAAAAGTCAGTAGTTCAATTTTGCTTGAGACTTACAAATATTTTCATCATTTTTGGTCATTCAGGTAATTAAGTTTCTTAGAAAACAGTTTCCGTTCTGATGCAGAAAAGGTATCTTTCGAGTATTTATACTCAATGATTGTTATTCTATAAAACCTTGAAATATACGCACTTTTATTTTATCGCTATAATGAAGATATGAAGACGCCCCTTTGCAGTAGTTGAAAAGAGCATGGGCGCAATTTAAGCGTTTTTCTTTAAGGGGACAGTAGGGGGGATGAGGGTTGGTGGCATTGTTTATAGCCTGGAATTGTAATACCTCTTTTACACTTTTCATATAGCCATTCAACCTTGAGATAGTAAACAAATTAGGCTATCAATATAGGCTGATTAAGCTATCACTTTGCAAATACATTAGTAGCTGTGACTGAAAGGCCATGTCACCTCTTGTAACCGTCAATGTTTCAACAAAGGACTATTGACTCCTTTACTTTTAATCCAATTTCGACTTTCTTAAAAAAATAGGTTGATTTATTCACATTGAAAATAAGTGTCTATTTTCTTTATAGGTTACAACAGATTCATCACTACCCTCCCCTCCGCCCGAAGAAAAAAGTCACGTATCATATGATCCCATTGCTGAAATGATTCAAATTGAAGCGCCATTGCAATTTCATGACGCTGTTGAAACGCCATAGCATATCAGTGAAGGGTACGGTAAATTTTTAGGGGGGTGTTATGGTAGTGATAATTTAGATGGTATGCCTGCTAACATTATTAACGACACGGAATGGACAGATAATTTACTAGGAAAATATTTTAATGTTGATAGTAATTCTTTAGATGTAGACAATAAAACAGTTGAACAAAGCAATGCAGTTAGTTCAGAGAGTGATCTACCATGGCTGAGCCCAAATACCATGCGAATTTTAGATAATTTAGTCGCGAGAACCCTTCCCTCTCAGATTTAATGAATATAGCCCCAGTTCAAACAAATTTAATTAAACAAGAAAATAAATTCGCATGGATGTACTTGCATAGTCCTAACGTACTAGAGGCTATGTTAAAGAAACTGGGGGATTTTACTCCAAACACCAGCACAATTGTTGAACGAAGAGGGGGAGAGGGTTTATGTAATGATGATATACAATTCTCATCGCTATCAGACTTTCAGCAAACAAATTCAATTCTGAATACAATAGACGTATTCACTGCGAATTTTGGCGATCCCTTTAATACACTGGTGTCAGGGAACATTATAGCCGACCCCAGAGATATCATCCATGAATGTGTAGAGAAAATTTGAGCACTTCTTGAAAATTGAATTCAACAGTGGGGGGAGGGGACAGCATCAAGGCCTCAGTTGCTTTAAAAATATTTTATTTAAATGAAAGTCATGGTGAGGTCTATGATCACTATGTGCACACCGAAATGTTGGTGTTGCACCCTCATTTGGAGAATTATGAGAATGTTTTCATGGATTGGGTCGACAGTGTTGTCTCGTATCTCCACAATTTTAATGAGAATGGTAGTGGTTCAGTAGTTTTATTTGTTGAAAATTTAAGTGTGAATATATGTAAATTTAAAAAAAGATTTTATTTTAAGAGGGGGTGGGCCAGGGGAGACATCTATAGTTTTAAAATATAATCCTGATTTAGAAGGATGCATGAGCGTTCAACGAGTCTGTTTTGAAACAGGCCAAAAGTGTTTCATGTACGCATTTCAAATATCGGCTTTCTGACCTCTGAAAGATGAAACTACGAAGAAAAATTTGGACCACTGGGCCGTGCATGGAAAAGAAGGGTCTGATTTTCCCCGAGTAGATTTAACTTGCTTTCCTGTAACACTCAGGGGAATAGATATTTTTTGAACGGGCCAATGCGCATTTAAATATTGGTGTTACAGTTCAACAATATGAAACGGAATTTGAAGAGGGTGTGCGTTCTCATAAAAAAAGAGTAATATTTCTAGTAAGAGCGCCATCTATTGAATCTGTGAAACACTGGGTTCGGTGGCTGTAAGCACCGCCTGGTGAACCTAACTCAATTGGTCATTTCAACCCAATTACTGATATTAGTAGAGTTCTGGGAGGGGGTAAGGATCTAGGGGTACTTTACTATTGCCCAATGTGTTTATCCCAATTTCTTAGCGAATTAAATCTACAAAATCACATGAAACACTGCAAATTCACGGCTATCAATCGGTGGAGACAGTTGGTGGTGACCCGGCAATTTTACGATTTAGAAATTTCCAGAATACACTTATGCAAAGTGATAAAATAAGTTTTGATTGTGAAGCTAAGCTCACAGATGTGAACGACCCACAATTTCCAAATCGTATCAAAGAACATCAAGCTATTGCAGTTTCCTATGTCCATGCCCTAAGAGACAGCACTAACACTATGCGTTTCTTAGAAATAGTTGAGACGTTGGATGAGAAAGATTGCATGATCAAAGCATTGACTAAATTGATTGTTACCTTGAATGGTGCTGTCTCCAGTTTGAGAAACACACTTTCCAATGATACTATCAGCAGAGAAACGCCTGGCCATGAAAAATAAGAAAATATTTTGGGTATGTAAGAGGGAATTTGAAGAGGGGACTAAGGGGAAAGGGACTAGGGAAAAAAAGACTAAGGAGGGGGGGGGGAGTCAGAGATCATGATCACTTGTGGCAGGAAATATCTTCAGGGGATAGTAATTTTCGTGGCGTAGCACATTAATCGTGCAATGTGAATGTAAGCCAACAGTTTTTTATACCAGTTTTCATTCACAATTCAATTTACGATTTGAAATTTATTTTACCGGCTTTGGCTCGTATGCAAAGGGAGGGGGGTCCAGATAGCCGATGGGTAAATAACTCTTTTACCTAAAATATTACACCCAAATCTGCAGAGAAGCTGTTGCTTTTAGAATTCAAATGGCAGGCAGTGGATAATGGGCATACGTGTCGGAATAAATTCCGTTTTTTAAGATTCATATAGTTTTTTCCCCAAGACTCTCAGTTAAGTAATTAAAGTGCAGAAAAGTGACAATTTCTATTGTTTCCCTCTGCTCAAACAGCGCTTTCCAGACAATGAAATGTATGACTTACTGAGTTGTAAAGGCATATATGCATATGACTATTACAACTCTGGCGCAAGGTTAAGTGAGAAGAAACTCCCTCCCATTGAAGCATTCTATAATTCACTTACCAATAGTGAATCCACTGTCGAGGACTATGAATTTGCCAAAAGGATATGGACTAAAGGGGACTGTAAAAATGGTTGGGATTATTGTAGAATGTTGCTGGCAAGCGATGTGCTAACTCCTTTAGACATTGTCTGCAAGAACACACACCAAATTTATTCGGAATTCGGGCTAGACAATGGCTAATATTTTTCAACACCGCACCTCGTGATGGACTTAATTCTAAACATCAGTAGAGAGGAATTAAGTTTGATCACCGATGTGGATCAATATTTATTTGTAGAAAGATCTATGAGGGGGGAAATGTTTTTCATGGGGATCGCATCCTAACAACTGATCCAAGTAGGTAGAACTCTGTTCATGGTTTAAAGTCAAATGCTGTTTTTATTGACAAGGAATCATTCTACCCCTCGGCGATGTTTCACTATAGTTTACCATGTACCAATTACAAATGGCTTGAAAATCCTTGTGCCCTAGATTTCCCTGACATTCATACAGTCAAGGAAAATGGTCCCCAAGGATGGTTTTTTGAAATTTACGGTCACATACCACTTGAACTCCACGACACTGTAAAAGATTTTGTTTTTCCGTGTGTAAATAGACCGGTGGCCAAGGACTCTTTGAGTCCATAAAATCAGTCTTTGGCCGAGGATATGGGCACGCATTGGACCCGCTCCAAGCAGAAACTAATTGGAGATTTGGACCCGAAACAGAATATTCTCGTTCACCACGGGCTATTGCGATGGATGGTAACAAATGGTTTCAGGGTCACAAAGATACACAGAGCCCTGCAATTCGATAAGAAACCCTACTTGAAAATGTTTATTAACACCTTTGCCAGTAAACGATCACAAGCAAAAAAGTAAAGTTAAAAAAGAAATGTATAAACTTATTTTAAATTCAGCTTTTGGGAAAATGTGTGAAAGCGTACGAAACAGATCTCGTTGCGACGTGGTAAACTGTTCCAAAGAATACGCCCGAATTATTGCTGATCCTAACTTGACAACATTCATGACCATAGACCCGAACATGGTTATGCTATACATAAAAAGAGAAAATACATTCTTAGACCACACTGGCTATACATGACAAACGAAACTCAGAGAGGAGAGAAAGTAACAAAATGAAAAATAAAATCAAAAAGGGTGAAAAAACGAGGATTTTGTCAGCCAGCGAACCATGAAGATGACAAAATATAAGCAAATATTTCGACAAGGACTTCCGCCAAGTCGTCCTCAGTGCTAAACAAAAAAGAAGAAAAAAAAAAAACGAAAATCTAACCTTTCGAAGCTTACTGTACAAAGACAGAACAGACACTGTTCTGTCTTTGTACAGTAAGCTTCGAAAGGTTAGATTTTCGTTTTTTTTTCTTCTTTTTTTGTTTAGCACTGAGGACGACTTGGCGGAGGTCCTTGTCGAAATATTTGCTTATATTTTGTCATCTTCATGGTTCGCTGGCTGACAAAATCCTCGTTTTTTCACCCTTTTTTGATTTTATTTTTCATTTTGTTACTTTCTCTCCTCTCTGAGTTTCGTTTGTCATAAAAAGAGAAATGTTGTTCTGAATAAGAATATCGGGGGGGGGGGGGGGTCAGTACTTGAAATTTCCAAGAAACTCATGTTGTCCTTCTTTTACAATCTGTGTAAGATACAATGGCAAAGGGAGGGAGAGGTTCAAGTTTACTATGGGGACACGGATTTCCTATTGTTAAAAGTTAAAACCGGGGATTTATTGGATTTATTGGAAGATTTGGAAAATGGTGTGTACATTGGCCCGCGGATGGATTACACAAATTGTAATGAGAGCACCTATTCCGAGTTGGTGAAATGGCAGGTTTCCAATGAACTATTAATGTGAAAGTCGGAGACGGGGAGCGATTTAATATCTAATGGTGTGTTCCCCGGTCCAAAATATACTGTGTGGAAACACGAGATAAAGATGTAAGACAAGCGTGCAAAGGGGTGCCTACACACTTTGAAAAAAATAATTTCAACATGAGTGTCTACAAAAACTGTGCGGACAGTTGCCTAGTGCCAAGAGCAAAAGTAGTGGAAATTCACTCTATACAATATAAGAACTATACAGTTAGAGTGGAAACTCGGTCTGGATAAATTAACTGAAATTCAAAATAGTACTTGTTAGGTGGGGGGGAGGAGGACAACAATTTCTCAATATAATCTTCATTCCATTGCCATCATCGTCATCCTCGTCATCATTTAACTTTTGCTGCTATTGTATACAGATTTTCGATTTGCTGCCACAGCGGCCCGCGCTCCCCCCAGTTTGCTGCCACAGCAGGCCAGTTTGCGGCCACAGCAGGCCAATGGTGGGGGGCCCCACCAGTGGCCACCGTCCTTCGACCCCCGAGGGGTGGGGGGTCATGTCTCCGGTCGGCCTTCGGCCCTGGGGGTGGGGGTGGGGGGTCCTGCCTGCGGCCCGGCCTTCAGCCCGGGAGGGGGGATTCTCATCTTCTAAATGTTGTAAATAGTGTTTTTTGTCTCTTAGTCTACAAATATGTTCAACTGTGCTGCTATTGCCGTTCTTGCTGTTCTTGCTGTATTTTAAGTTGTTTTTGTTGTTGCCAATAAATGAAAAATATTGAATTGTTGTTCTGTTATTGCTGTTGTTGTACAAAAAGTGTTGTTAAATTGTTGTTGAACAAATAGTGTTGTTAATAAAAGAAAAAAAATATGTTTTTGTTGTTCTTGTTGCTATTGAATAACGTACCAATTAGACCTAAGGGAAAATTTTTATTATTTATTCATTAGACAAGTACAGTTCGCTGTTAGTCGTTGTCCAACTGCTGTCAACAGCAGTAGCAGCAGTATGTATCAATTTAAAACACCGTTCAGATCGTTTCTTTGTGGTGTGTCAATTTCGGGGAAAACGACACTTTTAGCTAAAATAATTAGAAATTGTAATAAAATGTTATTGGAAAAACCAACGAAAATTAACTATTGCTATAGTATTTGGCAAGAGTCCTATGACCAAATAAAAGCTATTGCCACTGCTACATCCATGCAAATACAATTCATGTGAGGACTTGATGTTTTCAATGGTTTTGAGCCAAACTTATGGTGAGTATTGATGATTTTGCTGAATTCATTGAACAGTTCTCACAGGAAATGCTACAGCTATTTACTGTTCACTCTCATCAAGAAAACATTTCCATAAACCTAGTTCTACACAACCTGTTTCATCAGAGCAAGTTTATGAGGACCCTTGCTTTGAACTGCACCATCTATATTATCTACCGAGTTGTTCGTGATTCAAGTTCTTTAATAAGTCTCAATAAACACATATATCCCGGTTCCCCCAAATTTCTACTTTCAGCGTACAGTCAGGCGAAAAATAAGCCCTACGGTTACATTTTGCTGGATCTTAATCAGAATACATCCGAGGATCTGCGTGTAGTCACAGATATTTTCGACAAAGAAATTACTGTATATCTTCCGGTGAACAGTAGAAAAGGTTATTAGTTGCCATCATGACACTGAAGAAAATACACGGAAATAGACACTTATTTTCCGCTCTAAGCACTTCAAAAACCCCACTCAGGAAGGCTATACTCAAACATGGTGTTGACAAAGAATGTATTACTAATATCTGAACTTGGTTTAAATTAATTGAGGGCAATGTAGAGTTTCCAGAAGGTGTTAGACAACAGACAAAGCAACGTCGTCCCACTGTACGTACCTTGGCTTGCAAAAACAAACGACAATAGTTTTAAAGAAAACGTCTCCTTCAAGCGGGCGGTAGCTTTTTTACACTTTTACTACCAATAATCGTAGGACTTGTAAACAGTTTTCTCTAGATGGGTAAACCCTATAAATTGACTCCAATAGAATTTGTCCTTTCACCAATTGAACACTTTGAAGACAATCTTAGCAAATTCATTAATGATAAAAGTATTGCCGATGACAAAAAGCTATTTTACTTCAAGATGCAATGCGTCGTGTGGACAAACATAGACCTTATCGCGAGAGACCCACCGCCGTCATCAATTACACAGATCCCCACTCCCCAAACAGGAAACATCTCCTCAAGATTCTGCAGCGGCAACAACAGCACAATCAAAGGAGAAGGAATTGTGTTAAATAGTGACATCAATTTGAAACCTATTTCCACTGACCTATCGGGAACAGATTAAAAGAGTATTAACATATTCATGTTGGAAAGTGGTGGTGTAATGATTATCATCAAGTTCAAGTCGGTAGCGCAAGGAAACGAATTATAATTCAGGGAAAAAGTTATAATCTACTCGATTTAATTTGTGATATGGATACAAATCGTAAAGGATTTTTATCATTTGACAATAATCTATGCAGCTTTCTAAATACATCAAATTCCCCAAAAGTCTTATTGACAATACTCAAATTCTAAAGAAATTAAGGGACTATAGTAGAGGTGTCAGCCCTCTAACAACACCATTTAAAAAAGAAGAAGAGGAAGAAGATTTTGAATCAATCTTGGAAAATACTAGTACTCCTAGCAGCAGCAGCAGCAGCAGCAGCAGCAGCAGCAGCAGCAGCAGCAGCAGCAGCAGCAGCAGCAGCAGCAGCAAGGATTGGATAGCACTAATGATGACGGTTAGACAAAAGCGCACACGTATTGATATCAAATCACCGTCACAAGCACCATCCTCCAGTGTGCAAAAGGGCAGTGGGCATTACACTACGTGTTTGTGTTCAAAATGGATGAAGTTTTAAAACATGTCTATGAGAATAATGGTAAAGTGGAAAGTCTAAGTTCCCCCACAACACTTTTTAAAGTTGACTCTGACGTAGGTGGAAGCACTTTAAAAAATGCAAAAGAGTCTCTAGAAAATTAACCGAGTTACACTCTGCATCGGAATCGTAGGCTTCGTGGCAAACAACATCGAAAAACTAAAGCCTTTTTCCCACTGCAACTGTTAATCCTAATGTGCAAATGGTTCTATTGAAATATAATACAAAGCTCTATCATAGTCACATTCCGATTAAGGATGCATTGGCTGAACGATTGATAAGAACGATTCGTCTATTAATTTCAAGATATTGTACATTGAAAAATACACCTGCTTTTATTCATGATTTACATAAAATCATGCAAATATATAGCCAACGACCTCATCGATCACAGTCCAGTGTTAGCCCTAAGGAAGTTCACTGCAGTGAAAATACATTTGACACTTTTCTTAAACAATATTCCAGTGAAAAAAAAAACAAACAAAAAACTGTGAAGAAAAAATTCAATGTTGGCGATACTGTTCGGATTAATAGAACCACCAATATTTTTGAAAAGGCTAATTATTCATGGAGCACTGAACTTCTTAAAGGGGCCAAAATCCTAGACACCAAAACCAACGACATAATGGCTGCGAGACACCAAAGATGATGAGATCCTCGGCGGTTTTTATGATTATGAACTACAAAAAGTTAGAAACAGTAGTGAAATTTATCAAATTGAAAAGATATTAAAGAACCGCACTCGCAGGGGAAAGAGACAGTTGCTTATTCATTGAAGTGGCCCTTGCCCACTGATTGCCCACTGAATTCTCAAAAATACCTATGATATCCTGAGAAAAGATCCCAAATATGATATAAAAATTAGACCCTATGATTGGCCGCCACCACCCGATAGCGAACAACATAAAATTCAAATGATCAATTGGTTGGATTATCCATATGTTGAATTACCATACGAGAAACTCACTTGGATGAATGATTTATGTCGTTCTATCAATAAAAGAACTTTCGCTCGTAAAAAAGGAGCCTTTCATTTCAACTATTCAAAAGAAGAGGGAAAGATCTACATTAGTTAACCCATTACCCGTGAAAAGGTTATTCTTAATGATAATCTAAAAGATGTTCTTGGCTTTAAACTCAATATAATCAATGGTAGAAGTGCCGGAAACACTAGTGTTATTTTTTCTGACTACCCGCCGGCCTTCTCCATGGACACTTGTATATTTCTCTATGGTTCATCTGTTGAAACATCCAGAGTTGGCAATAGCAATGTCCCCCTCCTACGAGTTCTTGAACGAAAACCAATCAAGATCATATTCATCATTACAATATAAAGCATCTTCAGTGTATCCCCGTAAACACTTCCTATTTGGAACTCTGCCAGTTAACACTAAGAACTGAATTAGGTGAACCTCTAGCAATATCAAAAGGTTTGGCTGTGATTACACGCCATTTTCGACCCATCGTTGTCGGTGTTCAAAAACAAGATATCTAATAGAAAAGTGGTACTCATTTGTCCTGATATTGACTGTTATATTAATACTCTTGGCCCAAGACAACTGGGCAATGGAATGGACTATTAAAAAGGTCGTTCATCAATGTCTGGCTATGGTCTTGGCAGTTGGTTTGCAAAGCTGTTTTGCTCTGCACCACCTATGGCTCAAAAATATATTGTACCGGCTGCGATAGATTTTGCATCCTCTAGTCTATACTATTGGAGCCCTGGCGAGGACTTTAAAAAAGTGCTTCGGACAATCTTAGGTCCATTGTGTGAACCCTTGGCGAGCCATTGAAATCTCAACAAAATGGAAAAGGTTTAAAAAGGTCGAGAAACAATGCACCATTCATCTGTCTCTACTCAGGTCAGAAACGAAAGACAATAGCCCTTTCAAAAAAAAGGAAAAAGAGGACACGTACAATAAAAAGAAGAAGAAGCCCCAGGAAAAGAATTATTAGATCGAAACTGGATTTCTTTTCATAGACTGAACAATGGCATATCTACCACATAAGGATTCTCATCCTTCAATCACTTCATCTTTAAATATATTCAATGCAGAAAATGTCGATGTGAGTGTAAAACATGGATACTATGAACAATTTTATCCACAACAACCGCTCTCCGATAATATCCACTTTAAAATTTATTCCAATGAAGACTACTTTATGGATATATCTTCGACATTTATAGATTTACGTGTAATAGTCAAGAAATCCGACAATGAAATGCCAATTCGTGCTGATGGGATATCCTATGAAAATTCTATGTTACATAATTTATTTTGCCAAATCAGTGTCTACATAAATGGCACATTGGCGAGCACAAGCAACAATCTCTCAAATTATACAAGCTATATGCAGTTCCTGTTGATGACAGCCAAGTCATACAAGGAATTGAGATGCACTTCCAATGGATATGAATATATTACAGATACTGATAGTACAGATGCAATTAAAAATGCTGCAACTAGTGAATTACATCTAGTTGGAAAAATATATTATGAAATATTTAATATAACCCAATGGCTACCACGGAATATTAAAGTAGATATAAAATTGACGCTTGCTCCGTCCAATTTCATTTTACGAAAGGAACTTCCTGCTAATCCAGATGTAACTCTCTCCCTAACCCGGCAATACTACATTTACGAAAGCAGCAGGTTATGAGTTCTGTTGCTTTGGCAGTGGAAAAACTGAGAGCCAGTGGAAATAATATTAAACTACTTGTTTCTCATACAATCACCAATCAACGTCACAGGCTCGCGCACCTTCACAGACTATCCTTTATCAATGGCGAAATTCCATCAAAATTAGCATTGGAATTTGTAACAAGCACTAGTGCAATAGGATTGTGGACTGTCTGCCCACATAAATTTGAGATGTTTCGGCTTTCATCTCTTGTCTGCAAAGTAAATGGAATCCCACTCTACAATCTATCTTTTGATAAAGCCTATAGGATATTGTATGAGTTGACAATGCAAACCCTAGATCATGATTCAAAACTATTTAAAAATGGTATAACCGAAGAAATGTTCACTAAAACACACGGTATCATTGTACTAGACCTGTCTGGCACTCAAGATATGAGTATAGTACGGAAGGGGAGTGTGCGTTTAGAGTGTACATTTACCAACCCATTATCTGAGAGTATCTCACTAATCTTGTTAAATCAATTTGAAACCTATAGGGAAATCACTCCGAAGGCAGTGTTCTGCTAGACCTTGCACCATGAACACCCGTCAAATAATCAGTGTATTTAATATGCACCCCGACAAGTTCAAATACAGATCTTATTGTTTACCATCGGACTTCCTTGGAAAAATTCAAGGTGCAAACAATACCCTAATCATTGTTAATACCAGTCCATCGACTGTGAATACCGGCCATTGGCTGTGCATCTTTCAAACAATGAAGACGATTGAATTTTTTGATTCGCTCGGTCTACCCCATACATTCTACACTCCACACATCAAAAACTATATTGAAAGCAGTGGGAAAACTATTATTCAAAAATCGGAAGAAAGTGCAGGATCTGACGAGTAAAAGTTGCGATTTCCATGCGCTACTATATTTCGTGTTCAGATGTTGCGGTTATACTTACAAGTAGTTTCCCAACATCTATGTTGACAGTCCACGTCTGAACGACTTTATGGTGGAAAATATCCTCTCAGACCTGTATAATATTGATTTTAGTGCCCTACGAATAAAGTGCTTAAAAATGTATGTGAATTTCTTCATTAATAAAAAAATATATATACACAACAACATTGCTTTATTCTTCACTTTACATTTCTTCTTCTGTGTATAGGCAACTGTCGAAAACCACTAATTCTGGTTGATCATTTGAATTCACTGTATATTGATCTTGATTGGCTGCAAAGTCAGGCTCACATTTTCTACAGTACAGGGTAACTTCATGCTTGTTGTATCTCTTTGTATAGTCAATGATACTGTTTGCATTCATATTGTGAAATTCAAGTGTTTCAACTTTTCTATTTGAAGCAATATCACATACAGGTTTCTCAAGTGGTGAATCACATTCGGTAACTGCCAAATAAAAATCACTAGGTTTATAGTCATAATAGGCAGTGTTGTCACAACGATGACGTAGAAACCAAATTGTCTTGTTACCCCAACAGTTGAATCGTAGACCTGATTCTTCCTCCCAAAATAATTTAAAACCAAGACAATACCAATCTCGTAGAAATAAACTTAAATTACATTTAGGGTTCTTTCCAATCATACCAGGATAAGTATTCTCCCACTAATCACATTTGTCATAGTGACAATTGGAGCACAGTTGCCCTCTAGGGTGAGAGTCACAAATATCTTCAGGACATGAATTACAGCCTTTAATTTGTACGGTATATACTCTATGTAATTTACACGGATTGCATAATTTGCACTTTTCATTATATTCATCAATAATTGTACAATTCTCAGATGATGACCAACTACCAAGAGTGTACATACATAGTTGACATGCATAGAACATTTTTTTTTGGTTTCCAATGTCAACTCTCTCACAGCTTAAAAAAAAAACTGATCAATGTTCGATAAATTCAGAGGGGGGATAGGAGAGAGGAGTAACTCTGTGACGTTGCATAACCTGTTTCGAAGGGAGAGTCATCTACAAAAAATCTATGGCAATGTTTTCAAAAATAAATTCACGATATTATTCTGCTTTGTTTCAATTAATAAATCAATAAATTGAGTAAAAGCATTTGAGTCACGTCGTAAAAGCTTCATATAATAGTTCAATGGGGGATAATCAGTTCTTATTATATTGTTCTGTGTTTCCTGAGAAAATATCTGCCGTTGAAGAGATAACTCAAGAAAATCGTCATCTAGAATCAAATGTTTTTGCATAATCACAAGAATCGACTTAATTCTCTCTCTTCGCAAATTTATTCATTTTTCAATCCTAACACTGTCACTGCAGACTCAAGACTAACCACGATTCGTTCAACTTCAAGAATATTCGATAACGTAAAAAAATCTAACAAAAAGAAAGGGAGCATTTTCGATTTCGGAACAATTTTATTTTGCCTGATAATAATTACAACAATAATATATTACACATATACAATTACCGATATAACTTATTGTCCTCTATATATTTCACTATTGCATTTAAAGCTCTTTTAAGTCTATGTACATGTGCTATATCAACTTTTGCAGTGAAGAATAATTGGTCCTCCAATTTAAATTTGCTCAAAGATAGCACGTATCTTGCATACACTTCTTCCCATTCGAGACAAAGCTGTGATCCTCTTGTGATTTATACCGCAATGTTTGGCGCTCTTGTATCAATACCGCTGCTATCAACTCCACTATCAACTTCTAATAGTAAAAACATTCCATTCATTATTGTAATATATATATCTTGCCAAATAAATAAACGAGTAAAGTCAAACTGTTCTCACTTCTTGAATTTTAATCTCACACTAATAACAACTTTACTGAAAATCCTTCCTTATATTAGCTGCTTCACTTCCCTTTAGTATTTCTCAGAAGTCTGGTTATGTCACCTTGATAGCCCAGTATTCTAGCTCTGTGATTGGCTGTGATCGTGTACTGGTCGTATTCTAGCTCATTGGAAGTCAATGATCTTGTCCCGGTTGTATTCACTGAGCGTAAAGCGTCACCCCCAAAAGTAGGTCAATGCCCATATATGGTGTTCTCCCTGGACCGGCACTCCTTCTTCTGCTATTGTTCAGGATAGGGGAATGTAACTCCCCTGTACATGGTTTTGACCATATTGATGCCAATGGTATGCTTTTTATTTTAATCTGACGCCATTTTCGAGGGGTTTGAGGCTTTTTTTTCGAAATCACCATAAATTTTTTTTTGCAATAAGCTTTAACTTTTAAGACGAACCGATTTTTTTCACTAGGCAGTTTTTTTCAAAAAGAGTTTTTTAACTTTTGGTTACTATGGGCTGTGGTTCACTCTCTACTAGGTTGCAGCTGCTGCTGAAACCATGATACCTTGCCAGGACATGCTTTAAAAAATTAACCTTGAAAATTACTGAAAAAAAAATAAAAGCGGATACCAATTCCGATATTCCCGATACGATACATGCGATACCAATACGACCGATACTGATACGTGCGATATCAATACGCCCGATACCACATGCAGCCCTTCCACAGGAACTATGGCGGGCCATATCATCATCAAAACCATATATATTGGACCTGTGAACTATGTTAAACAAAATGCCTATCTCAAATATTTTTAGGACTAGTTTGGGGGGAGGGGGCCTGTATTGAGATGGAGGGCTATTTGCCCTCCAATCTTTTTGGTTAATTAAAAAGGGCACTTACAAATTTAATTACTTTTCGAATGAGCTATTACACACCTCTCTATGATGCTCTGGCCACCCCCTAGCCCTGCTAGAAAAAAAGAAAAAAAAGGAAGACATGCAAAAAAGTCATTTTCCTTGGTGTTCAAGGTGGGGGACAGTAATTATCCTTCAAAAGGTTTTGGACCATGCTGATTTTGATTGACGCTATTTTTTATTTTGATTTGACACCATTTCCAAGGGGTTTCAGGCTCTTTTTCGAAATCACCATAAAATTCTTTTCGCAATAAACTTTTACTTCTAAGATTGACCGAGGTAATAGTTACTATTGGTGATTCAGTGTCAGATGGCATTTTTTTCTCACTAGACAGTTTTTTTAAAACACGTTTTTTATCTTTTGATTACTATGGGCTGTGGTTCGCTCTTCACTAGGTTGCGGCTGCCGCTGCAACTATGATAGGTGTTCAAGGCCATTACTATTCAGGGAGTTAGCTCAAAGTCCCCATACAGAAATCCATTGTTATTGTTACTGGAAGTTCATTAAGACACATTAATAAGGGGAATCTGTGGTTCCAGGGGGTGCAGCACTAGGCCTTCAAAGAGCTATTTACCACTATTACATGGAAATTCGAGACAGGTACAAATTCCAAAAGAACGATTTTACTCCCCCAGGTTCACTCTTTTGTGACTTCTTTTCCACTCATAGAAGTGAACTCAAAGTGACACATGAAAATTATTGTTGTTAACGCTGTGCCTAACTACTGCGCCTAAATAATAAAGCTCCAGGTGCTGATAGGGTGGTAAATGAGTTTCTAAAATATGGTGGCTCTGAGGTTAGCAATATGTTACTGAATCTTTTTGGTCACTTAAAAAGGGCGCTTATAAATTTAATTACTTTTCGAATGAGCTATTACACACCTCTCTATGATGCTCTGGCCACCCCCTAGCCCTGCTAGAAAAAAACCACTAATGCTGGTAGATCATTTGAATTCACTGTATATTGATCTTGATTGGCTGCAAAGTCAGGGTCACATTTTCTACACTACAATGTAACTTCATTCTTGTCGTATCTCTTTGTATAGTCAATGATACTATTTGCATTCATATTGTTAAATTCAAGTGTTTCAACTTTTCTATTTGAAGCAATATCACATACAGGTTTTTCAAGTGGTGAATCACATTCGGTAACTGCCAAATAAAAATCACTAGGTTTGTAGTCATAATAGGCAGTGTTGTCACAACGATGACGTAGAAACCAAATTGTCTTGTTACCCCAACTGTTGAATCGTAGACCTGATTCTTCCTCCCAAAATAATTTAAAACCAAGACGATATCAATCTCGTAGAAATAAACTTAAATCACATTTAGGGTTCTTTCCAATCATACCAGGATAAGTATTCTCCCACTAATCACATTTGTCATAGTGACATTGGAGTATAGTTGCCCTCTAGGGTGAGAGTCACAAATATCTTCAGGACATGAATTACAGCCTTTAATTTGTACTGTATATACTCTATGTAATTTACACGGATTGCATAATTTGCACTTTTCATTATATTCATCAATAATTGTACAATTCTCAGATGATGACCAACTGCCAAGAGTGTACATACATAGTGGACATGCATAGAACATTTTTTTTTGGTTTCCAATGTCAACTCTCTCACAGCTTAAAAAAAAAAAATGATCAATGTTCGATAAATTCAGAGGGGGGATAGGAGAGAGGAGTAACTCTGTGACGTTGCATAACCTGTTTCGAAGGGAGAGTCATCTACAAAGAATCTTTTTAGGAAAATATTTTTAGGACTAGTTTGGGGGGAGGGGGCCTGTATTGAGATGGAGGGCTATTTGCCCTCCAATCTTTTTGGTCAATTAAAAAGGGCACTTACAAATTTAATTACTTTTCGAATGAGCTATTACACACCTCTCTATGATGCTCTGGCCACCCCCTAGCCCTGCTAGAAAAAAAGAAAAAAAAGGAAGACATGCAAAAAAGTCATTTTCCTTGGTGTTCAAGGTGGGGGACAGTAATTATCCTTCAAAAGGTTTTGGACCATGCTGATTTTGATTGACGCCATTTTTTATTTTGATTTGACACCATTTCCAAGGGCTTTCAGGCTCTTTTTCGAAATCACCATAAATTTCTTTTCGCAATAAACTTTTACTTCTAAGATTAACTGAAGTAATAGTTACTATTCGTGATTTAGTGTCAGATGGCAATTTTTCTCACTAGACAGTTTTTTTAAAACACGTTCTTTATCTTTTGATTACTAGGGGCTGGGGTTCGCTCTTTACTAGGTTGCGGCTGACGCTGCAACCATGATAGGTGTTCAAGGTCATTACTATTCAGGGAGTTAGCTCAAAGTCTCTCATACAGAAATCCATTGTTATTGTTACTGGAAGTTCATTAAGACACATTAATAAGGGGAATCTGTGGTTCTAGGGGGTGCAGCACTAGTCCTTCAAAGAGCTATTTACCACTATTACATGGAAATTCGAGACAGGTACAAATTCCAAAAGAACGATTTTACTCCCCTAGGTTCACTCTTTTGTGACTTCTTTTCCACTCATAGAAGTGACCTCAAAGTGACACATGAGAATTATTGTTGTTAACGCTGTGCCTAACTACTGCGCCTAGATAATAAAGCTCCAGGTGCTGATAGGGTGGTAAATGAGTTTCTTAAATATGGTGGCTTTGAGGTTAGCAATATGTTACTGAATCTTTTTGGTCACTTAAAAAGGGCGCTTATAAATTTAATTACTTTTCGAATGAGCTATTACACCCCTCTCTATGATGCTCTGGCCACCCCTAGCCCTGCTAGAAAAAAAAAGAAAAAAAAGGAACCCATGCAAAAAAGTCATTTTCCTTGGTGTTCAAGGTGGGGGACAGTAATTATCCTTTAAAAGGTTTTGGACCACGCTGATTTTGATTGACACCATTTTTTATTTTGATTTGACACCATTTCCAAGGGGTTTCAGGCTCTTTTTCGAAATCACCATAAATTTCTTTTCGCAATAAACTTTTACCTCTAAGACTAACTGAAGTAATAGTTATTATTACTGATTCAGTGTCAGATGGCAATTTTTTCTCACCAGACAGTTTTTTTAAAACACGTTTTTTATCTTTTGATTACTATGGGCTGTGGTTCGCTCTTTACTAGGTTGCAGCTGCCGCTGCAACCATGATAGGTGCTCAAGGTCATTACTATTCAGGGAGTTAGCTCAAAGTCTCTCATACAGAAATTCATTGTTATTGCTACTGGATGTTCATTAAGTCACATTAACAAGGGGAATCAGTGGTTCTAGGGGGTGCAGCACGATTCCTTCAAAGAGCTATTTACTACTATTACATGGAAATTCGAGACAGGTAAAAATTCCAAAAGAACGCTTTTAATCCCCCAGGTTCACTCTTTTGTGACTTCTATTCCACTCATAGAAGTGACCTCTGACACATGAGAATTATTGTTATTAACGCTGTGCCTAACTACTGCGCCTAATTAATAAAGCTCCAGGTGCTTATAGGGTGGTAAATGAGCTTCTTAAATATCGTGGCTCTGAGGTTAGCAATAAGTTACTGAAGATTATGAATATGATTTTTGAAAAAGGGGAAGTACCTAACTATTTTAGGAAAACCTTAATTAAGACACTTTATAAGAAAGGTGATAAAAGTGAGTGCGGTAATTATCGAGGCATTAGTCTTGTCTCTATAGTTAATAAATTACTGAGTAATATGATACTTTTTAGACTGAGAGATGCCGTAGACAAACTTTTAAGAAAATAACAGTGCGGCTTCAGAAAGGGTAGAGGATGTGTCGACCAAATTTTCACTTTTGGGCTAATAGTTCAGAAGTGCCTGAGTTTTCAAACACCTTTGGTCCTCAGTTTTATAGATTATGAGCAAGCGTTCGATTCTGTTGATAGAAGAGCTTTAGTAGAGGTTTTATTCTTGTATGGTATACCAGTCAAATACATTAAAATGATTAGTGCTATGTACGAGAATAACACTGCAGCGGTTAAGGTAGGAATTGAGGTTAGCAACTGGTTTTGCATTAAATCAGGAGTTAAGCAGGGTTGTGTTCTATCCCCCTTTATATGGATTATTCTGATGGACTTTGTCTTAAGGAACACAGGAAAGGCAATGAGAGACCACGGAATGAAATTGGGAGGCAAAAGTCTCATGGTCTTAGATCATGCTGATGATTTAAGCATCCTAGATGAAAGTGTGAGCAAAATGAATGAAGTTTTAGAGGTTTTGCGAGTTCAGGGTGCTAGAATAGGTTTGAAAATTAATGTTAAGAAGACTAAGTCACTAAGGCTAAGAATAAGTGAAGATGAAAAGGTGACGTTGGGTAATGAAAAGATTGATCAGGTGGGCAGCTTCACTTACCTTGGTAGTATCATTAGTAAGGATGGTGGGAACAGTGAAGATGTTTCAAGTAGAATAGCCAAGGCTCAAGGTGTTTTTTCACAGTTAAAAAAAGTTTGGAAGAATAGGAAGATAAATCTGCAAACCAAGATTAGAATATTAGAAGCTACCGTGATGACAGTGGTCAAATATGGCTTTGAAGCATGGACGCTCTGAAAAGCGGATGAAGATTTGTTAGATGTTTTCCACAGAAATTGCTTAAGGATTGTTCTGGGTACCCGGCTGACTGACCGTATTTCAAACAATAGGTTATAACGAAAAATGTGGTTTAATGCCGCTCTCTAGGGCTATAATGAAAGAAAGGTTGAGGTGGTTAGGGCATGTTGTGCGGATGAAGGATGACAGATTGCCGAAGAGTGTTCTTTTCGGCCGATCATCTAGGGCTAAACGGAAAGCAGGTCCTCCTCGTCTGGGGTGGGAGGATGTCATAAAGAAAGATTTAAAGGAAATGGGAACTTCGTGGGCGGGTGAAAAAGGGAGGTTTTGAATAGATTGGGATGGAGAAGGAGCGTGCGTAGCTGTGTTGGCCTCAGGCGGCTTGGTGCTGCGGTGAGTTGTTGTTAGTAGTAGTAGTAGTAATTACTGCTTATAAATCTCTCTATTTTTTCCGGTAGGTATTTCTATCCTAGGAATTCAGTTGGCATTCTAGTGGGATTATGGCCACAATGAAAAGAGGCCACACAAAAGATTAAAGAAAAGTAATTCTAATATTTTTCATGTATTCTTAAATATTTCTTAATTATATTTTTTATTTAACTATTTTTTGGCTTTCATAGTTTTTGATCTTGTCTATTTAAGTTATTTAAGTTATTTAAGTTATATAACATAATTAAAGATTATTAATTCAGGTTATTTTCTCTCCTCTGCCTATTTTTTTTAGAGAGTGACTCCCCCCTTTTTTTATTTCAGTTTATTTTTGAGTGCACGTAAATCTTGCTTTTCACCCGCTGTTTAGAAAGTCGTCAAGGAGCTTCCCTGCTGATGGACCAAAATGTCTTAGAGTGGTTCGTTGATAAATGTATCGCTCTCGGTGGTGGCAATATTTGATTATTTGTATAAACTTAGAAGGAAATATGTAAAAATAAACTTATGTACACACACAGATGCAAACAGAAATAATTTTTTTAGCCGAAATTGAAAGTATTAAAAACCTGAAAACCAAATAACGCGGAAACCCAGCAAAACAGATAGAAAGAAAACAAGAAAGATAGAAAGAAAAAAACAGATAGAAAGAAAACATAGTAGAATTAAAAGCCAAAATTTTCAAAAATAAGCCATTCAAAAATATCTACGATTAGCAAAAACAATGATCTTGCATAATACTAAACAAGTGACTTCACTCATTTCTTTTCTTTCGATCTTTATTCATACAACTTATTTGTTCTTATGGTACTCCAATATGTTTTTACACAATTATTTATTAATATTTTAATTTCGTTCATCTCATCTAATAGTTATTTGCCTGCCAATGTTTAGCTTAGAGGTAAAGTCTCAGAATTAAAATGCGCTATAAAAACCAAAATAAGCTATCATAAATATACAACTATCTTTCGGTGCATTCTTTGAATGATTTTTTTAATGGTGTGATACAAAAGTGATTTGTGCCACAAAGATTGGATTTACCATCCAAAACTGACAGCATTAAAAAGGTGACAAAAGATGACTCCGCGTAGCCCCTGCCTTATGTCCTTGATCCCTTGAAGTCTGATGAACATTGCAGTTTTTAATCGTCTTTTTTTTCAATGAACAGACGAGGTTGCCATATTCAAAACATTTTAAAAGGCTTCTAGTTTATTTATAAAATGGGAAGACTTAAATCTGCATTTAATCTCTTTAGAAAATGGATTTTAACAGGAAATTATTAATGTTTGCTAAGCTTAGTAATATGTTAGCTGTGATTTAATGTTTAATAGGATTAGTAAAAATTTTCTAAATTAATAAAAAAAAAGTATTCCTCGTGTGTATTAAGAAAATAGCTGCGAGAGGGTTGTCAGATGGTTTTTGACTTCCATCGCTTAAGGGGGGCAACAACACAGCAAATGCAAATGGTCCAGTGTGCTTCCCTTCTGTGTCAGTGTGCTGCTGTGTGCTTCCAGATGGGGCGTAATTGGGGACATTGAATTCTTGAAATCGGTATATTCGTAATAGAATTTCTTTTGGGAAAAATTTTTAAACAATAATAAATTTTTACCGCTATGGTTGAACTATCTGGCAAAAGGTATTTTGTAACACTCGATTTGTTAAGTTTTAATTGAGTCGTATTTATATTATGGAGGTCGCAGTCAGGTCGTGACTTCAATCAGCGGTCATAAGAATTATGAACAAGTTCAGAAGATAAGAATGCCTACAATGGCTTTCACCTTAAATCAGGCTTTCCCAAAAATTTGGATTAACTCCCTCGTGATACTACTACTATTACTACCAAAAACTCACCACATTACCAAGCCTCCTGAGACCAACATAGCTGCGCACGCTCCTCCTCCATCCAATCTAAACAAAGTCTCCCTCTTTAAACCCTCCCAAGACGTTCCCATTTACCTTAAATGTTTATTTACAAAATCCTTCCCCCTAATCCCAGACGACCTGGGTTCCGTTTAGCTCTAGACGGTTGGCCGAAAACGATCTTTGGCAATCTTTGGCAATCTGTCATCCTTCATCCACAGAACATACCCTACCTCTCTCAACCTTTCCCTTATTATAGCCCTAGAAATTGGAATTCAACCACACTTTTCGTACATCTTAATGTTTGAAATACGGTCAGTCCTACGTGATACTTCCAATTTTAATTGTCTTAACCCCCCGCTTCTTGGTTAGTCACCTTTTCTGTGTTTTTTATTTTGTTACACTATTCTGTCAGGGACTATAGCCTGAGTATAAACTCCACAGCATTCCTTTTTGGGAACACAGGATTTCGCTTTCACAACTTGCCAAGGCTAGATGAATTCAAACATTAAGTCCTATTTCTACAGGTCATCATAATTCTTATTCCAAGCTTAAATAGGCAAAAAAATTTGAAGGATTTTTTTATTCCTGTACTATGAATGTACTTAAAATACAAAATACAAACAAAATATCAAATCATTGAGTATCTATTGCTGGAACAGTTTCCACTTTGGTACCATTTCCAATTTCTCAATTTTTTTTTATGACACTATCCTATGCAGATTTACTGTCACATCGACTATAGACTTCAATCCCAGTATTGAGTGACATCCTCTTAGTAAAACATCTGACTGGGGAATCATTTTCGAATAAGTAAACTTCTCATTACATAACTTAAATCAACTCTTATAATATCGAAAACAAAACATCTTTGAAAAGACTGCAGTACGAAAAGACATCGAAAATGAAGGTTTTTTTGTATAAAGTGATTCTATTTATTTTTTGTTTTTTAAATAAAAAGGCACTATAACTTTTAATTTCCGTTCATATGAGCCCTCTCGTGACATTCTAAGACCAAAAGGTCTATGCGATCACCCATGAGAAAAAGAAAAAAAAAACAAAAAACAAATAAACATGCATCCATAACCTTCCTTCTGGCAAAAATACAAAATTCTATATTTTTGCAGATAGGAGCTTGAAACCTCTACAGTAAGGTCCTTTGGTACGCAGAATCTGATGGTGGGATTTTCATTAAGATTCTATGAATTTTAAAGGGGGAGTGTTTTCCCCCTTTTTGAAAATAAGGCGAATTTTCTCAAGCTTGTAACTTTTGATGGGTAAGCCTAAACTTGATAAAACCTATAAGCCTAAACAAAACTAAACTAAAATTAACATTAAAATCCGATTCTTTTGAAGTATCTATTGGTATCAAAATTCCGTTTTTTAGAGTTTCGGTTACTATTGAGACGAGTCGCTCTTACTATACAGTTTGTTACCACGAACTGTTTGATATATGATATTGAATTCCATGTTTCGTAGCTAATTTATAAGGATGACATCTGTTATTTCAAGAAGTCCTAAAATGTTTTTTTCATTAGTGTGACCTTGATTCACATCTGGGATTCGAGACCTACCTTTGTTACTCTCATTAGTGGCGGAATAATTTGAATAAGAGTTCTAAGGCGATGTGACACCTTAAAGAATCGTCATGTGTCGTCTATTATAAATTTTTTGAACGTGTGTGGCCAGAATATTTAGAATTGTTTGGGCAGTCTTGCTATTGGATGTAGAGCGAGGATAAGAGATCGGAATAAATGACAAAAAACTAAAATCCTACAACTACTTTGAAAATAAGGCGAATTTTCTCAAGCTTGTAACTTTTGATGGGTAAGCCTAAACTTGATAAAACCTATAAGCCTAAACAAAACTAAACTAAAATTAACATTAAAATCCGATTCTTTTGAAGTATCTATTGGTATCAAAATTCCGTTTTTTAGAGTTTCGGTTACTATTGAGACGAGCCGCTCTTACAATACAGTTTGTTACCACGAACTGTTTGATATATGATATTGAATTCCATGTTTCGTAGCTAATTTATAAGGATGACATCTGTTATTTCAAGAAGTCCTAAAATGTTTTTTTCATTAGTGTGACCTTGATTCACATCTGGGATTCGAGACCTACCTTTGTTACTCTCATTAGAGGCAGAGTAATTTGAATAAGAGTTCTAAGGCGATGTGGAGCCTTAAAGAATCGTCATGTGTCGTCTATTATAAATTTTTTGAGCGTGTGTGGCCAGACTATTTAGAATTGTTTGGGCAGTCTTGCTATTGGATGTAGAGCGTGGATAAGAGATCGGAATAAACGACAAAAAACTAAAATCTTACAACTACTTTTCCTGAAATATTAAAAAAAAATCTTCTCGTTTTTGTCGGATATGAAGGTACTTAGATCTATTGCAAATTTTTATCATTAGAAAGTGTGAATTTTGTTTCTACGATTAAACGAAGCAGAACTTTTTTTAAAGTTCAGAAAAGGACAGCCTCTAGAAATGTTCTAGCATGTCTGTTAGGATAACTTTAAAATTGACTCAAAAGAAATAAGACCAAAAAAATTGACTAAAAAAGATGACTCAACGCAGTGGCGTCTTCTTGCTGCCGTTTCAGCCACCACGTGCCCTGGAGGAGTCCGGTCGCGTCCGGCCCTCCGGGTGGGACCAATATCGAAGTGCCCTTTTTATTATAAATACGTTATTTTGTTATTAATATCTGTAAATATATTGCTTTAAAAATTTTAGTGCATTTATATATGTATTAAAGGAACCATGCATTCTATTTTTTGAGTATTTATTCAACAGATTGAGGTTGGTTTAGGTTAGTCGTATTTTGAGAACGAGAGGAGTAACTTGTATCAATTTAAACATCGTTCAGATCATTTCTTTTCAGACCATCAATGTCTGGCAAAACAACACTTATAACAAAAATAATACAAAATCGTGATAAAATGATCTTAGAGAATCCGAAAAATATCTATTATTGCTTTAGTGTTTTGCAACAGTCCTATGATAAAATAAAGACTATTGCACAAGAGTAGTATGCGCCTTCTGGATTTGCCCAGACATATAGCAATTTCTACGTTATTCTATAGAAGCTCTACACCTTTTCAAAGAGATTCAGAGCTCCCTCACATGGCATATGGAATTCTATGGAAGCTATAGCAAGGACTGGTTTGGTGGGTATAGTCTGGTTTGGTGGATTTAGTCTGGTTTAGTTTTTCAAAGAGAGTGAGTATTTGACATTTTTGCAAAAAAGGGATTCGCAAATTGGACACTATGAACGATATTAATTAATGTTTGGAATAATAGGAGTGTGAATGATTCTAATTAGTGATTGGATTGTATGAAGGGGGAGAAAAAAAGGATTAAACTGATTAGCAGTTAAGGTAACCCCGAAGGAGTTGTTAACTCAGGTAATTTGTTATAAATTTGAAACATCATCAGTCTATGAAAATGGCTAACGACAATAGAATGACATTGTGACTTGACCTAGCTTTACCTTTCCGATGTGATCTGTATAATACACAAGTGATGTTTGATAAGTATTGTCAATTTAAAATAGGATCGAACATTCCCTTCGTTCCCCCATTTCTGAGGACAGGGGAGGGGAGGGGTCAATTTTGGAGAGAAAACCAAAAAATACTCAGAATCAAAAATAAACGGGATCTGCCTCAAGGGGAAGACTCAGAGGCCCTTCGTTCCCACATTTCTGAGGGCAGGGGAGGGAGAGGGGGAGTCAATTTCAGAGGGAAAACCAAAAATACTCAGAATCGAAAATAAACAGGATCTGTCTCATGGGCAAAGCTCAGAGATCCTTCGTTCCCCCATTTCTGAGGGCAGGAGAGGGAGGGGGTCAATTTTGGAGGGAAAACCAAAAATACCCAGAATCGAAAATAAATGAGATCTGCCTCAAGGGGAAGACTCAGAGGCCCTTCGTTCCCACATTTCTGAGGGCAGGGGAGGGGGGAGGTCAATTTTGGAGGGAAAACCAAAAATACTCAGAATCGAAAATAAACGAGATCTGCATCAAGGGGAAGACTCAGAGGCCCTTCGTTCCCACATTTCTGAGGGCAGGGGAGGGAAAGGGGGAGTCAATTTCAGAGGGAAAACCAAAAATACTCAGAATCGAAAATAAACAGGATCTGTCTCATGGGCAAAGCTCAGAGGTCCTTCGTTCCCCCATTTCTGAGGGGAGGGGAGGGGTCAATTTTGGAGGGAAAACTAAAAATACTCAGAATCGAAAATAAACGGGATCTGCCTCAAGGGGAAGGCTCAGAGGCCCTTCGTTCCCCCATTTCTGAGGGCCCTCAGGGGGAAGGCTCAGAGGCCCTTCGTTCCCACATTTCTGAGGGCAGGGGAGGGGGGAGGTCAATTTTGGAGGGAAAACCAAAAATACTCAGAATCGAAAATAAACAAGATCTGCATCAAGGGAAAGGCTCAGAGGCCCTTCGTTCCCACATTTCTGAGGGCAGGGGAGGGAGAGGGGGAGTCAATTTCAGAGGGAAAACCAAAAATACTCAGAATCGAAAATAAACAGGATCTGTCTCATGGGCAAAGCTCAGAGGTCCTTCGTTCCCCCATTTCTGAGGGCAGGGGAGGGGAGGAGTTTAGATTTTCGTGGGTGTTTGGTTCCCGGGATTTATTATTCGAGAAGTTAACTTTAGTATTTCGTGATTTGACGTGTCTGAAATCATGAATTAGAATAGTTAATTAGCTGTTTGGGTTTTCAGACCTAGTTTTTTAGATTTTCGTGGGTGTTAGGTTCCTGGGATTTATTATTTGAGAAGTTAACTTTAGTATTTCATGGTTTGACTTGATAATTTATTGAATGAAATTTCCGTATTGTATATCCAAGAGGTGAAAACAATAAAGAGTTTGTTACTTACTGGCGATTTTTTCATAATTTATTGAATGAAGTATCTGTACTGCATATTCAAGAGGTGAAATCAATAAAGAGTTTGTTACTTACTTACAAATATTTTCATAATTTCTTGAACGAAATTTCCGTATTGAGTATCCAAGAGTTGACTTCAAGAAAGAAATTGTTACTTACTGAGAATTTTTTCATAATTTCTTGAATTAAATTTCTACATCGTGTATTTAAGTCGTGAAAACAATAAAGAATTTGTTACTTACTCAGAATTTTGTCATAATTTCTTGAACGAAATGTCTTTTTGTTTATACAGCAGGTGAATTCAAGAAAGAATTTGCTGCTTACTTACAATTTTTTCATATTTACTTTTATGAAATTACTGTATTGTGCATCCAAGAGGTGACTTCAAAGAGTTTGTTACTTGCTTACAAATTTTCATAATTTATTGAATGAAATTTCCGTATTGTATATCCAAGAGGTGAAAACAATAAAGAGTTTGTTACTTACTTGCGATTTTTTCATAATTTATTGAATGAAGTATCTGTACTGCATATTCAAGAGGTGAAATCAATAAAGAGTTTGTTACTTACTTACAAATATTTTCATAATTTCTTGAATGAAATTTCCGTATTGTGTATCCAAGAGTTGACTTCAAGAAAGAAATTGTTACTTACTGAGAATTTTTTCATAATTTCTTGAATTAAATTTCTACATCGTATATCTAAGTCGTGAAAACAATAAAGAGTTTGTTACTTACTTAGAATTTTGTCATAATTTCTTGAATGAAATGTCTTTTTGTTTATCCAGCAGGTGAATTCAAGAAAGAATTTGCTACTTACTTACAATTTTTTCATAGTTTCTTTAATGAAATTTCTGTATTGTGTATCCAAGAAGTGACTTCAAGAAAGAATTTGTTACTTACTTACTTACAATTTTTTTTCATAGTTTCTTAAACACCCACAAAAATCTAAAAAACCTAGGTCTGAAAACCCTAAACTGCTAATTAACTATTCTAATTCATGATTTCAGGCACGTAAAACCACAAAATACTAAAGTTAACTTCTCAAATAGTAATAAACTCCAGGAGTCAAACACACACGAAAATCTAAAAAACCTAGGTCTGAAAACCCTTTTCAGCTAATTAACTATTCTAATTCATGATTTCAGGCACGTAAAACCACGAAATACTAAAGTTAACTTCTCAAACAATAAACCCCAGGAGTCAAACACACACGAAAACCTAAAAAACCTAGGTCTAAAAATCCCCAAACAGCCAATTAAATATTCCAATTCATGATTTCAGGCAAGTCAAACCATGAAATACTAAAGTTAACTTCTCAAATAATAAATCCCAGGAACCTAACACTCACGAAAATCTAAAAACCTAGGTCTGAAAACCCAAACAGCTAATTAACTATTCTAATTCATGGTTTCAGGCACGTAAAACCACAAAATACTAAAGTTAACTTCTCAAATAATAAACTCCGGGAAACAAACACCCACGAAAACCTAAAAAACCTAGGTCTGAAAATCCCCAAACAGCCAATTAAATATTCTAATTCATGATTTCAGGCAAGTCAAACCATGAAATACTAAAGTTAACTTCTCAAATAATAAACCCCAGGAGTCAAACATCCACGAAAATCTAAAAAACCTAGGTCTGAAAACCCTAAACAGGTAATTAACTATTCTAATTCATGATTTCAGGCAAGTCAAACCATGAAATACTAAAGTTAACTTCTCAAATAATAAACCCCAGGAGTCAAACATCCACGAAAATCTAAAAAACCTAGGTCTGAAAACCCTAAACAACTAATTAAATATTCTAATTCATGATTTCAGGCACGTGAAACCACAAAATACTAAAGTTAACTTCTCAAATAATAAACCCCAGGAGTCAAACACACACGAAAACCTAAAAAACCTAGGTCTTAAAATCCCCAAACAGCCAATTAAATATTCTAATTCATGATTTTAGGCTAGTCAAATACGAAATACTAAAGTTAACTTCTCAAATAATAAATCCCAGGAACCTAACGCCCACGAAAATCTAAAAAAACTAGGTCTGAAAACCCAAACAGCTAATTAACTATTCTAATTCATGATTTCAGGCACGTAAAACCACAAAATACTAAAGTTAACTTCTCAAATAATAAACCCCAGGAGTCAAACACACACGAAAATCTAAAAAACCTAGGTCTGAAAATCCCCAAACAGCCAATTAAATATTCTAATTCATGGTTACGTGCGCGCACGTAACCTCATCTAAATTAACCTTAAAAAATGAAATAAAGCTATGTCGACTTTGCATGTCTCTCTCACTATGTATGCGCCGTTGCGGTGTGTAACCAATCACCAATCAAGTTATCGTAAACTGAGCAATCTCCGCTGTCTCTGATTGACCCCTAAAAAAAAATGGGTGTTGTCTAAAAAACCAGTCTGGTTGAAAACGTGGAGTTTTCGTACTGCTCACTTTTTGCAATGTGTAGGAACCAGTGGGGAATCCCCGCTCGTTTGGAAAGGTACCAAGGAAAGGCAAGCAAATAGCATGTAATTTCAAAACGTGTTTAATCACGTGCAGAGGTCCCGTAGAATGAAGTTTCTGTATTGTGCATGCAAACGGCGAATTCGAGAATGAGGTTTTTTACTTACTTAGAATTTTGTCATAATTTCTTGAATGAAATGTCTTTTTTTGTATCCAAGAGGTGAAATCAATAAAGAGTTTGTTACTTACTTTCCTTTTTTTATAATTTCTTGAATAAAATATCCGTATTGTGTATCCAAGAGGGGACTTCAAGAAAGAGATTGTTACTTACTTGGAATTTTCTCATAATTTCTTGAATGAAATTTCCGTATCGTATTGCGTATCCAAGAGGGGACTTCAAGAAAGAGATTTTTACTTACTTAGAATTTTCTCATAATTTCTTGAATGAAATTTCCGTATTGGGTATCCAAGAGGTGTATTCAAGAAAGAGTTTGTTAGTTACTTACATTTTTTTTTTTATAATTTCTTGAATGAAATATCTGTATTGTGCCTCCAGGAGGAGAATTCAAGAAACAGTTTGCTACTTACTTACAATTTTTTCATAATTTCTTGAGTGAAATTGCTGTATTGTCTGTCCAGGAAGCGAGTTCGAGAAAGAGTTTATTTGCAATGTTTTTCATAGTTTCCTGAATTAAATTTCTGTATTGTGCAACCCAATGGAAAATTCAAGAAAGGGTTTGTTACTTATTTAGAATTTTGTCATAATTTCTTGAATGAAATGACTTTTTTTTGTTTATCCAAGAGGCGAATTCAAGAAAGAATTTGTTACTTACTTACTTACTTAAAATTTTTCATACTTTCTTAAATGAAGTTTCTGCATTGTGCATCCAAGAGGTGACTTCAGGAAAGAGTTTGTTACTTGCTTACAAATTTTCATAATTTATTGAATGAAATTTCCGTATTGTATATCCAAGAGGTGAAAACAATAAAGAGTTTGTTACTTACTGGCGATTTTTTCATAATTTATTGAATGAAATATCTGTACTGTATATCCAAGAGGTGAAATCAATAAAGAGTTTGTTACTTACTTACAAATATTTTCATAATTTCTTGAACGAAATTTCCGTATTGAGTATCCAAGAGTTGACTTCAAGAAAGAAATTGTTACTTACTGAGAATTTTTTCATAATTTCTTGAATTAAATTTCTACATCGTGGATATAAGTCGTGAAAACAATAAAGAGGTTGTTACTTACTTAGAATTTTGTCATAATTTCTTGAACGAAATGTCTTTTTGTTTATACAGCAGGTGAATTCAAGAAAGAATCTGCTACTTACTTACAATTTTTTCATATTTCTTTTATGAAATTTCTGTATTATGTATCCAAGAGGTGACTTCAAAGAGTTTGTTACTTGCTTACAAATTTTCATAATTTATTGAATGAAATTTCCGTATTGTATATCCAAGAAGTGAAAACAATAAAGAGTTTGTCACTTACTTGCGATTTTTTCATAATTTATTGAATGAAGTATCTGTACTGTATATCCAAGAGGTGAAATCAATAAAGAGTTTGTTACTTACTTACAAATATTTTCATAATTTCTTGAATGAAATTTCCGTATTGTGTATCCAAGAGTTGACTTCAAGAAAGAAATTGTTACTTACTGAGAATTTTTTCATAATTTCTTGAATCAAATTTCTACATCGTATATCTAAGTCGTGAAAACAATAAAGAGTTTGTTACTTACTTAGAATTTTGTCATAATTTCTTGAATGAAATGTCTTTTTGTTTATCCAGCAGGTGAATTCAAGAAAGAATTTGCTACTTACTTACAATTTTTTCATAGTTTCTTTAATGAAATTTCTGTATTGTGTATCCAAGAAGTGACTTCAAGAAAGAATTTGTTACTTACTTACTTACAATTTTTTTTTCATAGTTTCTTAAACACCCACGAAAATCTAAAAAACTAGGTCTGAAAACCCTAAACTGCTAATTAACTATTCTAATTCATGATTTCAGGCACGTAAAACCACAAAATACTAAAGTTAACTTCTCAAATAATAAACCCCAGGAGTCAAACACACACGAAAATCTAAAAACCCTAGGTCTGAAAACCCTAAACAGCTAATTAACTATTCTAATTCATGATTTCAGGCACGTAAAACCACAAAATACTAAAGTTAACTTCTCAAACAATAAACCCCAGGAGTCAAACACACACGAAAACCTAAAAAACCTAGGTCTGAAAATCCGCAAACAGCCAATTAAATATTTTAATTCATGATTTCAGGCAAGTCAAACCATGAAATACTAAAGTTAACTTCTCAAATAATAAATCCCAGGAACCTAACACCCACGAAAATCTAAAAAACTAGGTCTGAAAACCCAAACAGCTAATTAACTATTCTAATTCATGATTTCAGGCACGTAAAAACCACAAAATACTAAAGTTAACTTCTCAAATAATAGACTCTAGGAAACAAACAGCCACGAAAACCTAAAAAACCTAGGTCTGAAAATCCCCAAACAGCCAATTAAATATTCTAATTCATGATTTCAGACAAGTCAAACCATGAAATACTAAAGTTAACTTCTCAAATAATAAATCCCAGGAACCTAACACCCATGAAAATCTAAAAAACTATGTCTGAAAACCCAAACAGCTAATTAACTATTCTAATTCATGATTTCAGGCACGTAAAACCACAAAATACTAAAGTTAACTTCTCAAATAACAAACTCCGGGAAACAAACACCCACGAAAACCTAAAAAACCTAGGTCTGAAAATTCCCAAACAGCCAATTAAATATTCTAATTCATGATTTCAGGCAAGTCAAACCATGAAATACTAAAGTTAACTTCTCAAATAATAAATCCCAGGAACCTAACATCCATGAAAATCTAAAAAACTATGTCTGAAAACCCAAACAGCTAATTAACTATTCTAATTCATGATTTCAGGCATGTCAAACCATGAAATACTAAAGTTAACTTCTCAAATAATAAACCCCAGGATCCTAACACCCACGAAAATCTAAAAAACTAGGTCTGAAAACCCAAATAGCTAATTAACTATTCTAATTCATGATTTCAGGCATGTCAAACCATGAAATACTAAAGTTAACTTCTCAAATAATAAATTAAAGGAAACAAACACCAACGAAAATCTAAAAAACCTAGGTCTGAAAACCCTAAACAGGTAATTAACTATTCTAATTCATGATTTCAGGCACGTAAAACCATAAAATATTAAAGTTAACTTCTCAAATAATAAACCCCAGGAGTCAAACATCCACGAAAATCTAAAAAACCTAGGTCTGAAAACCCTAAAGAGCTAATTAAATATTCTAATTCATGATTTCAGGAACGTAAAACCACAAAATACTAAAGTTAACTTCTCAAATAATAAACCCCAGGAGTCAAACACACACGAAAACCTAAAAAACCTAGGTCTGAAAATCCCCAAACAGCCAATTAAATATTCTAATTCATGATTTCAGGCACGTCAAATACGAAATACTAAAGTTAACTTCTCAAATAATAAATCCCAGGAACCTAACGCCCACGAAAATCTAAAAAAAACTAGGTCTGAAAACCCAAACAGCTAATTAACTATTCTAATTCATGATTTCAGGCACGTAAAACCACAAAATACTAAAGTTAACTTCTCAAATAATAAACCCCAGGAGTCAAACACACACGAAAATCTAAAAAACCTAGGTCTGAAAATCCCAAAACAGCCAATTAAATATTCTAATTCATGATTTCAGGCAAGTCAAACTATGAAATACTAAAGTTAACTTCTCAAATAATAAATCCCAGGAACCTAACACCCACGAAAATCTAAAAAACTAGGTCTGAAAACCCAAACAGCTAATTAACTATTCTAATTCATGATTTTAGACACGTCAAATCACGAAATACTAAAGTTAACTTCTCAAATAATAAATCCCGGGAACCAAACACCCACGAAAATCTAAACCCCTCCCCTCCCCTGCCCTCAGAAATGGGGGAACGCAGGACCTCTGAGCTTTGCCCATGAGACAGATCCTGTTTATTTTCGATTCTGAGTATTTTTGGTTTTCCCTCTGAAATTGACTCCCCCTCTCCCTCCCCTGCCCTCAGAAATATGGGAACGAAGGGCCTCTGAGCCTTCCCCTTGATGCAGATCTCGTTTATTTTCGATTCTGAGTATTTTTGGTTTTCCCTCCAAAATTGACCTCCCCCCTCCCCTGCCCTCAGAAATGTGGGAACGAAGGGCCTCTGAGCCTTCCCCCTGAGGGCCCTCAGAAATGGGGGAACGAAGGGCCTCTGAGCCTTCCCCTTGAGGCAGATCCCGTTTATTTTCGATTCTGAGTATTTTTGGTTTTCCCTCCAAAATTGACCCCTCCCCTCCCCTGCCCTCAGAAATGGGGGAACGAAGGACCTCTGAGCTTGGCCCATGAGACAGATCCTGTTTATTTTCGATTCTGAGTATTTTGGTTTTCCCTCTGAAATTGACTCCCCCTCTTCCTCCCCTGCCCTCAGAAATGTGGGAACGAAGGCCTCTGAGCCTTCCCCTTGATGCAGATCTCGTTTATTTTCGATTCTGAGTATTTTTGGTTTTCCCTCCAAAATTGACCTCTCCCTTCCCCTGCCCTCAGAAATGGAGGAACGAAGGACCTCTGAGCTTTGCCCATGAGACAGATCCTGTTTATTTTCGATTCTGAGTATTTTTGGTTTTCCCTCTGAAATTGACTCCCCCTCTCCCTCCCCTGCCTTCAGAAATGTGGGAACGAAGGGCCTCTGAGTCTTCCCCTTGATGCAGATCTCGTTTATTTTCGATTCTGAGTATTTTTGGTTTTCCCTCCAAAATTGACCTCCCCCCTCCCCTGCCCTCAGAAATGTGGAAACGAAGGGCCTCTGAGTCTTCCCCTTGAGGCAGATCTAATTTATTTTCGATTCTGGGTATTTTTGGTTTTCCCTCCAAAATTGACCCCCTCCCTCTCCTGCCCTCAGAAATGGGGGAACGAAGGACCTCTGAGCTTTGCCCATGAGACAGATCCTGTTTATTTTCGATTCTGAGTATTTTTGGTTTTCCCTCTGAAATTGACTCCCCCTCTCCCTCCCCTGTCCTCAGAAATGAGGGAACGAAGGGCCTCTGAGTCTTCCCCTTGAGGCAGATCCCGTTTATTTTTGATTCTGAGTATTTTTGGTTTTCTCTCCAAAATTGACCCCTCCCCTCCCCTGTCCTCTTAAATGGGGGAACGAAGGGAATGTTCGATCCTATTTTAAATTGACAATACTTATCAAACATCACTTGTGTATTATACAGACCACATCGGAAAGGTAAAGCTAGGTCAAGTCACAATGTCATTCTATTGTCGTTAGCCATTTTCATAGACTGATGATGTTTCAAATTTATAACAAATTACCTGAGTTAACAACTCCTTCGGAGTTACCTTAACTGCTAATCAGTTTAATCCTTTTTTTCTCCCCCTTCATACAATCCAATCACTAATTAGAATCATTCACACTCCTATTATTCAAAACATTAATTAAGATCGTTCATAGTGTCCAATTTGCGAATCCCTTTTTGCAAAAATGTCAAATACTCACTCTCTTTGAAAAACTAAACCAGACTGTATCCACCAAACCAGACTATACCCACCAAACCAGTCCTTGCTATAGCTTCCATAGAATTCCATATGCCATGTGAGGGGGCTCTGAATCTCTTTGAAAAGGTGTAGAGCTTCCATAGAATACCGTAGAAATTGCTATATGTCTGGGCAAATCCAGAAGGCGCATACTACTCACAAGACATTAAATTCATACGAGGACTTATATTATTGCGCCAAAGTCATGCTTGATTATTGATGATTTAGCTGAATTCATTGAAGAATTGTCTCAGTAGATATTACAGTTATTCACGGTCCGATCTCATCAGTAAAAAAATTTCCAGATCTGTTGTTCTCTACAATCTCTTTCATCAGAGCAAATTCATGAGAACACTTGCTTTGAATTGTACTTACTATATAATATATAGGTCTTTTCGTGATTCAAGTTCTCTTATAACTTTAAACAAGAAGATATATCCCGGGGAACCGAAGTTTTTACTCTTGGCATGCAATCAAGCTACTGATAGACCTTATGAATAAATTCTATTGGATCTCAATCTGTGTTAACATCTGCAATAAAGCAGAAATACTTTAATAGAAATAAATATTTATAACGAAAAATACATATTGCTAAGCTTCAAAATACCACTTATTACTAAGATAAGAGAAAACATCCTTTATGTGAGGCTTGGAAGGGATATTGATAAATAACCACTTTCCTGGCTAAGTACGTAAATTGGCCGGACTTTATGTGGTTGATTTCTTAGTAAAAAAGATTAAATTTTTGGGACCGAGGGTCGTACTAATCTATTTTTCAGGCTGACCTCTGTCCGTTTATTTTGGGAATACCTTGGAAGATAGTCAGTGTTTAATTATCTTATTGCATTGTACCTTATCATAGTATTCTTATAATTGTTGATTCTTTGGGGCAACTAGTCGCCGTGGCTAGGATATACATATCCAGACCTTGTGTCGTATGTTGCATCAATAACAGTACTATATTATACCCAAACTCTGTACAACGTTATTTAAGCTACTTGTTAGCTCCCAGTAGGTACGCTCAAGGTAATTAGTAGGGTAGAATCTAAGGACACGCTAACAGAGTTTTAACCAGCTTAGGACCGTAACTATACCCCCTAAAAAAGGCAGGAAACCCCCCAACTTAACCTACTTTACTAAAGCTGGTGGCATGCGGTCAAACTGGGTCGAGAAGAATAAATAAAATTGGTGATTAAAACAAAAATGATTTTACCAGAAGACAAAATGACTTCGCTATCAACGGTGCTTGATATTGTCAAAATTAAACCAAAATATGCGGGAATTTTAGATGTCGATGAATTCATCTAAAAATTAAAAAATTTCAACGAATTAACAGAAACCTTTGACGATAAAGTAAAAGAGCAATGCGTAATAGCTAGCTTAAGGGGAAGAGCGCTAAACCCTTTTGAATCAATTAAAGAAAAAGAACCAAAGAACCATCTCGGAAACGCTCCCTCTTTAGACACTGATAAATTAATGAAACAAAAGTTTGAGCAATCACTTCCCAAAATGTTTTAATTACTCTAATTGAAACAATATAAGAGCAAGAAGCGGTACTTTCATACCATAAACAATGTTTTGAACTTCAGATTCTTGAACTGGGAGTAGATTTAAACAGGTTTCTAACTCCTTATGCAGGTAATTTTGAAAAGCCTGGTCGCCTGGTTTGCTTATAATCGACTCTTTCACTCTCCATCCAACTGTCAAAAAATGGTTAGCAAATTCTTCACAAATTTCCTCTGGATTTGTAAGACTGGTTCCATCTTTACGGAATATTTCCTGAGGGATTCCTCCAGATTATTGTCTTAAAATGCTTTTTATCACATTCCATGTTTTCGAGGGATCTCCAGATGCTTTTTCAAATTCTATTTTATAGTAATCTTGTCTAGCTCTTCACAGGAGTCTGTTTAGGGAATTACGATAGCTCTTATAAATTCGCTCATTTATATCACAGGGATGACGTACCTTTTCTCATACAAATTATTCTTCTTATTTATCGATCTCAATAAAATCGGAGTAATCCGAGGCTTCTTTTAAGTTTTTCTTCTATTTTTCTTAATATTCTTAGAGCATTTTTCCAGGGATTGCTTAATTATTTGGTAAAAGACTCTTAACTTAGAGTCAATATCCGCAAAGACTGAAAACTCTGTATTCCAATCTTTATTGACTAGCTCATTTCTACATTTCAGAAGTTACCTCATCGAGTTATCGAGTTACATCCTCAGATTGAGACTGTTCTTCTTTGTGGAATTTTTATTATCAACACATACCGAGTAACTTGCAAATACACCACAATAATCATAAGTATCACTTATGAGAACACTTGAACTACCAGACATACAATTTGAAAATATTTTATCCAGACATTTCGATGACGTCCTCGTAACACGAGTACTAATATTAATAGCAGGGATATAACCAAATGAAATCACCAAGTTTAAAAATCGGTCTGTATTTGATCCATTATCCAATAGATCAATGTTAAAATCTCCCATTATAAAATAAGGACTTCGATATGGGATCTTTTCCAATTGTTCTTCATGTAATTCATAAAATTCGATAAGAGATCCTGACGGTGGCCTATATACAATCAGAACATAACCACAACGTCCAGACGGCTCTAACTGCAAAATAAAAGACTCAAAAACCATTTCTTTGTATATTAGAATATCGTCTCGGACACTTGCCCGTATGTCAGAACGTATATACGGTGCCAGTCCTCCGTGTCGGCGAAATTGACGATTCTTCGTGTAAAGATTATAACCTGAAATATGTAAAAGCTCCGAATTATGGTCATTTAACCAAGCGTCAGTAAGTCCAATTACCTGAAAAATAGATAAATTGGAAATTTCATTTATAAAATCTAAACTTGAATTCAATCCTTGGCAATTCAAATGGAACACATTAAATCTATCCGAAACATTACTACATGCCACCTGTATTTGGTTTACGAATAAATATCTAGAATCTTCAGACTCCAACCTATAATAACCACCAGGCCAACCACTTCCATCAAAAATTTCATTATACCTACTTTCAAAATTTACCTTATTATGTTGCAGCCCCAATACATTAATTTGTCCTGGAGGAGACTCCAATCTTTCATCCAACGTCAAAGCCAAATCGACACAATTTGAGTACGACTCCACTGGGGACACAATTCAATACATTCTAAATATGAATTTATTACATGCTGCCCAATAACAATAGTAACAAAAATAATAATAATGATATAAAAAAATAATAACAACAGAAAAAGAATAAAGAAATATTCCAAAAAAAACAAACAACAATGACTCAAAAGGGTACACCTGGCATATTGGGTGCCTTCTCATATATTTACATTTTTTACGCTACAAACAATCAACTATGAACTATATGAACCATCAACTATGAACTCCTTCAGTTTCCCACCAAAATTTCTTTTTATCACTAATTAATCACCAGCTACTTCTTAATCAATGGGAACATGAATTAGAACATCTATTTTTCCTCGTAAGCTTCACTAAGTGCCGCTATGTTGGTTACGAAATGAATGATTATTCGGTGCATAACCAAATTCAGGAATCAAATCGTCCGGTGAATATTTAGCACGTGTCCCATTGGGACGATTGAAAAGTAAAACAGGCGGAAAAGTTTTCCAGATCCAAGCGTCTATTCCTAATTTGCGTAGTTTCACCCTTTTAATCAACAAATCATTTCTTGCTTTGCGAACTTCAGCTGGGACATCATCACTGAGGTAAATATCACGGAACGAGGAAACTGCTTTACCTTTTAATTTCTTGGTATTTTCAAAATATCAATTTTCGATTGTTTATCAGATACTTCAACACAAATAAATTTCTGTTGCTCACTCACTTGGTTACCTTGAATGTTGGGACTGGAGCCATTTCAAGTCCTTCCGTAAGAATACTTTTGAAGATATCCTTCGCATTTTTTTCAGGTTAACAAGCGACATTCCATACAATAATATTCTTTTCCAGTTTATCAAACTCCAGCCTGGCCAATCTCATACTCAAGTTTTTGATTCTTTACACTGAGCTATACAATAGTAGAATGCATCGTCTGGATTCTAAAAGACGTATATACCTTTTCAAAGAGAGTCAGAACTCCCTCACACAGTTTGACGTAGACATTTTTTTTTTTAGTTGGCAAGGTATAATGTGATCTAACATGTTTTGAGAGTATGCAGTTTGTTATTAAATAATTGGATGCTACAATCAGAATTGTTTGATTGACATTTAAAAAGGGGTAATGGGATTTGCGAATTGGAGTGCAGAATTTGCGAATTTGATCCTATTAAGGATTGACTTGAAATAAAAATTTTTAACAAGAAATGGCTGAAAAGTGTTTTGGGGGAGATGGGGTGATTGTGTACTGTATAATACACAAGTGATGTTTGGACAGTGTTGTCAATTTAAAATAGTTTAACGTTATACTATACGAAGAAGTTGATACTAAGAGGGGATGTAGATGACAAGAAAAGAATTGTAATAACGAATAGCTTTACTTCTTCGAAGTGTTCCGTATAATACATAAGTGGTGGGGTGATGGCAGAAGGATCTCTTAGAGTACTTATAGTGCTGTACGATGGGCCGAGCTGCTAGGCAAGGTATAATGTGGTCCAACATGTTTTGAGAGTATGCATTTTGTTATTAAATAATTGGATGCTACAATCAGAATTGTTTGATTGACATTTAAAAAGGGGTAATGGGATTTGCGAATTGGAGTGTAGGATTTGCGAATTTGATCCTATTAAGGATTGACTTGAAATAAAATTTTTTAACAAGAAATGGCTGAAAATTGTTTTGGGGGAGATGGGGTGATTTGGTCTGTATTTGTCTCTTTTGGATGTTTGTGTCGTTTTGGGCTTTGTGTGTCTCTATTGGATGTGTGCGTCTCTTTGGGCCGTGTGTGTCTCTTTGGGTTGTGTTTCTCTTTGGGCTGTGTGTGTCTCTTTGGGCTGTTTGTGTCTCTTAGGGCTATGTGTGTCTCTTTGGGCTGTGTGTCTCTTTGGGCTGTTTGAGTCTTTTTGGTCTGTTTGTGTCTCTTTGGGTTGTTTGAGTCTTTTTGGTCTGTGTTTGTCTCTTTGGGCCGTTTGTGTCTCTTTGGGCTGTTTGTGTTTCTTTGGGCTACGTGTGTCTCTTTGGGCTGTTTGAATCTTTTTGGTCTGTTTGTGTCTCTTTGGGCTGTTTGAGTCTTTTTGGTCTGTGTTTGTCTCTTTGGGCTGTTTGCGTCTCTTTGGGCTGTTTGAGTTATTTTTTTTGGTCTGTGTTTGTCTCTTTGGGCTGTGTGTGTCTCTTTGGGGTGTTTGTGTCTGTTTGGGCTGTGTGTGTCTCTTTAGGCTGTTTGAGTCTTTTTGGTATGTGTTTGTCTCTTTGGGTTGTGTTTCTCTTTGGACTGTGTGTGTCTCTTTGGGCTGTTTGTGTCTCTTAGGGCTGTGTGTGTCTCTTTGGGATGTGTGTCTCTTTGGGCTGTTTGAGTCTTTTTGATCTGTTTGTGTCTCTTTGGGTTGTTTGAGTCTTTTTGGTCTGTGTTTGTCTCTTCGGGCTGTGTGTGTCTCTTTAGCCTGTGTGTGTCTCTTTGGGCTGTGTGTGTCTCTCTGTTGGATGTGTGCGTCTCATTGGGCCATGTGCGTCTCTTTGGGCTGTATGTGTCTCTTTGGGCTGTGGGTGTCTCTTTGTGATGTGTGTGTGTCTTTAGGCTGTGAGTGTCTCTTTGGACTGTGTGTCATTTTTTGGGGTGTTTGAGTCTTTTTGGTCTGTATGTGTCTCTTTGGGCTATGTGTTTCTCTTTGGGCTGTTCGAGTCTTTTTGGTCTGTGTTTGTCTCTTTGGGTTGTGTTTCTCTTTGGGCTGTGTGTGTCTCTTTGGGCTGTTTGTGTCTCTTAGGGCTATGTGTGTCTCTTTGGGCTGTGTCTCTATTTGGGCTGTTGGAGTCTTTTTGGTCTGTTAGGGGTCTCTTTGGGTTGTTTTAGTCTTTTTGGTCTGTTTTTGTCTCTTTGGGCTGTTTGTGTCTCTTTGGGCTGTTTGTGTTTCTTTGGGCTATGTGTGTCTCTTTGGGCTGTTTGAGTCTTTTTGGTCTGTTTGTGTCTCTTTGGGCTGTTTGAGCATTTTTGGTCTGTGTTTGTCTCTTTGGGCTGTTTAGGTCTCTTTGGGCTGTTTGAGTTTTTTTGGTCTGTGTTCGTCTCTTTGGGCTGTGTGTGTCTCTTTGGGGTGTTTGTGTCTCTTTGGGCTTTGTGTGTCTCTTTAGGCTGTTTGAGTCTTTTTGGTCTGTGTTTGTCTCTTTGGGTTGTGTTTCTCTTTGGGCTGTGTGTGTCTCTTTGGGCTGTTTGTGTCTCTTAGGGCTGTGTGTGTCTCTTTGGGATGTGTGTCTCTTTGAGCTGTTTGAGTCTTTTTGGTCTGTTTGTGTCTCTTTAGGTTGTTTGAGTCTTTTTGGTCTGTGTTTGTCTCTTCGGGCTGTGTGTGTCTCTTTAGCCTGTGTGCGTCTCTTTGGGCTGTATGTGTCTCTTTGGACTGTGGGTGTCTCTTTGTGATGTGTGTGTCTCTTTAGGCTGTGTGTGTCTCTTTGGACTGTGTGTCTTTTTGGGGTGTTTGAGTCTTTTTGGTCTGTATGTGTCTCTTTGGGCTATGTGTTTCTCTTTGGACTGTTTGAGTCTTTTTGGACTGTGTATGTCTCTTTCGGCTGTTTGTGTCTCTTTGGACTGTGGATGTCTCTTTGGGCTGTGGTTTGATTGGCAGAAGGTTGTATTAGCGAAGTCATAGTGGAGGGCGAGTTGCTAGCGAAAAATCTAAGCTAATAAGGGTTTTTGACCGTAAACTCTAGTTTTTTGTCAGTTTGTAGTTTACGCACTAATAGGATTGAATCATAGAGAAACAACGAATTTACCTTTTAAAAAAAATGTGACTCAAAGACGTTTCGTTCTTTTCACTGGCTTGAAATTGCATACAAACGAGCCAATCAGATGTTACAATCCTTTTGTTTGCTCAAAATTCGACAAAGCAACGACGGTTAGGCTAGTTTATTTTGCATGATATTTCTAAAGCCAATTAAGATGAAGAAATGTCTTCAAAGTCAAGACTATAAGAAAAATAAAGTTCTGGATATTTTTGTCAGTTTGTAGTTTACGCACTAATATCAATATCAGTAACGATTCTATTTGAACTTTCTCCAAGTTGATCAAATTGGTCTCTAAACAGTTCATGATAAAAAAAATAGTTTGGGACAAGAAAAAAAAACCTAAAATAATGTCGTGAAATCATTTTCAACACTCAGAGCAGGAGGGTGTTGGTATTGAATCATAGAGAAACAACGAATTTACTTTTTTTTAAAAAATGTGACTCAAAGACGTTTCGTTCTTTTCACTGGCTTGAAATTGCATACAAAAGAACCAATCAGATGTTACAATCCTTATGTTTGCTCAAAATTCGACAAAGCAACGACGGTTAGGCTACTTTATTTTGCATATTATTTCTAAAGCCAATTAAGATGAAAAATGTCTTCAAAGTCAAGGCTATAAGAAAAAAAAAGTTCTGGATATTTTTGTCAGTTTGTAGTTTACACACTAATATCAATATCAGTAACGATTCTATTTGAACTTTCTCCAAGTTGATCAAATTGGTCTCTAAACAGTTCATGATAAAAAATAGTTTGGGACAAGAAAAAAAAACCCTAAAATAATGTCGTGAAATCATTTTAAACACTCAGAGCAGGGGGGTGTTGGGATTGAATCATAGAGAAACAACGAATTTACCTTTTAAAAAAAATGTGACTCAAAGACGTTTCGTTCTTTTCACTGGCTTGAAATTGCATACAAACGAGCCAATCAGATTTTACAATCCTTTTGTTTGCTCAAAATTCGACAAAGCAACGACGGTTAGGCTAGTTTATTTTGCATGATATTTCTAAAGCCAATTAAGATGAAGAAATGTCTTCAAAGTCAAGGTTATAAGAAAAATAAAGTTCTGGATATTTTTGTCAGTTTGTAGTTTACGCACTAATATCAATATCAGTAACGATTCTATTTGAACTTTCTCCAAGTTGATAAAATTGGTCTCTAAACAGTTCATGATAAAAAAAATAGTTTGGGACAAGAAAAAAAACCCTAAAATAATGTCGTGAAATCATTTTCAACACTCAGAGCAGGAGGGTGTTGGGATTGAATCATAGAGAAACAACGAATTTACTTTTTAAAAAAAATGTGACTCAAAGACGTTTCGTTCTTTTCACTGGCTTGAAATTGCATACAAACGAACCAATCAGATGTTACAATCCTTATGTTTGCTCAAAATTCGACAAAACAACGACGGTTAGGCTACTTTATTTTGCATGTTATTTCTAAAGCCAATTAAGATGAAGAAATGTCTTCAAAGTCAAGGCTATAAGAAAACAAGTTCTGGATATTTTTGTTAGTTTGTAGTTTACGCACTAATATCAATATCAGTAACGATTCTATTTGAAATTTCTCCAAGTTGATCAAATTGGTCTCTAAACAGTTCGTGATAAAAAAATAGTTTAGGACAAGAAAAAAACACCTAAAATAATGTCGTGAAATCATTTTCAACACGCAGAGCAGGGGAGTGTTGGGATTGAATCATAGAGAAACAACGAATTTACTTTTTAAAAAAAATGTGACTCAAAGACGTTTCGTTCTTTTCACTGGCTTGAAATTGTATACAAACGTGCCAATCAGCTGTTACAATCCTTTTGTTTGCTCAAAATTCGACAAAGCAACGACGGTTAGGCTAGTTTATTTTGCATGATATTTCTAAAGCCAATTAAGATGAAGAAATGTCTTCAAAGTCAATGCTATAAGACAAAAAAGTTCTAGATATTTTTGTCAGTTTGTAGTTTACGCACTAATATCAATATCAGTAACGATTCTATTTGTACTTTCTCCAAGTTGATCAAATTGTTCTCTAAACGCTTCATGATAAAAAAATAGTTTGGGGCAAGAAAAAAAACCTAAAATAATGTCGTAAAATCATTTTCAACACACAGAGCAGGGGAGCGCTGGGATTGAATCATAGAGAAACAACGAATTTACTTTTTTAAAAAATGTGACTCAAAGAGGATTGAAGTCGCTTCCTAGACAGACAATACAGCAATTTCACAAAATCTAAGTATAAGAGTGATTAAATTCTATATCAACATACATTTCTCGGATACTTCGGAAAAAGTTGACAAAATCTAAGTATCAGAAAGAATAAATTCATTTTCAAACTTTTTATCGGATACATCAGATAACAGTCATAAAATCCAAGTTCTATTCATTTTGGCTTCATGTGTTGTTACGTTGAATTTAGATTAGACCGGTTTTTCTTTCTATAGTAGAGACTAGCATAT